>CM053415.1:27751268-27786591 GCA_028644305.1 Xerus rutilus | reverse complement strand
ATGATCCCAAGCTGAAACTGTCTCCATTAAGCAGTATCTCTGCATTCCCACTTCCCCAGACTCCGAGGGCTGCTCTTCTCCTTTCTGTTTCTGTGATTTGGGGTCCTCGAGGCATGTCTTGCAGTGGAACCATAACAGGATTTATCTGTTTGTTTCTTGCTTCTTTCACTTAGCATCTTGTCTGTTCCTGCCCCAGAGCCAGGGGAGCAGCAGCGGTCCTTAGTGACTGGTTCATGAGATCACACTGGAACGATTCCAGACTTAGCTCAGAGAAGAGGCCTGGGTTTATTAGAAGAAATGAGAAAAGGGGAAAAGAGGATGCTCTCAAGGGAGAGAGTGGGTCCTCTCACAGAGATGCTCCTCTCCTGCCCTCCAGTTTTATTGGGGGACCCAGGGAAGTTTCCAGAGAGTTTCGCCCAGGTCACATTCTTTTTTTAATTTGTTTTTAGTTGTAGATGGACACAATATCTTTATTTTTATGTGGTGCTGAGGATCAAACCCAGTGGCTCACACATGCAAAGCAAGTGCTCTACCACCAAGCTACAATCCCAGCCCTCATATTGTCTTTTGACTGACAGCAGGATCACATCAGATTTTCAAGTTCCCACTGTGCATGGCCTGATCCCTTGAAGGGGAGATTTGACATGCTAAAGATCCCAGGCAACACTGAATCACTTGGGCCCATGCTAACTGGTTCTGATGATCTCATTGCCCTGGATTCTGGAGTCTGGAGTCTTTTGTGATATAAAGATCACAAAAGTCTGTCCCCCCTTTAGGGTACCTTGTATTCTTATGGCTATGGAAGAGCTTTCGGGCCTGCATTTCTCCTGCAGATGTCAGGTTGTTTGCTGAGAATGTAGCATGTCCTATTGACTTCAGCTGGGCAGGGCTACATGTAAATTGCTTTTTAAAAGCAAGCCTGTGGGGGTCAGCACAGGAAGCCCAGTTTATAGACTTATACTCTTAACCTCATGTTCCCACTGCTCACGTCTGTTTATTACCTGTCACCTTCAGGGTACATCCACATTGTAGCATGTTTCAGAATGTAATTCTTTTTCACTGCAGAATAATATTCCACGTTAAGGAAAGACCGTGTGTGGTTCACCCATTCACCTGTTGGTGGACAGTGGGGTACTTCTGCCTTTTGAGTTTTATGAGTGAGACAACTATGGACATCAGGGTCCAATGATCTGTTTGACTCCCTGCCTTCAACTCTAGAAAGCTTTCTTTTAAAATAAACATATTTAAGTTTCTTTAAGATGTTTATTTAAGAAAAGTACTAGCCGGGTGCAATGGCACACGCCTGTAATCCCAGCACTTAGGGAGGCTGAGATAGGAGAATTGCGAGTTCAAAGCCAGCCTCAGCAACGGCGAGGCATTAAGCAACTCAGTGAGACCCTGTCTCTACATAAAACACAAAATAGGGCTGAGGATGTGGCTCAGTGGTCGAGTGCCCCTGAGTTCAACCCCCAGTACCAAAAGAAAAAAAAAACAACTAAAGTCAATTACAGATCAGATAGCATGCATGTGTGACCAAAAAAAAAAAAAAAGTGTAAAGGTGGCTGCAGTTGGGGATACTCTGAGCTGGAGGAAAGACACAGACGCTATTGGAGAACCTAGGCTGAGGGCTGAGGATCACTAGGTCAAGGTCATGGTAGCAGAGAAACTTTCATAAGGGAAAATCAGAAGAATTGAGGGATTGTCCAGTCTGGTTCTGGAGCTTCCAGTTGAGCAGAAGTGGGAGCATGGAGAGGATGAAGGGTCTGGAAGGTCCAGTGGAGGCATAGACTTGTGGACTCCCTGGTGTCGAGGAGGAGCCGGGCAGGCTGGGCGCTGGTGGTCGGCTTGGCACCTGGAAACTCATGCTACCTTGGAAATGCAACTCACCTTATGTCTCAGAATCACCCAGGCATGTGTGTGTGGGGGGGTGTTGTAGAGACAGACGAGGCAGGACACCGGATAGGAAACAGGAAGCAGGTTTATCTGACTGCAGTCGGTTCAGAGGGTACAGCTTTCACTGTAATCAGTTAATTCCCCTGAACCCCAAGTTCAGGCAGTTTCAGAACTTCATACACAGTGTGTAAGGAGAGGGTCTCAGAAGTTCACAGTCTGCAGAAGTTCACACAAAACAGCTTTTTTTCTTTTTCTTTTTTTACTGTTCTGGGCAAGTTAACCCTTCAAGGACAGCACCTGAGAAGGGGAGAGCTGCTTCTCCCCTTTCTTTCCTCCCCTGCCAGCTGTTACTGTGGAGCCCAATTAGTAACATCTTCTCTTACCTCTGCAATGTAAACCTGTCTGTGAAGCTCAGGTTCAAGGCCCGTCTGTCCTTCTTGTACTTTGCACTTACAAACCCGCTTCCTGCTTTAAAAAAAAAAACCAAACACCCCAAACTGATAAACCATTATATTGTTATTATACCAGATAGTCCAAAAATGTTTGAGAAACTAGTAAGGGGGCATTCAGCAGAGACTCAGTGCTGATCTCTTTTAGGCCGGTGGCCAAGCAAGACAGAGCAACAGGAAATAGGACCTTTAACTACATTGAACTCCTTGGTAGAGACTCTTTTGCTGATAGTCCTGAGATCAATTGTGGTGAAGATTTCTGGAGAAGCTTAATGAAGACTTTCTGTGAAGGAGGGGTGGCACCACTGCGGTGAAAGCACAGGAGATGTTTATCACAAACACAGCCAGCTCACTGAATAGACGTGCGGGGATGGGCCTGGACGCCGTGGGGGCGGGATCAGGACTAGAATTGGGGGCGTGGCTCGGCCAACTGCAGCCACAGGCTCCTCCTTCCTCTCCCTGCCCCTGGTTGGATTCCATTCCAGGAAAAAAATTGCTGCTCTCTTCACCAGGCTGCTGGTGGCCAGGAATGCTGGGGCGTGCAGAGGGAACCCTGCCTGGAGCTGGGTGTGCTTCCTGTGCCGACCTTGTGTTCTGGGCAAGGGCTGAAGGCAGTCCCCGTCCCTCATGACTCACAGAGCTTGCATCCTCCCTGTGGACCTGTGACCGCCGGGGCTCCTCACCCCCATTAGCGGCCATGTCTCAGCACGTGCAAAATCCGGAGCCGTCTTGTTTGGGTTCTGAGGTTTTCCAAGTTGCTAGGTGATGGGCGTCCTCCACTAGGGTCCAGAGAAGAGAGGGGGCTTACCTGCAGGTATGGATGTGACTGTGAGCTGCTTTTTTGTGTGGTACTGGGGTTTGGAGCCAGGACTTCCCTCATCCCAGCAAGAGCGCTGCCACTGAGCTACACACCCAGTCCCTGGGGTTGTACTTTTAATCCCTTCTCTGTGAAGCCCCTTTGAGAGAAAAGAGGTTCTGGATCTTTCTATGCCCTTTAATGGAGCAGTTCTACCTTCCCCAACCGAGAGATCTGGGATCCACACCCTTTTATTTAACATACCAGGATGCTGAGGACCAGAGAGGGGAAGGGACTTGCCCAGTGTCACATAGCCTGTCGGAAGCAGAGCAAGGCCCAGATATCAGGCCTCGGATTCCTGAGTTGACCCCCACAGGCACACACACCCCAGGCACACCCCAGGCCATTGTGGAACTCTTGCTCCCTGTGCTCTGTGTCCAGCCATGGACAGGGCCTGCAGCCAGTCTCGCTCTATTCCCAGCTTCCCACTTGGGGGTCACTTTGTCCTGCACAAGCTGGCTGGTCCAAGTCCAGCAGGGCTGGGAGCTGCGATGGGAATACCAGGGTTCTTGAGGGTGCTGGCCCGGGAGAGGGGGCATTGGGCCGCTGGCCGGTGCCAACAGGACAACTCTTTGCACCCCGTGGTTCCCAGACAGCTGCTGTCTGGACCACCTTTCAGCCTGAGCTGGCGGCAGAGCTGGGAGGCACGCTGGGCTCCCCTCTTGTGCTGCAGCTCAGACTTCCTGCTCTGTCCCCTGGCAGCACCCTGCAAGCCCCTCTGTAGAAAGACCTTCCTGTCTCTCTCATTCTGTTACCAGACGGGGTGGAATCACTCCTGTCTCCTTCCCCGCAGCCTGTCCATCTCAAGCCGTCGTCTTGTAGCACAGCAAAGCTAGAAGGGATTGCAGACGGTCTCCAAGGGAAGGGTTGCAAACCCAAGTGCCAAAGGGGCCGTAAGTGTGTGAAATGCAGCCAGGCAAGAGGCACCAGGGAATAGTGGGGCTTCTGGCGACAGTGAATGGTATACTCTGTGTTGAGGTGTGATGATAATTCACACACACACACACTTATATAGGTTTGGGAAACAAAACCTCTAGGCCTTCAGACTTGATCCAACCATCACTTTTGAAACCATGCTTCAAACCAAGGCCCCGTAGCACAGATGAGGAGCCTGCAGTTCAGAGTGGCATTCCAGAGCCGACCAATAGCAATATTTTCAGACCCTCCTGATGTAAGCTTGTTTGACCTCCTGCCCCCTGTCAGCTGCACACACACACACACACATACCTTCAGTCTTCTTGCCTGGAGGAAAAAGGCCCAGAGCCTCTAGCTGCCTTGCAGATCCTCGGTGTTGCCACATGCCTGAGTTTCCCCTCCATCTCCCATGACCTCCTCAAGCCCCAGCAGGAAGTGAAAGTCTTGAGTGAAACCAGCCATTTTCACTGTCTTCTCCTGTTCTTGGGACACCCACGCTGGTCTGGCAAAGCTCTGGCCAGACGGCCTGGGACCTCCTCCTGTGCAAATGGCATTTACCTCCCCCTGTGCGTGGCCAAGTCTAGCATGTTCTCTTCTCCTCCCCAGGGCTGTGGCTCTGGGACACAGACCAACCTGTTCCCAGACATCCTACAGGGCAGCAAGAGCACAGGTTGTTCCTTTAAAAAAAAACTGTCATTTTTTGTATATATAACCGCCTGTTATGTACTTTGATTCTTTGTTTGAGATGACGTCTCACTAATTGCTGAGGCTGGCCTCCAACTTACCATCCTCCTGCCTTAGCTTCCTGAGTGGCTGGGATCACAGGCATGCACCACCATGCCTGGCTGGCTTTTGTTTTTTCTTTTAAACTTCAGAAGCTTTTACACCTGGAGTTAGCTGCATGCTTCAGTTAATAATGCGCCAGTCAGCCGGGCGTGGTGGCGCATACCTGTAATCCCAGCACTTAGGGAGGCTGAGACAGGAGAATCGTGAGTTCAAAGCCAGCCTCAGCAACTTAGGCACTAAGCAACTCAGTGAGACCCTGTCTCTACATAAAACACAGAATAGGGCTGGGGATGTGGCTCAGTGGTCGAGTGCCCCTGAGTTCAATCCCCGGTACTACTACTACTACTACTAACGCTCCAGTCTTCAATCCACATGATGTATCTGCTGTCATCAATGTCCCTCTCCCCTTTCTGGGCACCTGTTCCAATATGGTTGAGGTGTGTCCTTTTTGGGGGGTATATTCTTATAAGATACATGTTGCCTTCTTGGGTGCAGCTGTGACCCTCTGCACATCTGGGGTTGAGTGACACCAGCTCGCTGTTTCTTGCTCTCTCACGGCTGTCATGCCATTAAGGTTTCCCTAAGTCGCTGCTCACGCATTTGGTCTTTGCTTCTGATCCCTGCATCATCCTCCTTGGAGAGCAGCATCTACTTTCCACCTGTCTACTTCCCCAGCAAGGGACACGCAGGTGGCCTCCCACTTCCTGTCACCGCGGATCACACACAGTGAGCATCTTCAGCTGGGTCCTCTTGAGGAGTTGTGGGGCATCTGTTTGTGACATACAAACCCAGGACCTGAACTGCCAGTCGGAGGGGCAAGGCATCCTTGGGTGTTTTAGGTGGTGCTGGATGTTCTCTGGGGCAGCCTCGCCGGGGTCCGTATTCTTGGCACATTTCCTCTGCATGACAGACACTTGGCATTTCTCAGCTCTCTAGTTTTTGTCATTTGTATAGTATCAAGAGTCACCTTGCTGCTGAGTTTGGGGGCATACATCTTAGTGCCACCTACTGTATATCACATGAGGCAAGTTATGGCAACCTTCTGAAGCGAGTGCTATGCATCCAAATGCAATAAATGCTATAGCTCAGAGAGGCTGAGTAACTTACACAAGGTCACACAGTGTGGAATGGACATTTGCACCCGGAGCCTACACTTGTAACCATCCTATTATGTGTTTTATCTCCTTCTAAAACATCAACATGCCCATCTTATTGAGAGGGACAGTGCTATAAGCCTCTTTGGGGCCCCTGGGAACTGAGTCAGTATGAGCAAATCATGGTCTTGTAGCTTTGGAAAATGGAAAGATGCCTCTTAGTTTATCTGGAAGACCACTGGGCTGGGTACAAAAGAAAAAGGGGGCCTCATCCCCATGAAGTTGCTGTGTGGGGGCTGGCCAGGGTAGATGGGCAGCCCTGGTCTCATGGTTGCCCACACCTCTCTGGCCTCCAGAAGCAGCCTGTCAGGTTCAGGAGCAGGGTGGGGTTGGGAGGAGCCTCAGGGGAGGGAAAAGGGGAAGACAGCCGTCAGCGAGCCTCTCAATCCCAAAACACCCCGCTGACTGGGCTCCCACTCCCCTGGTGGAGCTGAGGCTCAGAGGGTAAAGAAATGTGCTCCAGACCAAAGGCAGAGCTGGGTCCTGACCTCATGCGCCACACGCAGCTCGGTCTGCAGCTTTTCCACGCCCTCCTCAGGGGGAGAAGTTCATGGTCAGCAAGAATGGCTCATGGTGAGCAGTGATGGAAGACTTAGGCAGAAGAGCCCCTCTTCCTCCTGAGACCCTTGAGGATATGCGCCCCTGTGCTATAGAGGAAGCACCTGAGAGCTGAGCCCAGCCTCAGAGCGCCATCTGCACCCTGGGTATACTCACGCTGATTTCCAGAGTCATGTGATGATGGAGGCAAAATAGTAAACACAGGGTGCCCAGTGCAGCCCCAGACCCAAGATGCCCCAGCAGGGAGGGACTGTCATGCTGGTGAGCAAAGAAGCTGAAAAACCAGTCATCAAGGTGCTTAGTGTTTTTTTCTGGCAAAGCTCAATTTCCCTCAGGGGAGAGAGAAATGAATGCTTGTTTTAGAAGCCCAGTGGGTGCACACAGTCTTTCAAAACCTGCGGTGTAGTGTGAAGTGGGGATGGACATGAACCCCCAAAAAGACTTGTAGTGGTACAGGGATTAGGAATGTTTTCTCAAGCTGGATGGGGCAGGTGGTAGCCCAGGGGAAGGGCAGTTTCAAAGAAGATCTCCTAAAAATACTGCCCATTTACCAAAAGACTCAGGCCACTCCTCTGCTGTAGCTCAGACAGCTCCTTAAAAGGGGAAACTGTCCTGCCATCCACACCTTCCTTCACCGGCAGGGTCACATTCCCAGGGTGGCAGGGCCCTCAAGTCCATCAAAGGAGTGGCAGGAAAAGCCAAGGCACTGGGTTCCACCCCCAGCTTACCATCCATCTCTCTGAGCCTTTATTCATCTAAAAAAATAGCAATAAATATGACTAACGCTTGAGTCAGCTCAAAGGGGACAATGTCTGGGAATTGTGTCATTTGGTGCCTGGAACTCAGTGGGCACCTGGGAGCTCTGGTTGTGCATTGTGGCCATGTATGGAGATGGCCGCCATGCCCAGGCATGGGCTGGGTTGGGGAAAGAGCCTGTGTTAGTCAGCTCCTTGTCACTGGGGCCAAGATAATTGACAAGAACAGCTTAGAGCAGGGAAGTTCATTTTGGCTCACCATTTCAGAGGTCTCAGTCTACAGTGGCTTGACTCCACTGCTCTGGGCCAGACCATCATGGTGGAAGGGTGTGGTGCAAGACAGCTGCTCAGCTCCTGGCCAGAGAGCGAGAGCGAGAGAGAGCCGCCCAAGGGCCAGGGACAAGATACAATTCTTGAGGGCATGTCCCCAGAGGCCTGCTCCCTCCAGCCATGCCCCACCCACCTACATTAACCTCCCAATAGTCCATTTAAATTGTTAGTCCTGCTGTGGCCGCACATGCCTGTGATCCCAGCAGCTCAGGAGGCTGAGGCAAGAGGACCGTTAGTTTAAAGCCTCAGCAATTCAGCAAGACCGTCTCTAGTAAAATATAACAAAAAGGGCTGGGGATGTGGCTCCGTGGTTAAAAACCCTTGGGTTCAATCTCTAGTACCAAAAAATAAATAAGTTGCCAGGCCCTTGAGTGGACTAATCCACTGATGGGGTTAATCTGATCACCCCACCTCTGACATTCCTGCACTGACACTTGAGTTCTTGGGGGGGGGGGCGTTAGGAACCAAACCAGAACAGGGCCCTGCCACTGGGCTCTGCTTTGTGCTCTCTGCTCCGTGTGGGGTGGCTGGAGAGGACTGTCCTGTGCAGCGAGTCGTCAGGGTCCTCACTGCCCCCGACCCTCTAGAATTGGAAATGGAAGAAAGATTCTCATTGAGGGACTTTTAAGCACTTCCTAAGCACGTAGGGGTCTGGGGAGCATGGTTCTGGGGACACCGGGATGTCCTAGGCCAAGGCCCAAGTGAGTCCCAGCATGAAGCAGAGGCAAGGGCCACCCCCAAAGGTGCTGAGCTGCTTCCTTTGCCTGCTGCACACCATCAGAGCCACCCTGGGCCTGTGGACGGTCCTGCAAGGAGGGCCTCATTCCCAGGCCCAACCGTGGGAAAGCTGATGTTCCGAGAGGCTGAGTCACTTGCCTAAGGCTTCACAGCCAGGGTTCAAGCTGGAGCTTCCCCCCAACCTCCCGGAGCACAGAGGTTCCAGCTCCCACAACTCCAGCCCTCACCAGCTGGGGGCTGTCATAGGTGGTTCCCTCATCTTTCCGACTCCCCACGAGATGACAGGGTGCCTCTTCCCTCCCAGGCAGTGGACAGCGCACCGCCATGGACCTGGGGCCTCTGGAGGGCGGCTACCTGGAGCTCCTCAACAGCAGCGCCGACCCCCTGCACCTGTACCACTTCTATGACCAGATGGACCTGGCCGGGGAGGAGGAGATCGACCCCTGCTCAGGTGGGCGGTCCCCCTCTGGCTGCTCCCGCGGCTGCTCCACCATCGCTGGAGATGGTCGGGGGAGCGGGAAGCCCCGTCAGCACCGCGGACAGCTCCCTCCTGCCCGGGCCTCCCCAGCCCTCCGCCTCCCCACCTCGCCCTCGCCCCAACCCTCTGCCCAGACATTTCCCGCTTCATCCAAGGACCTTTTCCTCCCAGAACCCGACACGGACACCATCAACTGCGACCAGTTCAGCAGGCTGCTGTGTGACATGGAAGGGGACGAGGAGACCAGGGAAGCTTATGCCAATATCGGTGAGGAAGGTCCTGAGCCAGAAAGCGGACAATGCAGGGGAAGGGTTCATATTTCTCCTTTGTTAACTTCATCAGCAGGCCCCTCGAGGGCGAGGGGACAAAGGCTGGAAGAAGGAGACCCCCGGGAGGAAGGACCACAGCAATGACCCCAGGCAAACAAATTCCCTCCACACCTGCATTTCTACACTCTTTTCTGCTTCTTTTTTTTTTTTATTTTTTTTTTAGTTGTGGATGGACACAATGTCTTTATTTTATTGCTTTGTATGTGGTGCTGAGGATCGAACCCAGGGCCTCACGCATGCGAGGCAAGCGCTCTACCACTGAGCCACAATCCTAGCCCTCTTTTCTGCTTCTTGCTGTTCTTTCTTTCCTTCACCTTAACTCCAAGCCACATGCTCCTCTCCTCGTCCTCCTCAGCTCCTGAGCCAAACCAGTACCTGTAACTGCCATGGTCTGTCATTGGTTTGGCACATCATAGCACTGGCCTTCCAACAACAAAGGCCATGGCGTTAGAGTCTCCCTTTGACAGAGGAGGACTCTGAGGTCTGGGGATGGGAAGCGACCTGCTGGAGGCTGCGTTAGGTCTGAAACTCTAACCCAGGTCTTCCTCATTTCAAAGTCCCCGTTTTTAACCACAAAAAAGGAGTCTGAGGTTGGGACATTTGCTAAGGTTTAAAGTGAGAGGCTGGCGTGCAGTGTTCAAAAACACAACTTTCAGGTAGAGGCAGAACTCTGAGGAGAGATGCAGCTGTTACCACTGCTGTTGATTTGGGGGACAAACAGGAGGAAGGGCAGAGGACCCATCCCACCAGGCTCACCACTACCTCATAAGAGGCTTTGATGAATTAGGGAAAAGATGTCCCTTCTTCTGGAAGGTGCAGCCCCTACCAGGAAGTAACAGTTTGTTAGCACAGGTCAGTTTGGATTTCTGCTCTCGTTTGTCCTCTTGGCTAGGAATACTTGTGCAGCCAACAACCCACACAACTGTTCTTAGCAGCCCTTTTCCTGATAACCCAGGAACCACACCACTCAGGAGGCCTGTGTTTGGCATGAATGTGGCCAGTTTCCTCCGGAGCAGATAAGCCACCATCACACAAAGGCAGAATGGAGAGGAGCAATCACTGTATGACTCAGAAAGCACAGACCCAGGAGACTGCTGGGCTCTGTCCCTTCCTGGGAATGTCTGGGTTCACATTTCCTCAACTGGGGCAGTAGCCAAGGATCCAGGTGTCACCTGGGATCTGGGGGCTTTTTGTCCTGGGGCATCTCCAGAGGAAGTGGGAGCTGCCTGAGCAGTCAGGGAGATGGCTCCCCAGGCTGTCCCCAGGCCCCAGGCTGAGCCCTCACGACTACTGCCCTCCTGGCACCCTGGAGCTTGCCTGGCCTCCTTGTGCAGAGTGGGTCCAAGAACCGCAGTTCCTGTGAAGCAGCTGTGAAGACGGTGGGCTGGGAAAGGGGTCTGCTCAGTGAGCATTCAACAGGGCTGGCTCTCATGGCAGCCTCGGCCACCAGCTCCGTCGTGGCTGGTGATTGCCCTTGTCCCATTTCACAGCTCCCAAGTCTTCTGTGACTCCCTTGTCTCCTCTACCGCCAGGACGCACCTCTCCCTATCATGAAACTTCCATGCTTACCCCGAAGGCCTTTCCTCTGTCCCTGCTGCCCAGGAGACCCTCCACTCCCCTCCGGGCACGTGCTGCCCACCTTTCAAGGGCAGCCCCGCATCCCTTCCCCCTGGTGGCCCCATCCCACTCTGCACTCTTTCTTCTCACCATCTTCCATGAAAACTCTCTTCCCATTGGCTCTAAGCCATGTACCACTTCATATAATATGTCACTATTTACGGAGTGCCTACTATATACTGGCATTGTGTTGAATGCCTTAAATACAGAGCTTCCGATCTTTACCATTGTAGGCATTATTTATTCTCCATACACAGAGGAGGAAATGGGGGCCCAGAGAGGTTAAGACACTGGTCCAAGGTTGTCCAGCCAGCAGGGCTACTGGAGAACAGAGATGGAATGGTAGCCAACTCTTCCGCTCTGCTGTGGGCTGCCTTAGGGCAGGGGGGTGGTGTTCCTGGGCACACCTCTCCCCTGTGATTAGGTTAAAAGCCAGGATGGGTCAGTGTTCATGCATTCATCTGATGATTTAAAAGTTCAGCTACATCTATTGAGTTCCTACTGTGTGCCAGGCCCAGAGGGCCATAGGCCTCTGGTAGCCGGCCCCAGGCTTGGCACTCGGTGGCCCTTCAGTGAGCTCTGTTGACTGTGCGTCTCCTTGTCTGGCCAGCGGAACTGGACCAGTACGTGTTCCAGGACTCGCAGCTGGAGGGCCTGAGCAGAGACCTTTTCAGTAAGTCGGGAAGGGGGTCTTGGCTCAGCCGCATTTCCTTCCTGTTCTGGGGAGGTGCCACCGTTCCTGAGTACACCCCTCCCCAGTGGAGGACAGGGAGGCTGCTGGGGCCTCCCCTGATCGTGACAGCTGGTCTCTGGTTTCTCTCCAAAGTGGAGCACATAGGATTGGACGGGGCTCTCAGTGAGGGCCTGGAGGTGCCAGTGGAAGCAGGGCCGAGGAGCCAGAAGAGACGTGAGTAAGCCCCTCCCTGGCCCTTCCGTGGCTCCAGAGCCTGCTGTGGCTCCCATGTGCTTCCTTGTTTAAGCCCCATCTGTCCCACCTGGGTGTGGACTCCCCACTGCCTCTCCCTCCACCATAGCCCACTGCTGACCAGGAGGAAGCAGATGGCCCAGGTTGCAACAGCCACCCTCCTGGCAGGGTTCTGCCCCTGGCTGTTTGGATGACTATTCCCCAGATGACCTTTAGGTCCTGGCTTCTCTTGCCCTGAGTGGTCACCCTGATATTTGAGGGAGGTCTCTGCAGGCACACATCTGTCCTCAGCAGAACTGGGTTGGAATCATGACTCTGCTGTGGTGTGTGTGACCTCTCTGAGCCTCCTGTGCAGCCTCCCTGCCTCCTTAGTGTGTCTTCACCTGGTAGCCAATGGTAACATTTGTTTTCCTTTTTTGTGGTACCAGAGATTGAAACCAGGGTTGCTCAACCACTGAGCCTCATCCCAGCCTTTTAAAATATTTTATTTAGAGACAGGGTCTCTCCGAGTTGCTTAGGGCCTCACTGAGTTGCTGAGGCTGGCTTTGAACCTGTGACCCTCCTGCCTCAGCCCATCACACCCCCCCCCCCAGCTGCTGGGATTACAGGCACAATGGTGGCTTTTTAAAGGCAGATCTGGGCTTTTTTTTTAAATTTTTTTTTTAGTTGTTGATGGATCTTCTATTTTATTGATTTATTATTTATATGTGGTGCTGAGGATCGAACCCAGTGTCTCACGCATGCTAGGCAAGCGCTCTACCACTGAGCCCCAGCCCCAGCCTATCAGATCTGGTCATTTCACCGCCTTGCTAACCCTCCAGTGATCACCCAGTGCCATCGGGCTGCAGGCGTGCCATCTCTCCTAGCTCACCACAGGCCAAACACTGGCTTCTTCCCACCCTGTGGCCCTGTGGCCTTCCCAGCCTCAGGGCCTTTGCCCTGGCTGTTCCCGCTACCTAGGACGCCCTTCCTCTCAGTTCTGCTTTGGTTTTTGTAACTTGAACCCAGGCCACTTCCTCTCAGCCCTGCCTCTTCCAGGCCTCCCTGCCCTAAGGCAAAGCCTTGAGGCCTGCTGGGGTGTGTGAGCCCCCGTCCTGGCTGGGGACTCCTCCCCTGGGCTGCTGACCTTTGTTCTCTCTCCA
Organism: Xerus rutilus; assembly: GCA_028644305.1. NCBI lineage: Eukaryota > Metazoa > Chordata > Mammalia > Rodentia > Sciuridae > Xerus > Xerus rutilus. The sequence goes on along the minus strand of CM053415.1, from coordinate 27,773,666 downwards.
GCTCTCTCAGAGGAGCTTCCAGCAGACACCAAGCAGAGGAAGCTCGGTGAGTGGGCAGGTGGCCCGGGGACTCTGAGGCTGGGGAGCGGGGCTTCCTCAAGTGCCTGTATAAACCAGCATTGAAAACTGAGGTTAAGAGAGGTGAAGTCACCTGCCCGAGGTCACACAGCTAGTGAGAGGGAGAGCGGGATTCCTGCAGGGCCAGGGCTGCTGGGAGATTCTGCTTCTCCAAAAACAGCCTCTCCTCCAAGTCAGAGCTGGGACCCACCCTGCCTCACCACCTCACCCCAAGCTCACCATCTCCCACTAGAAGCTTCTTCCCACTTCCTCCTCTTCCCCCTCCATGCAGTTGCTATGGGAAAGGTAGAGACCAGCCCAGAGTGGAGGAGAGCGGGGAATAAAGGCTCGTGGTCTGACGAGGTAGCCCAGTCCCTGCCCTCAGGAAGCCCCCATCTTATCACAGGGGATCCTGCCCACAGGGACTACAAGGCAATAAGACATGGTCTCTGTCCTTAGGGAGCTACCAATCCGATGGGGGAGGTGGGTTCCTCCTCTCCAAGCCCCCCAATCTGATGGTGGAAACAGACTCTGCCTGTGAAGACCCAGAATGCTCCAGTGGTCTGATGAGGGGGTCAAATCCCTCCCCATGTTGATCCCTCATTGAAAGGAGGAGATTAGCCCCTGCCCCTCTGATGGGGGCATGGTGTAAACCCCTGCTCTTCCTTGGGCAGAGCCGGAGGTCTGGGGGCCCAGAGCCCACAGGTCCTGTTCTGCCCTCAGATCTCAGTGGGGGCTCTAGGGTCCTGCTCAGGGAAGCCCTCCAGGCCCAGAGACCTGGAGGCCTGGGGAACTGCCTGCCCAGAGCCGCTGCTGACCAGCTCAGCCTCAGCCAGGCCCAGCGTGTTCCCTAACTGCCAGGGGAGATGCCCCTGCTCCAGATTCCTCCTAGGCCAGGACGGGCCCTCCGGGAGCCACCAGGCCTCACCCTGCCTCTAACACGGCCCCTTCCCCACAGCCGAGCCCCCTGCTGTACCCATAGTGACTGGCAGTTTCCTGGTGGGACCAGCAAGCAACCCCGCCACCTCCCCGTGCCTGCCTGTGTCTCTGTTCACCCAGGAGCCAGTGTCCAGCCAGATCCACCCAGACACAGCTGTTCAGATGCCTGGTAAGTAGAGGACCAGGAAGGGTAGGCTTCTGCCCTGGGGTGTGGGTGAGCAGTGATTAGGCAGGGGTGTCCCCAGTGTCACCCACCTCTGCCTCAGTCAGCTCATCCCACTCGGTCACCACTGGAAAATGTGCCTGGGAAGGAAACATGTCCCTGGAGGGAATCTCCACCACCCAGGGGGCCCACCGTCCAGACCTATTCCTTCATCACCTCCTCACGAAGCACCTTGTCCCCACCGGCCCCCTGCAAGGTGCTGGGGACTTAACCCCTGCAGGACAGGCTCAGCTGCTACTGTCAAGGAAACTAGAGCCCTTTGGGAGGGTCAGGTGTGAACTTCACCATCCCCAGTCACAAGGACAGGTGCCAGGAAGAGCCACTCCCTGCCTTTGTCTCCTGCAGAGCCCCCCTCCACAGCCTCAGTGAGCTGCTTACACCTCCCTGCCGGGCCCATCCAGTTCCTCTCCACGCTCCCCACTCTGCCTCAGGGACTCTGGCACGTTTCAGGGGCCAGCACAGGCCTGTCCAGTATATTTATCTGCCATGGTGAGTGTGGGAGGCTTGGCCCCGACCACCTCCCCTCCTCCCTGACAGCCCCTGACCTGGTCCTCCCCCACCCAGGCATTTGGTGGTGGTAGTGCAGCACCTTCTGATGCTCTCTCTTCCTGACACACCTTTCTCTATCCTCACTTCTCAAAACCCAGAGCAGAGTGTGGAGCTCCCTGAGGTGGCTGGATGTGTGACTGGGAGTGGCCTGCAGCCCTCCCTGTGTTACCTTGCCTCTGGGACTCCCAAGTTTAACAAGCCAGACAGTAAGAGGTGCACACGGGAGCCAGCACCTCTTCCCTCTTTCAGTACACCTACCTGGACTGTTTGGTGCGCATCCTTACACAGCTTTCTCTGATTCGTCTTGTTTCCCGTTTGGTGAAATGGTCCTTGCTGGCCTGCCGTGCTGTGAGGTTGTGGAAAGGCGCAGGGATATTGTAGGAGGTGCTTCCACTCAAGTCGAGGGCATCATTTTCTGTTGTATGCCACCAAGTCTCTGGGATCTAGAAGGAACTCCAGAGATCTGCTTAGCTTTGTCCTGAAATGTCTTTCTTTGGAAGTTCCCCTTCTTTTCCCCAGACATGCCGAGCTCCACAGCTTGATTTGGGGCTGGGGTGACCCCTCTCTACTTTCACTGTAGGTGAGGTGCCCCAGGCCAGCCAAGCATTACCTTCTAGTGGTCCTACTATCCACAGCCTCCCTAAGTCCCCAGACCGGCCCGGCTCCACTAGCCCCTTCGCTCCATCCGCAGCTGACCTGCCCAGCATGCCTGAACCAGCCCTGTTCTCCCGCACAAATGGGACAGGTAAGGAGTCCTGGGGCCTGTGAGCATCACAGAGGCAGCACTGAGGCCCTGGGGAAGGAGCATCCTCAACACGGTCCACTGTCAGAACCTCCTACAGGGACTGGCAGGTTATGTTCATGGGTAAATGGGTCAGAGGCAAGGGTCTCCAGGGAGCAGAGAATCCACATCCTGCCTGAACAGCAGGGAGCAGACCCAGTGTAGCCAATCTCCTGAAGCTGGAGATCAGGATTCTTATGTAGATACTGTGAATTTTAAAACACTGGGGACATCTTTAAAAGTAGAGGTGGCGAGGGGCTGGGGTTGTGGCTCAGTGGTAGAGCACTTGCCTAGCATGTGTGAGGCACTGGGTTTGATTCTCAGCACCACATAAAAATAAATAAAATAAGCCGGGCTCACATTTGTAATCCCAGCACTTAGGGAGGCTGAGACAGGAGAATTGCAAGTTCAAAGCCAGCCTCAGCAACGGCAAGGCACTAAGCAACTCAGTGAGACCCTGTCTCTAAATAAAATACAAAATAGGGCTGGGGATGTGGCTCAGTGGTCGAGTACCCCTGAGTTCAATCCCTGGTACCAATAAATAAATAGATAGATAGATAAATAGATAAATTAATAAATAAATAAAAAAATAAAGGTCCATTGACAACTAAAAAAAATTAAATTAAAAAAATACAGCCAGCCAAAAAGAAGACATAGGGTACAGCCTCTGGCCATCATCTTATAACCTCAATTTGGGGGACTTGGGACTGAGGACTGAGTGGTCCAGGGGAGAGAAGTCCTTGGGAGCTCCCCAAACCCTAACTGACAATGGCTTTTCCATCTTCAGAGGACAAAAGATCCCCATGCCAGACAGCTCCAGAGGTCTCCACTGACCTTCCAAAATGGCCTGGTGAGTGGTGGCAGGGTGTCTTGTCCGGGGGCTGCCCGCGGAAGCCCAGTCTGGCTTTGTTCGTTCTCATAACGCGTCTTTGGCCCCCGAGTGTTGACTCACTCACTCAGTCACCCCCTCGATGCTGCCCTCGTCCAGCATTCCTCCAGCGCTGGCTCGCGGGATGCTTACGGGGCCCTGCCCCTTGGGAAGCCCACATCCCTGACAGCCACCTAGCGTGGCTGCTGACATCTTGTTTGTGAGGCTGAGAGAATGGAGGGGAAGAGAGGGTGACCGAGCAAGTGGCTGAGGGAGGTCAGGGCGTCTGGGAGTGACAGAGGGTGGAAAATTGCCAACCAGCTCCTTCCAGGTGCTCGCCCAAGCACATTACGTGGGTGGAGTCTTCAGTCTCCAGTAACCCTAAGGTCACCCCCATTTTACAGACGAGGAGACTGAGGCCCAGTGGGGTGTGTCTTGTACTCAAGTCACACTAAGCAGTGGAGTCAGGACAGGAACACGCATCTGCACGGTCTTGACTGTTATGCCTCCTCCTGCCCACAGGGAGTGAGACCAAACACTACTGAGTAAGCAGGGAATAAGAAAAGGCATCCACAGCCGGGCGCACTGGCGCAGCCTGTGATCCCAGCACTTAGGGAGGCTGAGACAGGAGGATCGCGAGTTCAAAGCCAGCCTCAGCAATGGCGAGGCGCTAAGCAACTCAGTGAGACCCTGTCTCTACATAAAACAAAATAGGGCTGGGGATGTGGCTCAGTGGTCGAGTGCCCCTGAGTTCAATCCCCAGTACCAAAAAAAAAAAAAAGAAAGAAAAGGCATCAAGCCCAGGTGCGGTGGTGCACACCTGTAACCCCAGTACTCAGGGCTATGCAGGGGGACAGCAAGTTCCAGGCCCCCTGAGCAACTCAGACCCTGTCTCAGAGTAAAAAATTAGAAAGGCTGGGATGCGGCTCCAGGGTAGAGCTTCCCTGGGCTCCATCCCCAATAATGCAAAAAGGAAAAAGGAAGGAGAGAAGGGCAGGAAGGAAGGAAGGAAGGAAGGATGGAAGAAGGACAGGAAGGAAGGAGAGAAGGGCAGGAAGGAAGGGAGGATGGATGGAGAGAAGAGGAATGATGGATGGAGGAAGGAGAGAGGGATAGAGGACAGACAGAGGAAGGAAGGGAGGAAGAGAGGGAGGGAAGGTCGTAAAAGCAGCAGGCAGACCGCAGTGCAGAGGACGAGGGAATACGTGGGCGCGGTCTGCACACATGGAGGGGCCTGGCGGTCTGTGGCTGAAGGCTGCGGGGAGGCAGGGTGCTGACCCTGCTGCCCGTCGTCCCCTGACCCGGACGCACGCCCTGGCCTTTGCAGAGACGGTGCAGCGGTTCTACGACTCGCTGCAGGACAAGTACAGGGCCGAGCCTGCAGGCCCCGATGGCATCACGGTGGAGGTGGACCTGGTGAGAGCCAGGCTGGAGAAGGGCAGCAACAAGAGCCAGGAGAGGGAGCTGGCCACCCCGGACTGGGCAGAGCGGCAGCCAGCCCGCGGGGGCCTGGCTGAAGTGCTGTTGATGGCTGGTGACCACCGGCGGCCCCGAGAGACTCAAGTGATCGCCGTGCTGGGCAAGGCTGGGCAGGGGAAGAGCCACTGGGCCCGGGCGGTGACCCGAGCCTGGGCTCGCGGCCAGCTTCCGCAGTACGACTTCGTCTTCTATGTCCCCTGTCGCTGCTTGGACCGGCCCGGGGACACCTACCACCTGCGAGACCTGCTCTGCTCCCTGGGCCCAGAGCCGCTGGCCATGGATGACGAGGTCTTCAGGCACATCCTGAGGAGGCCCGACCGCGTGCTGCTCACCCTGGATGCCTTTGAGGAGCTGGAGGCCCAGGACGGCTTCCTGCACAGCACAAGCGGCCCAGCATCTGCAGAGTGCGGGTCCCTCAGGGGGCTGCTGGCCGGCCTCTTCCAGCGGAAGCTCCTGCGCGGCTGCACCCTGCTCCTCACGGCCCGGCCCTGGGGCCGCCTGGCCCACAGCCTGAGCAAGGCTGACGTGCTGTTCGAGGTGGCTGGCTTCTCAGCGGAGCAGGCCCAGGCTTATGTGAGGCGCTACTTTGAGAACTCGGGGGTGACAGGCCACCAAGAGAGAGCCCTGGCCCTCCTCCAGGACCAGCCGTTCCTCCTCAGTCACAGCCACAGCCCCAGCGTGTGCAGGGGTGTGTGCCAGCTCTCGGAGGCCCTGCTGGAGGCAGGGGACCAGGCCCAGCTGCCCTGCACGCTCACAGGACTCTTTGTTGGCCTGCTGGGTCCTGTGGCCCAAGGCAGCCCCCCGGGGGCCCTGGCAGGCCTGGCCAAGCTGGCCTGGGAGATGGGCCGCACACACAAGGGCATCCTGCAGGAGGGCCAGTTCCCATCGGAGGAGGCGAGGACCTGGGCTGTGGCCGGAGGCTTAGTGCGGCAGGCCCCGGGGGCTGCAGGCGCCGAGCTGGCCTTCTCCAGCTTCCTCCTCCAGTGCTTCTTGGGGGCCCTGTGGCTGGCTCTGAGCAGCGACATCAAGGACAAGGAGCTGCCGCAGTACTTGGCATTGACCCCGAGGAAGAAGAGGCCCTATGACAACTGGCTGGAAGCCGTGCCGCGTTTTCTGTCCGGACTGATTTTTCAGCCTCGGGCCCGCTGCCTGGGCGCCCTGGTGTCGCCGGGGGAGGCCTCCGCTGTGGACAGGAAGCAGAGGACCCTCGCCAGGTACCTGAAGCGGCTGCAGCCCGGCTCACTGCGGGCCCGGCGGCTGCTGGAGCTGCTGCACTGCGCCCGCGAGGCCCGGGAGGCGGGGATCTGGCAGCACGTGGTGCAGGGGCTGCCCGCACGCCTCTCGCTCCTGGGCGCCCGGCTCACGCCCCCTGACGCACACGTGCTGGGCGAGGCCCTGAGGGCGGCCGGCCGGGACTTCTCCCTGGACCTGCGCGGCACCGGCATCAACCCTTCTGGCCTGGAGAGCCTCGTGGCACTCGGCTCTGTCACCCGTTTCAGGTGAGGCGCAGGTGACAGGGTTCGCTACTGCTGGGCACCGTCACTGTCACTTGTTTAGAGTGGACGGCAGCTGCGGGCCAAATGGGCTCCTCCCGTGAGGGTGGAGACCGATACCAAGGAGGGCAGCGGCTCACCTAGACGCGCAGCCGCTGGGGGGCGGAGTCACTGAGTGCCAGGTACCAGGACCCGTCTAGAATCTAAGACTGACCTGATTCATTTTCTTCCCTCCACCCTCTGATGGAGCCACTGTTGTCTCAGGCTTGGAGGCACAGCCTCCCCTTGGCCTCACTACCTCCATTATATCCTCCTCCACTCCACTTATTTTCAGCCGCCAGAACAATCTTCCCAGAACTTGCATCTGACCATATCCTACCTCTGCTTACAGCCCTCAAGGGCATCCCATCACCTTCAGGATGAGGTCTACATTCCTTCATTTGGCTCATTCAAGCCCTTCTACAATCTGAGCACTTCATCTTAATCTCCTGGGAATTGTTGCCAGATTCCCTCTAAACATACTTTACCTAAACTATAAGTCTGACAGTTGTGCCCCAGATTTAACATTGAGCTTCCTAGTAGCCAAAGCAAAAAGGGAAACAAAATCACTGAGAGTTTTGAGAAAGGAGGGATCATTAAGGGCTGCAGTGGTCATGGCTGGAATGGAAGAGTGGAAGTCATGTGAAGGCAGGAAATTATCTGAGTAGGAAGGAGGTCCTTTCATAGAGCTAGCCCTCCGTTACGGTCTAGCCCGGTCACTGTGGCTGGGTCTGAGGCCCTCCCTCCACAGGGCCGCCCTGAGTGACACAGTGAGGCTGTGGGAGTCCCTGCAGCAGCGTGGGGAGACCCAGCTACTCCAGGCAGCAGAGGAGAAGTTCACCATTGAGCCATTTAAGGCCAAGTCCCTGAAGGACGTGGAGGATCTGGGCGACCTCCTGCAGACCCAGAGGTGAGGGGGTGGGGGTGGTCCAGGCCATGCAGGTTGAGGACCTGTAGAGCCATTATCAAGCTTGTCATGGGTGTTTCCAGGACCTCTGCTCCTTTGAGGCACCCTATGCCCTTTTGTGGGCAATGGCTACCCAGAATCCCTCACTGCACTCGCCACCCAGCAGAGTCCCCACAATTTTGCGTTTCACTTAATTCAGAGCTCGCCATCGCGTGCTGAATTCTTTTTTGGCTAAGGCCAAGGAGAAACCCCCCTGCTAGGAGCTCACAAGGGTACCCTCTGCATGGAGAAACAGCAGCCACCCAGGACCTGGGTCATGCCGTGTTAGAGAGGTCCAGAGGGCAAAGGAAACCTGAGCACAGAACAAGTGGGCTGACTCTAACCCTTTCCTTCATTACACAATGTTTGAGCACCTGCTGTGTGCCATCTGGGCCAGGTGCTGGGAAGTGCCTCTTCTGAGCCTCCTACCTGTGAGATGCACAGTCCTGGAGTTTGTCTTTTTTTTTTTTTTTTTTAAATATTTATTTATTTTTTTAGTTGCAGGTGGACAGAATATCTTTATTTTATTTTTATGTGGTGCTGAGGATCGAACCCAGTGCCTCACGCATGCTAGGCGAGCACACTACCACTGCGCCACAACCCCAGCCCCCTGGAGTTTGTCTTGATGGAAGGCAACATGGCCCCGCGGAGGTTGATCCTCCCAGAGAGATTGGGGCACCGGGGCAGGTGCAAGGGGCTCAGTGACAGAAGAGGTTCTTCCCCTGACGTGGCCTGTTCTCTCTAGGTCGAGAAGTTCCTCTGAAGATGCTCCAGGTGCCCTGCCTGCTGTCCGGGACCTAAAGAAGCTGGAGTTTGCGTAAGGGAAAGGGCAGAGCTGTCCCCGAGGCAGCCCTCGTTTCCTCCCCAGCAGAATGCTGCAGGGGTCCGGGGACGCTCCTGCCCTCCCGCCCGCTGCCTTGGAAACTGGTTTCCCCAGTGGGTGGAGCTGGTCTGTGCAAGGGCTGGAGAGTCCCGCTCGAGCTGACCGACCCGTGGGCTGGCTGACGAGGTTGCTCCCGTTCACTGACCTGCAGGCTGTTTGAACACTGCCTGAGGGGGCCGAGGTGGCTGTCCTCAGTGGGCTGCAGTCCAGGGGACTTGTGGAGGAGGGGACATGCCCTGGAGTTTGACCAAGGGACAGGAATGAGTCAAGTGGGGAAGCCGTGCTGCGGGGGAGCAGGGGAGAAAGGCCCACAGGCACTGCCACTTGGTGAGGGCTGGAGAAGGGTCCTGTGTGTCCCGGGCCACAGCCTCCCTGGAGATGCTCTAGGACCGCAGTGGAGCCTTGTCCCAGCGGCCGTGGCCGAGGACTGCACAGTGCCTCCTGTGCCTGAGCTTGCTGACTCCTGTGGCAAGGGACGGCCTCCCAGGGGAGGGGGCGGTGCACAGCCCCGGACATGACCGAAGCCCTCGGGGTCTGTCCCACGGTCAGGTGCTGGTTCCCAGCCCTGCTGCTTATGACAATCACCGGTAGGCTCACGTATGTGGATGTTCAGACGCCCCTCCAACCCAGGGACTGTCCCTCCAGTTCCAAGGACTCCGACGAGTGGGGGAGGGGTGTACATGGTGTTGGGGACTGAACCCAAAGGCGCTCTACCATACCACTGAGCTTCAGCCATAGCTCTTTTTATGTTTTTATTTTTTATTTTAAATTTTATTTATTTTTTTAGTTGTAGGTGAACAGAATATTTTATTGTTATGTGGTGCTGAGGATCGAACCCAGTGCCTCACGCGTGCGAGGCGAACGCGCTACCACTGCGCCACAATCCCAGCCCCTTATGTTTTTATTTTGAGACAGGGTCTCATCTCACTAAGTTGCCCAGTCTAGCCTTGAACTTGAGACCCTCCTGCCTCAGCCACCAGAGTTGCTGGAATTATATTCCTGCGCCCCCAGGCCCAGCTCCCAGGAGCTGTAGATCTGCAGCTGAGGTGAAGGACATACCAGCTTGCTTGGGAATGGCCTGGTTGTAGCACTGCAAGTTTTGTATCCTGGGTAACCCCTTAGTCCTCAGGCACACTGGGCCAGGTGATCGCCCTCTGTGCAACCAGGCCTGGGAGACACCATCTGGGTGGTGCTGCCAAGTGGCAGTGAGCTCCAGGGCCCTGGCGGAGCTGTGCAGTTTCTGTGCTCAGGTTTGTCTGCAGGAACACAGCTTTTCAGTTTCAATGCACTGCCCCATTCTCCCACATGACCCTCCTCTGGGGTATCGTTACATCTCCCCATTGTACAGATGGGAACACTGAGCCTGGAATTCAAATGGCTTATCCAAAGTCATAAAAGTCAGATCCACCTGGCTCCAAGCTCCACCAGGGAGCAAGCTAAGTGTTTGGTCCTGGTTGGGTGGAGTCATTGGGCACCTCCAGGGTGCTTGGTGCATTTTATATATGACCTCGTTCATCTCAAGAGCTGCTCTGGGAGACAGGCATTAACTTCCCCATTTGACAGATGAAAACACTGAGGCCCAGTGAGGTCAGTGACCTCCCACAGTCCCTCCACTGATCGCCAATGAGCTGTCAGCTCCTCTGTCACTCCCCCACCCCGCCCTGTGTCCTCAGGAAAAGCCAGGTGCCTCTTGTTTTGAACAGATGACAAGAAATTTGTGCAGAGGTAAACACTGCTGAAAAGAGGAAATGTCTGGGGACCATCACTGGGGGGCCTTTTGTGGCGTCAAATTATTTTCAGCTTAAAAATCCCCTAGTTCAAGGTCGGAACTGCGCTCTGGGGAGCAGCACCCTGGGATGGAACAGCCTAGAGCTGGGTGAACAGCCCCCTGGAGGGGCAGACTCAAGAGGTTCTGAGGAAGGAAGGGAGGGAGGGAGGGAGGGAGGGACTATTTTGGGCACCTGCTCTGGTTGCCACTGTACCCATAAGATCAGGTGGCTTGAACCCTGCAAGGACAGCCCACGTGCTCAGGGTCTTTCCTGGACTGATCCCCAGTACCTCTTTACCCTCATTTTATCTCGTATTCTCTCTCTCTCTCTTTGTTGGGGGGTGGTACTTGGGATTGAATCCAAGAGGGCTTTATTACTGAGCAACATCCCAGCCCTTTTTATTTTTTATTTTGAGGCAAGGTCTCACTAAGTTGCTGAGGTTGGCCTTGAACTTGCAATCCTCCTGCCTCAGCCTACCAAGCCTCTAGGACAGCGGCCGTGTGCCGTGGTGCCAGGCTAAAGGCAGAGGTTACTATGAATTTTGTTGATGGCTCTCTTCCCTGGGCCTGGCACATAGTGGCAAACAGTAAACATGGGATAATGATCTCTTTAATCTTTTGATGACCTCTTGAGATCAATGCTAAGTATTCAAGGAGACAGAGACTGAGCTGTGGAGGCATTTGCCACAGCCCCTGGCACAGGCTGGGTGCAGCCAAGCTCCAATCCATCCTGTAGTCTGTACTGGGGATTGAACTCAGGGGCACTCGACCACTGAGCCACCTCCCCAGCCTATCTTGTGTTTTATGTAGAGACAGGGTCTCACTGAGTTACTTAGCACCTCGCCATTGCTGAGGCTGGCTTTGAACTCGCAATTCTCCTGTCTCAGCCTCCCTAAGTGCTGGGATTACAGGCGTGCGCCACTGCACCTGGCCAAAATAATATTTTAATATCAAAAAAGTTAAAAAGATGTGATTTCAGAATAAAAGACTGCTCTTCACATTCAATACATTTAACTAGATTTAAAAAACAAAACAACCCTTTGTTGTGCTTATTTTTTAGTCCCTTGACATGGGGTCTAAATGTCAACCCAGACTGTGTGACCTTGTGCGAATTACTTGAGTTACCTCTCTGTGCCTCAACTTCCCCGTCTATAAAGTGGGACAAAGAAAAGCCCTTGGCTCAGTCATGAAGATTAAATGACATCTAAGCCAAAGAAACGACCCAGCATGTGCCTAGCATATTAGTGTTCAAAAATGGTCCTTTTTTTTTGTCATTTCAAATGGAAAGACAAGTAAGCCCTCTAATCACTGGTAGTTGTCCTTGGCTTGTATTGGGGGGCCATGTCATGGGGCTAGGGTGGAAGAACGGGGGTGTGTGTGGCTGTCAGCAGGAGAGAGAAGTAGCTGCCTGCCCAGAGAGGAAGGCTGGGGAGCCAGTTGGTCTCCTGTGGGGCTCTGTGACCGCTGTCCCAAGCAGAAGCACTGGGGCCACTGCAGGGCTGGGCGAGGTTAGCGTCTGGGGACGTGGGAAGGGCGTAGGACTGTGCCAGGCTCTGGCTCCTCTGCCCCGCGTGGGGCTCTAACCCTGCTCTTTGCCTCCTAGGTTGGGTCCCAGCCTGGGCCCCCAGGCTTTTCACAAACTGGCAAAGATTCTTCCGGCCTTCTCATCCCTTCAGCATCTGGAGTGAGTAAAGACCCTGGGACCCTCCCTCTCCCTGGGTTATGACAAGCCCTGACCCTGTCCCCAGGCAAGTGCAGAGAAAAGAGCCTTCCCTCTGTCCCTGCGCCCCCACGTCACCCTGCCCTCCTCAGCATGGCTAGTGTGAGTGACCAGGGGGCCCCACTGCAGGGAAGAGACAACCTACGAGAATCCCAATTTTAAAGTCTTAGGTCCTCCCGAGACTTTTGAAAGCCCTCTTTTCTGCTCTTAGCAATGACCTCGGGAGGTGGGAGGGGCCGATCCCACTCCACAGTGAAAGTCCCAGAGGTTGAGGGGGTGGCCAAGCTCACCGGGCCCTGAAGAAGCCACGTGATTCTGCTGGCTTGGAGTTAGACCTTATCCGCTGGCCCAGGTCCTGAAGGCCCCTCTCAGCCCAGAAGGTGCTGCTGGGCTTGTGTGTCCAGGACTGGGGGGAAGGGGGCGGTAGCCGGCAGGAGGCGGCCAGTGTGGGTGGGAGGGGCCAGACATTCTCCAGACACTGGCCACAGCCGCGTCTCGTTCCACCTGCAGCCTGGACTCGCTGAGTGAGAACAAGATCGGGGACGAGGGGGTCGCGCAGCTCTCCGCCACCTTCCCTCAGCTGAAGGCCCTGGAGACGCTCAAGTGAGTGGCAGGGCCTGCCCTGCCGCTGCCGCCCACACCCCAGCGGGATCCACTCAGCCACTACCTGCTCCATTCCATTCAGATGAGCATCCATCCACTCACTCATTCACTCACTCACTCAGCCGTTCTGTTGAATCCACTCATCCGCTCACTTAACCTAATCAACAACTATTTAAGGGACACTTACTACTGCAGGCACCTCATGGGCTCTGAAGACCCAGCTTTAAACAATACAAAAAAATCCCCCAGCCTCAGGGATCTGAAATCCTAGTGAGGAGACATGATAAACCAGAGACAAAAAGGAAATAAGCTTTCAATGATAATGTATACAGTAAGGAAAGCAAACAAGGTTTAAAGACAGAAAATTACCTTGAGAGGGTGCAATGGAGTGATAGATGAGGATTTTCCAGGAAGCATCATTGAAACACTGAATTTTTTCTTCACGGCACTGGGGATTGAACCTGGGTGCTCTGCCACTGAGCTACGTCCCCAGCCTTTTTTATTTTGTATATTGAGAGAGGGTCTTGCTAAGTTGCTGAGGCTGGTCTCAAACTTGTGCACCCCCCCAGCTTCCTGAGGAGCTGGGCTTGCAGGTACTCACCACCACAAACAGTGTAATTTGACTGCCCTGGGCTTTGGGAAGTTGGAGAGAGATGGGGTGCAGGAGGATCAACATGCTCTTTCTGCTGAACCTAGGGAGTAGGTATCGAAACCTGTTCACACTTTCCACCAAGGTTCAACAGAGTTCCCTTGGTGGTGTTGAGAAGGCCGCTGGGGTCTTCTCCAGTAGTTTGCAGTGTTGTGGGTGAGACCACAAGTCCTCCCTCCCCCGCCCTAAGTTGTTACTGAGCACTTACTATGTGCTGGGTACTGCTATAGGGAAAGGACCCCTCTCCCTGTGGAGCTCAGCACCTGCTTAAAGAGGCAACCACTAAAACACAAGCATTTATTTAAGGACACGAAGGCCCAGAGGGGAAACAGGGGAGTCTATCCAATCAGAAAGCAGGTGGGGGAAGGGCCCACTGTCTCTGCCCCCCACACCTCACCCATCACCCCACGCTACGGTCACTGTACCTGTTTGCGGCTACAGGCCACCCTGTCAAGAAGCGTTTCCCAGCTGTGCCCCATCCTAGCCAGGGCAGATGGATGGAGGCCGAGGGAAGGGGGTGGCCAGCTTGGTCCTGAGCTTTCGCCTTGTTGTCGCCCTGCAGCCTGTCCCAGAACAGCATCACTGATGTGGGGGCCTGCAAGCTGGCGGAGGCCCTGCCCTCACTCGCTGCATCCCTCCTCAGGCTCAGGTGAGTGGGGCCTGTGCTGAGCTGGTGGCTGGGGAGTGCACGGGACCCAGGAAGCAATCGCTGTAGGCCATTACCCTGCACCAGCCTTGAGTGACACTGGGAGGGCAGCCAGCCAGAATCCAGCTGAACATGACTCCCTAAGGATGGGCATCACCGCGGCCCTGAACAGGAGGATCAGCAGGACCCAGGGGAAGCATCTGGGGGAGTTGTTTCCTCCATCTGAGCCTGTTTCCTCATCTGGAAAATGGGAACCATCTTAGTGGCCTACGTGAAGAGCTTGACATAATGCCTGCCTCTGGAGCTGGGTGGAGGGGTAGTGGTCCCTTCCTCAACTGGATGGCAGAACTATGCTTTTCTGGAGTCCAAGGGTGGTGGCTTCTGGAAAGATGTGCCAGTCATTCGCTTACCAGTAAGTGCTTACACTGCCACCTCCTGGTGGGCTTTGGCATAGCACCTCTTTTGGATTGCGGCTGGCTGTGTGGTGTGGTACCAGAGACTGAGGGGATGGACAGAGCTTGGGCCAGAGCTGCAGTCCTTCCGCTCAGCACCGCCAGTTCTCCTTGCTCTCCAGCCTAGGGGAACCTCACTCCCCTTCCCCAGGCTGCCTCACTTGCCATATTCCAGGGAAGATGGTCTGTGGTCCACTCCTAGAGGTGCATCCAGCAAGGAGCCCAGGGTGCAGCTGAACAGGTTGTGTACTGTACAACTCATATAGTCTATGTGCCAGAGTTGTGCCAGGCACCCAGTGTTCTCTGACATGAACCGAGGTCCAGAGGGTGCTAGGAACTAGAAACATAGCCCTGGACAAGGCGGGTCGCTTGCTGCTCTCGAGTTTCTTACATAATAAGAAAGTCAGCGCACACATAAATAAAGCATGTTAAAAGAGTGGATTGTGCTGTGAAGGAAACTAACAGGCCAGGAGAGTGTGACAGGGAGTGTCGCCAAATTCACCAGGGAGGGGAGGGCGTTTTGGAGACAGGACCCTTCTATGTGACGCTCTAGAGGGAAAGCACTTCTGGAGGCTGGAGCAGCAGGGCAAAGGCCCCGAAGTGGAGACGAGATTGGGGTTTTCAGGGCCAGAAAGGCCTCCTGTGGTGGCCATAGTAAATGAGGGATGGGGTGGCAGGTGTGGTGGGAAAGGCCACCAGAGTCCAGATCATGCAGGGGTGGCTAGTAGGTTGGGCGCAGGCATTCCTGTGTTTGCAGTGTGGTTGGAGAGGCAGGTGTCTTGTTTTACGGAATCTGAGATGCCACCCATCCTGAGGCACCCTTAGGAGCGCAAAATGCCTCGGATACATCCTGATGCTCCATTGGTTATTGAATACCTGACCTCGAGGTATTCAAATGGGCGTGTGCATCTCAGCATCAGTGACTCGCAGAGAGGCGCCTCTGCCCGATGTCAGAAGGAAGAGCCTCCTGGGTTCAGAGACCTGCCCCAGAAAAGAGTTGCAGAGTCCCCTCCTGGTGCCTGGTTCCCGCTCCCTGTGGACCTGTGATATGGGGATTGGGCTGGAATTTAGCCTGACCCTACTGAGCAGTGGGGTTTCCACATGCAGCCCTGCAGGGCAGCTCTAAGGCTGAGCCACGGCAGAGACATGGCCCCCAAATCAACCACAGCAGCCCTGGCCTGGTGAAAGGATGTGAGAGAAGGCGCTTGCAGCGTCCATCAGTGCAAGTGATGTCACTGTGCTGTTTGCACTGCTAGGAATGGAGCCTGTGAACATACCACAGAAACCCAGGCTGGCCCAGTGCCAGTGCTGGTCACCCCCTCTACGGTAACTTCTGTGAGAGTCAGACCAGAGCTGACAGCTGGTCCACTCCATGAACTCGTTTGCTCCTCCCCACGATTACTCAACTGTGTCCATTTTACAGATGAGTAACTGAGTCTCAGGGGAGTGGAGTAACTCACCTAAGATCGAAAGGCAGCAAGAGGCACAGCTGGGGCCTGATCCTAGGAAGTCGTTCTTCCAAGAGTTCCCACACTCTCAGCCAGGGAACGGCTTCCTCTCCTGCTGCTTCTCTGGACACACTGTGTGACCACAGAGAAGAGCCTCAACTCCCTGGGCCTGTTTTCTCCTCTGTAAAATGGGACAGTGATTCCAGTTAGGTATGATCCCTCTGGGCCTAACCCTCAGCACCCTAAAGCTCATCCCTGACCTCTTTCTCTGGCAGCTTGTATAATAACTGTATCTGCGACCTGGGAGCTGAGAGCCTGGCCCGTGTGCTTCCAGACATGGCGTCCCTGAGGGTGCTGGAGTGAGTGCGGGCGTCTAGGCAGTGGGTGGCTGGCTCTGGCCTCAGGGAGACAGGGGTGTCCCTCCAGTATCATGGGAAGGGCTGAGTGTAATGGCAGCCTGGGTCTGGAGTAGGGAGGTCTCAGGGACCAGGTGTCAGGACAAGTTTCTCTCCCCAGTGTCCAGTATAACAAGTTCACAGCTGCGGGTGCCCAGCAACTGGCCTCCAGCCTGAGGAAGTGCCCTCATGTGGAAACACTGGCGTGAGTCTCAGTAGCCCCGCAGGTGGCATCTGTCAGCTCTCCAGGGGTGGGGTGGGACCAGAGCTCCAAGCCTGCTCTCAGCTTCCTGGCCTCGGTTTCTTTATCTGTAAAGCTGGAGGGTGATAATAACATCTACCCCAAGAGAGTTTGCGAGGTTTAAATGAGTCGAGATGAATAAAGCTTTTAGATCAGTACTTGGCACACAAAAGCGTTCAATAAATGCTTCACCAAGGTGGACCATAGGAAATCGTCTCCATTCGGCCATTCTTGATCCATACAACTGGTAATTTCATACAGTCCGAACTTATTTTTTTGTTAAGCCCCTATGGTGTCGAATGTCTAGTACTGGTGCTTGCTACTGTTCCAGAGCACTTTGATTTACCTTCTCGTGTCTTCTAAGGTGGATCTGGTAGAAACCATAAGATCCACTTTACAGATGAGAATGCTGAGGCACAGGGCAGTAACCCAGCTTTGGAGGTCACTTAGCAAGTCCGCAGCAGAACTGCACAGGGGGCTCAGAGCTCTAGGCTTGTGCTTCCCCTGCCCCCACACTGGTTGTATCCTGCCAGGTGGGAAGTCACCAAGGTTTTGGGCTGGGTGGAAGGAGGAATTTGGGGGCAGTTGGCACAGGAGATCCCAGATACATCCTCTCCTCTAGGCTGCCACTGAGCCCCATCTCTCCCTGCAGAATGTGGACACCCACAATCCCCTTTGGTGTCCAGGAACACCTGCAGCAACTGGACTCCCGGATCAGCCTGAGGTGACACTGGCTGTGCTCTGGACAAGGTAACTGGGGTGGGCTCAGGAGGAGAGGACCATGGGGACACTTAAGGTCAGTGTCCTTGTGAAAGTGAGATCTATATGAAGGGGCAGGGTGGGTGTGTGACCACTGCTGGGTCCATTGCATCCCCTGGGCTCCCGGCAGGTGTCCTCCAGGCTTGGAGACTTGGGCCGTGTGTCCTCCCTGTGATCAGGCTTACTTAGAGTCTAGGGAAGGTCAGGCTGAGCTATCGCCCACATCCTGCAGCCTTAGCATTGGGAAGCCCTTCCCTCGGGACTTCCAGAGCTTTCTTGCCGATGGCTGGGCCTGTCGGCTGCCCCTGGGTTTATCTTCATAGGAACTTGCTCTATAAGTTTCTTGCTGCTCAATATAAAAACAGCTGTCCCCTCACCCCTGTGCTGCTGCCATGTCCCCTACCTTCTCTGGCTGTGCTGTGGTCACTCCAGCCCCTCCCCTGTTCCCATGGTCCCTCCCACCCTGGTCTTGGTGACACCTTCCCTGGTGTTCAGGGCTGCCTCTCTTGAAGCTCCTGGCTTTCCTCCCTCTCCTGCCCCCACAGCATGTACTCTGAGGACGTTGATCGCACTGGACCTTGAACTGGGTGCTGTGGACACAGCTCTTCTCCAGGCCATCCAATGAGCCTCAGCATCCTGGCACTCAGCCCCTGCCGGCTCAGGATTGGTCCCTGTCCAGCTGTTGAATGGACCCATCTTTGCTGGTAGACCCAGGCCCTGCCCCAGGCTCCTTTAGGGCCCAGGTACATGCCAGCCCTGTTTAGCTGCTCTGAGCCCTGGCAGACAGGTGGGCACCTGGTGGCAGCCATGGTCCACCGAGGAGGTGTGAGCCATCCCTGTGGACCGCTGGACAATGATGGCCAGGCCAGAGTCGAGGGATGAGGCAGCCTGGTCTCTGCCTACCTAGTGAGGAGGGCCAGCCTGGTGAGAGGACACTTCCTGCTGCTCTCCAGCAGATACCCGTGGGTCTGCTTGGCACTGTGAAGACATCAGTGGGCCATCCAGCCTGCCAGTCCCCCAATCAGAGGCGGGGCCCTATGGCAGCTGCTTTCTGTCTGTAGTACTCTCTGTTTGCACTGACTTTTGGCCAAGGTCAAAGCTAGGCCTGGCCAGAACACTGGACTTTAGCCGGGAACCAGCAAATGGTACACTAAGGGGGAGGCGAGGCCACCTGTAGTCACCCCAGCCTCTTGCCTTCGTTCCCTGTGTCTTCTTTTCCACTACATGATAAATGTCTCACTTGGTCTCATTGGCTGGTCCAGGGTTTGGGTTTAGACCATGATTTTCATTTGGGATGTTTACTGTTCTGGTCATTCTGAGCCACAGTGGCTTAAATCAGCACATACACACTAATGTTCAGGCAGGACTTGGCAGGGACAGCTCACCTATCCCCTGTGGCATCAACTGGAGCACCTTGAAGACTGGGCTGGGGTGACCTGAGGGTCCCTTCACCTGCATGTCTGGCATGTGATACTGGCAGCTGGCCAGGGCCTTGGGTCTTCCAAAGAACAGATGCTGGAGACCTCTCCATGGGCTAGTTTGGGCTTCCTCATAGCTGGTGGCTGGGCAGAAGGGTGGTCACCCAGAGGGAGAAGAGAGTGACAGAGGACAGGAAAGGGAGTGGAGAGTGCCCCAGCAGGAATACATGGATGGCCTCTGCCACCTTGTGTTGGCCAGCCAGCGGGACAGGGGCTGCCTCTCTCCTGCTCATCATGGCACCCGTCAGAGTCCACCCGGCCCGTGTCCTGCCTTTCCTGAGAGGCTTGTCTTTGTGGCTTCCTGAGATTCAGGGAAACTCATTTTCTGAGTTTGGCAAGGTTGCAGCACCATCACTTCCACAAAAGGGAGTGGTCTCCTCCGCCTCCGCCTCCGGCCTGCGCTGCTGCTGTGTCCTGGGAGCTGTTCTTAGCCAGGAGAGATGGTGCCTTGGCTGCAGCAAGCCCAGAAGGGACCTACCTGGCAGTTCGCTCTCTACGTGGAGAGCCGCCAGCGGGGCTGCTGTTTTTCACTCTGGCGTGGCCTGCTTGATGGGGACAGTTTGCTTTCTCCTGGTGGCAGTGGAAGCCAATTGCTCAGCTGCAGCAGGCCAGCCCCAAGGCCCACAGGGTCAGCCTGGTTCCAATACGATGCTCCTCTTCCCAGCAAGTGAGGGGTGGGGTTGGGAGGGGCCAAAGACACAGAAAGCCCTGGATAAACCTCTGCAACTATCTGTGCCAGGTGCAGGCTAAGTTCTTCCTGCCCTAAAGAGATGGAAGCAGAGATTTGAGCTGAGGCCTGGCCTCGATGCCCAGCTCACTACTTATGCAAGGGACTTTTTTTTTGGTACCAGGAATTGAACCCGGTGGTGCTTAACCACTGAGCCACCCCCCAGCCCTATTTTGTGTTTTATGTACAGACAGGGTCTCACTGAGCTGCTTAGCACCTCGCCATTGCTGAGACTGGCTTTGAACTTGCAGTTCTCCTCCTTCAGCCTCCAAAAGTGCTGGGATTACAGGCATGTGCCACTGCGCCCGGCCTGCAAGGGACTTCTCTATGCCTTGGTCTCCTCATTTGTAGCATGGGCAGAATCACAGGACCTTCCACAGGGTTACAGGACAAATCAATGAGTGCAGATGCTAAGGAGCCTGTCACACAGCTCCGGGTCAGCTGTGTGTTTCATTCTTGCCTCTGCCTGGAGTGTTCTTCCAAGTTCTTCCCACAGTCAGCTGCTCAGCCTTGAGGACTCCAAGGGTAGCCCACCAGGAAGGTGAACATGACCCCCTCCGACACCATCACTGTTTTATCTGTTTTGCACTTATTTCTGTTGTCTGCTCTTGTCCTAGGGTGTGACTCCAGAAGGGCAGGGAACTTTGCTTTGTTCACTGCTGTACCCTCTGCACCCACCAGGGGCCTGTGGAAGGGAAGACTCATTCTCAGCACAACTTTGCTTTATTCAGTCTACAACTATACACTGAGTGTGCAGCGGGGAATTAAGGGCTTAAGTTTCCCGCCCTGGGGAGTCTCACATTTTGGCAAGATTTAAAAACTCTCAGGACAGGGCTGCAGGTGTGATTGGGCAGTCTGTGTGCTGCACAAAACCACCTGGACCAGGGCTCTGCTTACCAGTCTCTGCATCCTGATGTGGGGGGCTGCATCAGCCCAGGGGAGCACTTTTTATGACTGACATGAAGTTGTCATGAGAGGTGGGTATGTTAGCCAGGCACAGTGGCACACACCTGTAATCCCAGAGGCTCAGGAGGTAGGAGGATTGCAAGTTCAAAGCCAGCCTCAGGAACAGTGAGGCCCTAAGCAACTCAGTGAGACCCTGTCTCAAAATAAAACGGGCTGGTGATGTGGGTCAGTGGTTAAGTGCCCTTTGGGTTCAATCCTGGGCACCCAAATAAGTAAGTAAATCAATAAATAACAAGGGCTGGGAATGTAGCTCAGTGATAGAGTGCCCCGGGTTCAATGGTTCAATTTCAAGTACTAAAAAAGGGAGGGCGCTGTATTACCCTCCCCAAGTCAGAGGTGTAGTGTGATGCTGATAGATCAGCATCCTATGAAGGAAGGAGTCAAGATGTCACCTTGCCCCTCGGTGTCTTCGGGACACCTCTCTGGGGGTGTGGGCACAGCGTCCTGGGGGTGACCCCTGAGCCCCATTAGCAGTGGGAAGTCCTCAGGGGAGGCAGTGACAGCCTGCACGTGCCTTCTCAGCCCGCCCCTCCCCGGGCTCACCACCTCCCTGCTAGGGGGCTGCAGCTGGTCTTGCTCTCACCTGCAGTCTGCTCACCTGCAGAGTGGGGTTCACCACTGGGCCTTGCCTAGCCTGGCATGTGTGAAAGTCCCTTCAAAGTCACCAAGTGCTCTGCAAACTGGGGAGAATCACTGCCACTTTTCCATGAAGCTCCAAGTTGACCCAACTGTGCTCATTCGTGGGACACCATGTGCACTGCTGGGCCTCCAGACCAGCCCCCTGGCCCTCCCACCTGTCTGTCCCCCGCCCCCGAGCCGCTGCCTGAGGACCCCTTTCCCAAATCTCAACAAAACCCAGACAGGCCCCCAAGGAACTGGAATTGCATACTTTTTTTTTAATGGAAATAAGTGCGCCTCCTAAGTATTGCTTTTACAGGTGTATGGAAATCAAGTATTCGCGCCACTCACATTTTCAAAAATATATTTCCGGCCAGAGCAGCAATGTGGCCCTGCTCCAGCACGAGGCCTGTTCTGCCAACTCATTGAGAATAAGCAACTTGAATAAGTCAAAACCCTACCCTCGGTCCCTGACATGTTCCTCAGCTTCTCCCTAAAACAGTCGCTGCATCCAAGACCAGCCTCGGGCTAAACCCAGCCGGGCTTAAGGCTCAACTGGCGTCAAACGAGCAGGAGTCGCTCTGTGCGAGTCCGCGGTTCGAAGTGTCCTCTCCAGGGGTGCAGTGGGAAAGCAGGTGCCGCCGGCAGCGGGTGCAGGGAGGCAGACTCTGGCTGGGTTCCTGTAAACATCCATCGCTGTGCGGAAAGGCAGAAGCCAAAGCCAGGTCCTCCGAGCGACGGCTCAGGTCTTTGGGGGTGCCTCCGCAACGTGGCACTCCTCAGTCTCCTTCTGCTCTCTTGGGTCGGGTCAGGAAGCTCTCTGTTGGCACGAAGCTTTCCAGGGGATCAGACCTGAGGAGGAGGAGAAGGGGCTTTGCCAGCGAGGAGGCGCTGCCCTGCCACTGGCGCAAGCGCGCAGGCCAACCTGCCAGGCCTCTGGGGCCGGGCTGGGGCGGGGCTGGAGCCGGGCAGCCTCCTCCCTCCCTGCAATTCGGAGAATCACCAGAAACCCCTGACTCGGGCTGGGGATGCTTTAAAGTAATTTTTATTACAAACTCTGATGAATTCTCTTAATTTCTAAGAGAACCCAGGCTGGAGAGCCAGTGCGGGGTTGGGGGGGAGGCGGTGCTGCTCCCCGAGCTGTTCGGGGGTGGGCGGGGCTTGGCAGCTCCTCCCACTTTGCCGGGAAAGCCTGCGCACCCTCCAGGAAGGCTCTTCTGCCACAGCCAGGGCACTCAGCTGCGGCCCAAGTTGGCTCCTCCTCCCAGGGCAGGCATCATCCCTGGGGCCCAGCCTCATGGCAGGTCCTCCGGTTCCTTTCCCTCCTCTGGGTCTAGCTGAGTGCCAGCATCTCTGCAGCACCTGGGGATCCCAGGCCTCGCTCCTCTGAGCTCTCACAAGCCCTGGCTTGGTTCTCAGCCTCACCTTTGCCAGCTCAGCCTCTTCCTTCTACAGACAGCGTCAGAATCAAACAGAAGCCGGGCGCGGTGGCTCACGCCTGTAATCCCAGCACTTAGGGAGGCTGAGACAGGAGGATCGCGAGTTCAAAGCCAGCCTCAGCAACAGCGAGGTGCTAAGTGACTCAGTGAGACCCTGTCTCTACATAAAACACAAAATAGGGCTGGGGATGTGGCTCAGTGGTCGAGTGCCCCTGAGTTCAGTCCCTGGTGC
>CM053415.1:27684433-27751168 GCA_028644305.1 Xerus rutilus | reverse complement strand
CAAACAGAACTATTAGGCTACACTCCAGTATGGATTGTTCAACAGGGCACTGCTGACATCGGGCAGGGTGGGTTTTTTTTGGGGGGGGGATCCTGGGGATTGAACCCAGGGGTGATTTGCCACTGAGCTATACCCCTAGTTCTTTTTATTTTGTAACAGAGTTTTCCTAAGTTGCTAGTTCTGGCCTCAAACTCATGATCCTCCTGCCTCAGTCAGGTGTGTGCCACCGTGCCCAGTGGGGCAGGACAATTCTTGGATGAGGGGACTATTTCTGGGCATTGCTTGCTTATCAGCATCCCTTGTCTATGACCACTACATGCCAACAGCACTTCCAGTTATTGTGACAGCTAAAAATGTCCCTACCCCATTTCCAAGTGTCACCTATAGGGACAGAACAATTTCCACTGAGAACAAAGCTCATTTTATAGGCTAAAACCCCTGAGGCTCATGGAAGCAGAGTGTGACCTGCAAGAGGCAGGGCTGGCACTGGACAGTGACGACTGCGGGAAAGAAGTAACCATTTCCTGAGCTCTCCCTGAGCCAGGGCCTATGGCTGCCCCAAGAGGCCCTGGTTGCCCCAAGCCTTCCCGGCACTCTCCTTCCCCGCACGCTGGCCTGGCAGCTTCCACCCCAGGGCCTGCCTCTTGTCTGAGCTCTTTCTTTCTTTGCAATCTGAGCCTGCTTGGCCCTAAGCTTCCAAAGCTAATGTTTCCCTTCCCTGGAGGGGACCAGCAAGGTGGAAGATCAAAACCCCAGCTCCCTCACCAGAGTCTGGGGCGATTCTGAGGCATAGTCTGCATTCACTCTGGCTCCCGGAGCTCTGGAGTAAGACCAAGCCAGGACTTAGTGGTGACCTACTCAATAACATGCCTACTGGTCTCCGTCCCTTTCCTGGCTCATTTCCTACTCTCCACCAGTGGTTCCTGGGATCATCTCCCAGATAAACAAACTGCACTTGAATCCTTATCTCATAGTCTCCCCTGGAAGAGCATGCCAAGATGGAGTGTTACTCAGTCATTTCATTCAATCCCCCATCAACCCCAAAGGTTAGGTACTACTATGCCATTTGATAGGTGAAGAAACTAGGGTTCAGACAGGGTAAGATACTTGTTGAAAGACACAGCTCAGAAGTATTGGAGGCTGGTTCTAACTCCCTGACTTTGTCCCACTTGGAATTTCATTTTTAATTTTTTGTGGTGCTGGCAAATGCCCTACCACTGGACTACACCCCAAACCCTCACCTGAGATTTTAAACGCTCCATAATGACAGACCTCCCGTGTGCCAGGCCCCAGGTCAGAAGCTGGAGGCAAGCACACTGTGATGAGCACAGGGTGGCCCCACCCTTTGTGACGATCTTCGTAGTGATCAATAGCAGCCCAAGGCAGTAGGCTGGACAACAGGAAGGAGCCAAGGGACACATGGAGGCCAGCACTGGCATAAGCTGCACTTGAAGGACGTCTAGGAGGAGGGGCTGGGGAGCTGTGGGCACTGCAGGGCCAAGAGCTGCCTGTGGTTTGGAACAGGAAGGGTGGGGATGGGAAGGGGGCAGGCGCCAAATGGGCCAAGACTCTCGACTCCTCTGCCAAAGGCCAGCTGAGAACACGTGCTGCCACTGCTCAGAAATCTTCCCTGGCTCCTGCTGACCCGGGCAGGCCCTTCCACCCTTGGGCCCCCTCCAGTGTCAGGAGCTCAGTGCTCCAGAAAGGTGTCAGGGGCTTCCTCGCCCATCCTGCTGGAGTCCACCTGCTCCGGCCTCTCCTCCAAGGAACCTGTGGGTACCCTGGGGGGTCAGGGGCAGTGTCAGTGATGGTGCGAAACCCACAGTGACCAGTGCCTGCAGCACAGTCCTTACTTGGATTCACCCTCACAGAGCCCCACTGTGGTCAGTCTTATGGCCTAGGTGGTCCTTGAGCCCATTTCAGACGTGTGGACCAGGTGCTGGAGACAGAACCACTCGGTGAGGCCTCACTCCTTGCCTTGTGACTGTGAATAGCAGACTAGTCAGAGTCCTGCCCAGACAGCTCCAGTCTGCCAGGGGCTCCCGTCGCCCTTACAGGAGCTCATCTCCAGTCTGCACAGGCCTGTCCAGCCTGTGGATGGAATTCACGAATGCTCTTCCATTTTCTTGTATTTATCTGCCGGTCACCTACTTAAGCAGTGCCAGGTTTCCACGTCTTGTAGTATCATAAAGTTCTCCTGTTTTCAAAATGTTTCACTCTAGCTGGGCGCCTGTCATCCCAGCACTTTGGGAGGCTGAGACAGGAGAATCGCGAGTTCAAAGCCAGCCTCAGCAACGGCGAGGCGCTAAGCAACTCAATGAGACCCTGTCTCTACATAAAACACAAAATAGGGCTGGGGATGTGGCTCAGGGGTCGAGCACCCTGAGTTCAATCCCCGGCACAAAAAAAAAATTTTTTTTATCACTCTAAAAGAGCTGACTTAAAGAAAACCACCAGGTAATAATAGTGCAGGCAGATAGCACAGACAACGTGACAGTGTCACATGAGGCCTGGGAGACCCTGATCCCAGTTGGTTTCCCTCCACAGCTGAAAATAAAGGGGCCTGATGAGGGTAGTGACCTGCTTGATGTCACATAGTAAGTTGAGGAGTGACGTGATTCTGTGGTCCTAGGTTTTAGTACGTGCAGCTGGAAGATGTCCCGGGGAACAGTTTGATTTTCCTCTGTCACCCACTGTGGCTGTTATAGATCAACCCCCTGGTTATTGTGACTTGCAAGTACAGCCTTGGCAAACGCCCAGTGACAACCACCATGGTAGCTGGCACTTTCCAAGCACTCTCTACCTTTGCCTCACCTGGTGCAGGTACTTTGACTCCTCTTGGCTCACTTATTCCTCAAGACATCCTTGGAGGTGGGGCCAGGGGGCCCATCACCCCGATGGGGCTCAGAGGTGCACAGGCCACACGGCTTGCAAGGGACAGAGCCAGTGTCTGAAACTCCTACGTGTTGGACATGGTAGGTTACGCCTGTAATCTGAGCAACTCAGGAGGCTGATGCAGAAGGATTACAAGTTCAAGGCCAGCCTCAGCAATTTAGAGAGAGCCTGTCTCAAAATAAAAAGGGCTGAAGCTGGGCACGGTGGCACATGCATGTAATCCCAGTGGCTGGGAGGCTGAGGCAGGAGGATCATGAGGGTTCAAAGCTAGCCTCAGCAACTTAGTGAGACTTTTTCTCTAAATAAAATATATAAAAAAGGCAGCTGGGTGCGATGGCGCAAGCCTGTAATCCCAGCGCTTAGGGAGGCTGAGACAGGAGAATCATGAGTTCAAAGCCAGCCTCAGCAATGGCGAGGCACTAAGTAGCTCAGTGAGACCCTGTCTCTACATGAAATACAAAATAGGGCTGGGGGTGTGGCTCAGTGGTCGAGTATCCCTGAGTTCAATCCCGAGTACCAAAAAAAAAAAAAAAAAAAAAAAAAAAAAGGCAACCTGGAGCTGCAGCTGATGGAGTCCAGGGCAGGTTTCCACTCCTGACTTCCTTAGAGCAGAAAAGACAATTCATGAGCCACTGAATTTTTTGTTTCTTTCTGAAACTGTAACCTTTCATCATTTCAGGCCATGTCCCAGAGCTGGACCAAGGGAGTGGCTCTTTGTCAGAGGGACATTTGGGTACCAGATCGGTTTTAAGGAGTGACATCTCAGCTCTATACCTGTGTAGATGCAGCCTACACTTGGGTGTGGCCTGTTAGAAAGTGGTTCTTGTGTGTTGTGGGTGCTGGTGGTGATGCTTTAACCATGTTGATGAGGGTTCTGCTGTGCAGTTCCGTTGCCCACCAGTTGCTCCTCTGGGTCAGTCAGAGTGAACTCTGGAATAAGCTCATCTGCGCTAATTCTGGCTCTTTTCCTGTGTGACCGTAGGTAAGTCACCCAATCTTTCTAGGCCCAATCCCTCATCTGGAAATGGGGTCAATGCCCATGTCATCAGGCTGTTTGTGATGGCTGAGTGCCTAGCAGTGTGCAGCACACATGAGGCACGAGCACGTGGTGCCCCTTCCCCACTTTATGCCCCACAGCAGCAGGGAGCCTTCTCAGTGCTGTACGCCTCAGCACTTTCCTCCTCCGGAGACCTTGCCTTCTAGAACTACCGCTGCTCATTCCTCTTGCTACATGTACTGGATGACCAAAACCCAGGGGCTTTTAAAGGCAGACGTCAGCCAGACATGACCTGCCATGTCTCTGCTGCTTGAGCAGCCATCTGGGGCCTCAATCCTAGTAGTAGGTAGTGCAGCAAGAGGGCCTTCACCTCATGTCACTGCCAAGGGCAGAGTTGGGACCTGGCCATCTCCCTGGCAGCTGCGAGGGCATGGAAAGGAGGAACTGCCTGTCTCTGCAAGGGTCCATGTCCCTGAGGGAAGCCAGGGACATGGATAAATCAGGGCCATTTTCTCAAGCATGGGTTCTGATTTCTATGCTGGCTGTCAAAGTTCATCAGCCATGGGCTGATCTACAAAGTGTCTCCAGGCAGCGCGTGCCCGAGACTGGGAGAAAGGCAGTGTTTGCCCAACCCCCTTCTGAGTCCTCTTAGTCCAAGAGTCACCTGGACATGACAGCACAGGCTGAGTATCCCCTATCCAGTGCTTGGACCACCGCAGTGCTTCCTATGTCAGATCCTGGCACATCTGCATGGACAAAATGAGATTATCTTGGGGATGGGATCAAAGCCTCGACACACATTCATTCATGTTTCACAAATGCCTTGTGTACATAGCCTGAAGGTAATTTTCTATGCTATTTTTAGTGCACCTGCATTTTGACTGCATGGTGGCACATACATGCGGTCAGCTGAGGAATATTCTACTCGAAGCAACATGCTGCCGCTCAGAAAGTTTTGGATTTCGGAGCATTTCAGGTTTTCAGATTAGGGACACTCAACCTGAATTTTAAATCAATGTATTTTTGGGGGGTGCTTTGGGGATTGAACCCAGGGGTGCTTGATGCTTAGCACTGAACTCCTTCCCAGCCCTTTTCATTTCGAGACAAAGTCTTGCTAAGTTGCTGAGGCTGTCTTTTTTTTTTTTTTTAATATTTTTTTAGTTGTGGATGGACACAATGTCTTTATTTTATTGCTTTGTATGTGGTGCTGAGGATCGAACCCAGGTCCTCACGCATGCGAGGCAAGCGCTCTACCGCTGAGCCACAGCCCCAGCCCCTGAGGCTGTCTTTGAACTTGAGATTTTCCTGTCTCAGCCTCCTGAGTCTCTGGGATTATAGGCGTGCACCACTATGCCTGGCAATGCACTTCTTTTTTTTAAACTCAAGTTTTAAACCTCTTTATCTCACTATAATAAAGACCAGTATCACTTGTCATAAACAGAAGGCAGTGCTAAAAATACACTAAGGATTAAACCAATAATTCTGGCTCCATGCCCCTGGCCTGCCCCATTGGGCCTGGAGCTGCTCAAAAGGGGAAAGCACCATTGCTCAGGAAGGTCAGGGCACTGCAGGCGATGGCTGTCACCTCTTGGGCATGCCTCCTCACTGGGAGGGGCTGGGAGGCCCAACGCTGCCACCTCATAGCTGGGCATCTGGGGCGAGGCGCTGAACCTCCCCAAGCCTCAGTTTCCCTCTGTGTAAAGGAATGTGGGAGGGGCAGTTATTTTTAACCACCAGCCAATCCCCCTGCCAGGAAGGAATTCCGGGAATGAAGCCTTCCCCTCCAGGGAGTTCCCAGCCTAGCAAGGCCGTTTGTGGCCTGGAACAGCTGTGAAGTACTCCAGCACTTGGCACTCAGGTGCTGCTGTGTAGCCTGCCGGGACAGACACACCTCCTCCATGCTGGCCTCGAGCAAGAGTGCTCAAGGAAAGGAGGAAGGCTCCTGGGCTGGAGCCCCCTCTGGGCAGACACATCCTCGCTGACTGCATCATTTATTGAGTGCCAATTATATACAGGTCACTTGCCCACTGAACTGGCACAAGCCCTTCGGCATGTTCGACTATCATTCCCACTTCACAGAGGACACTCGGCTCCGGGAGGTGAAGTCACTCATCCAAGGTGCTGTAAATCCAAATGTGCCCGGCAGCAAAGCCCCTAAGCAACAAATAAATAAAAGTGGGTGACAAGGGCCTTCCTGTTCTTAGTTCAGCAAAACAGACTCAAAGGTTGTGAGGGTGGAGTAGGCCCGGCCTATTTCCTGGCTGAAATCTCCATTAGTGTTAACTCAGGGCCAAGGAAGCCAAGCCCCTGGCATCTCAGCTGTTCTGATACAGTCTTCTCCTGTCCAAAGGGGTGGCCAGCATGGACTCACCCTGTGGCCACAGCTCTTCTGGATGATTCTTTGTCAGAAACAGGGCTAGAGGTGGCCTTGCTGGGAGGGTGCCTCCCTCCCCGTGCCGCCATGGTCTGTCTTCCTGGTGGATGATAGCTGAAGAAGTCTCTGGCCTGGTTTCTTGGATCTGCCTGATCCCCAACCCAACCTCCATGGGCTACCTGTGGGAGCTTCCCTGGCTAGAATCTGACAGTGCCTGTGTCCTCATGGAAGGTGTGGGCTTCTGAGTTGGGTAGTGACAGGGTATTCTGCTAACAACACAGGTCACAGACCAGCCAGAAGGGCTGAGGGCTGGTGGATCAGGAAGGAGCAGCTGTGGTCCCCCGTGAAGAGACACTGGAACCTGGGAAGCCTGGTAGCACTACAGACTCAAGGCTCGGTTACCCTCCGCTCCAAATCCCAGCTGCAGCAGGCCATGCAGACTCTGGTGGCAGCATTCCCTGGGCTTCCTGTTTCTAGCCCAGAAACAGCTCCTCACAGCACTCTCGCATGCCAAAGAGAACTGGCAGGCACACACCACCTTCATTAGCAACCAGGACAAATCAATACAGCTGGGTGGCCTCTGTACCTGAGCTGCTGGGACATGAGGAGTCTCCTGGTCCCCCAAGGCCAGCCGCAGCATTCTTTCTCCTGGGAAGGAGTGAGCTTCTGATTCCCTGCTTATGCTGCTGGGCAGTGATCAAGACTCTGAGAAAACCGCAGAGCCAGTCTCCAGAGCTCCAGAACTGGTACCCTGGCGACCACAGGGGACAGGTCTCAAGGGTCCCAGGGTGGGAAGGCAGTGGTGAAGGTCTGTGTGGGTGGGCCACTCCTGGACCTTGCTGTGCTCAGGCAGCCCTGAGCTCTTCTGCTCATCACGGGATGTAAATATTCACGCATGCATGTACATAAGGTTTATGCATCCACAGGGCCCATGTGTATCCACTTCTAATGACATCTTCCCATTAGCAATAACAAGTTAATATTAATGTACTATTTACTACATACAGAAGGTCTAAGCACTTTATCCTCAGAATAAGGCAGCTTTTCATTATCCTTGTTTTATAGAAGAGGAAATGGAAACATGGCAGGTTGAACAGCAGGCCCAGTGTCCCAGGGAGGCCTGAGGTCTGAACCCGGGGTGCTGGCTCTGAACCTTGCCCCTAATACTGCCTCCCCAAATAGATGCTCAGCACGTTAATGAAAGCCTGAACTATGTGGGTGCACAGGTAAGAGAGACACTTGGAGGGAGCAAATGTAGGTACCCCTTTCCGTCCTGAGATTCCCCCAGGCCCTGGCAGCCCATGCCCTTCGCGTTTCCTGGACGGGCTGGTGTAGAACATGTGTCCCCGTGGGGATGAGTGAGAAAGAACAAGAACTGACCCCTGCTGGTCCTCTGCTTATGGAAAGGGGCCCAGATAAGTTCAGTCATTTCACCTCCAGAGCTCCCCCACGGGGCCTTCCTGTGGTTAGCTGTCCGGCCTGGGTCTGGGCTTCCCATGCTCTGTGGTCAAGGTCAGTTTGGGTTTGGTGATGGGAAGAAGGGAGTCCTGAGTGTGGCTTTCACCACATCTTTAGGCCAAGGCGTTTCCCCAGCCTCTCCCTCTACTTCCCCAGGTCAGGCCCTGTCAGTCCAAGAGCTTTGCGGGTGTCCTCAAGAGACACTTCCTGGTGTTTCTGCTCAAACACCATTTGCTGTAAAATATGTCAAAGCATTTGGGCTTCAGTTTTAAGTTCAGAATATGCCAATGTTTTCATTTGGAAGAGGAAGTGTTTCTATTGATGTGGTAAGAAGATAAAATAAGATGTTCTTCACCAAGTTACACTGTATGAAAGTCAAGTTTTTGGCTTGGGGACAGGGATTCATTTGGGACCATGGAGGTCTAGTACAGAGCCTGGCAAAACAACAATAGGGCCAACGTTTGTTGAGTGACCAAATGAATGAACATGTGAAGAGCTTAAAACCAGTAGTATATGGTGTATGGTCAATGTTCAGTAGATTTTGAACATTGGACCCTGGAGGCTCACCTCTGATAGGTGTTCTCAGTCCATGCTTCCTTGTCATCACTGACCTGCCTCATCTAAGCCAGTCACCTCTAGCGAGACCACTGACAGCCTCCGAGCTGGCTGTCTGCTTGCCCACTTACCCGTCAGCCCATTCTCCCCATAGCTGCCCCAGTCATCTTTGCAAACTCGAACTGGACAGTCATCTTCTACCTAAAACCTTCCAGTGGCTGTCCACTGCTCTTGGCTGTAGCATCCCAGGTCTCGGATGGTGTGGTCCCTGCTACTCATCCCTGACCTCTCGTGGGGCTGCTCTCTAGCCATACTAGTCTTTCAGCTGCTGGATAAACCAACTCTTTCCCACCTCAATGTCCTGGCACTATAGTTCCCTCTGCCTAGATTGCTCTTTCTGGATCTTTGTGTCTGGCTCCTTCTATGGATTTAGGGCTCAACTCAAATGTGTCACCTCTCCAGAGAGTCCTTCTCTGACCCCCCTAGCTAAAGCAGCCTGTTCCCAGTCTTATGCCTCACTCAGTCGAGACGGTATCTACCAGATGCCAGGCTCTGGTCCAAATGCTGAAGAAACAGCAGCAAATGCAGTAGGGAAGCTCACATTCTTCTTGCATGCCCTTGGAGCTCGTTAAGAAAATCTCATTACCTTGTCTGGATACTTGCTAGTCTTCCTCACCAAATGCCAGGAGTGCCAGGGCTGAGTCTGTCTTGCTCACTGCATTCACTCGCCAGGCACAGTACTGAACAAGCAAGCATTTGTTCAATAAAAAACGGATGGATGGACAGATGGAAGGCAGGCAGGTAGGCTGGAGAAATAGAGCAGCTGGCACACACCCCACCTGGCACATGGCTCTTGCTAGGATCTCCATTAGATCGACTAAAGTTTTCCTCAAAGAAATCTCACTATGGACTCCTCAGGTAAGCCCACTGCTCCCAAGCACAGCTGCAGCAGGTCCTGCCCCACTCTGCATCGCCCTCTGCAACAATGTTTGTTTCCCCCAAATGCCTATGTTGAAACCCTGTTCTCAGTATGATGGTATTAGGAGATGGGGCCTTTGGGAGGTGGTGTAGGTCATGAGGGTGGAGTCCTTGTGAGAGGGTTTAGTGCCATTATCAGAACTGTAAGGAATAAATACTTGTTGTTTAAGTTCCCCAGTTTATGGCAGTCTGCCATGGCATCTGGAAGTGACTAAGAAACCCTCTGATTATGGTCATGTTGGCAGAGAGGCAACACAGGAGAAGAGAAAACTGCCTGCAAGGGGTGAGTGGCATTAGTGCCTCTTTTCCAAAAGATGCTCCTGCCCAATACCTCAGCATCCACTGCCACTCAAGCCCATGCCCAGCAGAACTCCAGCACCGTTTAGCCATAGGGCTCAGTCAAAAGGAGTTCCTGCCTGCCCGTGAGCCCCCCGGATCTGACAGCCTTCCTGGCACATGTTCTCTTGTCTAGTCCAGCTGCCTCTCCTCTTCCTTGGTGGGTGATTTGGGCCAGTCTTAGGCCTCCCAGTACCTTCATTTCTCTACCTCTAACATGCAACATGGGCTGGGCTCAAAGCTCCCGGTCTAAGCCCAGAGGCAGGACTTCGAACACCTCAGTGCAATAATCCTGTGGTCCCTTAAGAGGCCCTTGAGGACTTGCAAACACTGCAGACAAAGCCAGCTCCAGCACCAACCCCCAGCTCGCCTGTTCTGTGAAGGCAGCCTGCAAAACTGGCAGCCCCTGCAGATTTCAGCTGCAGAGCTGACAGGCTGGGACACCCTGAAACCTGACTCCAACAGCAGCAAACCCAAGGCCAAGAGAAGTACAGAGTCCTTTGCTGAAGGTTTCTTCTCACAGCCTTGGCCTGGGGGACCCTGCACTGAATCCCCACTCAGTCCCTGAACGGGCCACAGTACAAAGGTAATCAGTGCCTTGGTCTCTACCTCTTCTGACACCCCCCAAGTCTATCCTTCCAGGACTAGTGAGAATCCCCCAAATACCAAGGTCATCATCAAGACAGGCTGAGCCTGGGGGGAGGAGCTGATAGTTCTGCCTCAAACGGATTTGGGTACACAGGCTTTTTCCACAAGCTGTGGGGGTAACTTCCATAGTCACCCCAAATACAACTTAGGTTCCGGGCCTCCTCCCTCTTCGGCAGCTGTCCTTTTCACTGGGGGAAGCTTCCTGGCCCCAACAGAGGGCCTAAGAGATGTGCAGCCATTTCTGGCATCCAGCTAAACCCGAAGGAAGAGGAGAGGAGTCAGAGGCCCGGGAATGCCTCCTTCCTCGTCCCAACCCACCCTCATCCCGAGGGCACTTACAGGCTTCGGATGGGCTCCTCTTGGGGTCCCATCCCGGTCCAGACAGCGCCCCCAACCAGGAGCGGCGGCATGATCTGGGCGGCTGGTCCTGGCTGAGGGTTGCGGATCGCGGAGGGGAAAGGGGAACAGTAGTCAGGACCCTACTCCAGGTATCCATCGAAGACGTCGAGCTCCGAGTCGGTATCGTAGAGGCCGGAGCCGGGGTCAGAGAGCACGCCGAGGTCCACGAGCGCTTGGTCCAAGTCCTCGGGCAGGAAGACGAGGCCCACGTTGAGGACGATGTACTCCATGAGGAAGGCGTAGTACAGGATCAGCACGTTGACGAAGAACAGGCCCACGTAGAACATAGAGGGCAGCAGCGGCGGCTGCACGTAGGACACCAGGGGTCCCAGAGAGTCCAGGTGGGCTGCGACTCGCGCGCCGGGCATGCAGGGGGCGGCGAGGGCGGCGGCGGCCGGGCGATCCCAGCGACCTCAGCCGCTGCGGCGCCCGGGCGGCCGGCGAGGGGGCAGCTCAGCCATCCAGGGGCGCCCCGGGGCTCGACCCAGGCGGCG
The DNA here is from genome assembly GCA_028644305.1 of Xerus rutilus. NCBI lineage: Eukaryota > Metazoa > Chordata > Mammalia > Rodentia > Sciuridae > Xerus > Xerus rutilus. The sequence goes on along the minus strand of CM053415.1, from coordinate 27,740,034 downwards.
CTGGACTCCAGGTGGCCTTCAGGAACGTGCGGCGGCCTGAGTGGACGCGCCTGGACCCCGGAAACGTGCTGGGCGGGGTCACAGCACTCCCAGAAGTGACCACACGGCTTTTTGGACCCGCCAGGCGGCGAGACAGGGCCCCCCTGAAGTGGCCAGCGACTGCCCAGCTTCTCTGGTGCGCTGCCCTCGTGCTCACGGGCCCTCGAAGCGCCACAGTGACCTCCACCGCGGCTCAGCGTCGAGGGCCAGTCCCGGCTGCTGACTCTCGCGCGCGCCGCAGCCGTTCCTCGAGCCCCCTCCGCGCCCCCGCAGGCCCAGCGCCCATGGCTGCGGCCGCCGCGTCGCTCCCCTGGTCGCGCTCAGAGCACCGCCCCCCGAGCGGCCCTGCGCTCATTGGCGCGCGGCTGCTTGACCACGCTCATTGGCCCGCTCAGCGCCCGCGCTCATTGGCCCGAGCCGCCAGGGGGCGGGTACTTCCCAGTCCCGCCTCTCCCGGAGCTTGCTTCTGAGTTACTCTCTTTGGTCCCGTCTGTGCACCAATCTCAAATGAGTTTCGCTTTGCGGGTCCGAGGAGTAACACAACGGAAGAGACTGAACACAATTCAAACTTGGAAGTGTCGTGAGACTACAAAAGCTGAAACAAATCGCGGATTTTCTCTGCCCCTTGATGGACTTGGGTTATGGCGCCTCGCCTCCTTGGGACTCAGTTTGCCCAGCTTAAAAGGAGGCAATGCGCGGGGCCCAGCAGTGGACAGTTCCACAGAAAATCTTTTGAACATTCCCAAAGTACATTTTGTTTTTTTAAATCAGTGCACACGCACCTCTCCAAATTCTGGCTGTTGGGAGATCTGCCCAGGGAGGGATCTGCATTATAGAGTTTGGGAACACCTGGGTGAGGATAGTACTAGGGAGGTCAAACCTCCAGCCAGTACTTATCGTTTTACTTTATAAACTGTGTTTAAAAACAACAGTAATGCACTGGCTAAACAAACCACTAGTGAAGTACATAGAAAAGTGAGTCTCCCACCCATTGATTTCCCTGCTCAGAGGCAAGCGATGTACAGCCACCAGGAGATGGATTTTGCCTAAAGCATCTTCCAAAGCAGTTCAATGAACCTTTAAATCTAAGCCACACTGAGCTGGGTGCTTTACATGTGTTGCTTAGTTGAAACCAGACAAGTTGCCCTGTTTTACAGATGAGGAGACCCAGGCCCAGAGAAATGGAGAGACCCTGGAAGTGGCCGAGCCTGGGCGTGTTTGTTTTTTAAGGCCAGAGCATGCTCTTCTTCCTCCATGACTTTCTTTCACTCCTGTAGGTGAAATTCCAGACGAACTATTGGCTGGGCGCTGTTCTCCATCCCTTCAGTTCCACAAGGCAAAACAAACCATTCATTCATACACTGCTAATATTTGTTGAATGCCTACTGTGTGCCAAACCTCGTGTTGACATTGGGAGAACACTGGCCTGTGGTCTAGTTCTTTTCTGAGCACAGTTAATGGAATGCCATTGGCCTTAAATAACTATGAGAGTAGAAATGGATGAATAGATGAATAGTAACAGGGAGGTCGTGCCTCCACCAACTCTCATTTTCACTTCAGGTGAGAAATTTAGATACATTTTAGCTCGAGTAGAAAGCTGGGTGTTTCCTTTTTGTTTTTAATGTGTCAGTTTGGGAGATGGCATGAATTTGAGGTGAGGACCAGAGATACCCTCTGAAAGTACAGGATATTGTTTGGGTACATTGTTGCTTGTAGAACTTTCAACATATATTTTTAAGCTGAAGTAGAAAAAGATTCTGAGGACAAATAAAGCCATTAAGGATTTGGTGCAGCTTTGGTGTATCGGAGGATGAAAACATAGATACCTGAGCTTGAAAGCTGATTATGCGACGCATTAACCGCTTGCCCTTGGGCAAGTCAATCTCCGTGACTCCAGGTTCCTGGATGATAAAATGGGGATGATAGTAATATCTACTTGATAGGGTTGTGAGAATTAAGTTACATACTTAAAGCACTTAGCACGTGGCCCCTAGTATGCACCATGCAGTAGCTAATCTTATTCTTATCATAAAGTCATAATTGTTACAAACGCAGCGACTTTTCACGCAGCTACAGCCAGCTCTTCCTCAGGGCTCCGCCCACCCGGTCCGTGCTGCAGCCTCTCCTCCTCTCGCTCCGCCTCTCGGGAAGGCCGCATGATGCATGCCGGGCTTTGTAGTCCGTTCGCGGAGTCCTGTCGCCGGGGGCCTCGCGAGCGAACTGCAATTCCCAGCGTCCCTCGCGGCCGCGGCCGTAAAGCGCGGCGGTCGAACGGCCGGTTCCGGCTGAATGTCAGTGCGGGGCTGTGGGCCGGGGAGGAAGGTGGTTGGCGGTCCCGCCACCACCACCTCCGCCGCTGCCTCTTCCACTTGTGCTGCCACCGCGGGCACTCGGCCGCTCGGCTGGTCGAGCATGAGACCGTGAGGAGAGCGACGGGCCGGGGCCGCCGACATGTTTGGCCGCTCGCGGAGCTGGGTGGGCGGGGGCCATGGCAAGTCCTCCCGCAACATCCACTCCTTGGACCACCTCAAGTGAGTGTGCGGGGGGCGGAGGGGAGAGGCCGCGTGGCTGGGCACAGGGGCAGCGGGCAGGGGCCAGGGCTCGGGTTGGCCGGCGCTGGCAGGTGCGAGAGCGGCGAGCGGCGCCGGGGAAGCTGTGGTGGGAGCCGGGACTCGAGAGCCGGCGCCGAGGCGCGAACCCTGACCCCGTCGCTCCTGGCCGTGTGACCTTGGACGAGTCTTTTAGCCCCTGGAGTCGCACCTGCCAAGTGAGGGGTGAGGTTTCGGTTCGCGGACGCGGGCTTCGTTCTGGGCGGGCGGACAGTGACCACGAAGCGGGATGGTGCGTCTCAGGCTGCATGGTTTAGGGGTCAAAGGCCTGGATGCCGGGGTCAGTGTATGTGTTTAGCCTCAGTGTCCTCGGTTGTGAAACGAGTGGAGTGGCAGCCCTTGCTTCCTGTGATGATTCTGAGGGTTGGTTGGGTGAGAGAATGAACAAAAAGCCCAGAACACGCACAAGTGCTCAATAAAAGCCGGTAATGAAAAGAACAAAGTAACACCTGGTGGAAATCTATCCGGGGGACGGTCAGCAGTAGAGCTCTGGGAGAAGACGGAAGGCAAGCCCCGTCCCGGGAAGCAGGAGTGCACAGAGATTAAGAGGCTGGCCCCGGAGTCAGACCTGCAAGCATATCCTGACTTTACCACTTAGTGGCTATGCGACCTTGGACAAATTGCTTCACGTCTCTGAGCACTTGGTTCCCCATCAACAAATGGGGAAGATGAACATTGTGTAAGGATTCAGTAATGTCACGCATGGAAAGCCATTAAGCCAGTATTGTTACAAGCAGGTGGCCCATTGCGGTAGTTGTTTTTAGCCCTGCAAGGTTTTCCCAGACTGCCCCACCTAAAGTGCTCTGGCTAGCCCAATTCCTTTCTGTTAGACCTTTGACCTGATTTCATTCCTCGCATTCCTGCTATCTGCCATGATCCCGTTTATTTTATTTTATTTTTTTTACCTCTTTTCTGTCTCTTATTAAACTGGAACTTCCAGGAGGGCAGAGACTGCTTGATTTGTTCACAGTTGTATTCCTAACAGTTAGCACTCCCCCCCTCCCTGCCACACACACACAGTAGGAGCTCAAGGGGCTTAATGGGTACTGATTAAAGAGTGAGCAAATCAAAGAGGGAGTGACTTCAGGGAGGAGTGGCAGGCCTCTGTCAGTAAGAAACAGGCGGTGTCCAGAGGGAGCACCCGAGGGAAGCCAGAAGGATGGGGTCCGGCAATGGCAGGGAACTAGAGGGAAGTTGGGGTCTGTGGGAAGGATGAGCCAGAGGGGAATTAGATGGGGGCTTTCCACTTGACCCCCCGGGGAAGCGGGAGAACGCTGTGATTCTCAGCTGTGACCTTTCTATCATGGAACAGGCATTTAATAAATGTTTGTGGGTCTTAAAGAGGGGGGGGAAGGATGATTTTGGAGGTGGTAGGGAGAGAAGCCAAGGAGAGGAAAGGGGTCTAGGACAAGGATGGGGGCTGGTAGGGAATCAGGAATCTTTAATGGCAGGGCAGCTGGCAGGGAAAGGGAGCAGCTTAAGGATTTCAGGAATTTATCGAGTGGGTGGATGTGGCTGAGAAGAGGAGGGTGGTTATCCAGGCGGTTGGGCCTCCTGCCAGCACCCAGGTACCTGCAGGCTCCCCTAACTCTGCCTGACTGTAGCCCTTTTAAGTTACTCTAATATTTATTGAATGCTTTATTCTGTGCCCAGTACTTGTTAAGGACTTCCCTTTCCTTTGGTCCTCACAAATTATGAGTTATAGGAATTTACTATTTCCATTTTATAGAAGTGGAAACTAAGGTTCAAGGAGCTTAAGTCACTTGCCCCAAGTTGACAACAGCTGAAAAGTCTGAAAGCCATGTTTGACTCTATAGATTGCACTTATTACGTAGGCTTTCTGAATAAAACTTCTGGTTGTCAGTTTGGGGAAACTAAGCTGAGTCACATCACCAGTGAAGCATCTTTGCTGGCCAGTCACTATGCCTGGGAGCTCAAAGGGTCTCAGGTTCCTTTGAAGTATCCTGAGAACTGTCCAGGTTCATTGTTTAGGTCGCAGGAAACCAGAGCTGTGTGCCCTGGATCAGCCTGATCTACGTAATCCATATTATAGCCTGAAGAACCTGGTGGTAGGTGATTGGTGTGGGGCTTAGAAGATCTCAAGGTGACTTGGGAAAAGGTGCCATAAACAACTAGTGCCCACCCCTGTGCTTGTGCTGTACTTCATTTGGCTTTGATCATAAACATCGTGGGTACAGAACAGCTCATTCCCTGAGAGGCTGGTGGGGAGATAGCTGAGGAGCCAGTGACTGTACAGTGTGTCAAGTGCTGGGATCAAAAAAGGCCCAGGGTTCTGTGAGATTCCTTCTTGGAAGCTTTCAGAAGGAGGCAACATTAGAGCAGAGTCCCCAGGAATGGGCAGGAGTCACCACATGGTGATAGAGGGCCACCATAAGCAGGACCTTAGGGTGTGTTTTGTCCAGATGGGAGATGGTAGTTGTAAGAAACAAGGCTGGAGGTAGAAAGGGACTGGAGCTTTATCTGACACCTAACTTTCCTGATTGTTGGGTGACCTAGGACTGAAGGGTTTCCCAAAACTTGGGACTTTCATTGCTAAAATTGGGAAAGTTCTGGACAAATGATACGTATCGGTCACCCTACCAGTGACAGTTTCCAATATACTCTTGCCCTGATGTAGAGCATTATGGAGAGGAGTGGTGAAGATATTTAACATAATTTAGAATTGATTTGTTTGGTTGTTGTGTTGTTTGGCACACAAATCATCTGGAAACCTCTCTCTTTTTAAAATAGACTATTTTTTTTTGAGATTTACAGAAAGATTGAGAAGATAGACACAAAGCTAGAGACTCTTTTTAAATCACTTTATTTCTTACAGCACTCCCAGCTTACAAACTGGAAAGGAACTTTCTTGTTAGGATTTTACTTTTGCTTAATAAGAGAAGACCATGTACCTGTGGTCTTTGTCTGCTGAATTGAGTTAGTGACTTAGCTGAGTTATACTGAAGTAGTCAAGAGGTTATTTGCTGCACATCATCAGTAGTATATTGTCCACACTAGTGGCCAGGCTGTGGCATTGACTGACAAATGCCCATCACCAGGCAGAACCTTTGCTGCTGGAAGGATTCGACTGCTCCTTCTGCTCCTTCGTCATCTTTACAAGAGACTTGGAGACCACAAACTGGTAGAACTTGATTGTTGCTGTGTTGCTGCCTTAATTCTGGTCACCTTTGTGTGGGGGTCAAGGTTCTTTGTGGCAAGTGATAGAAACCTAGCTGGATTGCCTTATGTCCCAAGTGGAATTGGCTGGCTCTTGTTACTGGGTGGTCTGTCCTGGCTAAGCCATGGCTGAGTGTAGGTGTTTAGATGAAGCTATTGGGAACCTGCCCCTTCTGTCTCCCAGATATCCCTCCTGTTGGTGTCATTTCCAGGTAGCCCCCAGATTCCCACTGTATCAGCCCAGCAACTCCAGGGAAGGAGAGAGTGTCTTTATTATTGTTATTTTTTTTAAAAATATTTTTTATAGTTGTTGATAGACCTTTATTTTATTTATATGTGGTGCTGAGAATCGAACCCAGTGCCTCACATATGCTAGGCAAGCGCTCTGCCACTGAGCCACAACCCCGGCCCCTATTGTTATATTTTTTAATGATGCTGAACATGGGACCCATGATCTTGCACAGGTTAGGCGGATGCTCTACCACTAAGCCACACCCCAGCCTGAGAGTGCCTTAATATCACCAGCAGAAGTCCAGAACTAAGTGTTGACCTACCCGGGGTTCATGCCATCTCCGAGCCAGTCACTGTGGCCAGGATGCTGTCCTTGGCCAAACCTTCCTCATGTGTCCCTCCCTGGAGCCAGAGGTGAGACCAGCTCCACCCACACCAGTGAGAGAAGGGGTGGTTTTACCTGTGCACACCTGCAGTCTTGGTGTATTCGACTTTTGGCCAAGATGGCACTGCGAGTTTGGTGTACAAACTCTCTTTGGGATACAAACCAGACTGGTTTTCCTGAAATACCATGTTTACCATATCATACCTTATGGGTCCTATGTACCCACTAAGTCAGTTCTGAATTCTCTCAGGCCTCAAAGCACTCCAGAAGAGTTTGAGAGCACAGGGTGTCAGAAGTATCGTTGGTAGGCAGATACCTGCTCAAATGGAGACCTAAAGGATCTAAAGGATGAGGAGGTACCAGGTGCTGGTGCACAGGGTGGAGAGGAGAATGTTTTAGGCAGAGAAAATGAAGTTTGAGAAAGCCTGGGGTGGGGAACAGTGCACACTGGTGAACTTGGTCCTTCAGTGAGGGAGTGTAAGTAGGCTGGAGGGGGATGGAGGCCCTGGGGTGAGAGGCCAGCTCCTTCCCGTTGGGCCTTGTATACCATGTTAAGTATTTGGACTTCAGGCTGCAAACAGTGGGAAGCCATTGAAAGTCTTTAACCCAAAGAGGGCTGTGGTCTGGCTGAAGTTTACAGAATGGGTCAGAGGAAGGCCAGACGGGTGGGCAGCCGCGCAGGGGCCCCTGCCATCTTCTTGTTCCTTATGGTGGCAGCCTGCTGTCAACTAAGTGTATTTCACGTTGATGGTCGGTCCTCTTTTCCCCACTCACCGACACACCTTGCTCTCCCCACGTGAGCTCCCCCCTCTTTTCTTTCTGCCCGCTCTGAGGCCTGCCTCTAACCCTGAAGTACTGATTTTCCTGTACAGATTGCTCTGGTGACTTCAGCCAGCAAGAGCCTTGCTCTTCCTGTAACGTTTCTTGTTTCTGTCACACTCAGCATGTTCAGCCATACACCATCTTCTCATCTTGTAAGCTCTTCAAGCTTCATCCTGACCTTGAGCTAGATCCTGGGAAGCTGGTCTGTATTCCTCAGGTTTGTCCTTTTGCTGTCAGAAGTTGTCTTAGTTTGTGTGCATCTGTTGGTCTGCCAGCTTGCACATGTGCTTCATGAGGGCAGGGAGCTGTGTGGCTTGTTCAGCTGGGTACTGTTGGATGCTCGCAGAGCCTGGCTTAGAGTGGGCGATCAACAAATACTTGTCATGGTTTGAACAAAGAGGCAAGTTCCAGCCAGCCTTTTTAAACATCTGCTTGCTCTTGCCAGTTTGGTCACAGAACCTTTGCAAGAGCATCTCTAGGGCTCAGAGCCCTGCCTCCACCCCCACTGTGTATCCCAGGCTCGGTCTCACTCGCTGGCCCAGTTTGACATCTTTGAGTGGTGAGTCACTGAGGCACTGCCTGTCAACACCTTTCCTAACCCTGCAGTCTGATTCCACTGATGGAGCCTCTCCTGGTCCTGCCGTCCAGAAGGTTGGACACTGACCACATGGTGGTTTTCAAGGCTCAGTGTGGGCTCTCTGGAGAATGGCAGGAGAACTCTTCCCTGGTGCTGAGCAGGCTAAGCAGCCCGAGGTCCATCCCCTACATGCCCGAGATACTGCTATTTGGAGGTGCGTGTGACTCAGGGTGCATGTCTAGTGCACAGGCCTCCTCTCATTCTGCTTATCTTTTCTCACTCTCTAGCTGGCAGGTGAGTTCAGGGTCTCTTGCTAGGAGCATCCTAAGATGCACATTTTGGTACGAGTCATAAGACCTGCAACTGCCTTGAGAAAATGCTGTCACTGAAGACAAACTGGAACCTAGTGTTTCTGTCACTGAAATGGACAGAGTGTTGATTTCCCTGGGGTGAGGAGCTTCACTAACTGCCATGGTTTAATTTGGTGAAATAAGCAACTCTCTGGAGAAAGCAGGGTCTGGTGAGGCGGGATTTGTTTGTGTCCACAGTCCTGGGTGATAAACCTCTAGTGTGTTGGTTGTATGTTGGCGGCAGGCTGCAGTGTTTCGGTCTCCAGGGGTTGCAAACTCAAGCTTGGCTGGCAGCATAGAATTTGCTAATGTGCAGGGGTCTGGTATTGGGCCTCTACATCTGCAGAGCTTCTGCTGGGCATGTGGTGATGCTGACTCTTCCAAAGAAATGGAGTGGGGTCAGGTGTGAGGACTCTCCTTACAATCTGATGTGTATTTTTATGCCTTTTGGTTTGGTTTTCATGTGTGTTAGGCATTTGTATTTTCACATAAATGCTTGGCTAGCGAAACTGTTTTTTTGTTTTGTTTTGTTTTTTTACTGCATTGTTTGCATTTTATTCACTAGAATGGTTATAAGCTGGAAGTCTAGAATAGACTGCATGGTTCTAGTCCTGGCTGCAGTGTGCTTCTGTTTAGGTGATGATGATGATGATGATGATGATGAAGAAGAAGAAGAAGAAGAAGAAGAAGAAGAAGAAGAAGAAGAATAAGAATAAGAATATAGTGTTTGAAAGGAAATTTATCATCCTAACAGTTGTTAACCTTGTAAGAAAAAAATCTTAATTGGCTGTAGTTAAATTTCAAAGGCAATCATTCTTTCCTCTGAAATTTATCTGAGACAGGGACTCAGCTTTGCACATGAAGCTTGTCATTGCAACATTGTTGATCATCACAGCAGTGCCCTTCAGAAGGTAGTTACTGTGCCTGTCCTCTCCATGGCGTACTATGTAGCCATTCCAGGTATTTGCAAAGATTTGCTAATAGCAAAAATTTCTCTTATTTTAGTACCAAATAGGAAAAAAAAGATGGGCACGGTAATGGACTTACCACGTGAACCCAATTATGTAAATATTGATAGCAAAGAAAAAGATTATAACTATAGGTCACAACCGGACAGCAGCATGACCAACAATGTCCATTTCTCTCTCCCTCTTTTTTTGTTATCAAAATTTCCAACTTCTCTAAAGTGAATGTTACATTTCTGATCAGAAAGTTATTAAACTATATCTCTGAGATGGTTCAATTACTTGATCTCCCACAGCTCTGGAATTGGATGCAGCATTAAAATAATACATCTTAATTCATCCAGCTTTTTCCTCCCATTACATTCAGATAAGTGTATACTGAGGGTCTTTACCTAAAACACTACGCTAGGGCATTGTGAGGACAAAAAGAGGAGCAAGATATAGGTGGAACTGTCATAGAGCATGAGAGCTTGAAATCTAGTAGGTATGTCTATATCTCAGCAACAGCCACATAGAAAGTGGACATGTCGCTGTGTGGATGATGTGTCCCTGTCATCTCAGCTATTCTTGAGGCTGAGGCAGGAGGATTGAAAGGTCAAAGGCAGCCTGGCAACTTAGCAAGACCATATATCAAAATAAAATTTAAAAAAGGTTGGGGATGTAGCATAGAGATAAAATGCTCTTGGGTTCAATCCCCAGTACCCCCATCCCCTGCCTCCACATTGCACACAAAGGGCTTCAACTACCCAGGAATCTAACAAAAGATGCACAAGGCCTCTCTATCCAGTAAACACAAAGATAGGCGGTGAATATCATGTCACACTATTGCAAGGATGTTAATTCTCCAAATTTAGCTATAGATTCAGAACAATGTCAAAGAAAACCTTAGGTATTTTTGTGGAAATTGGAAAGGTGATTTGAAAATATATCTGAAAATGTGAAGAGTTTAGGATGGCCAATAAAAAATAAACAAGCAAACATAAAACCCCGGAAGTTGGAGGACATATATTACCACCTGGGCTGGTTTATTATAAAGCTGAAGTAATTGAACAGCGTGGTGTTGGCACCAGGACAGATAAACAGATCAATGAAACTAGAGCATGCAGAAAGAGACTCACACTTGCAGTCACCTGATTAATGACGCTGGAGTGCAGTGGAGAAATGAGGGCCTTTCAGCAAGTGGCGTGGGGTCAGTTAGATCATCATATAGATAAACAGCAATTTGGGCAATATCTTATACCATACACAAAAGTCAGTTCTAGATATGCTGTAAGGCAAAATGCAAAAGATAAAAAAAAAAAAGTAGAAGAAAATAGCATTTTTTTTGTGACCTTGGGACAGTAAAGATTTCCTAATCTTGATGTAAAATCACTAAGGGAAAAATTGACAATTTAGACTACATTAAAATTAAGAACTTCTGCCATCAAAACTCTATTATGAAGAGAATGAAAAGGCAAGCCACAGCCAGAAAAAATATTTGTGATGTGTATATTCAGTAAAGGGCTTATGTTCAGAACATATGACTGGGGCGTGGCTCAGTGGAAGAGTGTTTGCCGGGCATGTGTGAGGCCCTGGGTTCCACCCTAGCACCAAAGAGAGGGAGGGCAGGAGGAGGGGAGGAGCGACTGGATTAATAAGAAACTGGGGAGAGACGTGGATGGGCCCCTCCCCAGGGGTACTCACATGTCCATAAGCACACATGAAAGGGCACTGAATTGCTTTAGTCTTCATGCAGTGATGTCACCTGCACCCAGCAGAATGTCTCCACTGAAAAAGGTGAACACCAGACGTGGGAGGCTCTGGGACGAGTAGCTCTCAGGCTGTGCTTCTTGACCAGGGAGCTGGGTGAGCCGCTGATGGTCCCCAGCCTCAGGTACTGTTTGGTTGGTGCAGTGGGCTTGTGGGTCTGAGCGTTGTGTGAAGCCCATGTTCAGTGCCAAGCCCAGGAGACTTGTAGAATCTTCTTTTCAGAACTTGCTCCCGCCCTCTCTGTCTTGAAGGCCTCCTGGTAGCAGCTCTACTAGCCCCCTCCCACCCTGGAGATTTCTCAAAGCAACATCAACAATAGCTAGAACTTAGACGCCCTGTAGTTCTCTTTTTTCTGTCCTCCCAGCACCGCCATAGAGAGGAGCCGATGTATTCAGGTGTCATTGCTGCTGCCACTTTACAGCTGACACAACAGGCACGCTGAGGTGAAGGCGCTTGCTCGAGATCTCCAGCCAATAGATGGTGCAGGTGTGCTCAGAGCCTGGCAGGCTAGCCCTGTGTCTGTGACTGACCAGAGTCCTCCACCGCCTCTTCAGAAGCTGCCCAGACTGTGCTTCCTGCTCTGGACTTTCCCCTCACAGTGCCTCCTTTCCCTGACTGTTGGGGAGCTCGAGCGACCTTCCTAAGTCCCTGAACTATCACTGGTGTAATTTAGTAAGGATGTTAATAATGGCCCCTGCACATAACTGCGGTTTAATAATAATAGCAGCTACCCTGCTTCTGTGGTGTGCTCACTGTGTGCCAGGCATTATGCTTGTGCATATTGAATCTCTGGAACAGCCCAGTGACAAGGCCTCACCTGTTGCCACTATTTTATTTTATTTTTTATTTTTTATTTTTGTTTTGGTACTGGGGATTGAACTCAGGGGCACTCGACCACTGAGCCACATCCCCAGCCCTATTTTGTGTTTTATGTAGAGACAGGGTCTCACTGAGCTGCTTAGCACCTTGCCATTGCTGAGGCTGGCTTTGAACTCGCGATCCTCCTGTCTCAGCCTCCCTAAGTGCTGGGATTACAGGCTTGAGCCACCGCGCCCGGCTTGTTGCCAGTATTTTATAGAATCCAGATTGCTGAGAGGTGAGAGGAAGTGCTTTGTCCAGGGCCATGAGTTAGGAAGTGGCAGCACCAGGGATCAAGCCTGAGTCTGTTGGACTCTTCATCACAAATCTGTGCTGTCACTTGCAGGGTCTGGCATTTGGACCCTTGGCTGTGTTCAGCTTGTATGTTGTGATGAACTTATGTTCATGAAGACCATCCCCTGCCCCATTCAGCATTTACTGAGTACTCGGTACCAGATATTTTGGAATATATTGGGGTCACCAAGATCAACAAGATGATATTCCTGACCTTGAACTCTCCTCTAGTAAAGGGAGTAGGTCATTGTGTTGTCTGTGCAGTAGCAAACGCACGTAGGTGCCAGTGAGGAGGGACCAGTCACATCTAGTGGGACTGTGGTGAGGGCGAGGGAGCCTTCTTCAAGGAAGGCGTCAGAGGAGGCATGGAGTTGGGCTTTGAGAGGTGAGCAGGAGTTTCCTGGCTGGCAAGGTGGCAAGGGCAGAAAGCCAGTCAGCTGAGGTCAGCCCTCTCCTAAGACCTGAACCTTAACTTTCAGCACAGACACCCTCACCTGGGTCACCACCTCATGTGGAGCCAGGAGTGTGATATATGATGCTGATGAACATGTGTCATCCACACAAAGAAAATTCCAGACTTGGGAGGATCTATCCTTCTCCCTCACTGTCAACTATCAACAATACCTTGGCTCTGACAAGGTGTTGGGCATTCTGTGTACTGCATGGAGAGTGTCACTGATATCCTTATTAGGAGTGGCACGGGGTCTGTCAAACTTTAGTGGGGTCTAGGGCTGTAACTCAGAGGTAGAATGTGTGCTTAGCCAATATGAGGCTATAGGTTCCATCCACAGCCCTGGGATGGGGGTAGGGTGACAAAACAACCCACAAATAATTTAGTGGGCTGGGGTCCCTGCACCTAAGAGCCTGATTCAATGGGGCTGGAGTAAGGAGCAACTTAAATAGGTGGTGCAGGAGGCCTGGGAACCACAATTTGGAAAACTGCCCTTTGAACCTCATGGAGCAGATGTACTTGAAGTGAGAGAGACCCAGTAGGTCCTGTGCATTTCATCCTAGGGAATTCAGGTGCTGTGGAGTTACCTTATCACAAATGGAAACTTACTTGTGCCGCTACATGTGGCACTGCTGGTAGATTTGAGCACAAATGGTGAAGGTTTATATTTTTGGAGGGCCACTTATTGCAAGTTAAAAATTATGTGCAAATTTTGATCCAATTAGTTATTTGATTACACCATGTCTTTAAAGATACCAAACAGCAACAATATTAATAAATAAAACCCAGCCCTGTGAAAGCATCAGGTTGTTCTTAATTTTTCAGTCTACAAGGTTTTACCTCTTTATATCCTTCCAGTTTTAGAGATTGTAGATGGGACAATTCTATAAAATCATTTTTTTTTTTTTGGTACTGGGGATTGAACTCAGAGGCATTCAACCACTGAGCCACACCCCCAGACCTATTTTGTATTTTATGTAGAGACAGGGTCTCACTGAGGTGCTTAGCACCTCGCCATTGCTGAGGCTGGCTTTGAACTTGCGATTTTCCTGTCTCAGCCTCCCTAAGTGCTGGGATTACAGGCTTGAGCCACCGCGCCCGGCTTCTATAAAATCTTTACCATTCTTGCTCTCTCCAGCCCCATCCCTACCTGCAAACTACAGATAGCTATAAGAAAAAACATTAGGAGGTGACTTTTCCTGAGTCATTTCCTTCTTGAGTCTGCTTTTCTTTCCCAGGCTTAAGGCTTCTTTGACCCATGAATTTACCTGGGTCTGTGGTCCCTTGAGAAGCCATGGCAGATGGCACTCCTCGGGTGTCAGGTCAGGCTGCTGGTCCCCATACTGTTCAGGACTAGCACTGGTGGTTCTTGTGGTTACCTGGTCTGCCAGCAGGGAGGCCTGGAGGACCGAACTATCTTCCTGTCTGTGCTGGCATTGACTTCTAGGCCCATGTGGCTGAAGAACAGTGCTATAGCCTCTCAAGCCCATTTAACTCTGAATTTAACAGTCTGTGCTTAGCAAGTTCAACCATTGTCCTGGACTGCAAACCACCCATTTTGTTTGAGCCTTAAGTTCTGATGGGCATACTGCACTGTGGGAGGGATTATCCCAAGAGTAATCTTTACTGCACGGGGTTTCTTTGTCTATCACTGGCTTTGGGACCCATCTCTCTGAATTTCTGATGCCTGTCCTGTGTTAGGTATTTGGCCTTGAGCCCTGTGTCTCCACCTGCATCAGAATCAGTGGAGAGTGTGCTTCCCTCCGCATCCAGATCTCTCCCCTCTCACCTGCACTCCAGGCGATTCTCTTGTACACTGAAGTTTGAGAGTGGCTGTCTTCAAGAGTTTGATGATGATCTTGCCTGGGATTGAGTTGATATATCCCTGCTATTTAATGTTTCAAAGCCATGTAGTCTGCCATTTTTCTTAGGTGAATTGTATCTAATCTGAATGGCAAATTGTGCTGACCAAATCTGAAAAAGCCCTGCTATATTGTCCCCAAATGTCACTAATAGGCTTTGGGCCTGGCTTTCGTGTCAGTTGGTGACCTTGCTTTCTCTCTTTCCCTCAGGTATCTGTACCACGTTTTGACTAAGAACACCACAGTCACAGAGCAGAACCGGAACCTGCTGGTGGAGACCATCCGTTCCATCACCGAGATCCTGATTTGGGGAGATCAAAATGACAGCTCTGTGTTTGAGTAAGGGTTTCTAGTGCTTGTTTTTTCAATTCTTCCTCTTCCTTTGAATGTTTTTCCAAACATATTCCATGAGTCATTTCTGATGTCAGAACACAACGCTAATTTAGTCTTGCCCAAATATCTATCTATATAAAACGTCCTTTGAACACTGTAGAAGTGTAAGCCAGCAAGGGGAAGTTATGGAAATGAGTGTCTCCAGAAAACCCCAAAATGTCATGAATAATTTTCCAAGTACAGTCTGACTGTCCCTCAAGGGAAGGCCACCATGTGCTGAATAGGCCAATCCTAAGCGAACAGAAAGCGAACCCTGCTCTGGAGGAACCACCAAGGGCCAGGCACAGTGCTGAGCTTTGAGGAGCCTGCCCGGGAGCCTCCCTGCCCCAGGTGGAGGCCCCGTTGGTGTCCCCGAGGCTGTGCAGCTGGCAGGTGGTGAAGGCGTGGCTCACACCCAGAAACCTAGGGCTTTCTCCCCTTCTGGCACTTCTGAGAGGAGAGTCTCAGGCCAGGGTTCTTGTCTTTGGAGCCTCAGTTTCCTTATCTTTAAAGTCTGGTTTTTAATAAATTTTTAAAATTTAAGTGCAATATTAGATTATAGAAAAGTTGCAGAGGAGCCGGGCGCGGTGGCTCAAGCCTGTAATCCCAGCACTTAGGGAGGCTGAGACAGGAGAATCACGAGTTCAAAGCCAGCCTCAGCAGTGGCGAGGCGCTAAGCAACTCAGTGAGACCTTGTCTCTACATAAAAACAAAATAAGGCTGAGGATGTGGCTCAGTGGTCGAGTGCCCCTGAGTTCAATCCCCAGTACCAAAAAAAAAAAAAAAAAAAAAAAGAAAAGTTGCAGAGGTAGTGCTGGGAGTTCCTATGTGCCCCTCACCTGGTTTCGGTGTTGTTAACTTCTTCTGTCACTAGGGAACATTTGTCACAACTAAGACGCTAAGCTTGACACACTGCTTTAAGTAAATTTCAGATTTGATTTTACCATGTTTTCCCTTAATATCCTCTAAGTGTTGCAGGACACTCCAGGTTCCTGCAGTGCTAGTGTCCTTACCTTTCCTCAGCCTCTTCCGGTCTGTGACTGCTTCGAAGTCATGACCTTGTTCCTTCTGACCTTGAGGGTTTGAGGAGCACTGGCAGGTACTTTGTAGAAGGATCCCAGCCTGAGGTACTCTGCTCAGGTTAGACTGGGGTCCTGGGAGAGCGCTGCAGAGGCGCAGTGCAGGCGCCCTGGGGCCAGAGGCCGTCTCCTCTGTGTTCACTTCCTCACCTGGCTGAGGTGGCATCCGCCCTGTGTCTCTGCCGAGAAGTCACTGTTCTCCCCTTTCCCTTCCCTTCCCTTCCCTTCCCTTCCCTTCCCTTCTCTTCCCTTCCCTTCCCTTCCCTTCCCTCCCCTCCCCTCCCCTCAGGGGCACTCGACCACTGAGCCACATCCCCAGCCCTATTTTGTGTTTTATGTAGAGACAGGGTCTCACTGAGTTGCTTAGCACCTCGCCGTTGCTGAGGCTGACTTTGAACTTGCGATCCTCCTGCCTCAGCCTCCCTAAGTGCAGGGATTACAGGCTTGTGCCACCCGCCCAGCTGCTTTTCTTTAAAAGAGAGTCATTAAGTCTCGCCCTCCTTTTAAGATGAGGTGTGGGATTAAGCTTTATCTTGTAGAGGTATTATAATATTTTACATTATTATTGAAATCCTTCTGTATAGAAGATTTGTCTCTTTTCTTGAATAAATGTATTTATTTAATGCTTCATATCAATATAAACTTGTGGATATTTATTTCATATTTTGGGTTATCATCCAGTACTATGTTATTTATTTTTTTTACTCAAATCGTCTCAGCTTTGGCCCCCAGGATCTGCTTCCTGTCCCTCTGGCATGCTCCAGTCCGTTTGGTTTTTCAGCACTGCGTTACTTCCTGGCACTATAAGACGCTCCAGGTCATCTGGTATTTTTCCTGCCCCAGCCCTAGAATCAATAGTTTTCCAAGGAGGGCCCCCTACACTTCTAGGAAGTTTTCGGAACTCCAGACCTGGCAGCTTCATGCTAAACCTACCAAATCAAGCCCTGGGGTGAGATCTGGGCACATACATTTTAAGTTCACAAGTTGGCCACTGTGTGGCAGTGAAAGTGTTTGGTGATACTTGGGAACCACTGATTTATACAACCTGAAGTGAAGGTAGACAAGATAGGGCAAGGGGCAGAGATGCTCTGGAGGGCAAAGTGAATGGCGTTTATATAGGCACACAGATTCCCAGAATCAGAGTTGAGAACGCTTTCAGCATTTTTTTTAGGTCATATTTATCTATTCATTTGCTCTCTCATGGATTCAAACAGAAATTATGTGGCACTGAGCAAGTGCCAGGCCCCACCACTGAGGAGCTGATGGTCAGGGGGCAGAGACACCCAGAACTAAGTCACTAGCAGACATATGACAGCAGGGATTTCTGGTGAATATTCCAGATGATTATCCAGTTTTGGTGTGAATGCACAGAACACATTACCAGAAACATGATTTTCTTCCTTTAAAAAAGGCACCATGTGAACCTCCAAAAGCTGGTGCCCCCAAGCCACGCACAGGCAGATGCCCTGTCCAGAGCAAGAAAGGCAGAAGGAAATGAGGGGGCTGGTGAGGGTCCTACACCACGTCAGCACCTCCATCTTCATTTTCAGTTCTTCCCCCAAACACGGAAACTACAAACTTGACAACCTTGGAACCCAGTCTCTTTATTGGTCATCATTATCTTATCCCTCTGCGGCAATTCCAGTTGTTCTTTTTCTTAACAGAGATAAAGAGAGCAAAGGAAAGAGGCTTGGTAAGGAAGACTGAGGTGCAGTGGAAAGGCCGCTCACTGGGTCTGTAAGCGTAGACTGCTGGGTGATCACTCTAGGTAGAGACTGTTCTCATTCTGTCAAAATCTAGCTCACCACGTCTTGACTCAGCACTGTTCTTACCTTCTGGGAAGAAAGGTTTCTGAGGTAAAAGGTTACATGTTGGCCTGAAGGAAGATAGCATTGTGGGAACTGGATGGGATGGAAGCCGAGGCCCTGTGGTGGCGGGACCTGGTGTTCCTGCTGATGCTCCTGCAGGGCCAGGGCTGCAAGCAGGTGCTGGGAATGTCACCAGAGGATGCTGTTGGTTTCCATTTCTTGAAGCAAACCACTGACCTTTGCTCATTCTCTCCCCAGCTTCTTCCTGGAGAAGAACATGTTTGTTTTCTTCTTGAACATCCTGAGGCAGAAATCGGGCCGCTATGTGTGCGTTCAGCTGCTGCAGACCTTGAACATCCTCTTCGAGAATATCAGTCACGAGACTTCACTTTGTAAGGACATTGCTTGACATTGGCGTCTGTCAGCAGGGTGTAGTTTGGCATGGGTTTTGTGCGTCTGTGCTTGCTGTGTCTGTTAGTCTGCTTGGGCTGCCCTAACAGAGTACCCTAGACTGAGTGGCTTAAACAGTATATTTGTTTTCTCACAGTTCTGGAGGGTAGAAGTCCAAGCTGAAGCTACCACCAGGGCTGGTTTCTGGTGAAGGTTGTCTTCCTGTCTTAGTCTGTTGCTATAACAAAATACCTGAGACTGGATAATTTATAAAGGAAAGAGGTTTATTTTGGCTCATGATTCTAGAAGCAGAAAGTCCAAGATTAGATGGACATTTCTAGCCAGGGCCTGGTACCCTCAACATGGTACGGGAAGTGCAGGGGCAGGAAGGCACATGTTGAAGGGAGAGAATGCTTGCTTTAGAACAGCTGCTCTTGAGGCAGCTGACCGCGTCCCTGAGAGCCAGAACTTGGGCAAGGAGGCATGAAGCTGCTCCTGAGGGCTCTGCCCCCGTGACCTAAAGGCGCCATGCTGGGCAGCATCTCCCAACACTGCCTCCTGGAGGGGTTAAGATCTAACACATGAGCCTTCCAGGGGCATATTCAGACCATAATAGCCACAGGCTCACTGCATGGCCTTTCCTCGGTGTGTGACAGCAGGAGTGACAGCAACATCAAGAAGGAGTTGAGAGGGGACCAGCTTCTCGTGCCTGCTCTTTGTCTAGGGCCGCTGCTTCCATCAGATTAGGACCTCACTCTTATGACCCCACTCAACCCTGGTCACCTCTCGAGAGCCCTGCTTCCAGACGTGGTCAGGTTAGGGTCAGGACCGCAACCTAATATGAGTCTGGGGGTGACCCAGTGTCTACAATGCTGTGTTTGTCCCTGTGTGGTGGGGTACCATGGATGACTGTGCTGTTTGCATCTTCCTGTGACTCTTCAGTGAGCGCTGGTTGCTGAATAGCTGAGGCAGTGTTGGGGGAGGCAGGGAGAGGAAGAAGGGGCAGCCACCTCCCTCCTTCCCGCCACAGTGCTGTGGCCGCTGGCAAGCACGGGATTCTGCCCTTGGCACCTGCCCTCACTAAGCCCAGTTTCTTCATCAGTGACAACCACCTCCATGAGGGAAGGGCTGCTGGTGGGCCCAAGGGGACAGCTCTAGTGAGGCCAGAGCAGAGAAACTGCTTCAGCCTAGGAGCTGGGGATAGGCACGGCTCCAGGCCCTTGACACTTGACAGCGTCCAGACATATCTGTGGTTGTCATGGTGCAGGTGTGTGGGGGGTGCTGCTGGCATCTGATGGGTAGAGGGCTCTCTAGCCTGCATGTCTCAGTGCCGAGGTGGAGCAGCCCTGGTGCAGTGCTGAATCTTTGTGCTTGATCATGGCTTATTACTCCAAGAAACTACACCAAGCCCAGACCTTGCCTGCAAGAAGTCTGAGGGAACAAGTAGCTGAGGGTCTGTATCAAAGGCGGGCTCTTGGTTCTCAGGACAGGCTTGGGCTAGTGCGCCAGAGGAGCTCCAAGTGGTGGCCTTGCCTCCTGGAGGCCAGAGCGGCTGCACTGTGGCTTCAGCAACAGCCGCTAGATGGTGCTGCTGTCTCAAAGATGCCTCACACTTGGTGACCTCAGGCTCACAACTGTGGATTGACTGATGTCTTGCTACGCAGCTTCCCCTGTTCCAGCTTCTGTTTTGCCTGATGTGAAACAGCGTCTGGTTTCTGAACAGTCAGGGGGAAGAGCCAGCTTGTGGCACAGGCGCAGGACTGTGACCCAGCCAGGCTGGGGCTAATAGAGCCCTTGCTCCCTGTGATCGCCTGGGAGTTAGCTCTGCGGCTGCAGTTGTGCCTCTGTCCAGCAGAGAGAATAGCAGCTGAGTGGCAGCAGATAAAGGAGCGAGCGTGGGAGTCGGGTGCAGGGCTCAGCTGGGGTCTGGCACGTGGGAAGTGGCACGGTGTCGGTGTTATCATTTAATCCAGTGTGCCCTCAAGTCTTATTTCTGGTAACCCTTTTCAAACCAGGGTAGGCACAGGGTGAGGGGATAAAGACATGGGCTTTAAAATTTTGGCTTTTTGTATATATTTAAGGTATACAACTTGATACATGTATATATTGAAATATCACCTCAGTTAAGCTAATGAACACAGTTCCCTTTTTTTGTGTGTAGTGAGAACACTTAAGACATAACCTTTTAGCAAGTTCCAAGTATCTATTACAGTTTTGTTAGCTGTCGTCAACTGCGCTGGCTGTGAGATGCCCAGGATTCAGCCACCTGGAACTGGAACTTGGTTTGCTGACCCACACCTCCCTGTCCCCACCTCCAGCCTCTGGGAGCCCCTTTCTGCTCTCTGTTTCCATTTGCTCGACTCTTGTAGATTGTACGCACAAGTGACATCAGGTAGTATGCGCGGCTTTTCTTGTACTGGGATCAAAAAGGATGCCCTGCTTTGAGAGAGTGGGGCAGATGCCCCCTGCTTCGTGGGCAGTTCATCAGTGCTTCCGCAAGCCCTGGGAAACAGCAGGAATCACTGCCCACGTACAAAATGTGCATTTGCAAGTGATGAAAAGGAGATGTGATCCATTTTTATTTTTATTTTCTAATTATAGGAAGCATCTTCATTATAAAGCAGTAGGAGTGTGGAAAGTCCGTTTCTGTCTCCTCTTAGCAGTTCTGTGCACACAAACTATTCTTCTGCTGGCTTTACTTTCCCCACTTCCCGTGTCTCAGACCCTCTCCTCGTCCCTTCGCGTAGCCCTCGCTGGCTTGGGTGAAGAGCTGCGCTTGCTCTGCCATAATCTACTGACCTGACCACGGGCGTTTAGGTGCTTTCCAGTTTTTCACTATGACAAGCAGCCACTTCACAAATGCATCTGTCGCCTGTTGGGCTTGGTGACCTAAGTGACAGGCCCGAGAGACTGAGATTACTTACAGACTCCTAGGTTTATTATAAAAGGATACCACAGAAAGTTTGCCACATGGTGAGGGGGTAGTAGAAAAATCCCAGCTGAATGATCAAGGCCCTCCTCCGCCCCCATGGTGGTCCCCCAACACCCACAGTCATCTCTTAGAGGCCCTGGAAAAGTCCCCGTGAGAAGTGGTCTGAGCTGTTGGCTGTCCCAGGTCCAGAACACAGCCCGGAGACTCAAAGATGCACACGTGAAGCTGCCAGCGTAGGTGACTGTGCCACTGATGGCCCAGAAGCCAGTGACCAGTCACCACAGGGCTCAGCAAGACGTCCCACATTCCCTTCTCCTGTTAGCCCCTTGACCCTCCGCATGTGACCCCAACCACAGCCAGAATGACAGAGTGAGGAAGTGCTTCCAGCACGAGAGTCACCTGAGCTGCATGTTACACACTTGATTCTAGGGGGTGAATAAATTGTGGAGTGTTCAAAGAATGGAATCACACACAGCAGCAAAGGCTGGCGGGTAAGCCGCTGCCACGCACATCAGCTGGATCACTGGGGTATGATGAGCCGGAGAGGCCGGACCTAGGGAGCGTGCTCACTGTCCGGGTCTGCTGACACCAGCTTCAGGAACAGGCAGAATAAGTCTGCAGAGGTGGGAGTCGGGTGGGGCTTGCCTTTGGGAAGGACAGCCTGGTGGGGCGCGGCAAGGGAGCCTTGGAGCGATGAGGAACGTGACAGCTCTCACATGGTGCGCGTGCCGGACCCCCAGGGTCTGAGAGGGGCGTGTGCTGAATACACAATGTCAACCTGCCCTTTGCGTCTGTGACATGAGCAACGCGGGCCAGAGAGCAGCCTCAGGAGCCCTTACAGTCAGAGTTTGAAAACTACTTCTGAGACTGCAGTCTGCACGGCCTGTGTCCTGAGCCTGCTCAGAGAACGCACAGCAACCTTCCCAGAGCTGGCTTCTGACGAGGAGCCCACCAAGTTTCCACCCCGCGGCCCCTGCCACAGACCTGAGCCTGGATGGCTCTTGGTGATTTGGTCCTTCCAAGCAGAACATTCAGTCATGCTTGAGGGAGCAGAGCGGGTGCCTGGGCAGCTCAGCCCCCCTGGTGAGCTGCCTCCCACCCACTCAGGAGCAGCCTATGGCCTGGGCTGCCGGAGCGGAGGTGCGTCTGCCCAGGGCAGGCCGAGAGGAGGGGGCGGCTAGCACTGCTGAGTGCTCTCCCTGCCCCGTGCCCGCCCCGTGCCATCCTCAGTGCTGTTGAGTGTTGGCTCCTTTCACCCTGTGACCTAAGGAAGGTGTTGTTTCCCAGACAGTGGGGAGGGTAGGCAGCTTACCCAGGTCTTGTGTCTAGGAAGTGACAGGCAAGATCTGGACCCAAGCAGCAGGTATCCTCCTGCACATTTGGACCCAGCGCCTCTCAGGCAGACCTGTGTGAGGAGCCTGTCTTTCCCATGATCTGCAGGGCTGCTGGCGTAGCAGGTCAGGCTGGGTGCAACCTCTGCATTCCCCACCAGCTCTAGGGCATGCTGTGCAATTGTCTGAGCACTGGCCCTCAAGGAGCCAGGCTCTGAGCCATGTCACTCTACTGCCTCACCTGTCGGGGCAGGTGCCGATCACATCCTGCCCTTGACCTCTGTGGGGCGCAGGGGAGATGGAACAGGGCTCTTCCGTTAGCAGCCCTGCTCTGCAGGTGGCTGGCGAGGATTTGGAGAGGAACTTGTCCATCGGGCCTCCCGCTGAGGTCTCACACGGCAGGCTGCAGCTGCTGGTGATCTGTAGACCTGTTTGTTGTAAGAACTGGTTGATGTCTCGGCCACACTTCAGGATCAGAAGGTGCAGCTTCCAGTTGGTTTCCCAGTTTCCCTCCTCAGTTGGAGCCCTCACCATGCTGGGCCCGGGGCAGGGCCTGCCCTCCAGTTGGCCCCAGGCCCTCAGCACTCAGTTCTCATTGCCAATGTCCGTCACTGTGGGGTAGTGACAGGCTCCAGCATCACGACTTGAGTCCCTTCTCTGTGATTTACTGTCTGTGTGTCCTCAGGCAAGTCATCCAACATCTCTGAGCTCTTTTGCAAAACGGGAGGGATGAGCCTGGCTCTGCAGTAGGTCGTGATGGTGAATCATAGTTGGAAGCACCGAGCCTGGTGTGGGCGCCTAGGGATCGAGTGGGCTTTGGCCTTTGTGAAATCACACTGCTGCAAGGAGGGAAGGCCCTGTGCAGTCCTGCGTGGCATTCAGGGATGGCGATGTGGCTTTCAGTGGCAAAACAGGGCAGCTTTTTATGGAGGCAGAGCCTCCCCTACTCGGGGTGCTTCATGAAAGGGCCCACACACCAGCTGACCTTCTGCCCCACGGTGTGGAACTCTGCCAGCGGCGACAGCCAGTGCTGAGGGACCTTTTCTTGAGGGGACAAGCTGTACTCTGGCCTTGCCTTCCACCTGGCTGGTGCATGCGTATAGCCGAGGTGTCTTTGCTGGTTGGAAGTGAAGCTGCCCTGTCACTGCGGAAGCCCGGTGACCCCGAGGCCGCGAGCACAGGTGCTGCCGTCGGCCTCTGCATGCCACGTCCTTCACTGTCTCCTCCAGCAGGAGTTGACCTGATTGGTTTTTTTCCCTCCAGATTATTTGCTGTCTAATAACTATGTGAATTCCATCATTGTGCACAAGTTCGACTTTTCTGATGAGGAGATCATGGCGTATTACATATCGTTCCTGAAGACGCTTTCGTTGAAGCTCAACAACCACACTGTCCACTTCTTTTACAACGAGGTGAGTGCTGCCAGGGGCACCTGGACGGAATGCCAACCCCTGCACAGCTCGGGTCTGTGTGTTAGGCACCTGCTGCCAGTGACTGTCACAGCAACACTGTTTGACTTTGGCATACTTTAAAGGTTTTTTTTAATTTAGCAAATTACTTTTCCATTTTAAATGTAAAGTTCAGTTTGTGCTGAGAGCTCTATTGTACCTGGCAGGAAGAATTGTCCGCAAGTAGTGACGCCCTGTAGGAAAGACCAGAACTGCTGGTCAGGCAGGCCTGGTTTTGCCACTTCCTCGTTCTGTGACCTCAGGGAAGTTCCAGTCCCTCCTTGAGCCTCAATTTCCTCATCTGAGAAATGGGTATGAAAATATATGCCTTGGATTTTCAGGGATTAGATTAAAAGAGATGATATTTTTAAAGCATTGAGGATGTACCTGGCTACCTAAAGCTGTAGGCATTGCTCTTCTTTACAAGCTAATGTCCCTGACATTCCTTGGGAGAATTAACAACTGAAATAGATAAATTGCTGCTGCTTTCACTATTAAAAGGAACTTGACCAATAAGGTCAATTTATTTCATATACTAAAAGGTATGGACCCAGACTTTCCCATCCTCGTTCTCTATGGACTGTTGAGTTGGTGTCTGTTCTCTTGTTCTGCCCCTCATGGTCATAGGATGGCTGCAGCAGCTCCAAACATCATATACTTACATGCTACTGCTGAAATTTCTGATGAATCACTTCCCTTCTGTGTCCATTTTTTTTTTTTTTTTTTTTTTTTTGGTACCAGGGATTGAACTCAGGGACACTCGACCCCTGAGCCACATCCCCAGCCCTATTTTGTGTTTTATGTAGAGACAGGGTCTCACTGAGTTGCTTAGCAGCCTCGCCATTGCTGAGGCTGGCTTTGAGCCCGCGATTCTCCTATCTCAGCCTCCCTAAGTGCTGGGATCACAGACTTGAGCCACTGCGCCCGGCTCTGTGTCCATTTTTTTTACTTCCAAAAAACTTTTTCAGAAACCTCCCACCAGACTTGCCTTCCTGTCTCATTGATCAGAATCAGATCTCATTTCTCTCCCAGTGTATCTGGAGTTTGGAGTTGGCCTGGCAGAACTGCTTTGGCAGTTTTCTGGGAGGCTAAAGTCACCTGGAATCTGGATTGGGGTTGGAAGATCTGCACCCAAGCCAGGTTATTCATGTGGGTGGCCAGTTTGGTGCCAGCTACTGGTGGGAGGCTTGGTTCCCCTTTGTGTGGGCCTCTTCATGGGCTGTTCAAGTGTCCTCGTCTCTCGGCAGCCAGCTTCCCCTGAGACTGTCCCGGGAACCAAAGCAAATGGTAGCGTCTCGCAGCCCTGCTGCAGAAGTCACCAGGCCACCTTGTTCCTTGGTCATGTAGGCCAGCCTGGCTGGGTGTGGGCAAGGGCGTTAGCGTGTGATACAGGAGGGGGCCGGCTGCCACAGTTTGTACTATGTGTGTGGCAGTGTCTGACTGGGGATGACATCTGCTCACAGCCTGTATCTGAAGTCAGGCCATAGTCCCAGATGGATTTTCTGGGTTTGGACAAAATCCATCAAGCTGTCCCATTTGGTGTGGCAACAGTAGCCTGAACCTTGATTTTAATTTTTCAGTGGTGGGGAAGAGCTGGTCTCAAAGGGAAGAAATACTAGTTGTCAATCACAACACATTAGCAGTTTGAAAATTAGCATCCTGGGGCCTAATACCCAGCACATAGTAGGTGCTCAGTAAGCATGTCCAGCGAACAGAGGGATGATGTTAGCATTCTCCCAAACGTTCTCCCTGGTGCCAGAAGAGCCACCTGTGAGGGTGAGACAGAATGAGGGCTGGACTCTACCTGTGACAGATGCAGCTGGGCCTCTGCACACTGGGCCAGGAGGGCAAGAAACTTGGATTCTGGGGTCAGAGCGATGCTTTTTTTTTTTTTTTTTTTTTGGTACTGGAGATTGAACTCAGGGGCACTAGACCACTGAGCCACATCTTCAGCCCTATTTTGTGTTTTATGTAGAGACAGGGTCTCACTGAGGTGCTTAGCACCTCGCCGTTGCTGAGGCTGGCTTTGAACTCATGATTCTCCCGTCTCAGCCTCCCTAAGTGCTTCTGAAAGAATATCCTACTGCTCATCACAGGAGTGGCCGGAGCCTCACTCTGTGAGGTAGGCTTGATTTCCTTGTTAAAGTGAGTCCATGGAGTAGTTGTCATTTGTTAGATGCACGCTTGATTTCTGGTCCTTAAAGTGGGTTTGTCCTTACTAGAACACTTGTTACCTTGAGCCCTCCACAGCCCACCTGGAAGGGCTGGTTTTGAGGATCCCACCGCTCAGGGCTCTGCCTGCCCTGAGAGCTGGGTGAGGAGGCCATGTGGCACATTGGCCACCAGAGGGCGGCAGAGCATTCCATGGTGTGCCCTGGCCCAGACCCCACTTCACTTTCTTAGTCTGGGGCAGTGGATTTCTGGGTTTCCGAACTGTTGGATCTGCTCCTTTTTTTTTTTCTCCTTTGGTGGTGCTGCGGATGGAACCCAGGGCCTCACGTAGTGCTGGGAAGGCTCTGCCACTGGGATACCTCCCCAACCCCTCATTTTCTCTTTTTAACAACAGAAGACACCTGGATTCTTCATCTTCCAGGAAAAATATAGTGGCCAAAAGAGATTCTGAACTTACTAAAACTTTACGTTTTAGTTAGTCGGAGTAGAGTCTGGTGGTAACTGCCATTGCTCTTGAGTGCTTATTAGGTGTCATTTGCTGAGCTAAATACCTGACAGGAAATGATCTCATTGAATCCTGGTAACCATGAAGTGGGTGTTATCCCCATTGTGTAGATGAAGAAACAGAGGCTTAGAGGTGTTGTCTCATACTCCTGAGAAGCGACAGGACAGGTAATGAGCCCAAGTTGCCGTTACCTGGATCCTTTTCTGTCTGCCGCGGCCTCACCTCCCTGTCCTTCCCCGTTCCACATTTTCCCCTGGGACTGCACTCCTGACGTGAAGTTCACAGTGGCGACTTTCTCCCCTTTTAATTATGCTTTCTGATGGGTTTTAGGAAGCTAGTGTGGGGCAGGCCTGTCTCATGGGTTTGTAACTCTTTGGTACTTGTTTTGTTCTAGCACACCAATGACTTTGCCCTGTACACAGAAGCCATCAAATTTTTTAATCACCCTGAAAGCATGGTTCGAATTGCTGTGAGAACCATAACCCTGAATGTCTACAAGGGTAAGTTTTCATGTGAGCTCTGCCTTGGCTGGTTCTAACTGGCACGAGAGCTTGCTCCCACGTGTCTGTGAGTCCAGCTCTCGCAGAGTAACTGGGGAGCCTGTTATGAGCCACGGCTGCCTGTCTCGGTGTAGGCTTGCTGTCACTGAACACTTAGCTGGGCCCTTAGCTTGGTCTTGGTACCACTGTTTTCTCCCTGCATGTTTGGGTCTTGCTGGGTCCTGCCACCCAGAAGTAGGATGTGCCCAGGAAATACATGTGGGATTCAGAGTGGCCATATTACAACTAGATAAAGGAAAGTTGTCTTTGAAGTGTGAGATTTAAGATTTTGTGTTTTAGCTTATTAGATGTATTTCATTACAGCTAGAAGATAGATTCTCTTTAAATAATGTGTAAAAGCATTTAGCAGCACAAACAGCAGGGGGCGACATCGTATCCCCATCCCACTGTGAAAAGCTCCAAGCTGCCTGGTAACCCCCTTGTTTCAGGACAAGCCCAACAATGCACACATTGCCTCCAGGAGTGGCCCCTCCAGGGCCCCTGCCTGCTCTGGCACAAAGGCTGGCTGCCCCCAGGTTTCCCGAGCTACAGTCACCCCTCAAGGCCTTGCCTTGGAAGTTTTCTGCCTAGGGCCTGTAGGCACCACCATGGAGCTGGGGCTCTGTTTTCTCTGGGATTAAAGGACTCTGGCCTTCATGAGTCAGGCTGTTATTACTTGAAATGACCTGAAATTGGGGAGTGGGGGTGGCTTCTCGGGGGCTCATGCCCGCCCACTTCTGGGATCACATTAAATTTGAGAGCTTTTCTAGGAACTCAATTTAGTCCATTCAGAGGTCGCAAACTGAGGGCCTGAGGGCTGAAACCAGCCCCCAGACATGTTTTAATTGGCTTAGATGGTTTTAAAAACATTGACAGTATTTAAAAATTGGGAAATCTCATGGAACAGTCTGGATTTCTGACTTGAAGATGTAGATTTGGCTGTCTTGGGTCCACAGTCCTTCCAGACAGGGGTCAGCTGGTGCTGAGAGCAGCTGCCTCTTTTGGGGTTGAAGCCTGGACTCCTCAGTTAACACGCCAACTGGCCGCCTTTTCTCCCTGGGCCATCAACTGACTTGGTAGCCTTTTGAGTTTGCGACCCTGGTCCATGCTGTGGTTGGTTTGCTGCCTTCTGCTGTCCATTTTTCCTGGCTCTCTTCTAACCCTTCTCTTTTGGTTTAGATGCGCCTGCCCCAGCCTCTCTCCCTCTGAGCAGCTGTCTCACCTTCCCAGTTCCTAACCTTGTTAACTGTTGTCTGTTTCTGCCTTTCCTTCCATGACGATTCCTGTTCCTTATGCCAGTGTCATGTAAGTCATTAACCTCTGGTGTTCCTCTTTCTTAACTTATCCTTACCTGTGAGCGCGGGGCCCTTGCTTGAGAATGGTGTCATTCTCTCCTAGTCTAGCACAGCCCACCGCACAGGAGGCGCTCCAGCGCCTACTGCTGGCCAGCCCCCGTGTGTCTTTGTTAAGACCAGCATAAGAGCTGCCTTGATGAGTGCAGTTTTATGAATAAGATAAACATTTTCAAGTATTTCCAGGAAAGACAGACAATTTCAGATTATAGCAGAGGGCTTTTTCATTGTGGTTTTTTTGGTTTGTTTGTTTTTTTTTTAATCTCCCCCAAGTTATTTTTGGTAGTTTGATTTTTATTCTTTTGTGAATTTTCTCAGTGGATAACCAGGCCATGCTGCACTATATCAGAGATAAAACCGCTGTCCCTTACTTCTCCAATCTGGTCTGGTTCATTGGGAGCCACGTGATCGAACTTGACACCTGTGTGCAGACTGATGAGGAGTAAGTGATTCCCCCGGGCGCTGGGGAGGTGGGCAGAGGGATGAGGGGAGACTTCAGCTCCCCCTGAGCGGAGAAGTCAAGAGAACAGCACTTTCCTGCCTGGTGTGGGCAGAGCATGGGTCTGCGTATTGGAGAAGGCTCTCCTCACCTGTGTAAAACAGTGAAGGGCTGGGCACAGCTCACTTGCCTCCCAGAGGCGGTACAGGGGTACCAGTGCACCTGTCAGGGCACTGGGCAGAAGATTAGGATGATCTGTCAGCTGATGGATGAATAATGAAAATGTGGTCTGTCCAGACAGCAGAGCAGTGTTTGGCAATGTCATGGGACCAAGTGCTGACACGTGCCGTGACAGGGATGAACCCAGAGAATGAGGCGAAGTGGAAGCAGCAGACACAGCACGTGCACCCTGTGGTTTCATTCATATAAAGTGCCCAGGACAGGCAGATCTAGAGGCAGAGTGGTCAGTGATTTCCTAGGCCTGGGGGCATCATGGGGTAGTAGGAAGCCACTGCTAATGAGCACGTGCAGCGCTTTTCGTGAGTTGCTTGTGATGAAGGCCGGACAGCTCGGGATGCCCTGGAGACCACTGAGGCTGGGCCGTAGCTCCGGTAGAGCACTTGCCCAGCTCGCACGAGGCCCCAGGTTTTATCCCCCTCACGAAGGAAAGGAAGGAAGGAAATGTTTTAAAAGCCATTCAATTATATACTGTAAATGGGTAAGTTTTATTATATGTGAATTATATCTCAACAAATCTTTATAAAATAATTTAAGAGGGTGATCGTGTCCCCAGTGGGATGACTGGGAGTCCTGCAGTAGGATTTCTCTCCCTTGATCAGGATGCTTTTTTGCTGCAGGGCATCCTTGCCTTGCAGGATGTTTAGCAGCATCCTGGGTTCCATCCTCAGCAGCATCCGCAGATACCAATAGCATCTAGTCCGTGCCAGCTGTGACAATAAAAAATGTCTCCAGGCATCACCAGATGTCCCTTTGGAGGCAAAATCACCCATACTGCAAAACACTGCCATAGAATGCCAGCTTTTCCCAGATCTGGTGGAGAGGTCATGATGTGGAAGGGACCAGGCAGGAGGTCTTCTAGGGGAGGAGGAACTGGATAGGTAGAATATTAGATCTGATATGGCAAAGAAGTAAGGACAGGTGGTTGGCAGATCTGACTGAGCATTTGAGAAAATAAGATCCTTTGTGGATATGAACAGTCACAGACATGAGGCATAACCAGGCACTTAGTTCCAGAAGGACACCATGATCCAAGGAAGGAAGTGAACTCAGAGTCCTCTCTTTGACTATGCAGTCAACAGTCATAATAATGTCAGTAGCAGTTACTGATAACTACTGTCGAGGGAAGGGGTGGAGGGACCACGAAGAGTCTTGTCAGAACAGGAGGTTAATAGATTGTATCTAAAAAGGCTCAATCACATAATAGAAATCAACCTAGATTTTATGAAAGTATGGGAGGAACTATCTACAGAAATAACCAGAAGTTAAAAACTGCCTCTTAGGAGTCAGGAGGTACTATTTTTCATAATCAGCTAAGCAGTACTCTCTTGAGTTTTTTTTTTTTTAAATATTTTTAGTTTTTAGTTGTAGGTGGACACAATATCTTTATTTTATTTTTATGTGGTACTGAGGATTGAACCCAGTGCCTCACGCGTGCTAGGCAAGCGCTCTACCACTGAGCCACAACCCCAGCCCCTCTCTTGAGTTTAAACCTGTCTGTATATATTACTTTGGTAAAATACATTTCAGATATTTATTAACTATTCAATGAGGCACAATAAATCACTACTAAAGAAAAATTTCCTCGGTGTCTTGTTAAGTGAGGGAAGAACATGAGGTATTATGTATGAGGACTGCAGTCTCAGGTGCCTGGTGGGTTCCTAGCTGCTCACTAGAGCCTCAGGCTTTGCAACCTGCCTTTGCTCTAGCTAG
Source organism: Xerus rutilus (assembly GCA_028644305.1). Lineage (NCBI taxonomy): Eukaryota > Metazoa > Chordata > Mammalia > Rodentia > Sciuridae > Xerus > Xerus rutilus. The sequence goes on along the minus strand of CM053415.1, from coordinate 27,709,348 downwards.
TTACAAAAGATCTATTAAAATCTCATAAGAAACAACCACAGGCCGGGTATGGTGGCTCACACCTATAATCCCAGTGCCTCAGGAGGCTGAGGCAGGCTTGTGAGTTCAAAGCCAGCCTCAGCAACTTAGGAAGGTGCTAAGCAACTCAGTGAGACCCTGTCTATAAATTAAAAAAAAAAAAGGAAAGGAAAAAGGGCTGGGGATGTGGCTCAGTGGTTGAGTGCCTCTGAGTTTAATTCCTGGTACCAAAAAAGAAACAATCACCAGAAATTATGTAAAAGAAGCAAAATTGATCCTGTTGGTGCTCATTTTCTGGAAGCATGTCATGCTGGACGGGTGAGTATGAGACACTTGTGCCTCAGGTTGGTCACAGGGAGAGGGAAGAATGTGCCGGACAGACTGTGGAGCCACAGTCCCAAAGTGTCAATGGTGGATGTGTTGGTGGTGGCATTGTAGGAACCTTTAATTTTCTTTTGCTTTTTATCTTCTCTTTAAATCTTCTGTGCTCTGAGTGACAGTCTGTTCCTTGAATCATGAAGATGTAAGCAGTGTCTTGCTCTGGCCGTGGTGCTCGTGGCCCCGCTGCTCTTGGGGTGGTGGAAGTGTGCACCCGGTGTTTTGAGTCCATCTTCTGGAGTGTGCCTGACTCCACCCAAGAGACCCAGGCAGCATGCTTATTGTCAACTGCAAGGTCCCACAGACCCGGGGAATGGGTGTTGTGTCCTTGCTCTGTGTCCCACAGATGGTCGGGACCCTGGGGCAGATGTAGCTGCTGAGTAAGGCCAGCTTTTCTCTTCAGAGTGCCTCTGCAGCATTTTAATTGGTGAGGATTTATGGCCCCATCAACTCTGCTTATCTAGGGAGTGGGGGATCTTGCTGCATCGGCTGGTGGCAACTCTCATGCCGTGGCTTACTATAAGAGCTTAGCTAGCTGGATTTTGCTTTGTTTGCCACATTTGTTTGGCGTTGCTATTGTGAGGTGACTTGTTCCAAGGCCCTCAGGGGGAGGGCCTCAGGAGTCTCCTAAAGTGCAGTGGACTTGTCCATTTTCCCTTCTGTCTGCTGTGAGGGTCGGGATGGGCGTCTGTTGAGACCAGTGCAGATGCTGGGTATGAGAGTGAGCGTGTCCCAGCGTATGTCCAAGGCACCAGCTTTGGCCTCCAGGCTGAGGTGGTGGTTTCTCTTGGCAGGCACAGGAATCGGGGGAAGCTAAGTGACCTGGTGGCTGAGCACCTGGACCACCTGCACTATCTCAATGACATACTGATCATCAACTGTGAGTTCCTCAATGATGTGCTCAGTGACCACCTGCTCAACAGGCTCTTCCTGCCCCTGTACGTGTCCTCCCTGGAGAGCCCCGACAAGGTGGGTCTGCACCTGGCCCGCAGCCTGACTGTAGCTGGCCGTGCAAGGGCCAAGGCTTGGCACCTGAGGGAAAGGCCTTCCAAAGCCTTTTAAAGCCTGCTAGTTTTCCCAAAGTGAATGAGGAAAGATTCGATAACCGACATCAGAGGATACAGGAAACCCCTAGGATTCAGGCTTGGGTTTCTGTGCATTGTTTCCTGAGGTGATTTCACCCCAGCAGATTTTCCTGATAGTTCCCAGAGCTGATGGATTTGGAGAAGATCCAGGCGGCAGCCCAACCTGCACAGAAGGGACAGTCAGGGATGGAGAAGCTCCAGAAGAGATCCCGCCCTGATTGTCCATAGCTCCTCTGTGGGGATGAGGGGGGTCAGTGGCAAATCCTCTGGTGCCCTTCCCCTTTGGGGTTCTGACTCAGTGAGCGTGAGGTGGGTCCAGGAACCTGCATGTGTAACCAGTTGATTCTAAACAGCTGGTTCTGGGACTCCCCAGAAATGCTGCCCCAGGGAGGGGTCCTGGACTGTCTCTACAGAGTTAAGGGGGCCCAGGGGAGAAAGCCCTCCTCAGCAGGAGGCAGGAGAGTCAGCTCATCACCAAGGGGATATCATTTCCTCTTTGGAGATGGAACATGGGAGGTCTTGCCACAAATAAGTAAACATGGACGAAAGTTGTGGCCTAATGAGCTCCAGTGGAGGCGGCTCCGCGAGACAACAGCAGAGCCTGGGAATTGGAGTGTTCAGTGCTGGGGTCAATTCCTGCCTCTTCTCTTTCCTAACCCTGTGACCTTAACAAGGCAATTAACTTCTCTAGGCCACTCTTTTCAGTTTCAAAGTGAGAACCCTGAAGATGTCTTCCCTGTAAAACTGGTGTGGGATGGGGTCCCCAACTTCCCCTTCCTGTGTTTTAAAGACCCTGTCCCTGTTTTGAAGACCCAAGCCTGCAGCCTCTGCACAGGGGCCGTAGTACCCAACTGGGGAAAGGAGCACCCCTGGGAGTTTCAGGGGCAGGCTCCCCTCCTGGGTCAGCTGCTGCTCCGGGTCAGGGATTTCTGAGGTCCAACACTGGCCTTGCAGACAGTACTGAGTGGAATCAGACTTGTCTGTCTTTTGCCAAAAGGCTAGCCCCAGGAAAGGGCAGCCTGGGGTCAGGAGGAAGCTGGGGGCCGGGCACTTCAGGTCCACGCTGACGGCTTTTGTCACCGTGTGCTTTCTGTTGCTCCCTTTTGTGACCCTGACCCCCTTCTCCCTCTTTCCCCTAACTTTCGCTAGGGAGGAGAACGACCGAAAATCAGCCTGCCGGTGTCTCTGTACCTTCTGTCACAGGTATGTCTGCTCGTTCCCTAGCGTCCCTGGTGGGGCTGGTCTGCACACTGCTGCCGCCTGTGAGGACGTCCTGGGGCCCACGGCTCACGACTCTGTGCTTCGTCTTGAAATAAAATCATAAAAAAAGGAGAGGGTGTTCTATTTCCAAACACTGGGTAGAGGTGGCTTGTGTCTTTTTCATGGCAGGGGATGGAAATTTAAAGAGAAATGAAAAATAGATCAAACCTGGCACTCGTGTACTTGATTTTTATCTGGGAACTCAGGTTTCCAACCACTGGGGGATGCTCTCGATACCCTGGAATCGTGGGCTTGTGGGGCTTTTTTCCCCACAGTATTTTGAAATAAACCCCAAACTACTGGACCATGGTGTGTGTCCACACAGCAACCTTTATTTAACAACTTCCTGCTGTGAGGCTATTTTTAAAGGGTTTTGTTGTGGTTCTAGTTCCCACATCACCTTCTGAAAGGTGCCCTACAACAGCCTCGGCTCCCAGACTCGTGTCTCGAGCTGATGTGTCTGCCTCCCCTCCTTCGACAGCCGTGCTTCCTTCTGGTAATTATGTAATATTTACAAGAAAGGAAAAACTCCATGGTGACCCAGTTACATAACTTTTCAAATATTTTTATTACTAGCCTCCAGACTTGCAGCCCATCTCATTAGACTTTCAGTAGTCAAACGTTTGACCAGAGCTCTGTTCCCACTTCCACAATGGCACAGATATCTATTGGCTATGGTGAGAGTAAGTTCTTCTAACTGGATCCCCTGTTGTCTTGAGTTTGGGGGAGGCTGGCTGTCACTGACCTGGGAAGAAAGACTCAGACACCACCTCCCCTAGTGGGATCCGGATGTGGCCTGACCACTGCTTGCATCCCGGAGTCTTGTTCTGAGTTCTGTTTGCTCAGAGGCCTGCTCAGTCCAACTGTCTGAATGCCCTTCTGTGCCATGGAGCTCAGGACAACCCAGCCTCTGCTTTTCCTGCCACCTTGTTACCAGCCTGCCAGCATCTCCTGCTTGAGACCCTGGGAGTCTGGCAGGACCCAAGTTGGCCAGTTGTTCAGCCACTGCAGTCCCGTAGAAAGCACCATGACGACCCTTGAGTTGCTGGAGCAGTGTGTGAGAGGGCCTCAGCTGAGGGACGAGGCGCCAACCCACAGCTGGGCCTCTAGTGGGGAGGTGCTGCCTGCTTTCTGACTGTCCCCTTCTCCTGTGTTCTCAGTGAAGCTCCGCTGGTGCAGGGAGCTAATTATTTGTTTCAGTATCTTGCAGAAAGCATAGCTTATAATTCAGGGCTCCTCAAATTTAGATCCCTTTAAAAGATCTCTTTTAAAGATCAAAAATTTTGGTTTGTTCCTCCCTCTGCATTTTCAATTAACTTAATTATAATGTGGTCTAAATGTGTGAAAACTTACCTCACCACAAGATTAGCACATTTTTACAAATTATTTTATAAGCACAGTTACAAAATTCACATTGATGGCATAAATTTAGTGTGATAGATGATGTCTCCCCCCGAAATTAAACTGCCTCACACAATGAAAGTGTGGTGTGGACAACCTGGCCCAGTTTTTCCAGTCTGGCCTGTGCACACTTCCAGGGATCCTGCAGTGACCCCACTCCCACTCCCAGTCCCATTCAAAGCTGGGAAAACAAGCACCACATGCTCCCTTTGGTAGGGGTTCTTAGTGCTCACTGAATGTTTATGGACAGAATAAAAGAATGAATAAGGTCACATTCATACAAGGTACATAATATTTGTAGAATGAACAAACTTAGTGACGGGTTTTGTTTTGTGGTCAAGTAAAGTGTGGCAGTAATTTGGCCATAATGAAGGTGAAAATAGTCAGTATTGCTAACATTTTGAGTGCCTGCCACAGCCCTGGATCTGGCCTGAATCATTTGGTCATACTGTGTAGTCCCATAATAATGAAGATCTCCCTGACATTTTAAAAGGTCTATGACATTTAGCTCTTCTGCCTGTACCTTTTAATTTGAATTGTACTTACTTATTTGAATAATATATTTTCCCTATTCAAATGATAAAATGACATGAGGAAAAGTCTCCCTCCTACCCCTGTCCTGTCTGTGGGCACCAGTTTTACTCCTCAGGGGCAGTTAGGGTTAGTTTATAAGTTCTTAAAATTAAAATGGTGAAAGTGAAGTTTTCTTTTTTCCAAGTTCATGATCCTGGTTTCTGTCCCCAGAGACAACTACAGTGTAGGGTTTTATTATGTCCTTCCAGAGAGACTCTGCCAGGGGTTCTTAATCAGCGATGATCCCACTACCCCTGCCCCTGTGGGGTATCTGGAAAGGTCTGGAGATTTTGTTGTTGTGACTAGGGGGAGGGTATGGTATTGGCACCTACAGGGTGGAGGTTAGGACTGCTCCCAAACACCCTACAATGCATAGGACGCCCCTGCAACAAAGAAATAGGACCTGTCGTGTCCACAGTGCCAAGATTGAGAAACCTCGTCCTGTGCCCACATGAATGAGCAAATGCAAAAGTGCACGCACTCTTACATTCAGACGGTGGAGCCCCGCACACCGCGCTCTGACGTTCAGACGGTGGAGCCCCGCACACCGCGCTCTGACGTTCAGACGGTGGACCCCCCCCACACCGCGCTCTGACGTTCAGACGGTGGACCCCCCCACACCGCGCTCTGACGTTCAGACGGTGGACCCCCGCACACCGTGCTGCACCTTGTTGCTGCCTTTGCATTTTTGAGGGAAGAAAGCAAGTGTGTCTAGCCCAGCTTTGCGAGGCAGTTTGAATGCCCTGGTTCCTAAAGCAGCTCCACCATTGGGCAGCAGGGTGAGGTAGCAGGACCGTCTTGGCTTAGAGCCTTCTGTTTTACAGCCTGACATGTCCAGATTTGTCTCTGGTTCCTGTGGCTTTTCTTTCCCAGTTCCACACCTATAGACACTGCTATAGCATCCCAGCATGCTAAAAACCACCGCAGGGGTTGGAGCACAGTCCAGTGATGGAATCTCCACCCCTTTGCCAAGTCCTTGAAACAGAACTCGCTGGCCTTCACTAAGGTGTGGGAACAGTGCTTTCTAGTCTAATCATAATTGAATTTGACACTAGCTTGCCTGTGGATTGGAAGGAGTATACTGGTTTGGGTGCTCCTTCCCACATTGCTCCATTTGAACTGGATTTGGCTTCACTTGGCCATGAGAGATGGTCTTGCTTTAATGTACTTCCTTCCAAGGAAGAGCAGCTAGCCAAATAGGCAACAGTCTGAAGGACAGGCTAACCTCAGAAGAGTGTAACTAAGAAGAGGTGCGACCTGTTCTTTTTTTTTTTGGAACCAGGGATTGAACTCAGGGGCACTCGACCACTGAGCCACATCCCCAGCCCTATTTTGTGTTTTATGTAGAGACAGGGTCTCACTAAGTTGCTTAGTGCCTCGCCCTTGCTGAGGCTGGCTTTGAACTCGCGATTCTCCTGCTTCAGCCTCCCAAAGTGTTGGGATTACAGGTGTGCGCCACCGCGCCCAGCTGTGACCTATTTGGACATGTGTATCCTGCTTGTTTCTGATCAGGGAACGAAGAGGTGGAAAGACTACTCCTTAATGCATCTCCCATCTCGCTTTTTTCCCAGGTCTTCCTAATCATACATCACGCACCACTGGTGAACTCCTTAGCTGAAGTCATTCTGAATGGCGATCTGTCTGAGGTGTATGCCAAGACTGAACAGGACGTTCAGAGGAGTTCTGTAAGTTGCCAGCTTAGGGACTCTTTTTTGACCTTGATAAAAGCCACTGCTTGTTTTGTTAATCCATGTTTTTCTCTAAAATCGGAAACTAACATTTTGCTTATGTAGCAATGATGATGCATAAGCTGACCTGGAGTTCAAGATCCTGATCAGTCTTTAAACGCTTCCCCAGGAAAATCTGGGCTCAAGTGTTAATGATGGATGGATTGATCATGTGTTATTGAACAGGGATTATACCACTGGGGCTCAGATTGTGTTTCTCTGAGGCACTGTTATTGGGACAGGATGAGATGAGAGAATGCCCTGTCTGAGGCACAAAGCTCCACAGAGGTGAGGCAGGGACCGTCTGTGAAGGACGCAGGCCCCATGTGGCGGCTTGGAGAGTGCTGGGCACTGCACACAGCGCTTTGCCTCCTCTGTGTGGCTGCTCTCCACCCTGGCTGCAGTTGTAGCCAGAGTGTGGACACAGCATTGCCATAGTATTGTGGACATATCGCATATTTCCAGAGAAGCTGAAAATCTGCATTTTTCTGTAAAATCTCTCAAGTTTTAAATTATCGACCATCTGTAGACTAAGCAGAGCATGCTTGGGGTCTGCAGGAGCCTTGGAGTTGCACTCTGTGCTGCCAAAGCCCGTGTACCTGATGGTCAGTGTGGTGACTTCTTCCAAGTCTTCCCACTTGTCCCTGTGTGTCTTTCTGTCATCCCTCTCACCACCTGCTTGAATGGCTATGCTCCAGGCTGCCAGCACACTGGATCGGCTGGCTCTTTTCCCACCTGCCCCGTGCTCCTGCCTCCCTCCCTGTGCCCTCACATACCCACAGCCTGGAGGGCCCTTTCACCTGATCTCTTCTCATCAGAGATCTCACCCTCCTAAGCTCATGGTAGGCATCGTGTCTGTTGTCACATCATTGCAGCCTGGGCTCAGCGTATGTGTCTGGGATGACTAGGATGAGCACAGATTGTTTCATACAAAGCCTGTTTCCTGAGGGCTCTGTCTCTGCAGTCAGGTGGCTCAGGCAAGAGTCATAGGTTAAAGGGCTGGGCTGCCCCGGGATTAGTGCCTGTGTTGTCATACCTGGAGGAATGGGTGGAATTTGATCCTACACACGAAAAGCCATTGCTGCAGGGAGTACAATTACGAAAGGCCCCTGCCCTTCTGGCTTTTCTGCTGTGCAGTGGTCTGGCCAGGCCATTTTACTGTTCAAGGGAGCATTAGGGCCTCTGAAAATGTTCCCAGAAACTTTCTTTCCTTGGTGGTAGTGGTATAGCCAAATTGGGGCCTTTTTGTGGCCTGTCCCATTCTGCCTGGATTCATTCAACAAATGCTTATTAAACCCTTTCTTTGGGCCGTCGTGCTATTTCTGGAGGATATAATGGAGCATAAATGGTCTCTGTCGCATTGGAGCTTTGTAATCCAACAGGAGAGACTGATGTGGGTCAAATATGTAAAGAAATGTACTCTCTCAAATATTAAAGTGCTCTAAGGGGAAGGAGAAGTATTTACAAGGGGATTGCATTGACAAGCGTTAAGCAGAAAAGACTCCTGTAGGGGTCTATCTCATGACATCACGTGGCCTGGGAGACTCAGTGTTTAGGGTGCTGGAGGCCCTTCTCTGCAACTTCTTAAACCAACTTTGCTCAATGAGAGTGCAAGCAACAGGATGCTGAGTCAGCAGACTCATCAGGGCATCCAGCCAGAGCTGCCAGTTACCCGCCAGCTGGGCGACCCTGGGCAAGTTGTTTCACCCCACTTAGAAAACAGGGAGAGCCAGCCCTGCTCTGGAGCTGTTGGTGAGGATGAAGATGTGTTCTAGGTTTCTGTCCAGTGCCTAGCAGGTTGCAGCTTGGCCCTCATACATACCTGGTTTGATCTTTACAATGTTTAAAAGAAAATTTTATGAATTGCTGACATTAAAATTTATGAAGTTTCATATAAGAGTACGGATTTCTGGAGCCTCTTGAGCATTCAGAAGATCTGGTCTCCATTACACATGTGTTTTTGCAGGAAGCTTCATGGAGCTTCCCCCATCTGATGAGACATATGGTTGCCATTAAATTTGCTTTGTCCCCACCCAGCCTGCTGCTAATTGACACTTCATTTACATTATAACAATTCAAGATCTGCCTGGTCCCTCTGGACTTCTTTGTGGCACATGATTCCCAGGCCCGGAGTAGCTGCCCAGGCTACTTTGCATTGCAGTGTGGCTCAGACTTGGTATTGTAGGATGAGTTCACAGATCTCTGGGGTCCGGGAGTCATGAGAGTGTTTTTTTTTTTTATTTTTTTAAATTTTATGGTACTAGAGATTGAACTCAGGGACCCTCAACCACTGAGCCACATCCCCAGCCCTATTTTGTGCTTTATGTAGAGACAGGGTCTCACTGAGTTGCTTAGTGCCTCGCCATTGCTGAGGCTGGCTTTGAACTCGCGATTCTCCTGTCTCAGCCTCCCTAAGTGCTGGGCTTACAGGCTTGCACCACTACGCCTGGCTGAGAGAGTGTTTTTTTTTGTTTGTTTGTTTTTGGTACTGGGGATTGAACTCAGGGGCACTAGACCACTGAGCCACATCCCCAGCCCTATTTTGTGTTTTATGTAGAGACAGGGTCTCACTGAGTTGCTTAGCGCCTCGCCGTTGCTGAGGCTGGCTTTGAACTCGCGATTCTCCTGTCTCAGCCTCCCTAAGTGCTGGGATTACAGGCTTGCGCCACCACACCTGGCTTTGAGAGAGTGTTTTAAAAGTGGAGTCTACTTAACAAAATTTTAAGTGCATAATGTATTATTGTTCTCCATAGGCCAGTGTTGTCCGGAGGGCTCCAGAACTCATTCACTTTGTGGTGCAATGTGCTTTGCATGTGCTACAGAGCCACCGATATAACTGAGACTTTATCCCACTGAATAACAACTGCCCACTCGCCCGCCAGGCCCTCCGTTTGCCCTTCATTCCACTCTCTGCTTCTGTGAGTTGGGCAATTTTAGATGCTTCATGTGAGTGGAATCATGCAATATTTGTCCTCCCGTGTCTGGTTTATGTCCTCAAGGCTCATCCATGTTGTCACATACGGCAGAAACTTTTCTTTTTAAGATTAATATTGCATTATATGTGGTACCTATTTTCTTAACCCATTCATCAATTGATACACAGTTTTTTCAGCTGGAGTTTTTTACTAGGTAATTGTAAATTCGCATGCAGTCTTAAGCAATAGACATTCCTGCGTTTCCTCCAGTGGTAACATCTTACGGAACTTGAGTAGCGTATCACAAGCAAGATATTGATGTTGACATTCTGGGTTTGCAGTGGGGGCAGAGGCACATTGCAGGTTTCTGGGGACTCTTCAGCCTAGGACACCTGCTTCAGCTGCACCTTCCCATCAGAGGGGGTTTAGGAGATCTGCCCTTCTCCTAATGGCCTCTTCTTGGAGTGGAGGTCCCACCTCCAGTGTGAGAGACACTGATCACTTTGGGGACACAGCCGCTGGTTGTGGTGGATGCCTGAACTGAAAACGAGACTTTCTAGTGTGGAAGGGATTGCCAGCTGAAGTGAAAGTGTAGGCTTTCTCCTTCCGGTTGTTGCCTCTCCCCAGGTGCGAGATCAAAGCTGGTTGTGTTGTGATGACTGCAGCTGAAATTTGGGAAGAACATGCATGAGGCGCATCTCCTGTGGGCTTGCCTGACAGCGGTCCTGTGCCGTTTACCCCTTCCCTATGAGTGAGAACAGTCTCCTATTGTTTCCTGCCTGACTCGGATGTGGTTTGATCAAACTTGTTTTAAGTTTCTAGGTCTTTTTTAACCTACTTTCTCCTTCCCGTAATTTGTAGATAAGTTTCTGGTATTGCTTCATTCTTACCAGCAGACCTCTCACAAAACCAAACCAAAATTGAAGAGAGAGAAGCAGGGGGAGAGCAGAGTTATTCAGAAGGACTGTAATTTAGGGTTAAATTTAAAACACATCAGCGTGGTTAGATAGATGTCTGATTGAAATTCATCTGCACATTAAAATCATACGGTTCCTGCTAGGGGTCGCCTTGCAGAGCAGAGAGCGAGCACTAACTCTGAAGCTGATGTCTCAGTGTTGTTGCAGAGTGAACATAGATTACAATATGGCACATAGCTCATTACCTGTAGGTGCTTTTTAAAAGGCTGTTTTCCTATCAGAGTTCTTACAGACTAGCTTCATCCTTCAGCACATTCCTGCCGTGTCCTTGTGCTGACAGATTAGAGATGTGGTGGGACACGGCAAAGGTGCAACCCCTCCCCACCCTGGCTTCCCACCCTCTGTCTTGAGATGCTGTTGGCCTGGGCTACCGTGGGCTTGCAAGAGGGTGCAGGAGGTGGAACGTGGCAGAGTCATAGGGCTCTCATGACCTCTTGTTGATGACTCTCAGAGCAGAAGTCACTCTGAGCCTTCCCCTTGTGTGCCATCTTTTCCAAGGCCAGGTTTAGGGGAGGAGTATCTGAATGGGTTACTTCTGGTGCTTTACCACATGCCACTATGAGAGGCAGCCGAAGACTCTGGAGCCAGATTGCTGGTGCTCTCAGACCTGTGTGCTTGTCTTAACTGGGTGTCCCAGGGCAAATAATCGAGCCTCTGGGCCTTAATGTCCTCCTCCTGCTAGCTCTGTAGTGAGAGGAACCATTGTGGCTTATACAGGTGAGGTGTACATGCTGTGTGTGGTGCTTATTCCAAGTCTGGCACACCTAAGTTCATACACGTTACTAAAACAGTCATGGTATCCGAGGCCACGCAGTAACCCTGCCACCCCCCACCCCCTTGAGACCTTGTCTCAGGGCTGGCTGGTGAATGTGGATGCACACATGTATACCGTTTGTGAGGCACCTCATGGGCAGGAGGGAGAGTTGTCACCAGTGACCATGGTGATGAAGACCAGTAGTATTAAATGCTGATTGACAGCCAAGCCCCCAGAGTGCGTTCTCTGCCCTCTGACTTAGCTGCCAGCTTTTGTCTCTGGAAGGTGCTAATGCTTCACTCCTCATGTGTGTCCCATGATGCTTGGCTGTGCATTCAGGATTAGGTCTGAGGGTCCTAGGGCAGAGGAGTCTTGCCTGTCCCCAAAGGAGAACATCAAGTACCTCTGTCAGGTGCCTGCTCAGTCTGTTGGCCTGGTCTCCAGGTGATTTCTGGCCTCTGAGAGTGAGAGTGCACCTCAGATGTTAGCCACCAGTTCTCTGCGGGACACGCCTGGTAGCAGAGCCCTCTGCTCAAGAGTGCTCCACCTGGGCGTGGCATGTGAACCAGTGCCTAAGAAAGTAGTGGTCTTGCTTTTTTGGTTCAGAGCATTATTAATTGGCTAGTGTCCCCTTGTCACTGCTGCAGGGCTCTTTCCTATCTGGGTTTGTGTCCAGTGGCAGCTGGGTCTCCCAGGCCCTGAGTGCATCAAGCTGCAATCCAGCTGGGCTTGGAGGGCCCTTGTTTTAGTGGCCCTGACTGTACTCTGTACTCGTAGATTATCAGTGCTGATCTGAGGTGCACCCATTCTTCTTCCTGAGAGAGCTAGTAGGCTTCTGGGAGAGGGTTGTGAATGCTGAATGAGAGAAACAGAACTCTGTAAATCCAAGACCCGATGGCCCAGTCAGACATGCCCATGGAAGAATGAGCTCTCACGTGTATTCTCCCTTTTGACGTGGCCGTCAATGCCTCAGTGAAAATCACAGCTCCAGGGCACCATTATCCCTGATCAGGCCCCAATGCCTCAGTGAAATCACAGCTCCAGGGCACCATTATCCCTGATCAGTACTGAGTACGGCAACTCTGGTTCACCTACGAGCGGACTTGACAGCATGGTCACCGAGGACATCATTGTCTTACAACAAGGTCTCTCTTCTGGAGCAGAAGGTGGGCCAGACCACTGATAGGAACCCCACAGTGTGGAGGCTCCGAGAGGAGCAGCCTTGGCCAGGGCTGCAGGTGACTTGGACTGAAGGCCAGAAGTCCTGCCCTGATCCACCGTGCAGAGGAGGGCCAGGGGCCTTTGGAATCTCCATACTCCAGAGGAGCTGCAGGGAAAAACAGTGGGCAAGGTGGGCAGGGAAGTGCAGAGGGTGGTAAGAGGCTCTGGGTCCCAGACCCAAGCCGGCTTTTCTGTATCTGCCGTGCACAGAAGTGTGGCACTCTAGCTGGTAGGTGGCCTGCAGTCAGGAGGTGGCTCTGAGAAGTGAAGTGGAAGCACGGCATCTGCTGGATAGGACTTGGCCAGTCTGCACTGAGCCCCTGGGGGCTTCTTCCAGCTTTCAGCTCAAGCCAGGAAGTCGAGGGTGGGGACAGACATATGAGGCACCTACCACTTCTTGTGTTCACGTGCTGGGTCTTTGCTAGTTTTTATCACCAGGTTGGGCTCTTTGGACATTCGTGATTTTGAACCAGCCTTTAAGTTACCTGAAAGGTGGGTCAGTATTTGTTCATCTCTGCAGCAAGTACTTGTGTGCCTGCCCTGTGCCAGGCACAGTCCTAGGCACTGGAGGTGCACCAGGGAACAAAACAAAGACTTCAGCCTCATGGAAGAGACAGAAGGAGATAAAACTAATAGGAAACATCATCGCAGGTGCTGGTGAGGAGCGCTGAGAGAGCGGTAGCCAGGCGGAGGAGGGACATGGGCAGTGCCAGGAGGCTTGGGTGGTGCAGTTCTCAACAGGTGACCACGGTTGGCCTTTTAGAGTTGGGAAGGTGGCATGTAAGCATAGACTTGAAGGGAGGGAGCCGTGGAGGTGTCTGGAGGAAGAGCATTTTGATAAAAAAGGAACAGCCAGTGCAAAGGCCCTGAGATAGGAGATGCCTCTTGTGTTGGAAGAACAGGAAGGAGCAGTTTGATAAGGGCTGTGAATCAGAGGATGAGGCCAGGGAGGCACATGGAGCCTTGTAGGCCTTTGGAGGATTCAGGAGTTGATGTGGAGGGAAATTGACACTATCTGTGCCGCAGGGATTCACATGGTTCCCATGGTGGAACATTCATTGTCTTAAAAAGACGAGTGTCCGTGGAGGAGTCAAGCACACATCTCTAATGAGCCGCAGCAATCCAGTCCTGGACAGTGCCAGGGTCCTCAAGCCAGGACATCTGGTTTTGCTGTGGGGCACTTGATGGAGGTCGGTGGGCTGCCTATGGGTGAGAGGGCCCTCTGCCACGCCCTGGACCCTCCCCTTTTGGGTACTTCAGCACATTGGATGACAGCAGGGCGTGGTGCTGCGAGTCAGTCTTCTATGAAGCTTTTGTCCTGAGGGGCAACTGACTCCATGCTCGGGCTTACCCTGGAGCATTCTGAGGCCAGGTGAGTGGCAGGTCTTGCCTGGCCTGAGATGAGTCACTGCTGACCACTGGCTGGCAGCCTAAGTAAGCACAGAACAGTCCACAGCCTCAAGGGTCAAGAGAACACGGAAAAGACTTTTCACTCCAATAATGCTGCTCTGGGTGACGTTTTATTTATGGCTGTGTCATTCTCTGATGAGAGCAGCAGCAGCACAGGCCAGCTGGCTCCCCATGACTCCCTGTCCTGGGTGTTCTTAGAGTACCCAGGCATTGCTGGTGGGCGTGTGCAGGCCACAGGGGTTCCAGAAGAAACAGCACACCTCCATGCTCTGGCAGTCTGGAAGAGGGGCGGTCATACCCGAGCATGCCCGCACAAACTATGACCTGGATCTGGGAACCAGCTAGATAAAGTTTGGGAGGTGATGTGAAGGAAGTCCTCCCTAAGGAGGTGGCCTTGTGCTTGAGAACTGAAGTACAGGGGTAGCCCTGGCGAGATTTGGGTGTGAATCAGAGACCCTGGTGGGAGTGAGTTGGGTGTGTGCAGGGCCACAAGGGTGCACTCCACTGTGCAAGAAGGAGGCTGAGTCAGGGAGAGGGGCTTCTCATGTGCAGAAGGTGGAGGTACTCGTTCACCTCACGTGATGTCTCCTTTCATGCTGCTCCTCACACAGGGAGCGCAGAAGCCAAGGCTCCCAGGGTTGAGTCATCGTTCCTTTGGGCTGCAGGTGTCTAGCCCCAAATCCCACATGGTTTCTATTCATGTCCTTTTGTCCCCATCTACAGTGACAGTCATATCTACCTTAGCATGAGATGTTAGAATGTAGCTCTTTGGACTATTTTTAGGCATAAACCTGGGCTACTGTGACCAGAGTCACCAATATCTTAAAGTTCATTACCTTTTCTTAGACAATAAAATATAGTAAGTATTCTTTCTATTTCTTCAGAAAGAAATACCACATAAGTGCTTGGCATGTCCTTTAATGAAAGAGTGTGAGTGTAGAAGTCAATAAAACAATCAATAATCTAGACTTAACATATATAGAATATTTCATCCATCAACAAGCAAATACACTTTTTTCTCAGTAGCACATGGATCCTTTTCTAAAATAGATCATATACTATGTCACAAAGCTAGTCTTAGTAAAAAAAAAATAATAATAATAAAGGTACTACCTTGCATTCTATCTGACCATAATGGAATGAAATTAGAAATTATTGACATTAAAAAATAGAAGCTATTCCCAAACCTGGAGACTCAATGATATGCTATTGAATGATGTATGGGTAACAGAAGACATCAGGGAGGAGATAAAAAAGTTCTTAGAGGTAAATGAGAATTCCAATACAACATATCAGAATCTCTGGGATACCATGAAGGCAGTGCTAAAGAGGAAAGTTCATTGCATTTAGCTCATTCATTAAAATAAGAAAAATTCAATAAATAAATGACTTGACACTACATCTCAAAGCTCTAGAAAAAGAGGAAGAAACTAACAACAAAAGAAGTAGAATACAGGAAATAATTAAAATCAGGGCTGAAATCAATGAAATTGAAACAAAGAAACAATTCAAAAAATTGACAAAGCAAAAAGCTGGTTCTTTGAAAACATAAATAACACTGACAAACTCTTAGCCACCGTAACGAAAAGGAGAGAAAAAACCCAGATTACTAAAATTCATGATGAAAAAGGAAATGTCACAATAGACTCTACTGAACTACAGAGGATAATTAGAAAGTATTTTGAAAATTTATACTCCAGGAAAATAGAAAACCCTGAAGACACTGACAAATTTCTAGAGGCATATGACCTACCCAAACTGAACCAGGAGGACATTCACGACTTAAACAGATCAATTACAAGCAAGGAAATAGAAGATGCCATCAAAAGCCTGCCAACCAACAAAAGCCCAGGACCAGATGGATTCTCAGCTGAGTTCTGTAAGACCTGCAAAAGCGTTAAACCAGGCGTTTAAAGAAATATTGATGTGGCACAGTGTGGTATTTCAGTGCATGACACAATGCATAATAATTAAGTCAGGGTAATTAGCATTTATATCTTTTCAAACATTCTACATATTGGCATCTTTGGACGCTTCTAGTATTTTGAAATGTAAATTGTTGTGGACTATAGTTACCATATTGTGGTGCAGCACACCAAAAGTGATTCTTCCCGCCTGTGTTTTGGTATGGGCCCTCTTTCTCCCCTTCTCCCCTCCCTTCCAGTCTTAGTGACCATTATTCCACTCTTCTTCAATGCAATTGTTTTTTTTAGCATCCACAATAAATGAAAATGTACCGGATGTCTGTCTATGCCAAGCCAAACATTTTTTACAGCAAGGTCTCATTTTGGCCCATGTTGACCTGTGATGGAGCCACTAGTCTCTGTTTTACAGATAAAGAAGCTGAGGCTCAAACACAAAATAGGGCTGGGGATGTGGTTCAGTGGTCGAGTGCCCCTGAGTTCAATCCCCAGTACCAAAAAAAAAAAAAAAAAAGAAGCTGAGGCTCATAGGTCAAGGTCACTTGGCTAGAAAGTGGGTCTGAGATTTAGAGCTAGGTCTGCCCTGTTGATGGCATGTCTTTGTCAGCGTGGCTTACCTCCTTTCTCCTGCTTCTTCAGTTCCTTAGCAGAGCCTTTTGAACAAAAGGATTCAAGCCTCCTCAGAATGCTGGTGGACCAGGCCTTGGAGAACCTGATTGTCATAACACTCCAACACATCCAGATGGGATCCCAGGACTGTGCAGCCGTCCCTCCCCTCCCTTCCCTGCCCGCTGAGCCACAGTGTCTTTATCCCTCCTCCTGTTCCCAGCCAAGCTTCGTTCCGGGGTGGCCTGCCTGGTGCCTAATGTCCCTGCTCCTGGTGCCCGCCACTGTTTTCTCCCTCCCACCACGCCCCTGAACAGGTGCTCAGAAACATACTAAAAGGGGTGCGCCTATGGGGTGCTGAGGCTGGGTCACCTGGACCCTGAGGGAGCTGGCCAGTCATGCTGTGTCCAAGGGCACCATCACTGTCACTAAGAGGACCAGTTCAGGTGACCTGGGCTGTAGTAGACATAAAGGGGGAACGGCCGCTTCCACTCCCTGCAGAGCCTGCTCGCGGTGGCGCTGGCCTGCCCTGTGGCAAGTCCTCCGGGAGGTGGTGGGAGGTCCCGGGGCTTTGCCAGTGCTCAGGGACAGATGGGCGAGCCCTCTGGTGCCGACCAGCTCCTCCTGAGGTTCAGCTTGCTCCCAGCTGTGTTGGGGCATTGTTGCAACCTGTTCAAGTCCTTTAGCTGAGCCCCCTCCCCTTTTTAATTGAGGGCTGACATACACGCAGTAAACTGCATAAAAGTCTGGTAAGCTTAGGCGCGCTGCTTGATGCTTTTATTATTCATGTGATCCTATGATTATACCTGTGTGTGAAGCGTAGGTGCCCAGCTTCATGATCACATACGTGCACGTGATTCTACTGGTGTGTAATGTGGTCAGAGTGGACAACACTTCCAGCACACCATACAGCTCCTCCTCAGTCCCTGACACCCTCACCACCAGGGTGATTACTATTCTGGCTTCTAACGGAGCTTTTTTGTTTAATACTTTTTTGTAGTTGTAGGTGAACAGCATGCCTTTATTTTATTTTATGTGGTGCTAAGGATTGAACCTAGTGCCTCACACCTGCCAGGCAAGTGCTCTGCCACTGAGCTACAGCCACAGCCCCACTAACGGTACTCTTTTGAAGTTTTGGGTTTTTAAAAATTGTGTTGAAATAAATGACATCAAATTTACCATCCTAACCATTTTACAAGGTACAGTGCAGTAGCATTGGACAATGTCTTTAAGGTGTGTTTCCTTTTAAATGGTGCTGGTAGTATTTTCTTGGCAAAACAACTGCATGACATTGAAGCAGATCAGAGCAGAAAGTGAAAGTCGCCCAACCTCAGCGTCTTCCTCAGAGAGAACCACTGTCTTTCAGTCTGTGTGTCCTTCCAGACCTTTCTCTTCGCATTTTCATGCAAATATCTATCAGCCATGGAACATGTGATGTCCGTGTGTCCTTGTTTCACCTTGGTGGTTTCTTTCTCGGCAGTGCTGAGGGTGGAACCGGGGCCTCCACATGCTAGGCCTGCTCTGCCACTGACCACATTCCTGACCCCACGGGGCTTTGGTCCATAAACGGGATCACCCACTCACTGCCCGGTTGGTCGCGACTTGCTTTTTCACATGCAGCCTGTATCTGGTTCTTCCTGACTGGTGCATTAGGTGCAGTGGGGGACTTCGTGGGACTTGTCTCTCACCAGGGGTGTTGCTGCTTCACCTCCTCCACCCTGGCACCCAGGCCTTGCTTGTTTCTCTCTCCTGACTCCGGTAGAGCCTGCTCTAGGATCCCCATCCATCCCCCATTCCTTGAAAGGCCTTGGACACCGCCTGTGGAGTCTCCTTTCCCAGAGTATTTTCTTTTTAAAAAATCAGGACCAAAGCCTCGGGCTGGAGGAGTGTGCGGCTGGGGAGGGCAGTCTTAACCAGCAGGCAGGTGTGCACGTCAGGGAGCAGTTAGGCCCTTGGGCCACCCTCGGAATTCCATTCCTGACTTTTAGCTGGCTCCAACCCCAGAAGCTGGCCACAGAGTTCAAGACCCCTGCGTTTCCTGGTCAGGCTTCTGGCAGAACCTCAGCAGTCAGAGAGAAGGCCCTTCACTCCCAGGTTCCTCTGAAATCCTGCTCAGGCCCCTGGGCCTTGAGCCCTTGGCAAAACCCTAACCTGTGGTGCTGAGGATCTAGCCTGGTTTTCACAGCACTCTTCTCGGGGGCATGAGTTTTCATATTTCTTTGTGGACAATAAGCCCAAGGCCTTCTTGAGTGTGGACCCTAGAATGGGCCTTCCTTCTCTCACTTGGTTTCATTGGATTTGGTTTATACTTGCGCTCGGTTCAGCTCCTGAGGGCGGCTGGCTCTTTATCCCCTTCCCCTTCCTCCCTCCGCCCCTTATTGCCTTTGGTATAGGCGCCCACCCCTGCAGCCAGGACCTCACCCGACAGCACCCTGGGGAGCCCCTGCTCTGGGCACTATGGTTCAGCATGGGGAGCCCCCGTGGGAAGGAGGTGGACAGGGATTTTCGGGGGGAGGGCGCTTCCTTCTGGAACAGTCTGCATTGTCTGGTGGATCTAGATTCCTGGGAGGCTGGCAGCCAGAGGGATTTCCACAGGAGCAGCAAGAATGCTCACAAATCTCTGCCTACATTCCCAGCCAAATTCTACCGGCTTCTCTGCAATGACCGTGTGTTTTTATTGTTGTTGATATTAAAGGAGAAAATACCAGCTTTTTAAATATAGAAGAATGAAGAGGAAACAAAAATAGCCCATAACTCCAATGTCCAACTGACCATTGTTGAATTTTTTTAAAAAAATATTCTTTAGTTGTAGATGGACATGATATATTTATTTTATTTATTTTTATGTGGTACTGGGTCGAACCTAGTGCCTAATATGCACGAGGCACGCGCTCTAGCACTGGCCACAACCCCAGCCCCCATTGCTGAATTTTCAAAAAGTTAATATGTGTACATGATTAGAAATTTCAAACCAAATGAAAAAAATACAGTGCCTGTCTTCTCTCTCCCCAAAGGTGAAATGTTACATTCTTATGCCTCTTTCCGGAAAAAGCTGTGCTTACACTGTTATGTACAGTCTTTGAAAAGCTCTCCTGGAAGGGACCCCGCTGCAGGCCTTGTTCTTGCTTTTCACCCTGGAACTGTTTCTGCACTGGTCCATCTACAAACAAAAACCTTTTTTACATCTACATGAATCTCTTATCTATGGATGGGTGGACCATAATTTCCTTACCACTCCCCAGTCGATGGATCTTTAGATTATTTCCAGCTGTTTACTGGGTGGTTGCAGTTTTAAAGATTTGAAATTTCCCCAGTAAGCATGCTTTCCCCTCCACCCAAACACCTGAAAATCAACAAAAACAAATCCTTGTGGAAAGTTCTTAAATTCATTCTTACAGTTGATTTCTTTCAATTAGATAAGGCAGGGAAAGGAAGGTAACTGTCACGTGGGATGCTTACTGTTTTACCACTCTCTGAGGGATTTATAATTTTTTTCAGTGCTGGGGGTCGAACCCAGGACCTCATACATGCAAGGCAAGCGCTCTACCACTGAGCCACATCCCTAGCCCTGAAGGACTTCATATCCACATTTTCATTTAGTTCTGGAAGGTCAGAATGACTTGCTATATATTTCAGACAAAGATCCTGATTGGGTGGCTGGTCTGGGGTCCAAGCCACTCTGATGGCCCCGAACCCTGCTTCTCTTCCCTCTGTCCTTCCCAGTGTTTTGTATAATCCAAGTCCACACAGGGTCTAGGGAAGGGTTTCCACACCCATCCATGTGAATTTCTGCTCCTCTTACTGGGGGTAGGGGTGAGGTTGCATTGCATTTGGCCTTGGTTTTCTGTGTTGGAAAGCTTTGATTATTGCATGGCATGCTCTAAAATTCTCTGGGAGCAGATGGTGATGGGAGGAGTTTAGTCTTTGATCTGGGCCTCACTGGGGGTTTCAGGAGAGGGTGAGGGGCACTCGGGGCTGCATTCGATCCCACAGCGTCTTCAGAGGGCTCTGATAGATGCTGTCTGTCAAACAGTGCTCGCTCTAAGTGCGTCCGTCTCTGGGCTCTTGGTTGCTGGCATCTGTAATATGCTATCTGGGTTTCCTGGACAGAAGAACCATGTCTCAATTTATTTGTCATTTTTGTGGTTGAATAATCCAAAGTGGGTAAATAAAAATAAATGTTTGGATTTGGATGCTAATTTAGCTCTCAATTGGGTTTTGTTTTGAGCGTTATTGAAATTAATCTGTGTGCCTTGAGCACTTACCACTTATTGGCAAGGTATAGTGGGCCCTGGAATACAAATGGTGGCTCTTTGGGGTACATTCATAAGATGGATAATCCACATCAAGATAATGGAAAAGTGTATTCTAAATCTTTTTTTTTTAATGACAAAATGATGTCTGTACATGATCCAGAGTCTGGAAAGGGAAAAACATTTCAATCATCAAAATCTTGCATTGAAAAAATCAATTTCCTTTTGTCTTAGCTCTTTTCTAGACATGGCTCATTTGCATGTATATGTTTTCCTTTTTTTTTTTTCTTGAGACGTCTTGCTGTGTTGCCTGTGGCTGGCCTTAAATTCCTGGGCCCAAGTCATCCTCCTGCCTCAGCCTCTGAGCCTGGGACTTGTATACAAGTGCCACTATGCCTGTTTGCATGTATATACTTTTAAAATAGTACTAAGCTGAGACCTGGGTTTGAGTTTCTGGTGAAACACTGCTATTTTAGGGAGGGCTTGGGCTTTAAGGTTGAGCAAGCCTGGATTCAGACTGTGGCTCTGCAGCTCAGTGGTGGTTGACATCGGGCAAGTTTCTGAACCCTTTCATGCCTCTATTTTCTCAACTCTGAAATGGACTGTGTATCATGGTTGTTAGGAAGACTGCGACACAGGAGAATGGGATGTGAACCATAGGTAACAGGGGCCTTTGTCATTGTCCGTGAGGCCCCTGCGTCCTCCAGGGAGAAGCATCTTCTGTGGAGAGAGCTCATCTTTGACATTGATGCTAGCTGAGCATCCTCCTAAGGAGAGCCATCATGTGGCTACATTTAGGGAACCTCACGTCCTCTTTTTTGTTATTTATTTTCACGATAGTGAGGCAGGTTGATATTCCATTTCCTGTAGTGAGATACAGTTTATTTTAAAATAAACTTGCTGGGGGGCTGGGGTTATGGCTCAGTGTTAGAGTGCTCGCCTGACACGCGTGAGGCACTGAGTTCGATCCTCAGCACCACATAACAATAAAATAAAGATATTCTGTCCACCTACAACTAAAAAAAATAAATATTAAAAATAAAATAGGGGCTGGGATTGTGGCGCAGTGGTAGCGTGCTCGCCTAGGACGCGTGAGGCACTGGGTTCGATCCTCAGCACCACATAAAAATAAAATAAAGATATTCTGTCCACCTACGACTAAAAAAATAAATAAAATTAAAAAATAAAATAAAATAAAATAAAATAAACTTGCTGGGCTGGGGTTGTAGCGCAGTGGTAGAGCACTCGCCTAGCATGTGTGAGGCACAGCACTGGGTTTGAACCTCAGCAACACATTAAAAAAAATAAGTAAAATAAGGGTGTTGTATCCATCTATAACAAAAACAAACTCACTTATACATTAACAGTAATGTCAGTGTGCTGTAGCCGAGGCCCAGGTTGTGTGGATGATGTGTGTTTAAATCCCAGCTCTGCTACCTCCTGGCTCTGTGACCTTGGGCAGATCACTTAATGTTTCTGAGCTTTGTCTTCCTTGTCTAAAATGAGGACAGCAGTTCTCTCTCAAGGGGTGCTGTTGCATTTAAATGAGATAATGTAGTCAGAGCTCATAGAACAGCGTGTTACATACAGAGTACATAAAAGTGTGAACCAGAAGTGTTTTTCCTACATGAACAGCTGAGGTTTGGGGACCATAGAATTGGTCTGGTGAAACATAGCATTTCTGACTGGGGATAGTGAGCAATAAATAATGGCAACTGGTGCTATTTTTTTTTAGATTTTTTGATGATGGTGATGATGTTAGTCCTAGTACTAGACCAGTAATTCACCTCCTTGTTTGGGAGGTGAATTTCTTGGGCATAAACTTGAGCAGCTTGTTAACACCCAGTGAGATTCCAGCACCCCATTCATCAGCTCCTCTCTTGGACCCCCAGGCCAAGCCCAGCATCCGGTGCTTCATCAAGCCCACCGAGACGCTGGAGCGCTCCCTCGAAATGAACAAGCAGAAGGGCAAGAGGCGGGTGCAGAAGAGGCCCAACTACAAAAATGTTGGGGAGGAGGAAGAGGAGGAAGAGAAGGGGGCCGCCGAAGACGCCCAGGAAGACACCGAGAAGGCTAAAGGTACAGAGGGTGGTTCAAAAGGCCTGAAGACCAGTGGGGAGAATGAAGGTGAGTGCCCAGAACCCCGCCCGCTGCCCGGCTGCCCTCTGTGTCCTCTCTGTGCCACTCTGCTCCCCGCACGTGTCTGTGGGCACCTTGTCCTCCCTGATGCCCACCAGCGCACCTAGTTCTGGACAGCGCGGGCCCTTTGGGGCCAGCTGTGGGCTCTGTCACAGCAGACACAGGGCAAGTCCACCTCATCGAATGGGAGACCTGGAGCAAGGCTTTCCATCTGTAAAAAGAGGGTCACAGATGGTAGCTACTTTGTATTGTTACTCTGAGAATTAAAAGAAACAATGGAGTGACACAGGACTGTACTCCAGCACCCGGGGAGATTGAGGCAGGAGGATCTCAAGTTCAAGACCAGCCTGAGCAATTTAGTGAGACCCTGTCTCAAAATAAAGATTTAGAAAGGGCTGGTGATGTAGCTCAGTGTAGAGTGTTTGCCTAGCACGGGCAAGGCTCTGGGTCCAGCCCTCGGCACCGCTGGATCTGTGCAGGACAGCGCCTGGTCCGCACCTGACGCTGCAGCAGGGTTCACAGCTGCTGCTACCGCTGCATCATCGTCACTACTGTTCTCATTCCTGATAATTTGGAATTATGGTTTGTGCGCAGTGCACAGCTGGAAGAAAGAAAAAGGTCTATGTTTAATGAAATTATATACTTTCGATAGATTATTGTTTTTTTTTGAAGTTACATAGTCAAATGTAGTTCACAAAACCTCCCCTGGGAGAGCCTGGGCAGCCGGGCTGTGTGGAGCGAGGTGCATGCCTGGCAAGCAGAAGGCCCCTCACCTCCTCGCCTGGGCCGGGTGGTTTGCGTGGCTCTCTTCACTCGCTCTTGGTTAAATGCCGAAACCTTCTGGACTGGAGAGCATTTCCTCTGGGGTTAAGAACACTTGGACAAGCCAGTTGCTTGTGTCATAAACCAGGCTCATAGTCACACAGATGGGGCCTCTGGCTGTGGCCCCAGGCACTGGGGGAGCGGGTGATGGGACTCTCTGCTTGGTGGCAGTGGGGTAGGAGCCCTGCTCGCTGGAGGGAAGGAATGCAACCTCCTGGGAGAAAGGCAGCCCCTTCTCAGCAGCCCAGTTGTGGTCTGCTGGGGTGCAGGGCACACTCATGCCAGCCGAACTCCTGGGCCCTGGGCTGGCACCGCTGCACTGAAGCCAGCTCTCCCCAGCCTCGTGAGCCAGGCTGTGTGAGCTCCCATTCAAGGCAGCTGAAGCTGTCCCGCAGCCCCTTGCTGAAGCAATGGCTGGGAGCTCCTGGGTCTTTGGCAGTTGCCCACAATCCTGCAACCAGAACACACCCTGCTGGCCCCACCCTGCTGGCCTCACTGTGATTTTCTTAGCAGTTGTCAGTGAATGCAATGATTGCATGTCAGTAAATGTGACCAAAACATCACCCTGGTGCCCCCTCAGAGACTGAGACCTCTGGCCTGCTTTGGTTTCTGTTCAAAGTGTGTAGTATGTGAAACCTTTGCCAACAAATGTCACTTTGGTGGGGAGGTTGAGGGGCAGACACAAGGTAAGTCATTTGTATTTGCTTATTTGGGTTATCTTAGTTTTTTTTTTTTTTAACTCGGAAGAAAGTTGTCTGTTTAAACTCTCTGTTTAGCCATCACTGCATAGCCACACTAGGGGGAAATGGACATCTTCACCTCGGTTTGTACACTGTGTTCTCTTCAATTTTGTCTTGGAAAGATGTGCCTGCCTTCGTTCCAGTCCTTTTAAGGGATGCTCTAACCAGCCCTCAGCTGTGACTAACAGTGTATGGACAGGACAGGCTTGGCCCCAAAAGCATAATCAATTAGTCAGCTGAGTGGCCCAGTCCCTGCGAACAGGGATGGCAAGCCAGCTCAGGAAGCTTGGGATTGGAGGGAGGACTCCCTGCCGCTGAGGCCAGCCGCCCTGTGGAGGGTACAGGGGAGGAGTTTCACCAGCCCCCAGAAGCAGGCTTTCCAGGAGGTTAGATTGTGCCACAAAGAGCCAGAATTTTCCCCATAGTTTTGAATGGGCAATTGGTGTGGACTTTACAGCTCAGCTAAGTATGGCTCTCGGTGACCCCCTCAGCAGTTCTGGTGCCTTCCTAATTTCTTTTTTTTTTTTTGGTACTGGGGATTGAACTCAGGGGCACTCGACCACTGAGCCACATCCCCAGCCCTGTTTTGTGTTTTATGTAGAAACAGGGTCTCACTGAGTTGCTTAGCACCTCGCAGTTGCTGAGGCTGGCTTTGAACTCGCGATTCTCCTGTCTCAGCCTCCCTAAGTGCTGGGATTACAGGCTTGAGCCACC
>CM053415.1:27547913-27683933 GCA_028644305.1 Xerus rutilus | reverse complement strand
TTTGGTACTGGGGATTGAACTCAGGGGCACTCGACCACTGAGCCACATCCCCAGCCCTGTTTTGTGTTTTATGTAGAAACAGGGTCTCACTGAGTTGCTTAGCACCTCGCAGTTGCTGAGGCTGGCTTTGAACTCGCGATTCTCCTGTCTCAGCCTCCCTAAGTGCTGGGATTACAGGCTTGAGCCACCGCGCCCGGCTCCTTCCTAATTTCTTGAACACATTAATCATTCCAGAATATGATGGTCCTACCATCCTGCCCCTCAGCGCATGCAAGTAAACACAGTGCTCACAGACTCGGCCTTTTGGGCAGCAGCACCTCCATTCTGGAGCCTTCTGAATCACATATTTGAAAGTGCAGTTGGTCAGTGTTCTCTCCTTAGACTGAGCTTGAGTTTGGACAAAACCCCACAGTGTTAATTCCTATGGCTGGGAAGGCTGTTAGCCACATGGGTGCCTTTCTTTCATGTTGCAGGCCAGAGGACAGAGTAGAGAGGTATTTTGGGTTTTTGGCCAGGCTTGGGCCATGTGTCTGCCCTACTGTGGCTCCTTTGATAAAATCTGAGGTGTGTTCCTCAGAAGCCAGGGGCATGGGTGCAGGGCCAGCACAAACAGCACTCTCCCCCGCAAGGCCCACTCATTCTGGGCACTCGCTGCCCCTCTCATGGCCATCTTCTTTCTCCCTTCCTGTGTTGAGGTGGGTGTGTGGCTTATTTTCTCCTCCACATTATTTCTCCTCTAACAAGCTTCTTTCATCGTCCTTGGATCTTTAAGAGATGGTTGACAACCTGGTTGTAATGGTCTCAGGAGACTTTTAAATAAAGAGATACTGGTACTAAGCCCCCATCTCTGCTGCCTCCATTCTAGTAGTGAAATCTTTACTTAAAAAGACAGGGTAAAACAGGCATGTGTCACGAGGTATAATTTTGCCATGACCTGATTTGAATGTGGCATTAATGTGTTTTTTTTTTTTTTTTTACAAATGTAGCACCCAGAATTCACACCTCCTCCACATTTGAGCCCAGACACGGAAGCCGTGTGAGGTGAATGTGCACCCCTGGCCTGTTCACTCCCATTCCCAGTTTGCAAAAAATGTGCTCTACCTCAGGTCCCAAGTAATGAGTGATTCATTGTGAAACCAAGAAATCACAGGGCCCCTAAATTTGCAGAAATTAAGTATTAAAAGGAAGAAGAGGGATGTCATAGTCTCTGTAGCCAACGAAGTGTTCACACTGCCCAGGAAGCCAAATATCCCAGGGTGCTGGCTCATGTCTTAGCTCACCCTTCAGTCTGAAAGGACAGTTCTCCCTTTTGGGATTTACTTAGAGTAGCACCTTAATAAGCAGAGCTGAGATGAGATTAAATCATTTGAACTTCTTTTATGAACAGTGGGTGTTTTGCTTGTGGAGCAGGTGAGCGTTCATTGCACAGGCTTCTCTTCTCTTGAAACTCCAGCAAAGGCATAGAGAAAGGCAACAGGATTGACTTGAACCTGCCAGGTCATCTGGAACTGAGGGATCTCTGCAAATTTGGACCTCCTGCTTTGCCTTTTTCTTTTTTTCTTTACATCTCTACTAGAATTAAATGGAACCTGACCTTATTTCTGGCTCATTCTGTAAAGCCTGGTGGTATGCTGACTGAGCGAGCCAGGGACTATTGGGAAGCTGGGGTCTGAATCCCAGCCCTAACCCTGAGCCACTGAGCAAGGCATTGCCTTCTCTGCGCTTCTCCACCTGTAGAGGGGGCTCTCTCATGCTTAGGCTCTAGATTATCACAGGGAACACTCACCCTGCAGCTTTTAGCTTATGGCACAAGAGCACTGTACTGGAACCCTGGCCAAGATGAAGGACAGAATGAAGAACTGAAGGGGCATTTGAGATCGGTTGGATGGGCTCTGTGCCTGCATCTCCAGGCAGTTGCCGTGGAGCCTGTTTCTCTGTTCACTTCTATCACTAATAAGCGAGGCATGTGGGTGTGAGTGTGAGTGTGACAGTGGGAAGAGAGGGAGGAGAAGGGTCAGTGGGCCCAGGCACTGTGTGGAGATGTGGGGTGTCAGCTCTTGAAATGGATTTAACTGGTGGGAGGAGGAAGATGGAAGGTGAACTAGGGAAACTCCTCTGAAGAACAACTTCCTTGAGAACCATCTCAGCCCAATCTAAAAAGCAAAGGAAGGGACCTGCATATTCTCAGCACACACAGTCACTGCCAGGGATAATTTGCTCCCTGAAACTGCTCCAAAGCCAGCCAATAGCATGCAGTCCTCCTAATTCCTAGGTCACCAGCAGTGCATCCTCCCTCTGCCCAGCCTTCCTCTGAAAGTCCTCTTATCCTCTCCTGTCCCTCTTTCCTTGTTGGTCTTGCTGTGATTCCTGGTATATAGTACACAGAGGACAATTGAGAAAGTCCTTAAATTTGTAAAGTCAAAAGCCATTGGGAGGTCATGCCTGTCACTTCCCTGAAAAGCACTTCATCTACCAAATGCTAATTGGATTAGAATGTGTCATCCTGGGAGAGTTGATGACTTGTTGCTGTGATGTGAAAAGCAGTGGGGAAGCTCAGGAGGGCACCAGAGTTGTCACATCACGAGGCAGATGTTGTTGTCTGTGGGTGCTGAGGTCCTCAAGCCTGTCCGGCCTGCAGTGGCTTCCCCAGCACAGCATAATGTCAAGTTGGCCATCTTAACTATTTTTAAGTGTGCAGTAGCACCCGAGAGTTACTATGCGTCCATTACCACCATCCCTCTCCAGAACTCTTTTCTTCTTGAATAGCGGAACCTCTGTGTCCTCTAATTGCTGATGTTCCATCTGCTGCGCCCACTGTGGCAGCCACCACTCTACTTTCCATTTCATAGACTTGACTGCTCAAGGGACCTCACCTAAGTGGACTTGTACAGTGTGTGTCTTGTTTTTGCTGCTCTGGTTTCATATTTTGTTTTTGAAATGGAAATGTTTTTGTTGATTTTAGTAATTAAAAAAGTAATACATAGGTATTGTTCTTACAAACCATTTGAACAGAATAGAAATATGCAAACTAGAAGGTTGATGTCTCCACGCCCATTCTCTCAGCGCACTCTCACTCCACACGTTTGTTTGAGGAACAAGTTCCATCCGTCCCATCCCTTTCCTTCTATAGCATGAGCATGCGTTTGCTAGGTACAGGTGTCACCGTTCTCGACCACAGTCAGGAGCTTCGTCGTACTTTCTCCTCTCCGTGTTCTAGTGATGCCCGTTGGTCCAAAGCAAGCTGGAATCCAGGGTTGGGTGGTGCCTTCACTGGCCACGCCTCCAGCCTCTCTCACTCTGGAACAACTCCACAGCCTTGCCTTCTGTCTTCGGTGTTGACTTTTTTCCTTTGTGCTGGGGACAGAATGCAGGGCCCTGGCGTACTCATCAATGCTAAGGTGACCTGTGCCTGCAGCCCCAGTGCTGACTGTTTTGAAGACTGCAGACCCCCTGCTCCTTTGCACTGCTCAGCTCATCTGTCTGACGCATCCTGTGATTAGACTGTGGTTCTGCATGCTTGGCTGGAACATGGCGTAGATGATGCCATGTCCTTCTCAAGGTATCACATCAGGGGGCACGGGCTGTCCTTCTGTCCTTCCTGGTGATGTTCGTTTTGGTTAATGTGTTGCTGAGCTTCTCTACTATGTAATTACTTTCTCTTTTCTTTACAACTAGTAAGCAGTCCCTGGGGGGCGCTTTGAGCTAATGCAGCTCTTCAAAATCCCTGCTTAGCTTTGACATCTCTTGATGATTCTCACCTGATCCCGTCTTCACCTGATGGTTACAGAATGACAGCTTTGCAGCAGCAGCCTACCCTCTGGGTTGGAAAGTCTGCCTTAGTCATTCTGCTGTGTGCAAGGTCCTGTCTTCTCTCCTTGTATTTCCTTTTTGTGATCATAGTCTTCATTCTTTTAATGGTTTATATTTCATTACTCTATTTAATTATTTGGTATTTAAATTGTCCCAGAGTAGGCCCATGGGAATCCTTTCAAGCTGGCATGTGTCCTTGTGGTAAGTCCCCATCATTTTTTTTAAAGCAAATCCCCACCCTTCTGGCCTAAGAAGACATTCCGCTTCCTTTTGTGCTTCTTTTCCCCGTTCCTGCCACAAGCCATTTCTCTGAAAAGCCCTATTTCCTTTCACTGGGCAGTAGTTTTGTAGACCAAGATCTGGGTACCAAGTGTTCTCGTTGCTACTGGGATGTCTTTGCTTTTTGGTCCTTTCAGAGGACAGAGATGGGCATGTGCGTGTACTCATGCAACATATAAAACTGTGCAAATGTATACAACGCTCAAAACTGTGCAAAAAGGTGTGTTGAAAGGAGTTGTCCCACCCTCCCACATGCCTTCCATCTCATTCCTTTCTGGAGTCTTTCTTCTGTTTCTTTCTGTGAGAATGAGCGGGTTGAGATGGATGCCTGTGTCCTGGCTTGCCCGCAGGGTCTTGTGTTGTACGTGCTCTTTTTGCTCGGCAGTAGCTCTGGAAGTCACTCCCGATCAGTCCACAGACTTCCTCATTCCTTTCACAGCTATACTATGTGTGTACCAACCTCTCTTACAGGACATTTAGGGACTTTCCAGTATTTTGGAATTATAAACAATACTGCATTAACTATCCTGGTACGTGTGCATTTTGCTATTGTTGAAGGTGTATCTTCCAGGTGAATTTCTACTAGTGGGACTGCTAGGTTGAAGGTTAGAATCAAACTTTCCTTTTAAACTATATTTAGGTGGAAAAAGATAGTTAAATAAAATGATTAAAAAAGCAGTGCAGGCAGTAACCTACAGGGCAGAAATCATACAGGCACATGAATGGAGTTGCAGGCCTGGACCCTGCTGCAGAGCCCTGGTTGGAGGGGTGATGTGACTGGCCGTGTTCTGAGGCTCAGGCAGCACCCTTGAGGGACCATCATCAGCACTTGGGCCCCTGCTTCAGGGACCCTCAGTGAAATCAGTCCACACAAGCCCTTTGTGGTAGCAGTGTGGCTCCTGCCTCCTGGGAGGAAAGGTGGGCTAAACTAGGACAGGCACAGCGCCAGCAGGGATAGCTGGGAGGAAGGACCCAGAAAGCAACACAGAACCACGCCAGGTCTTGAAAGGGATTGAAAGGGATTAACCAAGACCCTGACTCATCAGCCAAGGCCAGTCCCCTTCAGCATCTTCTTTTAGAGATGATCGTGGAGTCCCTTTCAGAGCAGTGAGAATCTGGGGAGAACTTGTCCTCAGAAACCTATTACCTACCACTTCTGTGCCTAGGTAGCTTTATACCCACAGGTCTGGGGAGCTGCCAGCCCCCAGGTGAGAACCAGTGCCTTAAGAGTTGTTCAATAACTTTCTTCAAAATGGGATGGGGAACCTGTTTTGACATTTAAACAACTAATCTCCAGCTCTGCTGGCTGGAGGCGAACCTGGACGGGGTGCAGCGGGAGCGCCTGTGGGGCACAGCTGAGATCCGCAGACCTGCTTCTGTGTGGAGAGGCCCTCGAGGTTCTGGGCCGGGAGGGCGAGTTCTGGCTTTCACCCCGCATTTCTAGGGGTGGGGTGGGGAGCAGTCCTGGCTTTGCTGCCACATTTCAGGCTCTTCCGGGTGCTCTTCTGTGGATACGGCATCCAGGGTTGGACCAAACCAACGGTTTTCAGGCAGAGCTTTGTGAAACCCCACAGTTCCAAAAAGGGGCATCAGCTGAGTGCCTGAGGGATCCTGTAAGCAGAAATGTTTGGCACCTACCAGCTTTCACCTGGAGCAGCCCTGCTGTGACCTACCTGTCATGGTAGCATGCCCTGCGAAGCTGTCATTCAAATGAATATCTGATGGACCAAGGCTGTATTTCAGTTGTAGTGTTTTCCCAGCATGTGGGAGGCCCTGGGCTCCATCCCCAGCACTGCAAAAAAATTAAAAGGTTGAGCTGCTTTAAAAAAATATTGCCAAGTACTGGACGGATTAACTTCTCTGCTCGAGACTTCTGATGATAGTCCAAGGAGGTAAAAAAGCTAAAAGGGGGACAGCTATATCATGGCAGGCTTGGCCTTTTGACCAGGAACTGGAGCTTGATTACTGTGACTTTGGAGAGTCCTGGGAATTGCATTCCCACCGTGTCAGCCAGGCAGGGGCAGAGCTGTGCCTGGGGAGTTGAACTCAAAGCACAGGGCAGATGGGCCTGTGGTCACTGGCAAGGTCAGAGGTCGGCAGGAGGCTGGCTTCATAGTTTCACTTGGTAGACTTCAGATGTCTTTGATGACATGCTTTATCAGTAAACACAAATACATATAAGATTTAAGCCTGCATCTCCCAAGAATATATGTATTTATATGATAAATTATACATATTTGTATTACTGTGCTAATGCTATGTACAGTTTAAAGCACACCAAATAGGTGTGTTAAAGATAAGGACAGTTAAAAAAAATAAAAGGAAGCCAGCTGCAGTGGTGCACGCCTATAATCCCAGCACTTTGGAAGGCTGAGACAGGAGAATCGCAAGTTCAGAGCCAGCCTTGGCAACAGTGATGCTGCTAAGCAACTCAGTGAGACCCTGTCTCTAAATAAAAAACACAGAATAGGGCTGGGGATGTGGCTCAGTGGTCCAGTACCTCCGAGTTCAATTCCCAGTACCAAAATAAATAAATAAAAATAAAAGGAGCTACTAGCTGGTGAATCATCTTGCACACCCACTGGGGCAGCCGACCCCACTCTGGAGAAGCGGGGTTGCAGGAGGCTGGCCCCCAAGCTCTCAGTAGAGGGAGGAGCTGTTGTGCTTGCACTCGCTGGGCTGCCACTGACTCAGCTTTCTTTGAATTGACTTGTTTGTTTCCTTAAATTTACCCTTATTTAGGGGTTAATATGCACAAGAGAATGACTTTCTGTACAGTTAGAATTTTCTTATAATGCCCATTAAAAAAATAAAGTATGTAACCATAGAGACAGAACGTTAGTCCAGAGACCACTTAAAAGTCGTCATTGGCTCCCAGCTGTATAGGGGGGACCACCCCCGGGGAGCCTCTCATCTGTGGCATCTGCCTTCAGATCCGGAGGGCAGGGTGCTCTGGAGAGTGAACCTCGTAGAGACCCTGGCCCCAGTGCAAGTGTGTAGCCCTCACTCCCCCATGCCACAGGGTGGCTGCAAGCACAGTCACACTAACAGTCCAGGGACAGTGGTGGGAGTCAGATGTCTCCCTGGAAGAAAACTGTGTGCACATCTATCACAGACTGTGTCAGGCTGTGGACCACCCCTGCCACATGTCAGAACCACAGTGACTCATTGTCAGCCCTGCCTACTGTCAGAACTTCCTGCCCTGGGCTAGATCAGTGCAGTCATCCGTCCGTCCATTCAGGAGATGATTGCTGTGCACCTGTGCTCTGGCCCAGCCCCTAGGTTAGGCTCTGAGATATAGGAAGAACAGGACGGATGAGACAATTTCTGCTATGAAGCCATAGTCCACTGGTGAGAATCAAGCAAAAAACTAGATAATATAAAACCCAGGTAGTTATAAAAACTGTAGGTAAAATCAAGGCAAGGGGTAGAGAGGACAAATCCCCTGTATAGAATAACTCCAAATAGTTTATGTGGATACTCAAGGAGGTAGAACACAGCTCCCCATTCTTTAAGCATGACCTGTGCTTAATGGCTGCCTTCCACACAGCATGGTATGGAAGACAGGAAAAGTAACTGACAGTGGGAAAACCTAATGAGCAGCAGTTGTTAAGTGCTCAACAGCGACACCAGCAGGCTTCAGTCATGCTGCTAGTGTGTCCTCTGTTGTCTTCCTCCCCCCAAACCATCACCCAAGTCGAATTGTCAGAAAAGCATCAAGTCAACTCAAGGTGAGGGACCCCTCAAAGTCCCTGATCAGGACTCCTCAGACTACCAAGGTCTCAAGATCAAGGAGAGTCTGAGAAATATCAGGCCTGGAGGAGTCTACCCATGACAACTTACTGTACCAGGGGATCCTACCACAGATGAAGAACACTGGGGGGCTGGGGCTCAGTGGTAGAGCACTTGCCTAGCATGTGTGAGGCACTGGGCTCAATTTTCAGCATTGCATAAAAATAAAAGTATTGTGGCCATTTAAAACTTCTTTTAAAATGTTGGGAAAAAGAAATGAAATCTCAGCTAAGTATGCAGTTTTGTTAATCATTTAAAAGGAGGTAAACTAAAAGCAGATGGAGAGGACATCCAAGGAAACAGCGTTTGAGCTGAGTGTCAGAGGACGTGACTAAGGCACACCTGTGTAGAGAAGACTGGGGCGAAAACCTTCCAGGCAGAGGAAGTGACTGTACAACGATCCTGGGGCACAGGCCGCTTAGGGCATTGAGAACCAGTGAGGAAGCCAGCTCAGCTGGAGTGTGGGATGCCCACAGGGGTGGGGGGCGGCCATGGGAGGCTTCCACACCATGGGATACTGTTTGGATTTCACCCTGGGTAGGATGAACAGGCACTGAGAGTTCCTGGACAGAAATAGACATAAACTAAGTTCCATTTAGAAATCGCTCAGGCTGGTGTGGAGAAAACAAGGGAGGCAAGGAAGGGTGCAGAGGCCAGGTAGGAGGCCCTGGGGGGACGGGGTCTTGGGGGAGCCCAGGTACACCCATGCGCCCTCTGGAGACAAGCAGTTCCTTACATGTCTTGTTCTCGCCATTCTCTCTCCTGTTACGGGGAAGCCATCTGTACCTTGCATTCCAGACCCTGGCAGAGGAAGTTCTTGTCCTCACAACAAGGACTCTGTGGCAGGGACACCTGGAAGCACAACTGTCCACCTTTAATTCCAGGTGTTTTCTTTAGAGGTTCCCAACTTTTTCTGAAAATAGAAATGCACATCACACTTAAGTCAGTTGCTATAAATCACTCTTATTTAATCGGGAAAATTATGAAATGAGGTTCCTAACCTCTTCTGCCTTTCAGAAGGTGAGTGGAAAGGAAAACACAAGGTTTCAGTGCCGCCAAGGCCCTTCTGCACTGTAAGCAGCTTTAGAATTGTCAGTGGGTTTGGTTATGTCTTTCTAACCACATGTCCTGTCTTCTAAGCTGCCGCAAATCCTTTGGGAAGGAAATGTGGTATCGATAAAGTAAAATACCTTTTAAAATCATGAAATAAAATAAATGATTGCAAATTGTGTTTTGTTGTCCAAATTAGAGTCATGTTTCTTGGTGTTGCCAAGATGAACAGTTCTGTCCCGTCTTGTTCCTCCCCAGCATTTTGCTGGTGTTTAGCTGTTGAACATTTGCTTGACCTGTTAGGAGTGATTTACGTGTCCTTATTCTCTAACATGTTTATGTCTGCACTTCTAGGTCTGTAGAGCTATCTGGGCTCACCCAGTCTCCGTGTTCTCTTCCAGAGATTGAGATGGTGATCATGGAGCGCAAGCTCTCGGAGTTGGCCGCCAGCACCTCCCTGCAGGAGCAGAACACCACGGACGAGGAGAAGAGTGCTGCGGCCACGTGCTCCGCGGGTGTACAGTGGAGCAGGTGTGTGGGGCTGTCCCCTGGCCTGCAGAGCTTGCACAGGATGCTCCTGGGCAGTGACCCAGCTCAGAAAGGAGCAGGGCTCAGCAGGGAGGTCAAGTGCCCTGGAGCTCACCCCTTGCAGAGAGGATGGCCAGTGCACCCCTGGAGCACTGAAGGGTCTGGGCCACACGTCACCCCTGTAGCTCCCAGGAGGATCCCTCAGGAGCAGGCTTGAGTCTCCCTGCACTGTTCGTGAACCACTTTGCATATCGCCATCCAGGGGCTGCCCTCGGGACTCGGCCAGCATGGTCCAGTGCTTCCGCCACCTTGACCTTGGCCTGATCAGTCATTTCAGTGCTGGTCTGTGAAGTTGCATCTCCTGAAACCTCGGTGACACTTTTCCCTGGATCTTGCTATGGTGCCACCCCCACCAGAGTGGTCTTCAGTGCACTGCTAGGAGGGCTTCTTTGTTTCACAGGTGTTTCCTTGCTCACTAAGTGGCTCCTGTGCACAGCTCCCTGCAGTGATTCCTTATGGACACCACACAGTCACTGGCTGAGCCTGGGGGCCGGGATGCTCACCCCCATCCTGTTTACTAATCCTACTGACAGTGAGGAGTTGAAACCCACTGGTTTTTTTCCCCTCCTCATCTCTACTTGGCAAATGTTTCAGTTATCTAACAGATGGCATTTATTTTTATCAGAAGTGCAAGAGAGCCATTTTTAGTTTTTGTTAAACAAGAAAACATTATAATATGTTCAGTGTGAGTATATAATCGTTATAACCTATAAAGACCTTTTTAATTTTGCTAACAACAGAAAAATGTTGGTCCTGAAGCTCTGAAAATTAAGCAAGTCATTCTAAGCACAGAAGGTAGGGACAACCTTTGATGGGTGGCACAGCCCTAGTTGGAATGTGGATAAGTAGAAAACTCACAAGTGACTAGCAGTGGAGGAGGCGGAAGCAAATAAAGGTGCCGCTGCTTCTCAGTGAATGCTGGGAGGCTGTGTTTGGCTTCTTAGGATCTAATATGTGGAAACAAAAGAAGCATACACTTTACATAGTGTCAATACTGTAGCTTTGGTAGTGAAGAAAAACACCTGTGTGTCGCCCCCCTTCTGTAAGAAGCAGACCAAAATGTTGTGTTTGAACGTTGAGGCTGATACTCGCCCCACTCCCTCTCAAATTGTAGTGGAAAGGTTTCAGTGCCTTGAGTTAGGCCATCTGCAGACCTGGGAAGCTTCAGGCCAGATCCTTGCTCTTCCAGGAGAGACTGGCCAAGGTGAAGCATTGAGTCTGTTTTGCATAAGTATTCAGTTGCCAATTGTCAGACTGCCACAGCTTGCTTCCCTGCTTCCCAGCACTTAGGCAGGAGCATGCTGAGAGTGAGGGAAGGTAACTACTTGTTCTTCAGGTCATAAAGCGAATCTTGACATTGACCTACTTGCTCAAAGATACAGCATAGTAGAAAGCGAAACGATTCTTAAATTCCTTGTACAATTATGGGTTCTATCTGCATTCAGGGTTAAGTATAGACCTAACAAACTAAAAACATTCAAAACATTGTTTCTTTGGGGGGCAGGGGGGAGTGTTAAGCCAGATGTGGTGGCACATGCCTGTAATCCCAGTGATTCTGGAGCCTGAGGCAGAAGGATCACAAGTTTGAGGCCCAGTCTCAGCAACTTAGTGAGACTGTCTTAGAATAAAAAATAAAAAGGACTGGGAGCCGGGCACGGCGGTGCAAGCCTGTAATCCCAGCACTTAGGGAGGCTGAGACAGGAGAATCGCGAGTTCAAAGCCAGCCTCAGCAAGGGCGAGGCGCTAAGCAACTCAGTGAGACCCTGTCTCTACATAAAACACAAAATAGGGCTGGGGATGTGGCTCAGTGGTCGAGTGCCCCTGAGTTCAATCCCCAGTACCAACAAAAAAGGACTGGGGATGTGCACAGTGGTTAAGTGTCCCTGGGTTCAGTCCCTGCTGCCAAAAAAATTAAAAATTAAATTTCAAAAAGGCTGTGAAAAGATAAGAAAGTGATACACATTCAGAAAATGTGAAAAAAAATCTTAAAAAGTATAAAAGAAGGAACAAAAATGTCCCTGATCCCAATATTCAAAGGCCACTGTTGTTACCATTTTGGTTATTTCTTACCAGTTGTTTGGTGCCAGTTTTCTGGAATTCTGTCCCCTCTCTCCCAGTGGCTTGTGCCTGTTTTTCTTTATTCCTTCTTTTCCCATCTAATATCAAGCCCAAGCATCTTTTCCACTCAATCGTCTATGCTCTTTGTAAATAAAGTGCTTGGTGGTTTCATAACACTTCATTGCATAAAGCATGTCCATCCTGCTCTTCCTGTTCTTGTACTTGGGTATTCATATTATTCCCAAATGAAAATATAATCCAAATTTCAAGCAGCTTGTTTACAAGAAAATGGTTTGTACTCTATCTTGCTCTTAAGTATTAAAGTTATCACAGGAAGCTTGCATAAACCCAGACCCACACTTGGTAAAACTATTAACACATCTGAAAGGTGCATCCCCATCTGGGGCTCCAGAGAAATGGAGGCCAAATGTCCATGTTCTCTTTAAATGTTTTTGTTGTTGTTGTTTTAGTTTTTGTGTGTCACGTGTTTATTTGAAATCCTGTAACCAATATACTTTTGCTTCTTTTTCTTTTGCATTTTTCAATTTAAAATTTTGTATCAATGGTACATTTATGGAGTTCAGAATTCAAAAGTGTATTAAAGATCACACAGTGACTGTTATCCAGGTTCTCTCCCCATAGATGATCAGTAATGATGACAGCTTGTGTGTCCTTCTAGGGGTTAATTGTGCCCTGGATCACTCACTGGGGTGCTCTGCTCTCTTGGCCTCAACCTGGCACCCAGAGCAGCAGCTACAGGCAGTCACGGGATCAGAGCCTCCTGCCCGTGGACCAGACCTGGGCGCACTGTCATCCTCGTGTGCAGAATCTTTCCCTGGAGAGGGTGGCTTTTAGGGTGTGTGATTTCCAGTGTTTGCTGCCACTATTTAGATCTCATACACGGAGTGTCAGGGTGGGAGACCTCACGTGGATCTTCATCCAGGGCATGTCAGTCCAAGAATTCCTGTGCCAGGATCCCGCCAAAAGGAAATCATGGAGAAGTGCCCTTGGAATATTAAAAATAGAAATGAAATAGCAGCTGCCAGGTGTTGCCCCTGCCACAGTCCCTGGCCCCTGCTTTGTGCGTTTCAGTCGTCCTTGGATGCGAGTCTTCACCGTGACCCTGTGGGTTCTGGGCCTTCTTCTAGGTGGCAGATGGGGAGGTTAGAAGCAGCTTCCCAAGGGTCTTCATCTACCAAGAGGTGGAAT
This sequence comes from Xerus rutilus, assembly GCA_028644305.1. NCBI lineage: Eukaryota > Metazoa > Chordata > Mammalia > Rodentia > Sciuridae > Xerus > Xerus rutilus. The sequence goes on along the minus strand of CM053415.1, from coordinate 27,671,147 downwards.
CAGAATTCGAACCCAGGGCCGCTGTTCAGCCTGCTCATGCTGTTTGGGCCTTGTGTGGTGGTACTGGTCTGTCACACTGCCCCGTTTTCTTCTTCCTTTGTGATGCGTCACTTTGAGCTGATGATGTGTGTCGTTCTGTCTCTGCTAACTGGCACGGGAATGCAAAGAGCAGGGACTTTTGTATCATTGTTCCAGGGTCCAGGACACCTGGTCAAAGACTGTTGAGTGGAAAGACAATCTCTGCCTTGGTCAGTTTCCCCCGTAGACAGCAATTTCCACGGGCACAGCCCATCTCCTTTGTTTTAGGGTCCCCAGTGCCTGATGCTGGACCAGGCATATAGTGGACTGCCCACACACTAATGGCCTCAGCACAGAGCTCTGAGAGGCAAGGGCTGCTGGTGCCCAGTGAGTGGATGGGAGAGGGGAGATGTTCACTGGTGCCATGAGGCTCATGCGTGCTCGCTGTCTTTCCCAGACCCTTCCTGGATATGGTGTACCACGCGCTGGACAGCCCTGACGACGACTACCATGCCCTCTTCGTGCTCTGCCTCCTGTACGCCATGTCTCATAACAAAGGTGGGTGCCGCCTCACCCGCTTCCTGCCCACCACTGGCCACTCACCAGCATCACCCCCCCTGCGTGGAGAGAAGGAGTGCTTTCGGGGAGGAATTTCCTTTCTGGCTTCCAAGGCCAGCTTCCACAAAACTGTTCTTCAGTCTTTCTTAGCATTTCTCAGGTGTTTCTGCACAAACTGAAGCCACAGGAATTGGTGACTCAGACAATATGAGGAAAGGTTTGAGTGTTGACTGTCTAACCAGTGGGACTGTCTTCACACTGTGGCTTTCTGTCCACCCCTTGCTTTACAACTGCCTCAGCCAACGACCACTTTCCCAACATCAGAACTGAAATCGGTCAAATTGTAACCTTGGTTTTGCTATTTTTAATACTCGGTGTTCTTGCTAGGGGTTCAGAGCTAAAATAAACCTGGGTGGGTTTTGTGGAAATGTAGGTTTCCTTTCTGAAGAAAGGTGTGGTCTCCCCCTGCTGAGGCTGCGTGGCCAGGGTCCAGCTCCTCTGAAGGGGACGGTCCACTAGCTTTTATCATTCTCTCCCTCACTGCCACTGCTGGAAACAACTCTTGTATTTGCCTACCTGGCCTGACACAGGCACCTGGGAAACCTCCACATCAGAATCTCCTCAGAGGAGGATTCTGGAATATTCCTTCTAGCCCCTGCCCAGAGCTAGGCTTGGCATAGATGAGACATTACTTCAAGTGATGTCTTGGAGGTTTTTCATAAGCCTATTGGGGAGCAGGTGGAGTTGGTTTTTACTAAGCCTGTGACTGGAGACATTAAAGCATATTTGACAAAACTGTTTAAATTATTAATCATGAAAAATAAGTGGCAAAAAAATACAGGGGCAAAAATTTCTTCCCACCCTTGTCCCCCAACTTTCCTTTCCAAACACAGTTCATGCTATCAGTTTCTCATGTTTTTATCAAAAAGATAACTGTGCATACCCAAGTAGGAGTATATAAGATTCCCAGTGGCTTTTGCAGTCTCCGGCAGCTCCTGGCTCGGCCCCTAGCACTACAGGGACCTCAGTTCCTGGAACTAGACCAAACTCCATGGGGCCTCTTGGCTCCTACCCATGGTTGCCCACCACTCCCCAGGCTCCACCCTCTGCACCCTCCTCACAACAGCTCTGCAATCTTGACTCCTGCTGGCCGTGTGCTGGAGACACTCACCTAGGTGTTTTCAGCAACACCCTGAAACAATGTGCTAGTACCTCACAAGCCCTTCTGCATTTCTGCTTCAGTTGCAATTGCCAACCAGACTGGAAATGCCATGACTTTTAGCTCTTTCCCTCCTTTGCTCCTAGCACATACCAGATTTTTTCAGTCCTCCCTTGCCAGCTATCTGATCAGCAGACTTAAACTCTGAGTGCCCACCCAGTGCCTGGCTCTAAGCCAGATATGGAGGTGAGAACCAAGACACGGGAGGAAGCAAGGTCTGGGCCTGTCATTCCAGTGGCCATTATCTCAGGCCTGGATTAATTATCAGCCTCCCAGAAGGGTCAAACATATGACCATTTTATAATTCATCCTCTATAACACTGCCAGATAATTTCTTATATTAAGACTGCTTTGACCCTGGTTTTTCCCATTTAGAAACCCGTAGTGCCTCTCTCTGCCCCTTAACCTCCACCCTCTGTACCAGTCAGGATATGCACCTTTCCAACTTAATCTGATTCTTAGGACTTCCCTTCACAAGTCTTGACTCTGGCCCAGGGGTTTTCAAATTTTTATGCAGTGACATCAGCCCTTCACAGAGGTGAACATGGCAGCTGTTGTGTTGCAAGTAACAGAAACTGCCTTTCAATAATTGAAGCTTAAAGAGAAAATCTCTAGCAAGGCCTCTGGAGCTGCTCACAGGATCCGAGTAGTTGTGGGAGCCTAGGGAGAGGCAGTGACCTCAGCAGCTGCCTTGGCTCCGCAGGTCCCCTGCTTCCCAGGCTTCTTCCCATTTGAGTTTCAAATTCTTGGTCAAAAAATCTGATGGTTCAGCTTGGGAGTGTGTCTGACTCTGGAACAGTCAGTTTGGCCTGGGAGGCAGTGTCACATGGTATAGACTTGGTCCTAGGGGCTCAGCCCTGTGTCTGGGACTGTCCCTAAGAACAGGAGTCTGATCCTCCCTGCAATAGTCCTTGATTTTTAACCTTTTTTATTTTATAGTATTTTAGTGCTATGAATTTCTCTCTAAGCACTGCTTTAGCTACATCCAATAAATTTATATATATAGTTTTTACTATTGATTTTTCTTTTGCTTTTGGATTGGATTGTTCCCTACTGTTTTATTGTCATTATTGTTTTTGCATGTCTGATAATTTTTGATTGACAGTTACGAATGTTACATTGTTAAATTCTTCATTTAAATATTTTTGGGCTTGTGATTAAATTACTTGGATTAGTTTGCTCCTTTTTGAGGCTTGGTTTTAAACTTAGGCAGAATGGGCTCGGCCTTTAGTCTTGGGATGGCATGTCCTCACTACTGCGGCAGTGCCCTTCTAAGACTCCATGGTGTCCCATAGCTAGGTGACCTTTCTATGCTGGCCAGCCCACTTTGGTGGGCTCCCGGGAGTGCTCCTCCTGCTCCATTCCCCTAGGTTTCTTCCCTTCCTCACCTGTGTACAGGGCTAGGGCTCAGCTGAGGCCCCGGGGGCAGTCCTTTGCACCTCTCAGGAGCTCTCTCCGTCCCTGCTCCTCTTCAACCCCCCAGGAGTGTAAGCGGCCTGGCCTCCCTGAACTCCGTATTCTGCCTCCTCATCTCTGGGAGACCATGGCTTTGCATTTTCTCTCCCTGGGCTGAGCGCTGGACACTCGAGACAGTAAACTGGAATAACCACTCAGCTACCTCCTTTGATTCCTCTCTCTCAAGGGTTACTCTCTTGTGTGGCCTGTTGTTCTGTCCAGTGTCTGTTCACCATTGGTTTATATGTTTGGTCTTGTTTTCTAAGTTGCTTGAATCAGGAGGGTAAATAATCCAATCCATCTTGACTGGAAGCCACTGCACTTTTTTTTTTCTTAAGTTTTATTGAGGTACAATTGATATATAGTGAACTCCACACGTTAGTGTGTACTATTTGATATGCTTTGATGAATGTAAACACCCATGAAATCATCAACACAACCAAGACAGTGTATATCAATCACCCCAAAAGTTCCCTGATGGCTATGGGGTGCAGCTCAGTGGTAGAGCGCTTGCCTAGCATGCATGCACAGGCCCTGGGTTCCATCCTCAGCACCACTAAAACAAAAGAGTTTCCTCCTGCTCCTCTCTCACCTCTCACACCGTCCTGCCCAAGCAACCTCAATCTGCTGCTCCCTGTCCCTATAGGTTGGTTTGGGTTCTCTCGAATGCTGTATTAATATACCCATGCCGTGTGCGTGCTTGTCTGTGTAGCTTCTTTCAGTCTGCTTGATTATTTTGAGGTTCATCATGTTGCCATGTGATTCATAGTTCCTCCTAGTGCTGAGTGGGGTCCCACTCTGTGAACACACCCCATCATTATGAACGGGCTCCATTCATTAGTGGGCTTTTGGTTGTGTCCAGGTTTTGACCATTACAACTAATGCTGCCATGAACAATTGTGTACAAGTCTGTGAGTGGACATATGTTTCCCTTTCTCTTGGGTAAATACCTAGGAATAGGATGGCTGAGCCATATGAGAGATATGGGAGTTTCTTTTCTTTCTTTCTTTTTTTTTTTTTTTAAAGAAACTGCTGAGCTATTTTCCAAAGTGCCTGTACAATTTCACATCGCACCGCCAGTGAATGAGGGTTTGTTTCTTCGTCTTCATGAGTTCTTGGTACGGCCACTCTTCAGTTCCAGCTGTCTCCCCAGCGTGTCATGGGAGCATATTGCGATTTGTACTTGTGCTCCCCTAATGATGGTGACCATCTTCCTGTGATTCATTTTCCATATGTGTAGCTTCTCTGGTGAAGGGTCTTTTTTTTTTAATCCCTCTTTGGATTTTGTCTTCTGTTCTGGACCTCCAGGTCTCAGAAGGCAGAGACCATGCTCTCCGGAGTCTCCCTGTGTTCTTAGCCTAGCGCCAGTCGGTGCTCAGTCACAGTTCGCTGTTTGGTTGGCCCTCAGCCATGTGGCAGGTTTTTCAGGCCACTCTCTTCTGGCAGCCTGTGCTCTGGACCTCAGCAGGGAAGGTGCCATCTGTAACACAGAGTACCCGGGCTCTGAGGGGTGGTGGGCCAGCTCTTCATCTTCTGGGTGCCTGGCTTCCTCAGTCGGCCTCACACCTGTGTCAGGGGGTGGAGAAGCCTGGCTTGCATGGTGAGCTGCAGTGTGCCTTCGTCCAGTGGTGTGGCCTGTGGAGACAACTATCCCGTGTTCCTGCCTGGGAGGCCCACCTCTCTTCCTTGGGAATTTCTTCTTAGAAGAGTAGAACTGTATATTCAAAGGAATTCAGTTCCTTCTTCCATTTCTTGCAAATGTCATTCATTTACTGACTCATTTGCCCTGGCAACAAGGATTTTGAGACCCCTGTTAGTACTAGGCCCTTTGATTAGTTCTAGGGTGCAGCGTGAACGAAACGGACCTTCGTGGAGCCCACATTCGGTTAGAGATGGACAGCAAGCTGCGGGCGGGCAGGGAAGGTCATTGCGTGGGTGAGCAGTGCAGTGTGAAAGCAGACCGGGGGTGTGGTGGGCGGGCTTGCGACAGAGGGTGCAGCGTCTGTCTGAGTGATCCTGAGGCCCTGCCAAGCTGGACACGCTCTGGGGAAAGCGAGGCAACTGTGGCTGGAGTGGAGGGAGCGAAGCGAGTGGCGGGAGCAGTGGCCGCAGTGTGGAGAGTGGTGCCTGTGGGGGCACGGGGGCTGCGTCTGGGGCAGTGGGAAGCTCTGAAGGTTTTCAGACGAGCAGGGTCGTAGAAGGTGTGTTGTTGGGCTGGGGTTATGGCGCAGTGGTAGCGTGCTCGCCTAGCACGCAGGAGGCACTGGATCCTCAGCACCACATAAAAATAAAATGAAGCTATTGTGTCCACCTACAACTAAAAAATAAATATTAAAAAAAAAAAAGAAAGTGTGTTGTTTGCATGCGTGTCTTCTTTTGAAACTGACCATCTGTTTTTTGTGAAATCTCCTTTGGTTCTGAAAGACTGTCAGGTGCTGGTGAAGAGTTTGCTTGTGTGATTATTAACAAGTGCGTGCAGAGCGTGGAACACAGGCAGGCAGCATGGGTGCAGATGGATAGAGGTGGACGGAGGCCTCGCCCGAGCCAGCACCTGTCTGGGAGAAAAGCCTCTAGCACAGTAGAGGGCCATGTACCAGGTGGCAGGCACAGACCCAGCCGATGAGTCAGGGCTGACTTCCTGAGGACACCTGGGCCGTGGGTTCAGGGAGCTGGGGAAGAACTGGCCAGAAGGCAGAAGGAGAGCGAGCCCAGAGCCGGGCACACCTCTGGACGTCCGTTCACCAGGACAGGGAGTGGCAGGGTGCTCGGAGAGGCAGGCGGGCTGGAACCACCGCTTTGGGGTGGCACAGGCAGCAGCCATGCACTGTGTTTCTCCAGGCTGTGTGGAGACTGCCGAAGGACAGGCCCGGGATCGATTGGGCCACGCTGCATCCCTGAGAGTGGGCTTCCAGTAGTCCAGCCAGAGATGGCAGGGGAGCAGACACGGCAGCCTTAAGGAGGGAAAGCAAGAGGCCTTCTTGTCATCCTGCAGATAGTTGCTGAGCACTTGCTGTATGCAAGGTACTGGAACTAGTCTGAGGGCTTGTTCAGGTGAGCCAGAGGAGCAGTTATGATAGTGGGAGGGCCAGAAGGAAATGAACCGGGTGGAGGAGGAGTGACTGGTGTGGTGCCGGTCACTAGCCAGGGCAGTCAGCAGGGGAACCTTGGAACCAAGCCTGTGGGTGAGCCTGCTGGGCAAAGATCAATGGCAAAGGGCTCCAGGCAAAGGGAACAGCGTGTGCGGAAGCCTGAGGTGGGACAGTGCTTACACATTTGAGGTGCAGAAAATCGGCCATAGGGAGGCTGGCCAAGAGCACAGAGCCAGGTCACCAAGGCCTGGAAGCCATGACAAGAGATTGAAGTTTTACTCCAAGTGTAGTGGGACACCTCTAAGGATTTTTAGGTGGGAAAGTGACATGATCAGAGACGGAAGTTTTTAAATGAACCTCTGGCTACTGGATGGGGAGATTCTGGGGGGTAGGGTGTGAGCTGCAGGAGGCAGGCTGGGGGCCTAGGAAGGAAGCCAGGCCGTGATCCTGGTGCAAGATGACATGCGTTGGACTGTGGTGTTGGCATGCTGATGTAGGGGGCTGGACAGATTCGTGATACATCTTGGAGCTGGCTGGGGGCGCTGATGGCTCAGTGGGGCTGAGGAAAAGCGGGGAGTCAAAGGTGGCTCCTGAGGTTGGCTCTGTGGCTGAGAGGTGCCCTACTACGATGGGGAGAAGAGGAGAGGTCCAGGACTGGGAGATGGGCAGTTCTGCTTGATTGGAACCAGAGGGAGCCCCAGTGGAGGGATCCAGACGAAGCCCAGGTTCCTGACTCCTGTCACTGTGTGACAGCTGGTGTCCAGAACCACAAGCATGGGCTGTGGAGAGGTTTGGAGGAGAACCCGGAAAGTTCAAGCTTAGCAGCTTGAGGCCCAGGTCCCCGGGAGAGCTGCCTTGGGGAGGAACTGTCACTGGTTTGTGCTTCAGTCCTGCCCTGTGGGCACAGGGTCTGCTTTTGGTGGGGTGGTGTTGGTGATGGTGGTGGTTGGTTGGTTGGTTTTCTGGTTAGGCAGCTGGCAGTCAGCTGTACTTGACCCCCAGCCTCTCTTTTTTCAGACCTTACCCCCTAAGCAGGGCCCTGAATGAGATACTCTCTCTCAAATAGATTTTTCCCTCATAAGACAATTTTAACATAAAAGCAATGTTAATAAAAACCAAATGTGAGCTCAGGCTTTCCAGTAAATCATAATAGATCAGATGCTGCACCAAAATGAATATCCCACAGTGGAAAGGGTGGCCTGGTCAGAGGAAGGCGGTTGTCATGGTTCACATGGGCCCATAATGAATTCTGGTCGTGTCTGTGATAGAAGCACAGTGGTTGCTTTTGGTCAAGTCCGCCAGTCCTGGAGCAGGGGTGGGTGTGGGTGGAAGATGTGCGCTGTCCGCCTTTGTGTTCTTAGGGTTCTCTAGCCCACCCACTACCCTTCTACCCCTGCCTCCTTGCTCCTCATTGTTCACCCAGGTGGAATCTTGGGCTTTGTGTTTTGTTTTGCTGAGAAGTTACTGGACGGGAGGTGTGGGAAGGTGAAAGGCAATAGGATAAGGGAGGCTTTCACCAGGCAGAGCCGCCAAACACCGCCCTGGGTCTGGGCTGACACAGTCAGAACTGGAATTACATTGGGAATTGGCCAAACATCTGGTCAGCTTTCGAAATAGCTGGTCTATGGTTTTCCAAAGCTGGCAGCGCTTACGTGACTGCAGCCAAGGACGTGGTGCATGGTCGGAAGAAATAGAAAAATGTCGAGCATTACTTACCTGGTGTTATTGTCGTCTCTTTACCCAGGTTTTCTGCTGATTCCTTTTATGTAGATTGGGTATGGGTCTTTTCCACCCAACCCTGAATGAGGGCTGCCAGAGCAGTGGGAGGAATCCAGAAATCAGGACTGGGGAGGGGAAGCTTTGCGATTAGTTACTGACAGTGAGGAGCCATGCCCTTCCCTTTTGTGGTGGATGCTTTGAATCAGCTATGTGGGAGTCACATCCCTTCCCTGCAGCCCTGTGAAAAGGGCACACCTGTTTTGACCCTTTGGGGCAGCACAGGCTGTGACCCTGAGGCCACTAGCAGGAAGGACTAAGGAACACGTGGTTTGCTGGAGTCAGAACCAGTCAGTGCATCTTGCCAAGCCATGGGAAGTGTGTGAGGGATTCTTTGGAATTTGTCTCTTGCCAAGCACTTGAGAACTGAGCAATAGGATAACATGTTATCCAGTGTTTATTTCAGTCAAAGGGAAATGACTAGCAAAGAAGCTCTGTTGGGGTTTGCCACAAAACCTACCTTTCCATGCCTGGAAACCACAGCACGTGTGTGCATCTGTGTGTGTCACAGTGTGTGTGTGTGTCCTATGCACACAGGCCTTCTGACCTCTCAGATGCATGTCCTTGTCATACTGTGACGTTGACCTGTTCACTCTGGACTGTCAGGCACCATTTTGTTTTAGGCAGTTAAGTAAAAAACCCAAATCAAATGCTTTTCCAGAAATTAAATGTCTTTCTAAGAATAGAAGTAATGATGTAATGCACGCTATAGGAACAGAAATGATTGTAAGCTCTGTGTTCCCTTGCCTATGGTTACAAACTCCACGGGGACCAACTGCCACTGATGTTGTCTCGTCCCAGCCTCCTGTGGGCTGCCGTAGCTGTGGGACTGCAGCTCCTGCCTCATACTGTTTTCCCCCGTTGTGAAATGTGTCTGATCCTCCCCCTTCATTTTTGTACTAGGCTATATTTGATCAAAACTAGTTAACTAGTTAATGTTTGAATTCATCAAACACTTGTGGCCTGCTGTCCTCATGCCTCGAGCACAGCTAGGTAGCGTGACACACAGTGAGCAGGTGTGGGGAGAGAGATTGTGATGAGCAAGGGTCGTGCAGCAGGGCAGAGAGGGTGGACGGTGGCCAGGAATCAGAAGCCACATTCAGACCCGGCCTTTGCTGCTCTCTGCATGACCTCAGGCAAGTTTCTGCTCGCCTGGGACCACCAGTTTCCTCATGTAAAATGGAGACCATGTCACCTACTTCACACGATGTCTCAAGGACTAGAGAAAGCACCGCACATAGCGTACACCAGGCCTCATGCTTACTCTGAAGGGAAGCTACTCTCACCCAGGGCCTTGCGCCCATGCTAGGCAGGTCCTCCCCCACCGGGCTACCGCACCAACCTCCCCAGGCCCCTCAAGCAGAATCCTTCCCTTCTCTTCCCGGCACACCCCGCCTTCACCCACACCTGGCCTCTTGTTTGTTTGGAGTGCACACTTGGGTAAAGTGAGCAGGCCCTCTTGAGCTCTTGATCAAGGGCCACCAGCTGCGTCCTCTGGTGGCCAGAACGTCTCTGGGGTTGATTGCTGCATGGGCCTTGAAAACTGAGGATCAGGGTGCAATGAGTCAAAGGAGTAGAGTTTCAGAGGTTGTGGCAAAAGAGAGAGAGAGATGGGGACAAGGACATGAGGCACCTGGCCCAGAAGGAACTTGGGGGCAGAACGGAGGTGTCAGAAGGGGTTCTTACAGCTTTGCCGTGTGTGGTGTGGAGGGCACCTTGTCCTTGTCTCCTTGGCTGGGGGAGAAACCACCTCCCATGAAGTGTGGCGACCACGTTGAGCAGCTGGGGGCAGGGAGGCGCCCAGAAGTCGGCAGAGCCCAGCCAGGTCATGCCATCTCCCACTGGCTGCCTCCCCACAGTCTCCTTCCAGGGCACCTGGTACCCAAACCTTACCTGCCCCTTTCCCACTTGGTCCCCAGCCCCTCCTCCCTGCCCTCCCCAAGCTCTGCTTCATGCGTTGGCCTGGCAAGTCCTGGCCCTCCTCGTCCAGCTCCAGGCAGACTCCTGTTCATCCTTCAGAACCCACAGAGAGCTGGTCCCAAGAGCAGCCCCAGACGATTCAGCAGGCCCTCTTCAGGCCTCCTTCGACAGCCGAGTGTAGCTTTTGTTAGGTGGCTCTTCCGTCTCTCTTCCCTTTCACGACTCACACGCTGTGGAAACATGCTAAGCCGTGCTTACACCAAACTTTTGCATCTTTTCATAATAACACCAGGCAGCAGTTATGGAGCCATGACCCTGTATTGTCCTTACTTGATCCTGACTGCAGTCCTGGGATGGGGTGGGTGGTTGCTGTGGTGACTCCCGTTTCACAGGTGAGGAGACTGAAGTTCCGAGGGACTCCACAGTTCTTCCCCAGCCGGACTCACTCCTGCAGCTTCCTCTCCCAAGACACGAGTCCAAGGGTGCAGAGGGGTCTTGGAGACTGAGGCTGTTGTCAGCAGGAGAGGGAGGCACCTTGGGCATGGCTGTCATGGTGGGCCAGCTCCACCACAGTGTTACCAGCCCTCCCCATCTGGACCCCATCTGTCTTTGGAATCACCCAGCAGTGGCTGGAGCTGTGTCTCTGACTTGCTCTGTGACCCTAAAGAAGTGCTCAAGCACTCTGAGCCTGAGTTTCCTCACTAGAGGAAAAGGACTGGGCTCAGACTCTGGGTCCCCTAACAGAGATGGGGACCATCAGTTAGGAAAGATCAGAGTATTTTTCTTCCTGTCACGGAAAGATTTTGTCACAAAAAGATTTTGTCATTTTCCAGAAATTCTAAGGAGGGGAGGGGCAGTAATAGAAAAGGCAAATGGACTTCCTTGAGGAAACTCAAGCCCTGGTTGCAGTTTGCTTCTCTCTGGTCCTGCAGCTCCTGCCACATTGGAGAGGGAGCCAGCACCTGGGCCCTTCCTGCTGTCTTTGAAGTGCAGTGCCTGGCATTCGGGTCATAAAGTAGGTTGATATGCTTGGGATACAGAGGAACTGAGGGCCTTCGCCCAGAACCACTGACCAGCATTTCATGAAGGGCCAGAAGAAAAAGGATAGAGAGATGTTGGACGGTGTTGAGATCTCTGGAAGAACAAATGCCAGCAAGATTCCGTGGACATTCCCTTGCCATTTAGCAAGCCAGATGCTGGAGAGCCTGAGAGCACCCATGTGGCAAGCAAAAGCCACAGGTTCAGTGTTCCCTGCAGTGAAACTCCTTGACAAAGCCACACTCTGGGGACAGGAGAGAGTCCCACTCAACCCCAGCCTCAGGCTGTCCCTCACCAACATCCTCTCCCTGGTATGACTTAGCTCCTCATGCAGAGCTGGAAGGAATTCAGTAAAGCAAGATGTATTGTTATGGCTTCTTGCATCAGCACGCACGGAGCTTCTTAGAACCCCACAGTCGGCTCTCCTGCGCTCGCTCCTTGCTGTTTGTCAGGGTTCTAAATGAACTGCTCTCTGGTACTCCAGGGGCCATATTTCAAGAGTTCCGAGAAGTGCCACCTTCCCCTCTTGTGTGCAGTAACAGGAAGACATGTGCTTCCAGCACAAACAACCCATGGGGGTCTCCGAGCAAGATGCTTGGAGCAAGATGTTTATTGCCACAAGAGTATTTTTTCAAGAGCCACGTTGGATGAGAGGATAGGAGTTTGAAGTCATGTTCCAGGCCTAGACTGTTCTAGTAGCCCTGACAGGTCTCCTCCCTGTCACCCTGGCTCCCAGGATCACCTTTAGGAAAATAGCAACATGGTCTGTGGTTTCAGACTTTGCCCGTCCCTCCTCCCGCTCCACTCGCCTCCCTGCTGCCACCTCATATCTCATCTTTGTCTTTTAGATGCTGTTAGTTTTCCCAAAAGGGACAGTTGAATTTTCACAGGAGGAACTTATGATTGCTTTCCTCTGCTGTTAGTTCCCTGGCACGTGCGTCCATCTGCCCTAAAGCTTTAGCCCGTCCCTTTCTGCTCATGATGCCCCCACAGGGGTGGGTGGCATTGCCCCCATGCCTGCTGAGGATCAGCCCAGCTCTCTGAGTTTGACAGTAAGCGTGTCAGGACAGCTGGTCCCCATGTGAATCATGTTCTGTTAGTTGCATCAACGCTGTTTTCCCACTTATAAGTAGCAATGGAAAGTATATTTTAATATATTTATATAAGTTCAATTTACAGACATGAGTTATGGCACAGGCAGCAACCAGGCCTGACAGAAATCACAAAGGGGGACCGCAGGTGGCTGAGGACCCTGCTCTGCGGGTCCTTTTAGGAAGAGGCATTCTCCCAGGAAGGCTGAGGTGGTTGTGCTCCCATCTTTCCTTTTTCTCCATTCCAGGCATAGATCCTGAAAAACTAGAGCGAATCCAGCTGCCGGTGCCAAATGAAGCCGAGAAGACCACCTACAACCATCTGCTGGCCGAGAGACTCATCAGGATCATGAACAGCGCTGCGCAGCCAGGTGCCTTCCAGGGCAGGGGGGTTGCTGGGGGGGGGGGTGCTGTCTGTTCACAGCACCCTGGGGTCGGGGACCCGTCCCGGCTGGGCCCCATGAGCCCTAGGTTCTGGACCTGGCCCTTCTCAGAGTCCAGGCATGTCTCAGCCACTCCCTGTGCTCCTGGTCACCTCCTAGTCTCCTTCCCACTCAAAAGTGGCCATCTCTACCTCCTCCTACACCCAGCCTTTCTCTTACCAGTTTTGCCAATGTCTTGGTGGCCCGAGGCCATGTTGTGTGAAGGAAGTAGGCTGGGAGTCTGCAGCCAGGGTGGAGGGCGGAAGGTTTGAATGCAACGCTGTGGATGACACTCGGTGTGGCCAGTATCTGCCCTGGGCGGCCTGATGCTGAGGTTCAGGCCAGCGCTGATCTGCAAGAAGACAGCACTAGGAATAGCAAGTGGAGTGACCTAGCTTAGTGTTTCTTGACTGGGAGAATTTTGCCCTTCAGGGGACATTTGACAATGTCTAGAGACATTTTTTGGTCATCACAACTAAGAATGCTATTGGCATTTGGTGGGGGAAAGGCTGAGGGTGCTGCTAAACACCCTGTCATACACTCAACAGCCCCCACAGCAGAGTTGTCTGGCCCAGAACAGCAACACTGCCAAGGCTGAGAACCCCTGATTGCATTGGAGTGAGTTCAAGGTAAAGGGCCAACTGCACTGTTGGCTTGGTGGAGAGAACACTGAGATGCAGAGTCAGGAACAGCCCCATGGAGTGGGCTCAGGGCTGGGCAGGGCAGGTCAGAGGTGGAGGTTGTGATTGCAGCCAGGAGCCTCCCAAGGCAGAGCAGTGGTGGCTGGAGCAGAGTATGGCTATGACAGTGAGCAAGAGGAGGTCCTAGAGAGCCAGACCATGGCTTTGGGGATGTCACAGGTATCAGAGTATTTATTCACTGGACAGTTTTCTGAGGGCTCATGCATGCTAGCCACAGCATGAGTGACAAGGGTTCAAGAATAGTGGGATAGATGTGGCTCTTTCCCCCAGCAGCTATATGTAGATGGTGGCCTGTGAAGTCCCAGAAGCCTGTGGGTTTCGTGTGTATAGAGAAGGGCTGAGGGCTACAACCAACACTGGGAACCCCCACAGACACAGCCTGTTAAGCCCCAGGAAAGGAGAGAGGGCTGTCATGGATGGAGCCCCAGGACCCTAGCAGTACCTAAAGGTGACAAAGAGGTATCCTGACCCAGGAGAAGAGGGCAGGAGGCTGTGGCTCTGGGTGGGGGTGGGTTTCTGCCGAGAGCTCCAGTCTAGGAGGCAGAGTGCAGCCCTGACAACGGTGCTCGTGGGCGCCTGGCAGGGCTGTGGGAACCAGGCGGGGCAGGACAGTCAAGGCAAGGGTTGTCCTCTCTGACTCTCCTTCTATACCAGGGCCTTTCCCCAGAAACCAGCTTAAAGAGCCACGGGGAAGTTTGTATGAGCAGATGTCCCTCGTCAAGCACACAAGTACTTCTACGGGAGGTGCCAGATGTGGACTATGGCCTGTAGGCACCTGGCTGCACCAGGCCTGGCTGGGAAACTCTGGACAAGTTTCTTCTTTAAATCTTTAGAGCACCATTGCAGGGGGCTGCAGTCCTTGTGAGGTGTATGTAAAGCACCCAGCAGGCACCTGGCACATAGCAGGCTGGCGTAGCCAGCTACTATAGTCAGAACTTGGTTGCAGTTAACAAACCCAACTCAGACTGCCTTAAATAATGCAAACAGAATGGGACAGATAAGCAAAGCTGGGCTGGCTTGTAAAGTCCGTGGGGTCAGCTGCAGGCACCGCTGGGTCCATGGCCTCGAGTAATGTTTTCAAGCTCCGACTCGACTCCGCTGCTCTGGTTTGGGAAGATGACCAGCAGCTATCCTTTCTCTTTAGAGTTCTAGCCTCGCTCTTGGGAGGCTCTTCAGCTTGGGCTGTCTGTTTGGAAAAGAGATCTTGCAGGTCTATTTGCAGAACTTGGCGAAGATTAAAAATGTTGGCAAAGGGTAGGGATTGTAGCTCAGTGGTAGCTTAGCTAGCTTGCCTCACGTGAGGCACTGGGTTCAATCTTCAGCACCACATAAAAATAAATAAAGATATTGTGTCCATCTACAACTAAAAAAAAAAACATTTAAAAAAAACGTTGGCAAGGGTGGGGAGGTGGCTGAGATGGATCACGCTGCTCTGTCCTCCCTGAGTCCAGCTCCAGGAGAGGCTCTTGCACAGCAGTTCCAGCCAGCTGTGGATTGGGGCCTTGCTGGCTCTGGTTCCTCACCTGTGCCACCCAATCACTGACCCAAGGAATGGAATACCCTGCCCACCCCTGGAAGGGGGCTGGCTCCACCCAAATCACACATCTCAGAGTGGGGCTGGTGGTTCCCCAGAGGAGACTGGGCATGCCCCTCCCTGGAGCAGGACACAGTGCTGGATGAGCACAGCAGTGCAGAGGCCACTTCCTGGACCTGCCACAGCATTGCCCTGTCCTCCTCTTTTGCCTTCCCTCCCCTGGGAGAGGGGCTTCAGGGAAGAGTTTGGTATAAGCAGTTTTTCTGGGAACATTGAATTATAACTAATGGGGGAAAGGCTGGCTTGTGGGGGCTCCCTCTGCGTCCCCACTGAATGTGGGTCCGTGAGCAGGGAAGGCCAGAGCTTGTGTCTGAGGCATGCGCCGCAGTGCTGTGTGGGTCTGACCTGCTCTGCCCTGCAGATGGGAAGATCCGGCTGGCGACCCTGGAGCTGAGCTGCCTGCTTCTAAAGCAGCAGGTACTGGCCGCCTCTGGCTGCATCATGAAGGACGTGCACCTGGCCTGCCTACAGGTGGGCACCTCTCCCTGTCCCCTTCCCATGGGCCAGGAGAGCCACAGGGAGTCACGAGAGAGGGAGGGAGGCTGCTGTGTCCAGATCAGAGCCCTGCCCCAGGGTGTCCATAGCTCAGCTAGAAGCTGGACCTGAGGCCCCACTGCAGCCTGTTTGTCTAGAAGGAACTTCCTTTAGCCAGGATTCCCTTGCAGAGGCTGTTTAACCTTGCACTTCAGTAGCTTCTGTTCCAGTTATTTGGTTCTGTGTTTGACTGCAAGATTTTAAATGGTTTCTTTTGTGTTACAAAACTCTTACACATTTACAAACATACACTTACTTATTTATAGTTTTTTGTGTGAAGTATACACTTATTAAGTTTTCCATAGCTTTTTATGTCCCCTTTATTTTTGATATTAGAAAATTTAGGAAGCATCAAGAGGTAAAAAAGTAGTAACTGTAATTAACACTTGAGTGTGTCTTTGCAGATATGCCCTCACATGCGCACACACACACAAGGGGTTTTTTTTTATAAAAGTGGAATCATGGGCCTGGGGTTGTGCCTCAGTGGTAAAGCACTTGCCTAGCACGTGTGAGGCACTGCGTTCTATCCTCAGCGCCACATAAAAATAAATAAAAATAAAGGTATTGTGTCTATCAACAACTAAAAAAAAGAAAAAATGGAATCATGTGGCCATACTTAATAATCCACTTACCCCACTCAGTTACACATGAACATCTTCCCATGTCATTACACTGAATTGCCTGCCCTTTCCTTGTTTTCACTTTGAGCTCTACCATCCCTCCTAAATTCTGTTTAAGAATCATTTTCTTTCTTTCTCCTCCCCACCCCCACCCTAGGAATTGAACCCAGGGATGCTTTACCACTGGGCAACATTCTCAGCCCTTTTTTTATTTTTTATTCTGAGACAGGGTCTCACTAAATTGGTTAAGGGCCTCATTAAGTCACTGAGCCTGGCTTTAAACTTCAGATCCTCCTGTCTCAGCCTCCTGAGTTGCTGGGATTACACACGTGCCCACCACACCCAGCTAAGAACCATTTTCTATCTTGAGGATATTCATCCATCACCTATTTTCTGTGCACTTTGATTTTAGAATTCGTAACTAAACCTACCATTTGCCTCCATAGACCCACCCCCTTCACACCTCCCTTTTCTTTTCACAGGGTGCAAGAGAAGAGAGTGTCCACCTCGCAAGACATTTTTACAAGGTAATTGGCAGCACAGATGGACAGCAGCATGGGGTGTCTTGAGGAAACAGGATCATGGTGACTGGTCCCAAGCACATAAAGGTTATGTGTCTTCAGGATTTTTTAGACCTGTGATTACCAAATAAAAACGTTCAGCGTCACAGGCTCCAGGGCAGTGCTCTTGGAACTTTTCATGCCCTCTTACCAGTAAAATTTTTGGGGGGACTCCTAGTTTATGACAGTTTCTCAATTGAGTTTATGAAGTTTATAAGTTATGGATTGTATAGCCATAGAACTAAATGATACATGACAAACTTACATTCATGAGTTACATATGCTAATGCATACAAAATTACTTGTGAATTACCTATGACTTTACACGTATCTCCGTACATACATGCTAAGAAACCTCGTGGATACCTCTAAACAATTTATCAAGTCCAGTGAGATTGTATAAAGTCATCTTTGGAATCTGAAAAATTTGTAGAGGCTGATCTTCAGATCCAGATGATTAGTTTTTAGATATCTAATTGGTGTCGTTTTGTTTAGCTTTTTTTCTCCTGGTGCTAGGATGTGAACCCAGGGCCCTCGGGTATGCGAGCCATGCACTATACCAATGAGTTATGCTCCGGGCCCGGTTTTGCTCAGCAATTAAAGCACATTTTTCATCTGGTTGGGCTGCTATAACAAAATTTCATCAGCTGGGTGGCCTATTAAAATAGGGATTTGTCCTCACAGTTCTGGAGAGTGGGTAGTCCAAGGCCAAGGCAGATTCGTGTCTGGAGAGGGCCTGCTTTCTCATAGGCGATGCCTTCTCACTGTGTCCTCACATAGTGGAAGGGGCAGGCAATACCTGGGGTCACTTTTTTTTTTTTTTTAATTTTTTTTGTTGATGGACCTTTTATTTATTTATTTATTATGTGGTGCTAAGAATCTAACTCAGTGTCTCACGCATGCTAGGCAAGGGCTCTACCACTGAGCCACATCCCAGCCCCCTGGGGTCACTTTTATAAGGTCACTAACCCCATTCATGAGGGCTCTATCTTCATGACCTAGTCACCCCCAAACACGCCATGTCAGGTCACCCTGGGGTTAGGATTTTAACAGGAATGTTGCAGGGACGGAGACGTCTGAGCCTTGCCTTATGCAGGTCTCATCATTGGCCAGCCTGGGAGATCAAGGCACGTGTCCAGTGGTCCCAGTGGTTTTCTCATTTTTCAGCCTCCCTGTCAGATCTCTCCAGATCCTGTTGGTCGTGATTTCCCTCCTAAATGCAGGGCTCATACAGACCCCCAGGAAAGGGAAGGGGAAGGTGTTGGCCCTGCCCTGTCCTTGACCTCTGCCTGGGCTTTCACCAGCCGCACTCTCTAGACTGCTTTCTCTGCAGGAAGCTCTGAAGCCCACTAGCCCTTGTTACCCGTCTGTAATAAGACAAGATCAGGTCCTAGAATCTGCAAGTCTACCTTGCCAGGCTCAGTTGGCTCCACCCAGCATCAGTGGTGGACATGCCCTGTGAGTGGCACCACTGTGACCCCACTCACTGAGGAGGATATCCCAGCTCCTCCCTGAACAGCTGGCCTTGGAATAGGGACACACTTCCTCTAGCCAAGCCCCAAAGAAAGCAGAGGTCCTATGGCTGCTGCCCTAGTCAGCCTCAAATCTCTTCCCAGCAGAACTGCTCTAAATTTATTTACCTCCCTTGAAAGCTTTTGGAACCCAGAGAGAAAGGCATAGAGGTGGGCGTTTCCCCAGAAGGTGCTGCTTTATTAACACTGGGGCAAGCACAGCACCCCCCCCCCCATGGAGCGTGCACTCAGCACCGGGAGGCACTGGGTTCATCCTCAGTAACTTATGAGGTTAAGGGGTGGCTGATATGTTTGAATTTCAGCTTCATTCTCCCAATGGATGTTTTTGCTCACACTTCTGTCTGGTAATACCTGCATCCTGAGTGCACCTCAGGAGGCTGGGGTGTTGCCAGGGGCTGTGGTTTCTATTGGTGCTCCTTACGCTGTGCAAGAGTGTTCCAAGGGGCTGGGATTGTGGCTCAGCGGTAGAGTGCTTGCCTCGCATGCGTGAGGCCCTGGGTTCGATCCTCAGCACCACATACAAAGCAATAAAATAAAGACATTGTGTCCATCTACAAAAAAAAAAAAAAAAGAGTGTTCCAAGTTTACCTATAGTGCTGACAACTGGAAAAGTAGAAAAAGGGTCTCTGCCCTTTGCCACCCTGACTTTGCGGGTGTGTGTGCACGCATGCATGGCTGTTTCAGGAGACAGACAGGACAGCTGTGACTGTGGTTGCCCAGTATTAGTGGCGGTGAGCGCTAACGTTTCCCAGGCCCTGGCCGAGGGCCGGCTCTGCTGGGTGTTTCGTGCATACCAGCTCTTTCCCCTCGCCTGAGTGGCCCAGCACACTGGCCTGCCATCCTTTTGCTTTTTGTCTTCGCGCTGCTGCAGGGGTACTGTCACAAACAGACCTGGGATCTGGCCCCCAGATTATGTGTCACACACCCAAGTTCATAACCACCACCGTTCTGAAAGGGACCTCCTGGGCAGAGGCTCAGCCCGGGGCACTGCAAGACCCTGAGGGCTCTGCTCAAATGCAGATAGATCAGGCGTGTGATTTAGGGTTAAGCGTTCTTAATAATTCCCTTCTTTCAAACTGTGGGCCTCACAATTTTAACATGGTGACTTAACCAGAACCTCCCATTTCTACAATCATTCTTGACCAATAGATGATGTCTAGCACTTGAAATAGCAACCTCTTTTGTTTTAGTTATGTATAATGGTATTTTTGTTGTTGGTTTCTCATGAACTGCTTTGACAAAAAGAACTCAGTATGCTTTTTAAAAAAGGAGAAAAACGTTGAGTGGTGCAGTTTGGTATTTGCTGATTAGAGCATGTGTGTGCACGTTCACGTGTGTATTTTACTTCCTGGTGATTTACGAGAACTTGATGATGAGAAACAGATGGCCTCAAAGGCCAAGAGCTGGAGTTTATAATACTGTGTTTATGGAAAAAAGCCACAAACAGTCTTCTCTTCCCTCCCTCCTTTTCTTTTAGGGAGAAGACATTTTTTTGGACATGTTCGAAGATGAGTACAGAAGCATGACGGTGAGTGAGGGCCAGGACACACCTGAGTGGGGCACGCGTGCCTGCCAAGCTGGGAGGCTCTGGGTCTGACGGAGCTCTCTAACTGGTGGTAGAAATTGGTGGGGAGTCCATTTTAAATGGAGCCCTTTGATCCCCACTGCCACTGGTCACATGTTGGGTCACGTCTGTCACATGGGTCAGAAAGATGCACTTTGATGCCAACATCACTGGGCGTGGGGGTGTCTTCTTATTAAGGACTGTACCGTACCAGTCAGGAAAGGAGGTTGTGTGTATATTAAATCCCTTAGTCTTCACATCAACCACAGGAAAAGGCTACTATCATTGTCTCCTTTTGCTAATGAGGAAACTGGGAGTCAGAGGCCAAATCGTGTCCCCAAATGTGTCCTGCCGATTAGTGGTGGAGCCGGGCTTCCTGAAGCAGAGCATTTGGCCTGTCCCTGTGTCCTGTGGTGCCTTCTCCTGTGCTGCCGCCCGGGAACAGTCCAGCAGGCGGTGCCAGCAGTGTCTCCCTCGCCCTCCTGGAGGAGCGTCCTGGGAAGCAGCACTCGGGAGACGACAGCTTTCTGTTTTGTTCTTCTGTCGCTGCATCCCCAGCCCTTGCCCCTGAGTAAATACTCAGTAAATGGATGGTAAATTATTACTCACCAAAGTATGAAGTGATTGGAGTGTTTATAATAAACCTAAGTGTTTAAAATGTCAAAAAGAAAAAGACAGTGTGGCTAAGTGTCTCCTGGCTTCATGGTCTGCTCGCCGGGCTCTGGACAGCAGGCCCTCACCACATCCCAGTCCCTGCACGCCTGCGGTCTCGCTGGGGCCTCGCCAGGCTCCAAGGGTGCCCCAGCAGTGCCCAGCCGCCAGGTCTCCTGTGCTATGTGGGCTTCTGTGACTGCTCGCTCCTGCTGATGTATGCAGTTCTCTGTCACCTCCAGCCCTGCAGAAGGGCAGCTCAGACTTCTGCTCTTCAGATCAATAATCAAAATGGAATGGATTCAAGGGTTATTTGCCGTTTTGTCTTATCCCCCCAACTCCTTCTTCTACAAAGTAATTCTCCATAGTTTGGTTTCCGGTTTGGAAGTGTAAATTTCACACGTCACTTGCTATGTGGAAAAGCTTGTTTGTGTTTTTGTTTGCTTGCTGTGTGACCTTGGGCAAGTTGCTGAAACTTGGAGCCTTGATTTCTCGCATATGTGCACTGGGCCCATGTGACAGAGCCCAAGGTGGGTGTGGAATACCCAGCAGGGTGCTTCATGCAGCGTCCATGCGCAGAAAGTGTCCGTTCCCTTTCCTTCCTACCCTAGGACACTTTTCTGGGTTTTGTTTGTTTTGATCCAGTGTCTGTGGCATGTCCTGCATGATGCCTGGCATTCTAGAAAAATGCAAAGGCGACACGCTGGACCTGGGGCTGAAGGCAGTCCTCAGCTCAGGCCTTAGGAGTTCAGCCCCTGAGGAAACCCAGGTGCCAGTGGGCCTCGAACGCTGCCCAAGTTTCAGAGGAGGGGCCCAAACCAGGCCTTGGCTCTTGATGCTCCCCTCGCTTTCCTTAGCTTAATGCTAGAGGTACCGTGGGCCCTGCGGGCTGGTTTCCCATGGCAAGCTGCAAGGGGCTCAGGGGAGGCTGTGAACAGCGGTGGGGGCAGGGCAGAGGGAGCCGTGAGCAAATGGGGCAGGCTGTGAGGGGGCTGCGTAGGCCAAGGCAGCCTGGGGCCAAAACAGGGAGCGGGTGGGAGACCTCAGGCCTCTGAAAGAGAGTACTTAAAGGGTCCAAAGGAAGAGGAGAGGTAACCTGCAGTAAGTGATTCTGTAGCCCCAGCTTTGCTTTTTGGGGGAGGCGGTACTGGAGATTGAATACGGGAGCATTTTACCACTGAGTTATATCCCCAGCCCTTTTGTTTTATTTTGAGACAGGTCCTCACTACATTGCTGAGGCTGGCTTTTAACTTGTAATCCTCCTGTCTCAGCCTCCTGAGTGGCTGGGATCATAGGTGTGCACCTCCATGCCTGGCATCCTTGACTCGACTTAGTGAAAATATCTGCAACTTAGAAAACACAGGTGGCACCTTGCTCATGCATCTACCCTCCCAAGTGAGGGACCTTCTTAGAGGCTTCCTGTGATGTCTCTCTCCTAGATGAAGCCCATGAATGTGGAGTATCTCATGATGGATGCCTCCATCCTGCTGCCCCCAACCGGCACCCCCCTGACAGGCATTGACTTTGTGAAGCGACTGCCATGTGGTGATGTGGAGAAGACCCGGAGGGTGAGTGAGCCCTAAATCCATCCTCTCCTGAACAGCCATTGGCCAGAACCACTCCCAGGCGGGCAGGGACAGACCTCTTTGTCCAAGTTAAGACTGTGTTGAACGGGAGCTTAGGTCTTGGGTAGAGGGTACCTCCACCAGCCAAGGCTCTGCTGAGGGCGTCGCCCTGGGAAGTGTCATTGCACTGCAGCACTGTGGGCTGCAGACAGGCCGCCATGGCCAGGGCAGAGCGCAGCCTGAGCCAGAGCCCCTGGAGCGGAAGCCAGGAGGCTGGGCTTCTGCAAACCACCGGGCGAGCCCAGGACCTGCAGTGCAGGTAAGGTGGTGTGTGAAGTCTCAGCAGGATTGCTCAGGACCCCCAGAGATAGCGTGCTGTTAAGGTATCTGACAGATCTTGGGGCTAGGCACACGCAAGTGAATTGTGATTCTGGGGGCCTGCGAGAGAGGTGTGTGTGGAGGGCAGAGCGGTTCTCAGAAGTAGCTGGAGCGTGTGCTTCCGTCGTCAGCACTTTTTTCCGAGGCGGGTGCTCTAGGAAGCAGTCTCAGCAGGGCTGTTCATGGTATTTTATCTCCCTTGTACGATCACAGTTTCTTTCTTAGAAAGCACCACAGCCTTTTCCTAGAAAATCATTCCCTAGATACATGAATATCAGTGGATAATTTAGAGGAATTCATTGCATGTGACTCTGGTTATCAGCCCACATCTTCTGAGTTCATCTGTGTGTGCCCAGAGTGGCAGAGGTGTTTCACTTTGGGATTTTGGAAAGTGGGAGTGACCTGCTGTGTGCTTCTCGGATGAGAGGGATCCACAGCCTTCCTCCTCCCAGCTGGCACTTTGGTCTTGGTGGCCCAGAGCTGCAGAGGAAGTGGGACCCACGTGTCTTGAGTTGATCTGCAGTTCCAGTCGTCTGAGCAAACCCACAGACCTCACCGCAGGACCCTCCCTGTCCGGGCTGTGGGTGCCTTCCTTCCACGTGCTCCAGCAAGTACTGTGTCCCCACTGGTCAGCCAAGTGGTTCTGTTGGTGGGTGGCACTGTTTGCACTGGCGCCTTGGCATCAGCTCTCATGGAGACAAGTTCTGACAAACAGGCTCGTGTCAGCTCAGCAACTCCTCCTGGAGGCTGGCGAGCTCCCCTCAGCCTTTGGCCTAAGAGGTGTTCCCTGGCAAGATTCCAATGGGACCGCAAACCCCCTGGGGCTGCAGTGTCCCCAGAGCTCAGAGGTCCTTCCCAGCTCCTGATGCAGAAGGTGCAGCTCCTGAAGACCATGAATGTGGCCGTGGGTGCATGCTGCCTGCCTGTGGTTCTTGGTGATCAGATGCCTCTTACTACTCTTTGATATCTTTGGTTATAAAATTACTCTTACATCACTTCTTTACATGGATTTCCTTATTTAATGTACACCCACCCTATGAGGTGGCCGCTGTTATTTTGCACAGAGGGAGCTTCTGAGACAAGAGGGGGTAAACCAGCTTGTTCAAAGGCACCCGGGGAGTCAGGAGCTGGCCGGGCAGCGTGGCCTCCCGAGCCCAGGCTCAAGCACTCCGGCCGACTGCTTCTCCCTGCAGCTGTCATTCTGTCCACTAGCCCTGGTTGGGCTGGACACAGGGACATCAAACACAGCCCAATCCTCCAGGGTAGGGTGGGAAGGGCAACACAGTCCATGTGCTGGACTGGCACTGAAGTGCCATGAGGCCTGGGGTGAGGAGCAGGCACCAGAGCAGGCAGCCCTTAAGCCAAGCCTGTGCAGGAGTGAGCTGGGCAGCTGGGGGAGGACAAAGGCTGCGGGGGGAGTGGCAGGTTCTGGCACCTACTGGTGCTGCAGCTGATGAAAAGTGATAAGGGCAGGTGGTAGGGATGCTGGTGGGAGGGGGCCCTTGGAGCCTCGTGAGGACCTGGCCGGCACCTCTTAGCACTATTTAATGACATCACATGCCCTCAGTGAGGGCAGATGGTCCTATGCATAGAGGGAAATTGAAGAAATTCAAGGATGAGCAGTCAGGCATGTGGTCTAGTAGGGCAGGTTGTGTGTCCACTATGGGCCACTGTCTCTTCATCTATGAAGCAGAATGTCCCTGCCTTTCCAGAGCTACTGTGAGGTGTCAATGGAAGGCATACACACAAAAGGACACTGTCAAGTCCTTGGTGCTACTGGTTCTTTTCCTCCCTTTCCCCCTCATATTTCATCTAGTTGCAAGTTCCTGGGGTCATGCCACCCACCTCCCTTGTCTCCAGAGCCCTGGGGGCATCTGGACTTCCTGGGGTCTCTTGTTAGGCCTTTGTAAGTGTGCCCAGTTTACAAAAGCAACTCCAGAGTCCCCAAGTCCCTGGGTAGCAGAATGATATAAAATAGGGCAAACTCTTCCATCAAAGTTGTCCTCTATGGAAAAGCTTCCTGTTGTCATTCAATAATCAGTTTTTGAGGGGGAGTATTGACCACTCATCGCAGTCAGTTTCTGTTGCAAGACCGCTGTCTAGAATCATCTGGAAGCTTAGCCTCTCAAGCCCCTTTCAGAAATCAGAACGTAGCAGCATTCTTTGGGTTTGAGCTAAAGGAAGTGTATGTTTTAGCAAGCAGCTGGGGCCTAGGGGTTTATTTCATATTTTTTTATTCTATTCAAAGAACATTCTATCTCACCTCATTTGGTTCAATCAATATCTTTAATGCCTTTTTTCTTTTTTTTTTTTTTTACCAAATAGACTTTTAATTTTTAGGATACTAATCCTTTTCAAAAATCCCACCTTTATTTTCCCTACCCTTTATTTTCCGTAAGGGCTCATCAGGTAGTTCAGACAGCCCTCGCGGGTGAATCTCTGCTAGCTTGTGGGGTATTGGTTCACACACTCGTCAAAGCAGCACTGGATTCCCATGCACCGAAATGCTGGGCTGTGCCTAGGGTGCAGGAGTGAGCGGGACAGGCTTCCTGCCTTCTGGCTTCCCTCTTTCCCTAGCTGTGAACTTTAGTAACAAGCCCCTGGGTGGCAGGATGCATAGCAGGCTGCAGTCAAGACTGCGGGGAGGCATGGCCTGATGCAATGTGGGCTGAGTGACAGGTGGCCCTTAGCAGGGGGATCAGCAAAAGCTGCTCCGCAGAGTTACTTTGAAGTAGAACCTGAAGGACAGAAAGGAGCCAGGAGAGTCAAAGGAGGCACTTTCCAGGCAGGGAACAGCCCATGCAGAGTCCTGAGGTGCCAAAAAGTGCCACGTGAACAGGATCAGAACCCCCTGCACACAGCCAGGGAAGGGAGAGGACAGGAGGGGAGCGTGGAGCCTGGGCAGGCACCTGCTGTGAGATCATTCTTACCTATACTTTGTCAGACCAAAGTAGCAGGAGTGCCACTGAGCCACACAAGCCTCGAGGGGAAGTTCATGTTGAAAGGAAGGTCACAGGAGCTTATGGGGTCTGATGGGAACACTTGAGCAGAACTTTGGACTGGCTGGAGCCAGCCTGCACTGAGGGGCAGTTGAGGGAGGCTGCTAAGAAACAATGCAGGTTCATGCATCAGACCATCCGTGGAGCAAACCCCAACACCAGCCACGTGACCTTGAGCACATTTCTTAACCTCCCTGAGCCTGAAGTTCTCACGGATCCTGCCCCTCAGCCCTTGCCCACAGGAGATGAGAGTGCAGCTGAGAAATGACAAGCTCAGCACCTGGCAGACAGCGAGCGCTCAGGCGTTGGCCACACAGTGGTGGAGCACTTGGCACCGGGGCTGGCCGGGGTAGGGTCTCCAGCCAGCAAAACCCACGGAGGCTTAGCGCTGGAGGAAAGAGAGTTAGGCCTTGGACTTTCTGGTGACCCTCAAAGTCTGAATCCAAGCTCTTCCCATCTTCATGTGGCAGTCGTGGAAGCAGTGAATGCATTTGCACTGGGTTTTATTTGTCCCAGCATCGCTTCCCTGTCCCTTGTAAGCCACAGAAGTTTTTGTGTTGATCACTATTGACCTTCAGGAAATAAGACATTTTGCTTTATTTTTTGGTTATGTATTACATGTTAAAGAAAAGGCAGTAAGATCTCAACATTAGAGAGAGTTTCCCAGAATCATTCCCCAGAGTCAGGCTAAACCTCCCAGGATTCCATCACCAAAGCAGCAACATGCAGATCCTTGTGTCTCCTCCCCTTCTTGTTCACACACGTCTTCTCATGGTGGCAAACGTGAGCCCTGGCCTTGCTTGTCTCTCTCGCCTTTTTTTGTGCTTTCCATGTAGCACGGGAAGTTTTTGTGTTCCAGTGTACTTTTGGTTTTGTTTGTTTTACGGTGCTGGATGCAGCCCAAGGCCTCCTGCGTGCTGGGCAAATGCTCCACTCCCGAGCTTCACCCAGAGCCCGTGAGACAGTTGCAATCAGCGGTGTCTTGTGACTGCATAAAGGTTTTCCCATGACTTTTGCCATAGTTTACTTAGGCATTTTCCTGCTAGGAGGCATTTATTTTGGTTGGTTTCACTGTTACATTATTTTCAACTGATCTGTAATGAGCCGCTTTGTGAATACAGCCCCTTCTTTCTTTTGAATTGTTTCTTTAGGATAAGTTCCCAGAGACAGCATTTCCGGTTCGGAGGGTATGAACGTCTTTTTGTGCCTCTACACATTGCCACGTTGCTCTCCCGTGGGTCGCGCCCATCTTAAACAGCTTTGGCACTTTTTAAGGGAAGACTGACTTTCACAGCCATTTCCCTGAGTGACTGTCAAGAGCTGAGCCAGGGCCAGCCCCATGCCGGGCGCACCCTGCAGCTCTCCACACTCACGCCTCACGGCACCCCATTTCCAGAGCATTAGCGGGGCTCAGGGAATCCATGTGTTCACCTAAGGCCCAGCTTGAGCCAAGGTCTGTCTGACTCCAGATCCGCTGTCCTGCCCCTGTTCATTGGACTCCTTCCCCGGAAACACTGAGCTTGCCAGAGTTGGCCTCCAGATTCACTGAAGCAAGGAAACTGGAGAAATCACTTTATATTTGAGCTTGGTTGGCCATCCCCACTTTTTAAAAGTTAGTCTGTCCTTCCAAGGGTCAGCCTTCTTGGTATTCTATGAAAAAACCTGAAAGAATAATAATTTGTGATTCCTTGTTCAGTAATACTTTTAAGTTTGCATCTTTATTTCGCAAAAAAAAGAAAAAGAAAAGAAAAGCACTCAATAAAACCTGGGGCCCAGGCCCTGGCTCGAGTCTTCTTAAGACCAAGGAGTGTGGTTGGACGAACACAGACTTGAAGGCGGTTTTGCACCCAGTGCCCTTGGGCAGGAGGCTCATGTCCCTGAGCTTTGGTTTCTGTATAAACTGTGAGCCACACGGGGTTGTCAAGAAGCCTGAGGAGCGGACACCACGCAGCCACAGTGCTGCTGTTCCCAGGGTGGCGGAATGGCGTGTGTGGCCCTCACCCTCGTGTTTGAGCATTTTGGTGGGTTTTTGGCATTGAGGCACTAGTCGCATGCCCGCCAGGCCCTCAGACCCCGTGGAAGGCGGCCGGCTTCTGTCCACGTGGAGTACCTGCCCCGTGGGAGTCAGCTGCTTCCACCCACCCCTGACTTTGAAGTGCACTCTTCCTTCTCTTGGAAGGTGGGGCAGAAACCAGGAAAAGTAGTGGGATTTCATTTTATATATTTTATATTCTATTTTGTATTTCAAGTAGTTTTAGTTTTTGTTCGTATTCCTCGAAATACCTTCCGTTTGTTGTTTGCCAAGCAAAAGCAGATGTCTGACAACAAGGCCTGTTAGGAGCCGGTTCTGAGCTCCTCTTGTATTTGCTGGAGAGCCCGGGCTTTCCAGGGGACAGGCGGGAGGAAATGAGGAGCGCTGCGCTTCTGTTTGCTCATCTCTGCTCTGGTCCTGCTGGAGTTTTGCCTTCAGAGCCCCAAGAGAAAGGGGGCTCTAGGGACCTGAGGCCTCCCGTTGAATGGGACCTGCCTGCACAGGGCCTTTTTCTTTCTTTTTTCATTATCCCCAAGGTCATGTCTCCTTATTTGAGAGCTCAACTGTCACATATTCCCAGTGACCACCCACATCTTGGGCCTTCTACACTGGGCTGGCACAGCGCTAAGGGACATGAGCGCCTGACATTGGTGAGTCTCAGCCGTGAGAGCTGAGGTCACTCTGCCCACGCAGCTCCCTTTTTTCCCTAAGGTCTTGAAGTTGCAGTGAGGTGCCCTCAGCCCCTGGTAGACAGTAGGTGCTTACTAAATATAGACTCTTTTGATTTTTTAATGGAACTCCATCTCTTTTTCTTCTGATTATTAACAGATGTGTTTATGAAAACTGTACCTTAAAATCTGTACTGCTAAGAGTGTTCAGGTCAGACACCAAGGCCACCAGTGCCATCACAGTGTGGAGCTTTGTGATTTGCAGAGAAGACTGCAGTGCTTCAGGAGGGTAGTGTGCTTCCAGTGTCCTCTACCAGGAGACTGGTCCAAGGCCTCCCGCCAGGTGGGGACCAAGGCAGGAGCAGGGAGGTGGGCTGATGAGCAGCCTTATGCCTGGGGCCTGATGAGGCCGCATAAGGCCTGGGAGGCGCCTCACTGTGTATCCTCCCTTCACATGGGCCGTCTCCATCAGAGCTGTGAACAAAGGACCCGAAGGCACGCTGGAGTTCATCTTTGTGCGGTTCACCTGTGTTGACAGTGGTTGGTTCCTTCCTCCTCCTCTCTTTCCAGCATGGCATCGGTTAAGTGGCTGGTTGGCTGCCCCTTTATGGAGTACCGTGTTGGTTGTACCCCTTCGACATTTTTCTCAGGGCCATCTCCTGGCCCTGGGCATTAGAGATTGCTGTGCCCACTTCACCAATGAGGGAAATGAGGCCCACAAGTCAGAGGCCTTTCCCGGCACAGTGGAGCTGGGAGTCCAGTGCAGATCTGTCTGTCTGGTTCTGAGCTGTGTCCCTCCACTGGGCATGTCATTCCAGGGAGAGGCTTGGAGGTGCTGTTTCATGGGGACTGCCCTCTGCTTCTTGGCTCAGGTTGGTGACAGGCCTATTCTTGGGGCTAAAGGCTGCTTTCTGCACAAACGTCACTGGCTTTCAGGGACTCTACCTGTTTTTTTGCTTTCTGGAGATGCCTGACAGCCGCCTGCATCCTGACAGAGCGGGATCAGGAGTCCGTGTGCTGGCAGAGTGGATTCTTACCCCAAAGAGCTGGCTGAGAAAGCCTGAGGGGCCCTCGGGGGGCATCTCTGCATACCTGCCAGGTGCCAGGCCTTGGCCCTGTCAGCAGCACATTCCCCATCACAAGCTTTTAACAGGCTCTCGCCAGCTCTGAAGACCGCGTGCATCTCCCTGCTTGTCTTCCCACTCCTCTGCCTTCGGTGGGGAGGACCTTGAAATGCTTTCACTAGCGAGGTGGGTTTCCACAGCTCCTGCTGGCGTCACTGGAAGAGGCCTGGATTCCAGCCCTCCTCAGATGCGTGCCATAGGCAGTTCCCTTCAGCTCCTTGGGTCTCAGTTGCCTGTCTCGGGTGCTGACTGCTGGGGGTGGGGAGTTATGTGTCAAAGGTCATGTGACTCTTAATGACTCATGTCATCCTGGCAGATGACAGATGCTCAGTTGAGGTAAATTGATCCAGACCTGAGCTGGTGTGTAACTGAACTTGTCTCTTTTCCCCCATATTTTTATTAGTCCATGAAGTTGCACGTGATGGTGGGATTTGTTGTCACATATGCACACTTGCACACAGTGTGACTTGGCCAGTACGTTCCCTGGTATCCCCTTCCTTCCCCTCCTCCTACCCCTTGGTCCCTCTCCTCCACTCTGCTGACCTCCCTTTGGTTTTCATGAGATCCCCCTCTCTGGCCGCCTTTTCCTTTCCCTCTCTAGTTTCCACACATGAGAAAAAGCATATGGCCCTTGACCCTGAGTTCAGCTTATTTCGTTAACATGACGCTGGGCTTGTCTGTCGCTGTGAAGGCAGCAGGAACACAGTGCCAGAAGTGCTTGGTTTGGTTCTTCCCTTTCCTCTTTGTAATCAGGAGTCATCAGGTGTCCTCCTGGTATGGGCACCTCACTGAAATGTCTGTCCTTTCACTCTCTCTGCTCTCCACTGTCCAGGCCATCCGGGTGTTCTTCATGCTGCGTTCCCTGTCACTGCAGCTGCGAGGGGAACCCGAGACCCAGTTGCCGCTGACTCGAGAGGAGGACCTGATCAAGACCGACGACGTCCTGGACCTGAGTGAGTTAGCCGTCCTGAGTCACCTCGGGGCGGGGACACAGGACCCTGCTCTACAGTCACACTTCACTGTGTGATGATGGGTGTGTGACTTACATCATGTATTGCCACTGACCCGTGACTGTGAGCCGATGGCGTGCTTGTCACCTGAAATTTTTGAAGCCAAGGGCCACAGATTCTAGGCACATTAGGTCAGTGTGCAGGTTCTGCTTTCTGCAGAACATGCTTTAGTGAAAGTTTGGTGCAGGGTGATTAGAGGCTCAAGCAAGGGCGGGCACAACTGCTGGGTCCCTGCCCTCGCAAACCCCAGTACAGCACGGCTTTGACTGGTGTGTGTGTCATGGGTTTCCTGTATAGTGCAAGGAGGGAAGGATTCTGCTCCTACAGAAAGGAATAAATCACCAGTGTTTAGGTAAAGGTGCAACTTGGAAGGCTAAAGGACTATGTGCTCAGGCTGCTTACTTGACCTTGCGGAACTTTTCAGTATTCTCATCTGCAACATGAGGCTGAGATTTAAAGGAGACATGTGGGGGCCAGAACTCATCTCCTGTTTGTGTGACTTGCTTTCTTCTCCTTTCACTATGGGACGTGCACACTAAAGGACAACATGGTTTT
This sequence comes from Xerus rutilus, assembly GCA_028644305.1. Classification (NCBI taxonomy): domain Eukaryota; kingdom Metazoa; phylum Chordata; class Mammalia; order Rodentia; family Sciuridae; genus Xerus; species Xerus rutilus. The sequence goes on along the minus strand of CM053415.1, from coordinate 27,640,474 downwards.
CTGTGAAAAGCACTATGGCATATTAAGAGTACTGAATTGTAAGAGATGGAAAATCAGGCTGGCTTGTGGGAAAAAACAGGAGAACTGGCTGATGTTCTGGAAAATCCAGGAGTAGTTCTGTGGTGAGGCACAGCTGGCTCTGAGCACTCAGTGCCTTCAAGAAGCAGCTCTTTTAACCCTCAGCTCAGGAAACTCTGGTCCAGCCTCATCCTCAAGAGGGCTTTCACCAGGCGGTAGCCAGATAGCCACTAGTAGCCCAAGGCTTGCTGCAGCAGCTAAGCAGCCCCAATAGTTGTAGAAGTCTGGGAGAGAGCTGTCACCACCCTGGCTTGGGTCATGGCCTTCCCTGAGCCAGGCAGTCGTCAGAGCATGTGAGACACTATCTGTTTCAGCTGGGTCACATAGCCAGCCCAGAACTGGGAGGTAGGGCCAGTTCCTTTAGAACCCCGTGGCCTGGGAGTGAGGAGGGAGGCATCCACAAAGAATAACCCTAAAGAGGAGGTGGAGGCTGGGCAGGCAGAAATAATGGGCGGCCGTTGTCTATGGTGGTGGCATTGTTATTTTAAATCAACTTTATTAATTTATTTAAATCGGTTCATTGAGGTATAATTTATACACAGCGAAATTCACCAAACTTTAGTGTATAATTCAGAGAGTTTGGATGAACAGTTCAACATGATCATGATACAGACCCTGGAAGCACTGGCTTTTGATATATATCCCTGCTCTGCTGTGCACCTTCTTAAGCAGATGACCAAAACCTCCGCAGCTCCTATTTCCTCACCTGTGAAGTGGGGGTCGTCAGGGCTGCGGGTATGGCTCAGTGTAGAGCACTTGCCTAGCATTTGCAAGGCTGAGCGTGCAGTCTCCAGCACCCCCGACGCACACACAGTGGGGTTGGCATTTCTTACATTACAGGGTTGTTTTGAGGATCAAGTGAAATGAAATGTGAAAAGCGATGAGCAGGCGGCGTACCCAGCATATGGCTGTTCTCACCAAACTGTGGATGGTTTGGCCTGCGGACTAAATGCTGCAATGCCTGTAGAGTGTGTCACACTGCCTCACACGGATGATTCTCCATGAGAACTGTGCTTGCTACCTGTCTGATTTCTTTTTTCTGGCCTTCCTCTTGTTTATGCTCTTTGATCTTGCCCTTCCTTGGGAGAACAAAGAAGCTCTGACCTCTCTGTGCCTATCTCCTTTGGCCCTTTCACCCTTGAGAAATGGCCACAGTGATTTCTGTAAATTGATCGAGCTGGCTGGAGAGAATCATAAGCCAGTCTTTCTCATTTGATCCAGGAGAGAAAGGGAAACAGCTTACTTTAGAGGGGGCCATTCCAGCAGGCACTGAGAATGTTTGCATCCGTGAAATGGAATTAAATTTTATGCTGGGAATTCACATTCCTCCCCTCCTCCCGCTAGGAATGGCCTGCTGAAATAAAGGTTAAAAGTATTTCACTTATCAATTTTAATTGATTAGATTGCTAGTTGAGATCACTTAACTGAGCCTTTTTGGATAGTTGGCCATTAAGAAAGTAATGGCTGTCTGTCTTTACCCAGCCTGATTGCAAATTATGTCTTTTGCTAAAGAAGATGGCATTCAGAAAATACTGGGATTATGGATTTTAAAAGCACGTGATACTACAATAAGAGCATGTGTTGGTTATTGGCTTTTTTTTTGGTGATGATGTTACTGGAAGCCTAACCCAGGGACCCTGCCTGGATCCTAGCTGGCTGGATTCAGCCAACCAACCACATAAGAAATATGCAAATGATAGAAAAAGGAAAAATGAATTTTATGCAGTTTGATCAAACTGGGTAGAGGTAGCTAGACTGTGGGTCCCGTAGAAGTGGTTACAATGTATAGAAACCAAAACCAGAAGATGCATGTGTAGATTTGGTTAGGCTGTGCTAGACAGGCTGGGCAGGGGCGCGTCTTCCAGGCCAGCAAGGCAGTCCTCCAGCCTTTACTTTCAATTTGAGGAAGTTTTGAAGTTAAAATACTTTGGAGCTTTCAGTTTTTTTGTTTTTTGGGGGGTTGATTTTTTTTTTTTTTTTTTTTTTTTTTGGTACCGGGGATTAAACTCAGGGGCACTCCACCACTGAGCCACATCCCCAGGCCTGTTTTGTATTCTATTTAGAGACAGGGTCTTACTGAGTTGCTTAGTGCCTTACCATTGCTGAGGGTGGCTTTGAACTTGCGATCCTCCTGTCTCAGCCTCCCAAAGTGGTGCGATTACAGGCGTGCGCTACTGCGCCCAGCTGGAGCTTTCAGTTTTAAAAGGGCTGTTTGATTTGTAAATGCTAGAGCTCCTCAAGTACCGTGGGCTAAAAATCACCGTTACTTTTCAATGTGCAAAGATGGCTTCTGTGTGTCAGACTGTGGAGCATGCCCAGAAGCAGGATGGCTGGAAGCTGGGTATGCCTGTCTCTTTGTTGAGTGAGGAAGCCACTCAGGGAGAGGTGTTTGGGGTTGGTCAGCTTGTATTGCCCTTGATAAGGTCGATGGACTTAAAGAAACCCAGCTCCACAGTCAGGAAGCGGTGGCATAGAGCAGTATTTGCTGACCTCCTTGCACTTTGATAAGAAACCTCAGCATGAAGCACACTCCTCAGCAGCCAGCCCAAGCTGGTCAGCTCAAGCACTTGCTGACCAGTAGCAGGCTCTGGCACAAAAGGTGGCTCCTGCCGTGGAGCAGCAAAGATGTGCCCACTCAGAAGAGAAGCACCCTGGCCATGCTTGAAGGGAAGGCTGTTTTGTTTTTTGGTGGGAGGAGAAAAGCACGGGGGCTAAGAGCTGGCAGCCTTGTAGGCTGAGTCTGCTGAGGGGCAGAGGAGGAGGGAGGGAAGACCAGGCAAGACGGAAGGACACGTTTGGGAGAGAACAGTGCCCTGCCTCCGCACGCCAGCTCTTGGCCTCCTGGTCATTGACCATTTTGCTGAGTGGTGGGTCCTCTTCCCACCGTCACTCTTTCTAAAACACCCCCACCCAGTTGGCACACTAAAGCATGTGGAAGGCGTGATGTTATTGTGTCTCTGAATACTTCCCTAACAAATAAGCACTTTTCCCTACTCTCCTTAATTGAATTGGTCACCACCATTTGTAAGTCACAAGTGCCCCCAACCCTGGTTGCTGCTTTGGGCTGGAAGTGGGGCACGGGAGCGTTCCCTGGAGGTAGGGCCCATCTCTTCCACATATGTGCTCCCAGCCTGGCCTGTTGACATGTGATTTGACAACCTCTGATGTGGTTGGAAATAATTAGCTTTGTGACCTTCCCAGGGTCTTAATGCTTGTGGCCCTTAGTGGCCTTGCCTTTAAAATGGCTGTAGAAGACCATCCAGGGAGAGCTGTTGGGAACATCATGTATGTTGCGCACATATCACTGAGCTGGGTCCAAAGCAGGTGTTCAGTGAGAGCCGCCCACGGGCCTCACTGCAGCTGCTGAACAAGAGGCTGACAGAGTGCTGTGTGCCAAGGACCTCCATTCTTTCTTGAACCCTAGCCTGTATCCTGAAGTATTTGAGCCAGTCTGTCACTTGTGTGCTGGCACTGTTTGAGGGTGTAGGAAAGACAGCTGTAGTGGCTGGGCCAGAAGCCGTGGGACTCACTCACCGCCCCATGCCACTGGCGAGTACTCGAAGGACAAGTTGCCTTTAAGGAGGAACCTCAGATTCCTGCCCATTTCCAAATACTGTAAGCCATCACAGTACTAGAGAAGTTTGCCCATTTTTCCAGATACCCTACAGAGATAGCAGGCAACCAGGCATGTCCAGTCTCCCTTTCCTGCAGACCCCATTCACACGAGCACTTAAGTCACATGGTTGTAGCCACAGCATGTGCTGCATGCATGGAGTCTTGTATTCTGATTTTTTAAAAATCTCTTCACAAAACCCATTCAATGAAAATCTATTCATTCCTTGAGCTATTTGTGGAGCACTCACTGGATTCCAGGCACAGTACTAGGATCTGGGATGTGATCGTAAGAGCCAGACTCGGCCACTGGTCTTGGGGTGCTTCCAGTTTGTGGGGACCACTAACTTAGTAAATAAATGTATAAATATAGATTGATCAAGGTGACAAGCATGGTCCCTGGTAGAGAGTGACTGGGAGAAAGGTCTCCATAGGCTCCTGAAAGAACACCTTTCTGAAGACGTGCTGTCAGGAAAGTCCAGAAGTTTCTATGAGAAAATGCAGAAATGAGCATGGCTGAGGTGGGAGGGAACTTGGCATGCACCAGGATCCTAGGGAGGCTGGTGTGACCAACATGCCATAAACAAGGGGGACAGTGGCTAGGATGTGCCAGGGTCAATTCAGGCTTTTCCATAGGAAAACCTGTCCTCAAAGTACACTTCACTTCTGGAGCTGGCACTGCCTGGTCAGAGGTCCCAGCAGAGGCCTGTGAAACTGTGGCAAGGTTCTGGAAGGGCCTTGGCTTAGTGGCCTGGCTGTGGGCTCGGTGTGCCTGGACTGAGCCCCAGCTCTGCCCTGGCACCACCTGCTCTCCTGGCGCTTCCATCTCGGTAGGGCTGAGTCTAGGGAGCTGAGTGAGTGGCCTGCGGGGCTTAGTGCCTGCTCAGAATAGTGCCTGGCACAGTGGCAGCCTGGCAGGTGGCAGGTGAGAGGCGCTGTGAGGGCAGGCAGCAGGCCCCTCACCTGCACCCTTGGCAGCAGGGCCCCATCATTCCATAGGTTTCAGAACCATCAAGGTCAGTCGCCTGTGTCCTTTTCCACTGACTGAAACGTCTGGTAACCATTCCACAGGTAGGGGGCATTTCCACTTCTCCCTGCTATAACCCAGGAACGATTGTCAGAACCCATGTCGTGTGGTCCACAAGAGAAGGTTCAGAGCCTCCAGAGAAATGACTAAGTCGGCAGGTCTGTGCTGGGTGTCTGATGGCTTACCTAGGTTGGGACACTTCCAGGCCTGGGGCTAGACCTTAGGAGTCCACAGCCAGGAAGGTGTCAAAACAAAACCAAAGCTCTGGAGATAGCATCGCCACCTTTTTCTTCAACCAAGTAGACTCTTTTTTTAAGTTAAAGCATCTATGGTTAGGGTGATGTGTGCCTATAGTCCCAGGAGGCCGAGGTAGGAGGATTGCGTTGAGCCCAAGAGTTCAGAGGCAGCCTGGGCAGTATAATGAGACCCTGTGTCTAAAAAAGTTAGTAATAAGAAAAATTTAAAAAGCATTTGTGAACTATTATTTCATAAAAGAAAGGACTTCGTTAACATTGGGCAAGTATGTAGGACGTCATCTCAGAACGAGGGACAGTCTTTCCTAGAAACAGCAGTGGCAACCATATACCCACACGCTGTGCTTTAATAGGTGTGTTTTTTAAAAGTGCAAGTGCAGACCAGTGACAAGAGCAAAAGCCACTGTCTTTCCAAGCTTGTGGTCTTAGGGGAGGCAGATGCAGATCACAGCATCATACAGGTCAAGGTCAGACCACCACTGTGCCAAGTGCTTTGAGAGCAGGTAACAGCTGGAGATAACCTCCCTAGCTGGAAGTCCCAGAGGTCTGAGGGAGCAGTGACCCATCTGAGGGCTGAATGTGGGTGTGGGTGCCAGGAAGGGGCCCTGCAAGAGCAAAGGCCCTGGGGCCAATGAAAGTTGGGGAAGCTGAGAGATGGCACTGTGGCTAGAGGGCTGGCAGGAGAGGGTAAAGGTGGGTGATGAGATGAGGCCGTGCAGGCCTTTGGGCATGCCAGGGACTTGGGCCTAGTGAAAAGTTTTTAGCAGTCAATGTGATCAAGTATGTATCTCAGGCCTCTGGCCTCAGGGTAGAATAGATTGATGGGTGGGCAGCACCACAGCAAGGAGCCCACCAGGGAGGTCGAGCCTGCTCAGCTGTCTGCACGTGTCCTGTGCGCTGGCCCACTCTGTGTGCCCCATGAAGTCCTTCTGCTCCCTCCTGCTCTGTGGTCCAGGTCCAGGAGCTCTTTATTACACACAGGCTCATCGTTGGTCCCAGCTTGTTCTCTGCGACCCAAACTGTTGTGCCTTTGAAGCTGATTACCAACAGCAGTTCTATTTCAGCTGCCCTCCTCTCCTGACCAGGCAGGCTGCTATGGACCTTCCTTCTGCCCTCTTCCTAGCTGTTTCCAGCCCAAGATCAGCCTGTTTAAGAGGGAGAGCTAAGGATATGGAGGAAGCCATGGTCCCAGAAAAGTGCAAGTGGCATTGAGGCTCTGCTTCTCCCTGGCTCTGTGACCTTGGACAAACTGATTCACTTCTCTGAGCCTCAGTTCCCTTACGGATAAAATGAGAGCAGCAAAAGCCCATGTTTGCAGGATTATTGTAAGGTGGATGTGGAGGTTACCACCTGGTGTTCCTCAGGCACATAGGCTCACAGATGCAGTTTGGTGGTCAGTAGACAGTCAGTAGTTGGCAAGTTTTATGTTAGTTGCCCTTCTCACGAGCCCACTCTGCAGCCATGAGCTCCACTGAACTCCAGCCTGTGCGCCCGGATGCATCTCATGGCACATCCCGTCGTGCTCCCCAGGAGCAGGTCAGAACTCAGTCCTCCTCACAGAATCAGCCCCTGCAGCCCTCCCATCACGGTTGATCCAGAACCATCCCAGTGGCACAACTTTGGGCTCATCCTTAGCTTCCCCCTTCATTTGCCGCCAAGTTCCACCAGGACCTGAGGTCCCTCCCCACTCTCCCCAAGCTGCCTGGTTTCAACAGCCATCATGTTTCACCTGAGCACTGAAGTAGCCTCTCCCCAGCCAGGTGCTCCCGCCTCATGCCCTGCAGTTCATTCGCAGTCTAGCCTGCACTGTCACGGTTCAGTGCAGATGGTAAAGCAGGGCTTTCTTTTGTGCAAAGTGACCCTCCAACCCACTTCTAACAAAGCAGAGATCTGACCCCGGAGCCAGGCAGCATCTGGGATCACCTCTCTGCCCGCCTCCTTGTCCTTCTTCAGACACCTCAGGGCTTTTGCTTGGCTGTGCGATCCCCTACTCCCCCAAATCCATTGTTCCCCAGAACAAGCCACTTCAGGACACCAGAGGCCATGGAAGCCACGTGTGACACCATCCTCCAAACTCTTGATCTGTGTTTGAAATCCAGCCCAAGGCCCCCTTCTTTATCATCCTTCCCTTGTTGACGTACATGAGTGTGAACAGGAGGGTCCCGAAAGACCATGCAGTACCCCCACATCTCCACAGCACCTCACATCCTGCCTGCTCTGCCCTTGCAGACCAGCCATAGACACAGTGGAAGTCCTCCGAGTGCCTAGCGACTGGTTTCCAGCAAAAGTTTATGAAGTTCCCCAAGTGAGTTAGTGGTGTGATTGTGAGTGTGGGAAAATGTGAGCCCACTGATTTGTCCTAGAAAGCCAATGGCAGTTCGGTCCTGTCACTTCTGGAAAATGCCCAATGTTGGCTTATTTTGCTCATGGCCCCGTCATTGTCATGGTCCTGGTGAAAATAATAGAATAGCACAGATAATGAAGACAGTGAAAAACAAATCCAGAATGCACACAAGCCCTGAGCTCAATCCCAGCACAAGGGAAGGGAGGGAGGAACACCCAGAATGTGGACATAATTCCACTAACTAAAGAAAATGTCCTGGAAGAACACCCCCCAAAAGGGAGTGGGGAGCAGGGTCCTCTTCTTGATTTTTTTTTTTTTTTTTTTTTTTTTTATTTTTTTAGTTGTAGATGAACACAATGTCTTTATTTTATTGCTTTGTATGTGGTGCTGAGGATCGAACCCAGGGCCTCACGCATGCGAGGCAAGCGCTCTACCGCTGAGCCACAATCCCAGCCCCTCTTCTTGATTTTTGAACACTAGAGAGACATGCTAACTATCAACGTGAATTAAATCTTGGACTGAGAAAATTAAAAAGTAGCTTTATAGGAAATTTTTCTGGAAATTGAGAGTTTGCGTATGGATTTGTATAATTGAGACTAGCATTTCATTTAGTGGGTGTGATCATGCTCTCTGGGCCGGCGAGAGTGTCCTTGCAAGGACTCCTTAGCTGAAATGTTTAGGAGTCGGGCATCCAATGCTACCACTTTAGAATGACTCAGAAAATGAAAGTGTGTTTATTGTACTGTTCTTTAAACTTTTCTGGAAGCTTTGGAACTTTTTCAAAATAAAGGCTTAAGAAAGGGGCAAGAGAGAGATCCACTTCTTAAAAATCTAACATTTAGTAAATGAGGAATGTAACGCTCAGGAACTGGAGCCCTGGATTCAGAAAGGCCTGGGTTTAAATTCCAGCTGTGTGACATTGGGGAAGTTCGTTCACCTCTCTCAGCCTTTCTTCTCCCTTTGTAAAGTGGGGGCCGTCGCCTCTGCTTTGGGATTATTCTATAGATTAAAAGAGAGCATCTTTGGGAAATGCTCAGCATCCCCCTCGGTGGACAGAGACTTGGGATAAACGGTCCTTGGCATTCCCGTGTGACTGCATGCTGAGATACTTAGGTTGGCACTAGGAGAGTCTCTGTAGGCCTCTGACAGAGCAAAGCCCGTGACTGTTGCTATACAGGGGACACGCTGGAAAGTAGAAGAGGTCACGCAGGCTCATTATTAATTAGATCAGTTTCTTGGAAAGATGACTTTCAGGAAAGTGGGTGCTGGCTGATTGGAGAACTGAAACCACAGTGGGGGAGGGGCTGGAGTCAGCCCCTGAGGCCTCCTCGGGCACTTTAGTTCAAACGTCCATGCGGGGGCCCTGGAGAAGTGGACCAGTGTTGTGAAACCGAGAGGCCAGCGCGTATGCGTCTTGAGGCGAGTGTGCTTTGGAGGCTCCTCGCACTGAGCTCCTCACCTGTGTTCTTGTCTCTGAAGGGAGCACAGCCCCCGTGGCCCTCTGCAGATGGTAGAGCACCCTGGTGGGCGTCCCCCAGCCTGCCACCGTGGAGTCACTCCTGACCCCCTCGAGCCCCACGATCAGGGGCTTACTAGGCCTCGCCCTTGGCAGCTGCATGCCCCCACCCTAGGCCAGGCCCTCTGTGCCTGTCCCTAGAGACTTCCCCCCTCCCTCCCTGCTGGTGTCCTGGTTCACATGCACCCTCCTGGCTGCGGTCTGTGCGCAGGCTCGTGGACACGGCCAGCCTGCTGCTGTCACCTCTGCCTGGATTGCTGTCACAGCCCCACTCCCATCCTTCCTCCTGCTCCACTCCCTGTGAGCAGCACCTCTCAAACAAGTACTCCCCCTTTGTGTGTGCATCCCCGGTGCCTGGCACGGAGCTGACTCTCAGAAAAGGCTTGTTGGATTGAACTGATTCAAGCGTTAGCAGCCACTTTAATTATTTATCAACTCCAGCATTTCTAAACTTTGTCTTGAATAAATCAAGACAGTTGGAGTGTGAGTTACAAGAATGATGTTTGTCCCTCATTGTGTACAGCTGAAGAGTTCCCAGTGCCAGCCCCTGCCCCCACATCGCAGCCCTGGTAATGAACTATCCCAAGAATCGTAAACCCACCTTGTTTTCTAAACATGTAGACAGTCTTACTTTCAACAATTGAGCTGCGCCCAAATCGTTTTGTTGCTCTGAGTTAGAATTCCCCTCCCCGCCCCTACCCCAGGCCTTTCTTCACCCCTTCCTTATTCCATGTGGAAACTGGGGCTTCGAGCTGGGTGCATCAGGAGGAAGTCATGTTCGAGTTAGACCACAGACTCTCTGAGGAGCAGGAAGCAGGGAGTTGGTGGCCCTCGTGAACCGACTTCTCCACGTGCTGGGTGACTAGCACTGCTGGCCTCTCTTCAGAAATGAAGTAGGAATATGGAGAAATGAAATTTGTATCTTATAAACTGACTGGAAATGTGATTATAATACAGCTGTCAGTTTTGTTCAAGTGGAAAATTTTTAAGTAAATCCAATTGCAGCATTATTTGGTTCTTTTAAAGCAGGGTGATGTAGCTGTTTCCTGCGTATTGATTATTTGATTGGTACCTGTCTGCTGGACCTATTTTTTTTTTTCTCAGTAGCATTCATTGATGTGGTTTAATGTATATTCCTGTAATCTTTCCCTGTTTTATAAACTTGCAGTCATAATTGAGCTACATTAGAGACATGTCTGCTGAGATCACAGGGCACCTAATGCCTGTGCCTCTGCTGGCTACACATCGACGTGGGTCCAGGGTGGTTCTGAATGAGATAAACATTTTTTTCCCTCTACAAAGCAGGGTATCTAGTGTTCATCTGTGCGTTGGGGACATGAGGCATTAGAGTCAGACGGGGTTTTGCATATAAAATTATCGTTTCTGCTAAAGACTCTACAATTTGAATATTTTCTCCAAAGCCCTGTCCTTCCACACATTTGAAAACGGGGTCATGGTTTGGATTTCTCAGGAGGGCATCTGGTGGCTTAGATATGCCCAAACAGTGACATCTTCTGAGGCATGTTGCAGCCCTTGGGCTATGGACAGACAGTTCTGGATGCAGCTGCACCGTGGAGCTGCCGGGAGTAGGGATGGCCCCACCGTCAGCTGAGCCTCAGCCCCAGCACCCTCAGCTGTACTTCGCAGGCTGTTGGGAGAGTAAGATGCAGCCCATCAGTGCTGAGCGTGGCCCTGGACACCTTCACAGAGCCCATCAATCAGGCCGGCTGGAGAGCTGTCGCCCTGCTCCTCGCGTCAGCATGTGATGCCACTTGTCTGTCTATGAGCTTGTCTCCTCTGTTTCTCATCCCTATGACCAAGCTCTCAGCAGATTCCAGCAATTCAGGGCTCAGAAAGAAAGAGAACCTGCCCTTCCCTCTGCCTGTAGCCCTTCCACCCTGGTCAGAACTCGGGAAACAGCCCTTGGCAGGGACGGCGTCCTCCACTGCACCTCCTCCCCAGGGCACACGCTGACCTCCCATCTCAAGGTCAGCTCCACGTCTTCTCTCACCTACAGGGCCCTTACTGTGCTGCCCCAGTCACACAGAGTTCTGGAGATTTCCACCTGTCACTGGCTTCACAGTGGCCCAGCCCCTGCCGGGCTGCCTCCTTGACAGCATCTGGCTGATGGAGGAGGAGAGAGCAGTAAGAGGCGCCACAGGAAACAGGAGTTGGTGGGGGAGCCCAGATGAGGGTTAACGCACTGGCCGAGTTGGTGAGGCCGTCTGGGGCTCCACCTACACGGAGCTCCTTGCCCTTCCCACTAGTCGCCGGTTTCTCGCCCACCACACGCCCACCTCCACCACTGGCCCAGCTACTAGGGATGACACAGGACCTGGTGGCTGCTCAGGCCTCAGGAGGGGAGGGTTGGCTTCTAGCCCTGATATCAGATCAACCACAGAACACCCACAACAAATCTCTGGGGAGACTGAACCGGTGACAGACAGTATGACCTTTATGAAAGCCTACTCAGGAGAGGGCCGCCCCCTGCACCTCAGTCTTTCTTCCAGGAGTCCACCTGCCCCTCGCCCCAGCACTGGCTACCTGACCAACCCCACTCTTCTTCCAGCCGGTCCTCACCCTCCAGCCAACCTGGCCCCACAGGGAAGAATAGGACCGGGAAACACCAGCACCCTCCTTCCACCCTCATCGACGAGACAGACTGGGCAGAAGCACTCAAACTGTTGTCACCTAGGATCCTAAACACAGGCCAAGTCGAGGTTTAGGAAGCCCTTGGATTGACGAGAATGACCAGTGGACTCTGTTGTGGGGCAAAGAGCTGCGTCCTATGAAGACTGAAGGACCTTGGGGCTCTCCACGTTCCTGGCAACCCACGTAAAGTGCCATGCGGCAGGCAGCTGGGATTGATGGTTCAGATGAACATCAAGTGTTGTTCACTCCACTAGCTTTTAAGAAATGGACAAAATTCTGAACTTGGGACATGTAAAAGCTTAAATTGTCATTTCCACCTTGACCTGCCTAAAAATGGAAGTGCACATTGGCTGCCACACATAGGGCTACGTAGCTGAGGAGGTACTCAGGGCCATTCGTCCACTCTGACCCCTTCAGCCAGGGTAGGGTGGGAGGACTGCAGTGGAGGTCCCCAGCCCAAGCTAGCCCTTGATGTCACCTCGCCCAGACCCCTCTCGGGAAGGTTCTGAGTCACTCGCTCTGGGGCAGGGCCCTGGCATCTCTGTGCTTCCTAGAGGATTCCATTGCACAGCCAGTGTTGAACACTGTGGGGTCAGGCAGAGTGAAGAAGGCTCTGGAACGCAAGCCTTAGTCTCTGCTGCTTGCTGTCTGTAAATTTCAGTTCCCTCTGGGAGCCCTCCTCGCCTGCTTAGCCAACCGGTTGTCATCAGAGAGGCGAGCCCTGGGCAGGATATAGCAGTCACATGTCCAACCTGAGGTCAGCCTCTATGGTTGACACCAGGTGGTGTCCAAGTGTCCTCACAAGGGCCACATTCCTCAGTGAGGTCCACACAGTGGATCTTACTTAACATCAGGGCTGCAGGAGCCCCCATCCTCAGGCACCTTGTGACAAGGAAGAGTCTGTTGGCTTTTGTGCGAAGCCGGTTTCTTCACCTGGGGGAATCCTGCCAGACAGCGGGAGGGTGCTGGGGGAGGCAGGAGGAGCACAAGCTCAGCTGAGCTCAGGCTGCTGCAGCCATTGGGCAGCCAGAGAGGCCTGGAATGTTTAAGCTGTTGCCCTCCCTTTTGTTCATTCTTTGCCCGAATGTGTGGAATTGAGCTTGGTGGGTTACCTTGCACACCAAGCTCCTGTTCCCGAATTGAGGACAAATCACCTCACCTCTCCACCTTGGGCACTGAAATGCCTCTGAGAGAGGCTGGACTTCCTGGATGCCCTTGCCTCACACATTGTGTGCTCAGGGGGTGCTGAATGCCTCCCCCCAGCCCTGCACTCACCCACCCCCAGGCTGCATCAGGGCTCAAGCAGTCACTGAACTGCTCTGCCCAGTTTGGTGGGGTCACTTGACCTGGGCTAGCAAGGAGGCTTCCTTTCAGAGCTCACAGCTCTGCCACATGGAAGCCAGCTCATCCCTAACTCTCCTGGTTGTCCTGAACCAGCACCAGTCCTGGAAATGACCTGTTCAGTTTCAGGCAGAGTCATAAACATGCCTCACCCAGGCTGCACGGGCTGGCTGGAGCCAAACAGCAGACCCAGGAGGCTCGCCAGTTGGCAGGTCTGAACCGGTGTCCCCAAGTCCTCCCAACTTTTCAGTTATTTGCTTATAAGTAAGGGCTACAGGTTCTCATCCCATCTTCCCCTTTACCCTGAGGTCCAGCAGGGGTCACCATTTTTTATGCCAGGTTCAAGGTGAGACGTTTCTTTTCCCTGCCAAATTCTCATGCAGAAAACCTCATGCGCTTCCTGGCTTTCGAGCTTGGCACATCCATGTTATCTCATCTCTTCTCACCGTCCCAGCCCTTTGAATTTTATAATAGCTTTGCATTTTCAAAATGCAATCGGGGTTTTCCAGAGCTGTGCAAAGCCAGGAAATCTGTATGTCATTTGAGTGACTCCTGTTAACCTTTCATCTTTAACTGGTTTCTCATTAAACCTGCTTCTCGCCCGGCTCTGCTCTGCATTCTGCCTTGTAGAGAATTTGGTGCAAACCTGCACCTTTCTCTGTTCCCTACTGGGCCCCCGTCCCTCTGCCGTCTCTCTTCCTGTGAGCCCAGGTGCCAGCCTCTTGTAGAGGAAGCTAGAGGTGGAAAAGTGAGTCCTATGCAGGATTTAGTGGAAGGTTCCAGGCTAGATTTGTGCAGTTCTTAATGCACAAGTAGTTCAGCTCACCTTCTCCCAAACTGTCCTTTCAAGTCGCCCCTTCCTAAGGGCTACCAGGCCCCCAGCTGTAGCTACTTCCCTCCCTAGCATGGCATCCTCGCTGTATGACACAGTATTGATCACAGACACCATCTAGTGACCTGTGCTCCCTGGGGCCAGGCACCAGGTGAGGATGCTGGAGCAAGGAAAGGTTAAACAGCCTGCCAAGGTCATGCTCTGCCAGAAGCAGGGGAGCCAGGACATGAATGTACAGTCCAGCGGCAGTGCTGGCACTCTGGGCTCTAGGCTAGGACTCCCCCGTCCCTCCACTCACCACTCACGTCATGAGTGGTGAGTCCATCATGCTACACAGTGGGCACCACACCGGGTGCCAGGAATACAAAACAGGGAAGACTCGGCCTCTACCTTTGGGTGGAGGTAATGCCGGCGGCATTTGGCAGGGGTAAGCTCCATGGACAGATGGGTGTAGGTGCTTTGACGAAACTGCAGGATGCCCCAGGAGGAGCAGAGAGTAGTTGGGCTTTATGGGGGATAATGGGGGGCAAGCACTGCTTCTGTGAACCCGAGTTGTTGAGCTGAGGGTGTTCTGCACGGTTGTTCAGCAGGTGGACAGGTGAGGACACTGCAGGCAGAGGGGCAGGCTGAGTAGTATCTTTCCTACTCCCCAGTAGCCCATGTTCAGAATACCGGGTGATTACGTAGATTCCTTTGACATCCCCAAAACAAATTATAGAAACTTTCGTCCTAGTGACTTAAAATGATGCATATGTTATCTTAAAGTTCTGGGGCTCAGAAGAATGGCACGAGTCTCACTGGGCTGAACTTGAGGCATTGTTCCTTTCTTGGAACTCTAGGAGAGACTCCTTTGTCCCATCTAGATTCTAGAGGCTGGTTGTATGCTCTTGGCTCCTGGCTGCTTCCTCCGCCGTCAGAGCCAGCCCTGTCGGACGCCAACCCAGACGCCCTCTTTTGCTTCACTCTTCCACTTTCTTCCAGTTAGATCGGGCCCACCCAGATAATCTCCCAATTTCAAGGCCTTTAATTTAGTCACAGTTGTGAAATCCCTGTTGAAGGTTACATATTGATAGGCTCCAGAGATTAGAGCGGGGACATCTTTGGGAGACAGTACTCTCTCCACTTGAGATGTGGACACTGGCCGCAGATGGGGCTGGAGAGGTAGGCGGAGGCTCTGTGTGGCTTACTGTAGTTGAGTCCCAGAGAACCAATGGCAGATGAACAGGCAAGGGAAACCCTTGCCTGTAAACCCTTCAGTGTTCTTGGGTAATGTGACCTGGGCCCTGCCTCCTGCCATGACCTTGGCAGATCGCTGACCTTTCAGCCCCATGCCTTTTGGTGCTTCAAGTTAAAACTCTTCTCTCGGCACCCCATTGCCCCAACTCACATTCCCTGGGATGTCCCTGGTCTCTAACCACTAGCAGTCCCTGAGTGTGCCCCCCGAGTCCTGACACCCCAGCCTGTCCTGCCTGTATTGCCATCACTCAGCCTGGTCTTGCTGCTGGGGCGCTTCCTGCGGTTGGGGCTCTCTTCCCCAAATTCTCCTTTTCTTTTTGCTCTAAAAGGCTCAAACATCATCCTCCACTGCCATCCAACCTCCTAGGCCCAGACCACACCACCACACTGGAGGTACCATCTCACTTGGATCCTCAAGCTTCTGGGGTCCTGACTGTTTCTTCTCATACATATTAACCCCAGGCAGCAGTTCTGAGCCAGAGGAGGACCAGGGCCCTTGTCAGTTGATTTGGGCCAAGAGGGATTTTAACCAAAGCCCAAGTTGTTTGGTTTTGCAAGGGGCCTTCTCCGGGAAAGGGTTGGCAAGCCCCAGCAGTAGGTGCTGCTACAGAAGGCTAGTCCTTGACTCAAGTGCTCAGATTTAAAAATTAAATGCAGTAGTATGATTTTTTTTTTCCTCTAAGAACTGAGAACATTGTTGACCATAGTGGGAAAACATTCTGATTCAGGCCCCAACTTTATGTATGTAATCTGAAGTTCTGCAGAGTTTTGCAAATGCCCCCCTTGATTTTGATAGTTAAAAAACAAACCCACAATAATCTTAGAAACTGTGTACGTGTTGGGGGGCGGGGATCACAATGACTTGCTTAGCAAGAAAACCAGATCTTCTCGCTTACAGTTACTTACCCATGCAGGGCTGGGGACTGGATTCCTGGGTGACTGCCACTTCCCCATCAGGCTGTCCCTCCCCAGGAGATCCAGGACCAGTCTTTCACTCCTCTTCTTCTGAAGAAGGCATTTCTCTTGAAAACAAATGCCAGCCCCACTTCTACCCACTAGGTGATCCTAGGCAACACCAAAGACAGGAGTGCCTTTGGGTTAAACCTGTTAAACGGGGCTAGTAGGGCTGGCAGTGGCTCAGTGATAGAGCGCGTGCCTAGCACACTAAGCACAAGGCCCTGGCTCAGCCTCCTGCACCCAAACAGACAGACAAAAACTTGGGAGTTGGGGCTGGGGCTGTAGCTCAGTGGTGGAGCGCTTGCCTAGCATGTGTGAGGCACTGGGTTCAAACCTCAGCACCACATATAAATAATAAATGAATAAAAAAATTCATCAACTAAAAAAAATATTTAAAAAAAAACTTGGGCGTTAAAAGTGGGACTTGAGGAGGCTTAAATCCCAGCAGGTTTACTGTTGAGCTGGGAGTGAATCGTGTGTGGAGGCCGTGCCCCTGTTCAGCAGCCATTTATAGAGGTCCTACTGTGTGCAGGCCGGGTGGGGCCCTGGGGATAGAGATGAGCTGCCTCTTAGCTGCCTCCCAGCCTTCTCCCCACTTCTGGATGAAGAGTGCTTTCTTCCTGAGGCTGGAAGCAGCAGGTCCCTCTTGCCCTGGATACAACATGTTAGGACTTCCATATTTGATGAATCTATACTCTAGTTTTGTTTCTGCTCGTGTGTGGGTTGGGGTTATATTTAGCATTAGAAACTGTGAGAGATGGAGATCTGGCCACCCATCCATGGCTTCTCCCCCAGTTAGGGAGAAACTGGGAGTTGCAGTCAAGGCCGCAGCTCTTCCTCCTGCAGATCTCTAGGTTTGCCCTCCTGGCCCCAGCCCTGCCATAGGGGTCCTCTGGAGAGCCCAGCCAAAGGCTCTGCAGACCCATTGCTGGCCAAGTGAGTGGGAGTAACGAGCTGCCCCTGATAGCAGCCCACATGTGTGGGAATTGTCAGAGCGAGCGCTCCCAGGCAGGATGGGCTGAGGCCTGTGCGGCTCCAGAGCCCTGGATCTTACCTCCCAAGCCCCATCACCTCTCGCTCCATCCTCATCACCCAGTTTTTTTTCACCCTGGGGCCTTACTCTTTACTCAGCACGTGTAAGGACATCTCCCCGTAACCCTTCCACCCCCCAACAGTGGTTTGGGCTAACAGTGAGGCCAGAGTCCCAGAATAATAGTCCCCTGTGCCCTAGTCCCACCCCCTAGCCCCAGCGCTCCTGAGCTGGGGCCAACTCCTTCCCCCTGTCCAGCCTCTGTCAGCAGCAGGGCAGGGAGGCTGTGGTGCCCGCTGTATGGAGGAGGGGGGCTCAGCCTCCCACGGCCTGTGTGCACTCTGCCAGTGGAGACCAGCAGCGCTGCGCACCTGCTCTAGGAGTCGGCAGGGTGTGGGGAGCAGGCAGCCCTGCCCTTGCCAGCAGCCACATCCAGCCTCAGTCCTCACTTGCTGGTTATCTCTTTGCCAGCAAGGTCAAGGCCCCAGCCCTGTGGGCCCAGCAGGACCTGTGTGGTCTGCCCTCAGTCCTCTCCACCACCACAGACCCAGCCCCACATCTCCTCCAGCTCCCACGCGTGTCCCCATGCTGCCCTTGCTCTTGGACCTCAGCACAGCCGGGCGCGGGCACCTCACCACTTCCACTGCTTTGCAGCCCCCCAACCCCCACCAAGCTCGCCGGTCACTTGCCAGCAGAACCTTCTGTAATCACCTGGTCTCTGGTTCATGGCATTTCCCACTGTGCTTAATTTTTCATTTTTGTGTGCCTAGTTGATTCACATAGGTACCAAGCTACCTGGGGTCAGAAACTCCAGCTCTTGCTCTTGGTTGAACAGTGTAGTCGGTACTCCAAAGATCTGCCAGATAGGGGTGAATGGAGATGACAGAGTGGGATCAGGAACGGAGCCCATAAATGAGGACATGGGTCTTGTTTTCCAAACACAGATTGAGATTCCAGGGCCTGAGGGCATGTGTGTAAACCTCACCATTCTGACAGGCGTCTGACATAGCTCCCCACATTGGCTGGGCCTCTTTTTTTATGGGGAAGTTGGAATAAGATCAAGACTTGATTCAAGGGCCCAGCATTAGTCTTCTGGCTACATGAGTCATCTTATGGTGGAGGCAGGCAGTTTTAAACTCTAAAGGTCATTGGATACGTCAGAATACACAGTAAATCACTCACGTTCCACCTGGTGCCCCTTCTATTCCCTTGAAAACCTGCCCTTGGTCCATACCCCGAAGATACTGCTGAGGAAAAAGTAGGCCAGGAGGATGGTGATGACCTAGAGGAGGGTTAATCCATGCCACCAATCCTGAAGGCAGAACAGGCCTGCGCCAGATGGTATACACGGGTCGGGGTAACCCGTGGGTCCAGGTTTAGGAAGCTTCTCCTTGGCCTGGCGCGATAATCAGCAGCCCTGTACAGAAAGAGTGGGAGTGCGGGGCAGGGGAGCTGGCTCCAGAAGCCCCTCTGCGGGGGTCTGTCGTCTCTGGGGTTTGATTCACCCCCAATGCCCTTCTCAGCCAGGGCTATTGCTGGCCTCAGCTGGGGCAGGGCCAGGAAGCCCACGTCCTGGGTTTCAGCAGCTCCCAGGCAGAAGCTTTTAGCCAGGCTGTCGAGGCCTGTTTCACTCCACAGGTCCTAATTGCATGGTCAGAGGCCACATCTGTGGCCTGTAAAAAACATGGCAGGATGGTTTTCATGAGAGGAGAGAGAGAGAGAGAGAGAGAGAGAAAGAGCGCACAAGCGAGCGAGCGAGCAAGCGAGTGCGCTGGCTCACGTTGAGTGCCCGTGAGCTACTGGGGTTTGCCAGCTAGAGATGACAGACACTCAGCCAGGTCGTGGCCTTGCTACACAGCATGAGGCCTCGGCTGCTGTTCCTCTTTCCCAGGCTGTGTTTCTGCAGCTGTGAAATGGGGATAATGAGGCCCAGAAACCAGTGTGGCCATAAAGAGAATTTGGTGAGAAAACGCATTGAAAGTACTTAGAACAATGTCTTGTCAGTCGTTGTTCTCCAGTGGTGGTCGGCGGCCGCCCGAGCCAAGAACAATCTCACATTTGGCTATAGGTGGCTTTGTCTCACTGCATGTGGGACTCTGGTCCCAACTGTCATGTGCTGTGTTTGTCAGGTCAGGCCAGGCTGCCTCTGGTGACAAATTCACCTTGAACTCTCCGTGGCTTAGCACAGTGAAGATTTATTTCTTGCTCCCGCTAATGTCCGCGGGAGGCCTCCTCACCATGTCACTCAGAGGGAGCTGGCAGAGGCTCCTGATGCCATCGCTGCACTGTCTGCCACACTCCTCTGTCCTCAGTGCCTATGGCAGAGAAGAGGAAAAGACTGGGGAGCCACACCCCTGCTTTTAAATGCTTCAGTCCTGAAGGGACACACTTTCTGCTGTCTGCCCCAGTGGCCTCACCAATCTGCCAGGGTGTGGTGGAGTCGGCTGGGGCTGGGCTAGGAATGGCTTTTCAGTGAGCAGTGACCGTCTCTCAGCCGCACTACCTGTGGGAACCTCTTGGCTCAGCAGCTGGCACTTGGGTATTCAGGGGATCAGAGCACCCACTCCCCACCCCAGTACAGGATGAAATCTGAGGAACTAACAAGAAATCTGGTGGAGGGGCTGGGGTTGTGGCTCAGTGGTAAAGTGCTCATCTCGCATGTGTGAGGCACTGAGTTCAATCCTTAGCACCACATAAAAATAAATAAAGGTATTGTATCCATCTACAACTAAAAAAATATTTAAAAAAAAAAAACACAGAAATCTGGGGAACAAAGACGAAACTGAAAAGGAAGAACAACAAATTTGGCCTTAGGCTGATTTCAAGATTATGCAAATATTGTGCAGGCCCATTTGGCCACAGAGGGAGTTGATTTGCAAATGATTGTGTCCCTAAACTGTCACTGCTGCTGGCTGTCAGGCACCAGAGCAAACCCCATAATGACCCTCAGGTTCCAGGAATTGATACCCTATTTCTCCTACTCCCCCAACCCAGAAGATAGGGCAGCTTGGAAGACAGGAGCATGGCTCGAGTGGGCCGCCTTCAGGGGTGCAGAACTGGCTTGGGCTAAGGGAGCGACCTGGGTAGTGCAGAGGCTGCAGAGCGTGGGGGTGTGAGCATGCACTTTGGGGAGAGCTGGCCCAGGCTGTCTCTGTGCCCATGGGAAGTGACTAAGCTCTCAGGCCGTTAGTTCCTGTGTGAAGTAGGGAGATCACCAATAACGGCTGCCCAACAGGCCATGAAGATGAGGTGCGTGGGGTGAAGCGCAGGGCGCTTGCTCCGAGCTCACCCATTACTGCCATCATTGCGCTCGCGTGTGGTGAAGCGTCCATGCAGGCCCCTTGGCTTCCGGTGTGCACACAGCCCCAAAGCCAAGGACGAGGCTCGAGGAGCCGTCTGCAGGTCCTTCCTGGCCTAGCTCATGGAGGCCTTGGTGGCAGAAGCAGGGCCCAGGGCCAGCCCGCCTGGCTCAAGTCCCCCTCTTGCTCACTCTGAACTGAGCAAGCCACTTACCCTCTAAAAAGTGGGCTCGTGACTGTTTCCTCCTTTCTGTGGGGCTATTCTGAGGATTCACTGGGACAACCCATGTCGCTTCAACAGTACTTTCCTGTAGTAAGGACCTGGGCTATGAAGTCACGGGCACATAACTTCCCTACTCAAGGCTTAGCCATGCAGTGTAGAACTCAGATGGTGGCAGCCAGTGCTGAGGCCGCTTACTCTTGCCCAGTTACTGCCTTTCCAGGTGACAGGCTGGGGTCCTCTGTCAAGTAAGTGCTGACCTATCTCCTGACACCTGGTGCACCTCCCATCTGCCCCATGGCCGCAGTTCTGGACCTGGGTCCCAGAACCCAGGCAGAGCCCTCGAGTCCACCTTCAAGGTATTTGCCATGGCAGGGAACCAACCATGTTGTGGCCTACTGAAGACTCCCAGTTTCTCCCCAAGGGAAGGGAGGTGGGTTGAGCTCGCCCTTGCCCATGGCCACGAAGTTGTGGGCTGGCACGCTAGGTGCGTTCTCGCTACCTAGGAAGCTAAGTGCAGGACAATAATTTAATTTAAATTTTAATTCCACCACATGGAAATAAAATTAAACTCTCCCACACAAGCTGGTATGGTAGCACATTTCTGTAATCCCAGCGACTCCAGAGGCTAAGGCAAGGGGGTCCCAAGTTCAGGGATCCTGGGCAACTTAGCCAGATCCTAATAAAAATAAATAAATAAAGAGGGCTTAAGGGGTGTAGCTCAGTAGGAGAGCATCCTGAGTTCAGTCCCATGTCTCTGGCCCTGCCCGCTCAGAGCCTCTGCTTGTCCTAAGTTTAGAAGGAAGCCCCGCCTCCATCACAGCAGTGGAGGGGCAGGTAGCTTTAAAAATCATATTTACTATTCCTGATTATCATTTATGAAATGAGCCTAAACTACTTGTTTTTTACCACCACCTCTAGATATTAAGTGTGGGCGGATTTTACCTGGTGGAGCAGCCATTTAGAAGGGCGGGGTCAGCGCTGTGTTTGAGCAATAGTGTGATTCGGTCCCAGGTTCTTTTGGCCTGTTCCCAGGACTTCTCTGCGCTCTCCTCACCATTCCTTTCAGGGAGGCAGAGAATCAGATACGAATTACTCATCACAATCACCAAGGATAGATGTTTAAAATGCCAGCTTCTAGCCAGGCACAGTGATGTACGCCCGTAATCCTAGCAACTCAGGAGGCTGAGGCAGGAGGATCAAAAGTTCAAGGCCGGCTTCAGAAATTTAGACCCTGTCTTAAAAAGACTGGGGATGTAGTTCAGTGGTAGAGTGCTCCTGGGTTCAATCCACTAAAACACCCCCACTTCTAATCCAGCTGTAGCCAAACTGGTGAGGAGTCTGTCTACTGACTCTCCTTTGACATGGGTACAATGGGGCCCTAAAGAAGTGGGAAGAATGGGAGGGCTTGCCCGGGTCATCAGTGAGGTAAGGGTGCTGTTCCTCCATGAGGTGACAGGGAGGCAATTGGAGGGCAAGCAGGGTCCAAGCAGCTGGTCAGTTTCCTGCACTGAGCAGCTGTCATGGAAGTCCCCTGGGGCACTCTAAGACCATTCTAAGCCAAGCAGTCCAGTAGCTTCAGGGCTCTTGTTTAGAGTCCCCATTTCCTTCCAGAACAGCTTACGAAGTCTATCATCTAGGTGCTTTCTGTCCCCAAAAGGGCTCTGCTTGAGATCCCTGGTGTGGGTGACACATTGGGGACCCTACTTTCTGCAGGTGCTTTGTGTTTCAGAGGGAATAAATCCATGGACTCCTCTAGTGCTTCTGAAGCAGGTGACAGCCCCATTTTAGGCCTTTGAGACCCAAGACCCTGAGGGGTCACGTGACCAGCCCAAGGGTGCACAGCCAAGACATGGTAGAACAGCCAGGGAGCCCAGGCTCCCTGGTCCCCCAAAGCCTC
Organism: Xerus rutilus; assembly: GCA_028644305.1. Classification (NCBI taxonomy): domain Eukaryota; kingdom Metazoa; phylum Chordata; class Mammalia; order Rodentia; family Sciuridae; genus Xerus; species Xerus rutilus. Next base: position 27,618,176 of record CM053415.1, on the reverse strand, counting down.
TTGCTGTCCTCTGCACAGCAGGGCCTCTGACTCAGGCTGGCCTCAGAGGGTGCCACATGTTCCTGCTTCAGGTGCGTGGGCCGGTGCTCTGGAGCTAGCTTCCAGCTACTAATTCAAGCCAGCTATGGCTGAGGGCTTTGATGGGGGGGAGGAGGGGTCCAGAGAAACCTCGGGGGTGTTTTCTCACACTCACCAAGGGCTGCCTGGAGGCCCTGGTGACCCCTGGGTGGGCAAGCTGAGGAAGGGAGTCAAACTTTGTACCTTCTGGTATAGTCTCAGGCTTGAAAGTCTGCCTGACCCCAGCCAAGGGCTGAGACAGACCTCCATAGCAGACTGGAGTGGGCTGCGGGTTGGATTCTGCAAAGGGCCTACAAGTGCTTCCATCACACCTCTGGCAACTGCGCTTGGAAATTCGGCATCCTCTTAATGCTCCTCGCCCACCACCGTCGTGACTGCCCTTCCTGGCCTTGGTTGGTTGTGGCCCTGCCATGGGATTTGCTCTGTGATTTCCTTTCACTGCTTATAGGCGCACTTGTTAGGCCAAGTAATATAGGCCAAGTAATAGAGAGGCAGAAGGTTCCCGCGGTACAATCTGTCTAGTAAAAAGTGAAAGTTGCCCCCTCCGCACCCCCCAGCGTCCTGCAGCTCCTCACGCCCGTGCGTGTCCTCCAGACCCGGCCCTTGAACCTCGTGCTTTGTTGTGCTTACTCCTGTCTGTTCACTGCTGCCGCCCCAGCCCTGGCATGGGGATAGTTCTTGGTGGGCCCTCAGTAAATGGTCACTGAGTGAACGGTGACAGCCATAGTTTTTACAGCAGTGGGACCATATTCCGCTCGCACTGCAATTTGGTTTTGGCACTTTAAAGTGGGGTTTTCCTGCGTCAGGGACAACTGGGTGGAGCTTATTGCACATGATTGCACACAGTGGAAGTCCCAGGTGCAACCGCCCCTGTCACACTGGGTCCATTCATTGCTATCCAGAGGACCAGGAGTGTGAGCCTGGGGAGACGCTGTCCCCAGCCCACTGCTTGGGTGTGAAGGATTTCTCAAAGTCCTCAGTGAGACTTCTGGGCTCAGTCGGGTATTATGTGATGGTAATGACAGCTCTTATCTCACTGCCCTTCAAAGAGGCACCAGCCACTGTCCACTTTTGACGTTAGTGCCAGCATGTTGAGGAATAACATGTCCACGGCCTGTTTAGCTGGTCAGAGGTGGCAGTGAGAATTCCACCTTCCACACCCCAGGCGGCTAGGGAAGGGGCCCAGCTCAGGGAATGGCATTGGTCAAAATGCCAAGGCCATCTGCCAAGGGCACTGGGCACAGGTCTCTGCAGGGCCTCAATCCACCAGCTGCTGTCAGGCGCCACTCGAATCCAGTCAGCCCTACGTTCTTCATTCTTTCCATCCCCGTCTTTGCTCCTCAAAGAGGTTCCAGAAAAGACTTCCTACAGCTGGAATTCTGCCTCCGTGGAGTCTAGAGGCCACACAGCTGTGTTCTCTCATACCTCCACTGTCCTTCACACTCAGAGCATCTGTTTAGACAATCCCAACCCTCTGCTTGGTCGCTGTTTATTTAAAAATAACCCCGGCAACATGTTTGCTTAGTATTTCGTTCCCTTGCAAATGTTCCACTGTACCAAGCGATGTGTCGCCTGCATGAATCCCCGTTCCTTGAGTGTCTTGCTTTTGTTCTATCATGCCGAGGATTGACCCAGGGGTGCTCCACCACTGAGCTACATCCTCAGCCCTTTTTATTTTTTACTTTGAGACAGGGTCTCACTAAATTTTATAGGCTGGACTCAAACTTGTGATCCTCCTGCTTTAGCCTCCAAAGTGGCCAGGATTACAGGCTGTGTCACCACACCTGACCGAATCCCAGTTTCTTAGAAGACCCACAGAAGGGGGACCTGCCTTATATGACCAAAGCTTCAAAGTTCATTTTGAAATTCTTGGCTTGGAGAAGAACTTAATAATGGTTCATTGCAGTTGGGTGCTGTGGCGCACACCTGTAATCCTAGTGATTTGGGAGGCCAAGGAGGATTGTAAGTTCAAGGCCAGTGTGAGCAACTTAGCAAGATCTTGTCTTAAAATTAAAAAGGGATGGGGTTGTGGCACAGTGGTAGAATGACCCTGGGTTCAATCCCCAGTTCCAAGGGCTGGGGGCAATTTCTTTCTTTGCCGTATATGTAGATTCGTGGAACCCTTCTTAGGGGCCAGTATGAAAAGGGATCATGGGCAACCCAGCCGGAGTTCTCACATGACGAATGTCCTCAGGCAGCAGAATGGAACGTTGATGGGCACCTGCAATATTGCCGTGGAGCCTCTGCGTCTCCACGGTGGACCGTTTTATTACTGCATTTCTTCCAGTAACTCCCCACCCACCCGCCCCCAGAGAATCTGCAGGCCGGTGTCTTAGGAGGCTCTGGTGGATGTTGCTTTTAAAGTGCCCAACCTCCTTTCTCAGTAAAGACCTGAGGTAAGCACTTTTCCCTCTGTGTTTAGATCTACCCCAACTCACACCATGAGCTGCTTCTACTAAAAGAAATGGGAGGTTGATAACGGGTGTTGAGAAAGATAATCACTTATTTCAAAGGACAAAAGGAAAATTGCATGAGGCTTTCAGTAAAGTTCACAAGCCTATTCAGTACTAGCCACTTGATGAAGAAGCCCCAGGTGGTGGTGGGTATCCTGGGACTGGTCTGCAGGGCTGGACAGACAGCAGGGTCCAGAGGCGAGAGCACATTTCTCAAGCCTGACCACCCAACAGCTTCCTTCCCACACCCATAGAGTTTCAGGAGGTGCAGAGCTACCAAGGGAAGGGCACGGGCCTGGCAGCAGCCAGGGTAATAGAGACACTCTCTGGGCACTCTCCAGAGTCTGCTTCCGTGCGTGAGCCAACTCTGCTGCTTGCCAGCCAGGTGACTTCAGCACATCCCTATCCTGAACCTGGGGTGTCCTTCATATGAAAAGAGGGAAATTGTCAGGATGGCTTTGAGCAAGTGTCTGAAACATGGCAGGCCTCTGGCAGGTGTCACTAAGGCTTGTGACTGAGACTGCAGATGATGTGGGCTCTGGGGCAGCTCACCTGCAGCCCAGCTGAGGCCTGAGCTCCCCCTCCTAAAGCACCCCACTTGCCTTTGCAGGACAGGTGTGCTCATGTAACTAGGCCCTAGCAGGGGACACTGACACCCTAAAGCTATTCTGTACATCCCCTTCCCCCTGCTGGTCCTTCCTCCCTGCAGTGTCTGCTTGGGCTCAGTGTAAAGAGTTTGTCACACTCGATTGAAAATCAACTCTTTGAAAATACCCTTAAACCGTTCTCTGTATTACAAGTATATCCAGTGTTTCCTTGGAAGTTATTTTGCAAATACCAGTTTAAACATAATTGATTCAGACCTCACCCTTGGAACTTTTAGTTTCTCCTTTTTCCCTTTCTTCTGTTCTTGGCACAGAACTTATCAGGGATTGAGTACCGGGTCTGCTGTGCATTAACTGTGTGACCTTGGTGGGTTCCTGAAGCTCTGTGGGCTTCAGTTTCCTCATCTGCAAATTAAGTGGTTGTGAGAATTAAATTACTTTATATCCTAAAAAGTCCTTGGTGCCATGTTTGGCCCTTAATAAAATCCTCAGCGCATGACAGCTGTCATCATCCCTCTTGTTGTCCTGATGGGAAGGCCAAGGGCAAGGAACAGCGCCAGGGCAGGGCATGTGCCAGGCTGAGCGTAGTGGAGGGAGCAAGGGGGACAAAGGGCATGGAGACCATGACGGTGTGGAGGAGGGGACCCTCTGGAGGAAGCGAACGTATGGCTCGAGTGGCTCCAGAAGGGCCACTTCCGTAGCTGTGGTTGGAGGTGACTGACTGGGACTAGCAAGACTGGAAGCAGCAGCTGAAAGGTCTCTTCTTGGACCTGGAGCAAGAAGACATTGTCCCAACCCCAGAGGGCTACAAGCTGACCAGTGCTGATGCCCTGGCAGGCTGCAGGAGGATCCCCTGGGGAGGGGCGACGAAGTCCTCTAGGTGACAGGCAGGTCTCCCTGTGCCCACTTGGAGGCCGTTGGTGGCTTGTTTCTCTTTGTAACAGTGGCACTGGGGGCAGGACTGGTCCTGTTCTTCTCAGTGATATCCGGGCCTCAGCCTCTTTCCAGGGTACTTGCTCGCCTTCAGGACGGCCACATTTGTGCTAATGAACCACCTTGCTGTGTCACCTTCGAGTGGCAGAAGATGCAGGCTCCAGCTCAGAGGGAAACTGAAAGGTGACATGAGTCAGGGTTTCCAGAGGCTGGATGCAAAAGCCTCTTGCCAGACCCAGGCAGGCTGGGACTGAGAAGTTTCCAGCCCAAGCGCGATGACAGTAAACAGTCTGGAGGCCAGCTAGCATCCCCAGGTGCAGCACTCTGTAGGAGGCAGCGCTGTGGCTTAACGGGCCTCCTTGGCTCCAGCTACTCAGAAGGCGGCAGGCAGCTGAGGGCCACAGGGGGCCTCGCTCTGAAGTCAGAGGCCTTTGTAGGCACCGCCTCCCCCACGCTGCACTTTTTCCAGACCACATCAGGCAGTTCCCTTCTGAAGAATTGACCTTGTGTGTCCCTTTTACATCTGAGTTCTTTAGAAAAAAATCCGTCCCCTTTTTTCCTCTGGGGCCCTGCGTGCCCGCCTGGCCCCCTCTGCCCAAAAACACCTTCTCTTATTTCCCTGCTGCCTCTGCTGTGCAGTTCATAATATAACTCAAATGTGAAAAATTAGCTTTGCATAGTTGCCATGAATTTTGCATGAATCACATTTAAATCAATAAAGTCTGTAGAATGAATCAAGTTATCCTTCTTAGGAAGAAGTGGGGGCTGATTTAAAGGGGCCATGGGCCTTGGAGCACATAATGGAAAAAGTTGTCCACCCGTGGCTGGGCCACGGTGAAGCTCTTGGGCTTCTGCAGCCTGGGCTCTGGGAGGACCAGGATGCCTTTGAAGTGTTGACTCTCTTCTCAGGAGGGGTGATCAAACAGCCAGAGTGAAAGTCACATTTTCCATGACTTGTTTCTTCTTTGAACAGTTGCTAATCTTTTTTAAGTGGGTAATCTTTTAAATGACACTCTGTTTCAAATGTGTGAGTTTGGGATCTTTGATGCAAGTAGCAGGAAAATGTGGGCGGTAATGTTGTGGAAGGTGGAAAGGCTGCCTTTTTCTAGGTCATGTTTCAAGAGCGAGAACCAGAGATAAGAAAGATAAGGAAGGGCAACCAGAAAAAGAAAGGAGAGTGGAGGAAATAAGCCTGAGTGGGGCCACAGCCGCTAAGGCCTAGTTCAGCCTGGCCGCATCGTGTGCTGACTCTGGGTGGGGACTCTCCCTCACCTCTCCATCTTCACCTTGATCCATCCTGTCTTTCTGTCCACGGCCTGCAGTGTTCTAGGGGGATGATTAAGCTGTGTGATGAGCAGAAGCGTTCTGGGGGGCAGAGGCTAGGCAGTTAGCTGGGCTCATAGGTTGCCCCAGGTGAGAGGAGCCAAAACAGCAGTGTCATAAGATTGGCACCAGACAGAACCTCTTTGGAAGTTAGTGCTTTTTCCACAATTAAGGTTGGGTCAGTACCATTCCAGATCCATCTCCCAAGCAGCACAAAACAAACCTGATTTTTTTTTTTTTTTTTTTTTTTTTGGTACTAGGAATTGAACCCAGGGATGCTTTACCACTGCTTGAGCAACACCCTCAGCCCTTTTTATTTTATTTTTAAGATGAGTATTTTTTAAGTCACTGAGTCTGGCCTTAAACTAACGATCCTGAGGTGCTGGGATTATGGGCAGTGTACCACCTTGCCCAGGAGGGAACTGACAGTTTTCTGGATGCATTTTGTTTTTAAATTAGAAAGCCATTATCAGTTCACTGTAGAAAATTAAGAAAATAGAGATAAGCATTAAAAAAAAAAAAAAAGCTTGTAACTATACCTTAACCCACAGAGAATTAGATGAGTTCATATTACAGAAACGAGGTCACCATACATGCAGTGTGGCCCTCGTTCTTCACGCCCACCTTGCTTTGTCATTAGCCAAGCCATTCAGTTCTGCCATACCTGTCACAAGATTCTGGGACTTGAAGGTACCTGTGAATATTTCATCCGTGTAAACAGTTGCAAATGTCTACTGTTTGAAGGTACCTAAGAACATTTTGTCTGTGTAAACAGTTGCAATTTGTCTACTGACAAATGATGCTCATTTTGCATTTATGTAAATTACACAATGTTCTTTTAAAATAAATTAAGCACAAAAGGAGGGACATAAAGAAAATATCAGATGTACTATGGAAAAATCCTAAAGGTAGTAATGACTAAATTTTAGGAAACACTATTTTAGAAGGATTTTTTAAAAACTGTCTGGGGTTTAACTCAGTGATAGAAGCTTACCTAGCGGGCTGGGCTTGTGGCTCAGTGGTAGAGCACTTGCCTAGCGTGTGTGAGGCACTGGGTTCAATTCTCAACACCACATATAAATAAATGAATAAAGGTCCATCAACAACTAAAAAAATATTAAAAAAAAAAAAAAAAAAAAAAGAAGCTAACCTAGCATGGAGGAAGCCCTGGGTTCCATCTCCAGCACTGCAAATAAAAGAAGAAGAAGAAGAAATACACAACTGCTTAACTGTTAAACCAAGGTCCTGCCTTGGTTTAACATCCCTTTATTTGCAAGTTTTTCCCTATTAAAACTCCCTTCCTAAAGTTTGCACTTCTGAGTCCTAATATACAATTTTGAGTGGACTTGGAGTTCAAGGGCAAGCTGGCTGGAAGGCTTTCTTTACCGACCGAGTCACCCTCCGGGAAGGCTGTGCTATAAGTGGCTGGGTGAGTAACGGGAGCCGTTTTCATGATTTAAACTCACAACTGTGAGTAAACGCCTCACATCACTTAACAATTCCCTTATCTGCAAGATTTAATCAGCTCCCTCACCCTTGACAGGTTTCTTCTCTCCCTGTGTTCTGGGGGCCTCTGTAAGTGCCTTTTAATATTTCTATTGTGTGTGTTAATCTTTCATTAGTATTAAATGTATCAGAAATATTTTTAAAAGGCTTAGCTCAATTAATTCTGTTCCCTGCCCTATTATTTTACGTCTTTCTTTACCTGGACCATTAATGGCAAAGAGCGCTGACATAGAGGACTGAGTTCAGGGCTGTTCTGATTAACTCCTGAGGATGCTGTAAGCCATCCATCAGACCTGAGATCACATTACGGCCTCAGTATGTACTGGTGTTTTTTGAATGAGCTCTCTCTGGGAGGCTGAGAACCCCTGCACCTTTTTGGACCTGTTGGGCATCTATTTTGTGAGTGGCCTGAGGCATCTCGCCCCAGTGCCATGGAGTAAGTGGAGGAGAAGGATTTTGTGTTTTGTTTTGAGTTGTCCGTAAGCTGCCATTTCTTTGCAGGAACCCAGGCCTTGTCACTTAGCTGGCTTCAGCCTCCTGGTCACCCAGCTGACCTTGAGCAAGCCTGTCTTCTCTGCAGGCCCCTGTGGTGGGGAGTTGTGCCCTCCCCAGGTAGTGCTGGCAGGCAGGGGTGTGAAAAGCTGGCTGTGTAGTGGAGTCACCGAAGAGCTAGTAGGATTCCCAGTCCTGGGTCACACCCACACCAAGACCACATGAGGGTGACGGAGCCAGTGTTTTTAAAGATCCCTGGCTGAGTCCACTAGCAACAAAGTTTGGGGGTTGCAGCTCTGGGCTCCCTGAGGCCTCCGCGGCGTGCTCTGCATGGCAGTAAACAAAGGGGTCCCCAGTGCCCACTCTCAACAAAGAGATCTGCTTTGTGGAGAAGATGGAGAGACAGAAGCCAGACCCTGCCCAGCCCTCTATGTACGCAAGGCCCACACAAGGGCAAGGTGTGCCTGTGCGTGCCTGGGACACAGGAGGGACAGGTGGATCAAGTGGCGGCCAGCCTCTTGTAGGTTGCTGTCAGGTGTCTGTGTCCTGGCCAGTGTGGTGCTGCCACTGAGTACCCTGCTCCTCAAAGGAATTACAGAGCTCCTTACTAAGGGTCAAGATGGGCTCCAGCTCGCCTGCCTGTGATGGTGTCACAGGTCTTCAAAGCACACTCTGAGAGTCAGTCCTAAACTCTGCCCTTGACACCAGTGCTGAGGTGCCCCAGGCTGCCAGTGGCCTGATTCTGAGAGGTCCTGAGTCCCTCCGTGCTGACAATGCCTTGCCTCCAGCACATTCCCACCAAGGCTGAAAGACCAGAGGAGCTTTCCTGCCCCTGCAGTATCACAGCCCATGTGGGGCCTGCTCGTCCTTGGGGCCTGGACAGCGGGAAGCAGGCACAGGGAAGCCTCATCCTTCAGGAGCGGTGGTGCAGTGCACGTTCCCAGCTCTCGTCTCTTTCCTGGGCCCATTACACCTGCTCGCTCTGTGACAGGGAGGGAGCTGTGTGAGAATGTGCCTCTGTGGGCTCCGGGGGATATGCTAGCTACAAGTGACACGCAGGAATAAGTTCCCTCACTGAGTGAGCCAAGGCTGCGGGTGGCCGAGCTCCTCATGCCCCCCAGGTCTAGGAGCTCCTGGGCTCCGGGTCACACTGCCAGCTTCCAAATGTCCTGGGACAGATTCTTGCCACCCAGAGCTTATAGCCACCCAGCAATGAAGTGGGTGGCCCCCTGCAGCTCCAGTGGTCAGGGGGTCTCTTCTCGCTCTTGGTCTCCTCTGTGGTGCTACTGCTGAGTCCCCCTGGAATCAGCCAATGTGGTAGTCACAAGCCACCTTGGCTACCTAGATTCAAATGAAAGAAAATAGATAAAATTTAGAATTCCATTCCTTGCTTGGTTCATTGGCTGTGTGACCATGTGACCGTGTTGGGTGGCGCCGCTGGCAGGTGGGATGTGATCAGGGAAGGAGAAAAGCACAGGTTTCAGAGACTTCTGGGTCCCAACTCCTCCTCACTGGAGCGTGACCACCTGAGACCCTGAGTGTCCTTACCTGAGGGCTGGAGGCAGGAGAGTCGCCTCCCTGCGCACCTGTAGTAACGTGCAAGTGGAGCAGGCTGGGAGCTGAGCCTGGCTGTCACCCCTGGTGCAGGCGGGACAGTGGGAGCCAGCACTGCACTGTGGCTAAGCCTCGCCTAGGCAGGAAGCAGGAACCATGGATCGTGATTCTTATCCAGCCAGGGATGCCCCTTGGGAGTGGGCTCCGCACCCACTAGCTGCAACCCAGCTGAACGTTCCCTGCTGCAGCTCTGACTATGGACAACCTGTATAGCTCCTGTCCTTCCTCTCACCCAACAAATCTGAATTTTTGGCATCCTGGCTCCGTGAGCCTGTTTCCAGGCATGACGCAGGAGGCATGCATGGCTGGCTGGGGGTGTCGCAGACAGCCAGACTAGTAAGGAGGTGGTTCTTTAGGGTCTCAGAAATCTGGAGTCCAGGCTTTCCCACCAGCTGGTATGCCTTTGTAACATGCTCGAATTTCCTGTCTTCTTTTAACCTTTTCCTTTCTCTGCTTGTGGATTTCCACTGCCAAGAATTTAGCAAGAGCAGCCAAAGACAGAGGTGCATATGCAGCCTGGCCAAAATGAAGTCACCTGGGCCCTGGCTCTGAGAGCAGCTGATGTCGTAGCACAGGCAGCCAAATGTCACTTCTCTGGCTGGTCCAGATTCATCTAACTTAGTGTGACCCACAGAATCTTTTACAGGATTGGGGGAAATTCCTTCTCTCAATAAATGTCAAATGAGCACCTACTGTGTGCCTGATGTGAGCAGTGAACAAAAATGACAAAAGTGTTATAGAGAGGAAATTGGACCTGACAGGCTGTGGGTATTTCCTACCAGGATCTCAGAATTGGCCTTCTGAAGATGGTAGTGTTAGCAGCATGACCTGGGACCAGTCACTGGGTCTCCCAGGGTCTGCTTCTTCATCTGTAAGGTGCAGGTGAAAGGCACCTTCTGTCTTGGATGGTGAAGTGCTTCTCACAGTGCCAGGTGGTTATTAAACTCATGACTGACAGCCTTCACAGGGGGACATTTGTACATGGATGGAACGTTTGAAAACAGTCGGGAAGGATTTACAAGTGAACTTCAGCAGAGCCCCTGGGCAGGTCAGGCACTGCCTTCCCGTTGCACTAGTGGTTTATTCTAACAGATTGACTTCAGTCACTGGTTTGTGGTGTTTCTGCCCCAGCAGACTGTGGCTGCGTAGAGGTGGGACCTCATTTCACCCCTGCATCCCTGTGCCTAGTACTGTGCTCGGCCCATGGGAAATACACAGTAAATCTTCGACAAGTTAATAAAGGAATGAATGGGAAATCGTGCTAACTTTTCTCATATCCTTAGTAAACCCTTGCTTATGTATAAGTTCCAGTCTGGGCTATAATCATAAACTTCTAACTGAAGGCCTGAATTAAATTTTAGTGAATAGCCATAGGCACCCGCCTTCAGTTGCCATGACAATCTTTGGAAACCCCAGTCCCCGTGCATCTGCTTCCACTCCTTGACATGCTTTAATTAGCTGCCCTCACTGACAACCCCCAGCCTCTGCTGCTTGGCCTTCGCTGGCCCTCCCTGCCTCATTATACCTAGTCCAGTCCCATCCAAGGACAAGAGTGTCCCAAACCTGCCTTGTTCTCCAGCCCATGGCAGTTGTCCTCCCCCCTGCTAACTCCAACACATCCTTTCAGTCTGTGGAAGGACCCCTCCTCCACACTCTGTCTCAGAGCCTCAAGCCCCCGTGGGTCTGCAAGCCTGGGCCGCCCCACCCCTCACGTGTGTGCATCTCGTTCATTCTGTTTTCTCCCCGGTGGTCTGTGAGCCCCTTGAGAGCAGGGACCGAGCCTTTTGTCTGTCTCACCCATGCCTCAGCCACAGTAGACATTTCCTTCTTTCAACATGTCAAATGAGCGCCTACTGTGTGCCTGACGTGAGCAGTGAACAAAAATGATAAAAACGTGGCCCTCGTGGAACCAGTGTTCTGGACAATAAAGGTTTTTTGAATGACTAACGTAAAATGAATGAATGAATGGAGTTCCCTTATTTTCTTTTTCATGAATTTAATGGAATACTTGATGTGTAAGATGGTTTTTGTTTGCCTGTTTTGTTTTGTTTTCTGTTTTCTTGTGGGGCTAGGGACTGAGCCCAGGAGGTCTAGTGCAAGCTACCACTGAGACAAGTCCACTTCTAAAAGAAGGAAAAACTCAGAGGGAAAAATAATAGAGCTTTTCAATATTTTTCATGTTGAAGCATAGTTTAAAGAAGGCCATCTGATTGGGTGTAGTGTTATATGGAGCTGTGATAAGATTTAGTTTCATATTGACCATATCATTTTAAATCACATGCTTTGAAAGTGTTGCTCAAATGTCACTGGTTATTGGTAATCAGTTTGAAAACCAGAAAGCAGGAAATTTGGTTGGTGGAGTCTACAGCTTTTGTTGAAGTCCAAAGCTATGGCATGTCTCCACCAGAGGTCTCCCATATTTTACTGTTAACGCTTGAAGTATACTGAATTCCCACAAGCTAATTAAAAAATCAGACTGCTATGCCGGTAAGCCTTCACTCTGTGAACTAATTTCTGCCAAAAGGCCGTAAATGTGTCCCCTGATATGAAATTTAGACGTTCTTTCCCATCAGAAAAGGAGCATATGAGTTAGTCCCAACCTCTTAATAGGAGAGACAAGGAAACCCAGGCCCACCCAGAAAGGTCATTGCCCCAACTGAGGCCATACAGCCTGAGTGTGCTGTAGCCCCGACCCCTCTGCTCACAGCTCACGGTGGTCCTCAACAAACCCTGCTTGTCCCTGCTGAGTTGAATTGAGAGGGCACCTCCTTGCCAGCCACTGTTCCAGCTCTTTGCAAATATTAAGTCCCCATAGCAACCCTGTAGAGAAGTACTGACTGCCACCCCTTCCCTCGGGCTCTTTTCTTATGAAGCCTTAGAAAGGAAACCCAAAGGAAAGAGAAGTAGTGGCCTCTAACTCCGAGAACCTTCCATCCAGAGGAGGAAGAGGAGATGTGCCCACACAGACACGTGGAAAAAAATTCACAGGCCCTTTCCGCCCCTCAGCTCATTCATCCCTAATGCATCTCTGGATTAAGTGACGTCTGCTTTCGTCACATTTCAAAACAGACTCACAAAATGTCATCCAGAGCAGGGGTGTACCTGCTTTCTTTATCCTGTGGCCCAGGTCCTGACACACAGTAGTTGCCAGGCAGGCGCAGGGTGGAGAGACCCAAACCACATCCTGTGGAGGGGCCCGGAGCCGAGAAATCCTGGGGGGCTCCAGAAGGCCAGAGTGTCCTTGTTCATTGGCTGCCAGGCTGCTGGGGAGCAAGGAGGAGGGAGCTGTACCCAAAGCTGATTCCAGTTAGACTATCTGGTGTGACAGAGTGAAGAGCTTAGGTATTCAAATCTTTTCTTGGAAATCTCAAGTATTCCATTCACCGCCTCACGGGGTTAGGTAACTTTATTTACTCATGCTAAACAGGGCCATTTCCAGAGAGGAAATTATGCAATGTACTATGCAAATGTGGCATTCTGGAGGGCGAGTGTAGAGATAAGTGTGGTCACCACTGCATTATGAGATGAGATATGTGCCCCTGGTGGCAGGCTGCGTGTCACCTGATAAGGGCATATGCCATGCTCTACTTGGAATCGCTGCTCATTCGGATCCTGTTTCTGGTAATTACATTTTCACCGAGTTGTCTATCTGTGAACTTTGTGCGGTAAAAATAAGGGGAACAAGGAATAAGCTTTTCTGAGTTGCCCATCTCTGCATAGACTTGAGCAGCGAGGGAGCTGCCCTGCACATGCTCTGGGTGTGTGGGAACAAGAAGAGTGAAATGCTCACTCTGTTCTCCCAAGAAGAGAGTCCCTGGAAATTTTTCCCGGTGTCATTTTGTGAAAACCAGTCACATACTTAACTAGACGTGGCTCATGCATTTCAAACTAAAAGAAAAAGTAGCTGTGGAAAACCCCACCTCTGGAGGCAGGCAGAGCTGAGCCCAGGCCAGCCATGGGCACCTGGGACAGGCTGCCTGTCCTCCCTGGCCCCAGCCTGCTGCTCTGAAAATGGCACTACCACCCCTCCATCCACTAGCCTTTGTCCCCAAGCTGTTTAACAGCCACCCATCATATAGTAGCTGCCGAATTAACAAGTGATGCATCTACCACTCACATCCGCCAAGTGAACATGGAGACAGTGACCTTGGTGGCCCTGGAATGCTGGGAAACTAAGAAGTGGCACTCGCTCAGGTCCAAACTCCTCTGTTCAAATTTCTGCCACTTGAACTTGGGAACCAAATGGATTTTCACAGTGAGGGGATCTTGTGGTCATCAGTCAAAAGTGATAAGTCAGAAAATTAATAATCGTTATGTGCAGGTACTACGTACTGATCAGCCACCTCATGTCAGGCATGCTGCTGTGACTGTCTGAATTTCTTGACAACCCTAGGAAGCCAGCGTCTCCCCGAGGTGTTATTTTGAAATCTCTTCTCAAGCTACCGCCAAGGTGTAAGAACCGTATGGTGAACGTCTGTGCACCCACCACCTGCCTTTTCCCACAGACCTCCTACCATACTTGATTTCTCACCTGTCTGCTTCTCTACCCATCCTTCAATCCATTCCTATTTTTTAAAACATATTTCAGAGCACGTTGCCGACCTTAGTACCTTCTCCCTAAACACTGCCCCTTGCACGTCTTGAGTACAGCTGTCAAGTCATTTTATCACCCCTGGCCTGCGGATGAGGCATCTGAAGTGAAGTCACAAGCCCTGGGTCAGCACAGCTAAAAAGTTGCAAGACTTTGGTTCAGTTGCAGACCATCGGCCCCAGACCCAGCTCCTGGTTCTTCCCCTGCGCGGCCTCCTGCATCTAGTGCAGTGTTTATAGGAAGGGAAGTGGGGATGGAAGGTGTTAGGGGGACACCGTGCTTCAGTCAGTTGCTCATGGCACTAGACAGCGGCAAGTGGAAGAGGGACCCAAGGTTAGGACATCAGTGAGGCAGCTGTGGTGTTAGCAGTAACCCCAGTACTGAAAATCTTGGAACCGAGCTCTAGGTCGCAGTTCCTCGGGATTTGGTCAGACGACCTCCTATCTGCATACCTGGTTGCTGCTGTCCTTTGCAAATCCAAGGAGCAATGCCCGGGCTTTTTTTTTTTTTTTTTTTTTTTCCTGTATTCTTAGAAGGGCTGCAGCAAAAAGCATGCCAGACCCTCTTCATCAGGGAGGGATCTCATTGCACAGCCTTCCTCTGGCCCTGCTGGGAAGGAATGCTTTAGGAGCTTCAAAGAAGACAAAGTAATTGATTGCTACTTGCAGCAAATAACCCATAAGCTGTTGCTAGGTTGATGGAGAAATGGTGACTTAATTTTCTTCAAAGGATTGATTTGACTGTCAGGAGAAGCAGCCAGCCTAATTGAGTTTGTTGGTTCACACCCTTGGTGGGAACAAGCAGAGGGTCAGGGGCCACAGAGTACCCCTCAGAGTTCCCTGAGGCTCCAGGAGACAAGACCGTGAGCTGACTAGGGTGCCATTCCCTGGGCGCATCTGAATCAGCACAGTAGCTCCCAAGGTAAACGCAGTAGGAGCAACTTCCTTGCTCCGCAGCACCTGTGCTTTTCATGCTGAAGTGGATCGTGACATTTGTAGGTGTGTGGCTTTAGAGAACTGGTGCCCATCTCCCCTCTGTCCCCTGCCACTCCCCAGTTGCCACCCAGCCGTGCACCACTGGCTGGGTAAGGCCTCTCCTGCCCCTGCACCCTGGCCTCAGGGAGCCGTGTGATGCTGGTTTTCCCTCAAGTACCCACCCCTGTGCCACTCAGTACCATCTCCATTCCACTGAGGCTCACCCCCCATGTCGGAGAGTTCCGAGGTCTGCTAATGGTTCACATCCTGAAGGCTCTCTGAGAGCAGGGCCTCGGCCTGTCTTGCTCATCGCTGTATCTCAGCATCTAAAGGGCCCCAGGGATGGCGGGCACCCCATCAGTGCAGTCTGCATGCATGAAGAAGCTCAAGGGTGGAAGGCAGGCAGCATTCCCAACTGGAGCGGGACCCGGGTCCCCCACCAAAGGAGTCACCATATGCCCAGTGAAGAGGCAGCCTTGCCAAGGACAGCCGGTAGCACGCAGGTGGCTTCAGCTGCTTGCCTCCAGGGCCTGTCTGTCGAAAGCTTGCATGATTTGACTGTCCCTGGCCAGAACCAGCCGCAGCTAGCCAGATGGGGGCTGTCCCTTTCTGTGAAGGAAACTAGCTAGGTCTTCTCTCTGGCCTCATCCAAGGGACCAGACCCCAGGTTTTGATCAGCTTGCTCAGGATAGTAAGAAGGTCGCATGTCATCGGCCTCCATACTACAGCCAGGTCAACCTGTGTCCTTCAGGAAGTTTCTTGACCACAGTTTGTGTCTTCTGGACCATAGAATCCTGTTGACTAGCTCATAGAAGCTGCTGGGGAAGGTTGGTCTTGCGGCACTTGGCCTTGATGAAGCACCTGGGCTAGGCTCTCCACTTCAGAGTCATCCATGTCGGTCTTTCAGTGTGTGGCTAGAGAGCCAAACCCCAAATGCCACAGCATACCCCATTCCAGTGAAAGTCCGTGCTCCTTGCTGCCATGGCCACTGCAGTTTCCCATTTCTATCCCATTCAGCTCAGGTGGACGCAGAGAGGCCAGCACGGAGGCATCCTTTGCAAAAGGAGTCAGAGGCCTCTGTAGTCCGCCATCAGCTGGAAGTCTCACTGCAGGCCCTGCTTTCTTGGAATCCCCCCCCCGCCCCCCCCACACACACACACGGAATCTGTACCCTGTTCCTCAGCCCCTCCTGACCTCTGATTAACAACACGTGCCTGAAAGAGCCTAAAAGACTCTGGAGTGTTTACTGAATTGCTAATCTGAACTCCAGCTGTGGCCTAAAAACCAGAGTCTCAGATTTCAGAAGCCCTAGAATTCTGCTGGCCTAGAGATTCCCCCATAAGGATGAAGACTTCCTTGATTCTAAATGTAGTTAGAGCCACAGACTCCAAGAATTAAATTACGGTATTGGCATCCATATTTTATTATGAAAGGATCATTTAAATACAGCCAAAGTCAATCAGCCCTATTTATTGCTCAGGAATGAGCCACATCCTGCCAGAGGGAAGGAGCTGGGGAGGGGGAGCTTTAGTCCAGGTGCTGAATGGCCTCAAAATGGGAGCATTGAAGCCAGGAGCATCACCCTGCAGCCCCAGATACTTCAGCACTAGTGAATAACAGATCAGGGCACTGCCTGCATGGGGGTTATAGTGTGGGCAGGGAGACCAGCCCAAACAAGGCATGAGCAAATGAAGGATAGTGGCAGGCACTGGGGCCTAGAGGTGGGCACTTAGGGAGATACGGGGGAGAGCAGCTGTGTGGGTAGGAGCCCACCAGAAATGAAGGGCCATGGGGGATCTTGCCTCTGATTCAGTGTCTCCATCTGAAGAACCTGGAGTGGTCAAGAGCCTCTGTTCAGAAAGCATGACTCTCCCTTAGGTGAGAGAGGGTCCTGAGTCCTGCTCCAGGAAGCCAAGGCTCTGCCATGCATTTGACTTGGGCTGGAAGGTGCAGTGACCCCCTCTGACAAGGACCGCACAGGCTGCTTCTGTGAGGTGTGCAGGGCATGCCCCCACGCCCCTCTCAAGCCCCGTCTGCGGCCCTGAAGGGGATTAAGTCTTAGTTTTGCCAGTGAGGAACCTGAGACTCATAGAGGGAGGTGACTTGCCCAGGGTCACACAGTTGTTAGTGGCAGAGCTGGAGTTTAAGCCCAGTTACCATGGCTGCAGAGCCCAAGGTATTTGTAGCTGGCCAAGTTGCTCTGATTGTGCACTTCATGAGCAGGTGGCTCTTTCATGCTTTCTCCTTTTCTCCTCTCCTGACATGCTAAACTGCTGGGAAATGGCCACACTGGTTTCCCTTCCTCCTGCTTAATCCTGCAGGACCTTCTGAGCATCCAGAGTAGCCAGCCCTGATCTAGTTTTCCAAGATGTGCTGTGGAGCACCTTGGTGGTACTGGAAGAATTTTAGAATTTTAACTGTAACTAGCTACAGCACTACATGAAAATAAATCACCCCTGCGGTTATCTATTGCTAAGAAATAAACCACCTTTAAACTTAGTGACTTAAAACACTAACATTCATTTTGTTTGCAAATGTACAATTTGCCCAGAGCTCCGTGGGAAAGCTCCTCCCTGCTCTACTGGTATCTGATGAGAACTAGAGGACCTGCTAGGGGCTGGCCAGAGATCCAGGACCTTGGTTTCTCTCTTCAGCTATCTGTGTGGCTGCTTGGGCTTCCTCACAGCATGGCGGATGGGTTCTGAAACATTTTTATGATCTTGACTCAAGAAAACATAGCAGCACTTACTCCAATACTCTGGTGGTCTAGGCAATCACAGAGGCCCATTCAGGTTCTAGGAGAGAGGACATAGGGCCCACCACATGGTGAGAGGAGAGTCTAAGTCACACTGTAAGAAGAGCATGTAGGATGGGAAGTACTGCTGTGGCCACCTTTGGAAAGTGTAGTCCAAAATAAATTCATTTCTTAGCCCCTCTGGTCCATTCTGATACAACAAGGACAAAGTCTGGGATAGACGCTAGTTAGTCTTAGAACATCTCACTTCTGGGTTTCCCTTTTGATCAAAAGAGCAGGCATGCCAGGTTGGGGTGGGGTGCATGCCTGTAATCCCAGCAACTTGGGAGGCTGAAGCAGGAGGATCACGAGTTCAAAGCCAGCCTCAGCAACAGTGAGGCTCTAAGCACCTCAGTGAGACCCTGTCTCTACATGAAACACAAAATAAGGCCGAGGATGTGGCTTAATGGCCAGGTGCCCCTGAATTCAATCTCCAGTACCAAAAAGAGAAAAAGAAAAAGAAAAGAACAGGCATAATTTAGTGAGATGATTTCTCTTTATCTTCATGGTCAACTCTGGGTTTCTGTTCATAGTATTGATACGAGGCTTCCTTTTAAATAAACATTTTAGTAAAACACATGCTTAAGGAGAAAATTAAGCACAAGCTGTTTTGTTGCTGGGAATTCATTCTCATGTGCATATTAATAAAACCATTCTTTCGACTGATGCAGCCAAAGGTTGAAAACCGTCATCAGTTAGGAGCTGCTGAGCCATTTGGAGCCACCCTCACAGGAGGAGGCAGTGCAGCCATGGAGGGTCTCTGTCCTTTGTCATCTGGACACATGGTTTAGTGGCATAAGCTCAATGTAGACAGTGCGCGTGGCTTGCCACCACTGTGAACAGTAGGGTAGGACACAGCCACGTGAGCCCCTGGGAGAGCACCATGTGCCTAGTGGGTGGGAGGACCAGGAGTCTGCACCTGGTTGTCTCTGGGGAGGGGGATGCGGAAGCCTTAGCATCCACTGTAAGAGAACACAAGTTTCATGCCTTTTAAAATGGGAACGTACAATACACCATCTAGTCTAAGAGATTCACAAGCTTGCTATTTTCAAATAAAGTAAAATAGCAAAGTTTTTTGCCTTCACATAAACAGGACGACAGCACCTAGGAGTAGGGGCCGCAGCCGCCTTGCCTGGAGCAGAGCTCTGTGGGAGGGGTGCTGCGCGTCGGGGTCACGTGGAGATGTCTGCCATCCCACCTGCTCTGTCCAGGGGTCTGGTTCCTCCCCGGAGCAGAGACCTGTCCTGTGGTGCTGTCCAGCCCTACCAATGGAACTTGAGCCTCTTCTGGGAACTCTGGGCCAACCCTCATTCTCAGTGTCATGGTTGCCTGGGGCCTGGCCTGCGCACACGTGGGACACCAGATCTCTTGGACTCCCAGGACTGGCTGTTTGAGAAGCATGCAGCTGTCTACCAAGGGTGTCGTCTGAGAGCTCTCGGCCTCTTGCTGTCACCCAGCTCTCTATGATGAGCTCCTGCTTTCGGGATCAGGCAGGGCCCA
The DNA here is from genome assembly GCA_028644305.1 of Xerus rutilus. Classification (NCBI taxonomy): domain Eukaryota; kingdom Metazoa; phylum Chordata; class Mammalia; order Rodentia; family Sciuridae; genus Xerus; species Xerus rutilus. Next base: position 27,599,313 of record CM053415.1, on the reverse strand, counting down.
GGGCTGCTACCCTTCCCTGATTGGGCCCCAGAAGGACCTCAAGCCCTTTTTGTCAGGATGTAGAGAGATTTGCTTTTTTTCTTTATTCGATTTTAAGGATGCAGATAACATGTCCGTTTCCCCTTTGGAAGCTCAGAAAATTGCGTGTAAACTAAAATCACCTTGCAATTTGCTTTTTCCGCTCAGCACTGTTTTTTGATACTTATCCCTGAGGACGTGTCTGGAGAGCTAACTCGTTCCTTGTCTTTGCCCACAATCTTACAGCCAATGAACAAACACGCTGTATTCAGGCTTTCCCTTATGGCTGAATGTTTGGGTCTTTATGGACCCCAAAGCTGCTCCCAGCATCCCCATGCACATCTCTTGGCCCACACATTTGAGCGCTTTTCTTGAGAACATACCAACTGCCAGGTAATAGCATGCGAAACTTTCAGTTTTAATAAACAATGCTAATTTGCCCTTCAAAATGCCTGTGTTAATTTATTCTCCTACCAGCAGCCTCTGAGAATGCCAGTTTCTCTGTCCTCTGTAATACCTGATGTTATCAAGTATTTTTATATTGAGTAGAAGATGCTATCTTGATTTGATTTGGTTCCTGATTTCTCAGGATAAGCACCTGTGTGAATTACAGCTCTTCTGGCTACTCTTCCCCTTCACTATGTTATCATCTTTTGCCATTTATGTCATGTGGTTATTCTCCTAGAGTGTCTTCCAATAACTTTATGCAATGTCTTTAAATGGAATTGGAGTCCCCACTCTTTTGGAGTGACGTCATTGGGGAGGAAGCCTGGAGATTCAGATAAGCACCAGGTTCTGGAAAGCAGCAGAGGTGGGTGATCAGGAACTCTCATGCCAGCTGCACCGACCACTCCTGAGTCAGGCAGGGAGGCTCCCAAAGCTGCCATACACCATGACAGAGCTACCTGCCATCCAGTCCCTCTCACATGCCCACGTCCCTCACGGGATTCTGCATGGCCCTCTCTGACTCCCAGCAAAATCCACACGCACATGCAGGAAGGCTACAGGCAATGGCTCAGCGTGTGGGCGCGGTCAGCTTCCATTCAGCAGCTCTCTGTAGGTTCTTCCAGCACCCAAGGCACCACAGCCATCCAGACACGATCGCCTGTCCCCAGCACTCCAGACAGGAATGCCCACACCCCTGAACAGGAGGCACAGGTTCCCTAAAGTGACATCCAAAAGGCCCACAGACGAGTCCCCGCAAGCCAGCATGTCCTCCATCTCCCTGAGGGACACCTGTGCAGCCAGTGGATGCCCCACAAGTGGTGGAAAGCAGAGGCTTCCCCACCCCCCGGGGGGCCTTCTTGCTCATGGGGACACTGCTTTTTCTTATGAAATCTCACCCAGTTCTCACAGGGCTTTGATGTCTCAGTGGCATTTCTGAAAGCTCTTCCACTCTGGGGTTTTGTCCTTCCTTTTCTGTTCTTTGTGGTGGAGGTGGCAGGTCTTCTTTTCCCTGAAGCCCCTGAGGCAGCCTGGTTTGTGAGGGAGTCTGGTCGCCTGCTGACAAACAGGCATTTTTTGGTCATTGACCCATTGTGTCAGTTTCCCAGACTCAACTCTTTATAAATGAGAGCACAGAAGAGAGCTGAGTTGTCCTGTTGGAGGAGTAGGGAAAGGAGAAAGAAAAACAAAGAAAAAGCAGCTGTTGTTTTTGTTCTGTTTTTAAAAAGTGAATGATTCTCACTGAGAAAATATTTTAAATATTGAGTCAAGGTAATAAACCCTACCTGCCATGAAGATGTTTCTGAGAACGAATAAGCTTTCATTTTTTATAATACAGAAGACAAGGTATCCAGAGAAAGCCATCAAGGATGGAATGAAAACTTCAGGAAAAAATATCTCTTTTAAAATTTCTCAGAATCTTTGGCTGGGATGTTGGGAAAGAGAAGATTCTTGCCATATGATGTACAATTCCTGGCAGTTAGCCTGTTTGGTGCTGGTGTTTGCTGTGGGGACCATCTGGCTGTCCTACATGTTGAGTGCTAGAAAGAAGCAGGGAAAGGCTCGGCCTGTAAAAGCTTGGAGGGTAGACTGCAAGCACCCCAGAAGCCACACCAGGGGCAGATGACTCCCTCAGGACTGCACTGAGCTGTGTGTTTCTGGGGGAGCCCTAAAGAGAGACTGTACAGAGAGATTTTCCTCACACCCTTAGATGACATGAAAAGAAAAGTGTTTGGGGGGTGGAGTTCGTTCTGTGTTTGAGGCTTGAATTTATACCATCTGCATTACCTTCCTCTTCTCCTCAGAAATTTAAGCCAAATATTTGGTAAAAGTGCTCCGAACAGAACTAATTGGGGTGATGGATGTTCCTCAACTGGAATGCAATAATACACCATTGGGAATTGAATCCATTCACACTATACACTTCAAATGAGTGAATTTTACCATCTATAAATTATAGCTCAAAAAAACTGTTAAGAAAAATAAAACACACTCCCATTTTTCTAATCAGACTTGTGTTAATATGCTCGCACACTATGCCGGACTTACAGTTGTTTGTAGGGACACCTGGTTGGTTGGTTGGTTTTTTCTTTATTTTTTTTTAGAGCATTATAATTACACATAGTATTTGGATTCCTTTTGACAAAATTATACATATAAGGAATTTGATTTCAATCCCCACATCCCCTTCCTTCTTCTTCCCTCCTCCTTCCCCTTTTTCTCCTTCCTCTATTCTCCTGATCCTCCTTCACTCGTTTTTATTTATTTTTGAGTGGTACTTTCTACATATACATAAAGGAGAAAAATTTCCTTTGGTGCATTATATATGGAGATACCTTTTTAACATCAAATTCATAGTATTAAAGTAAATTTCTATCCTTTTCATTTAAAATTATGATTTTTTTTTCATCACCATTGTACTTATTGTAAATAAGTTTTTTGGGTTTTGGTTTGGTTTGGGGTTTTTTTGGCAGTGCTGGGATGGGGCCAGGGCCAGGGCCAGACACATGCTAAGCAAGTGCTCTGCTGTTGTGCTGTGCCCCCAGTCCCACATATATATGATTTTTAACTGGAGTTTTTAATATGTATTTCAGAGGTATATCTTGAATACTCTTTTACTTTGAAATAATTTCAAGTAAGAGTGGCACATGGAACAAAAATGGAAATTCTCCTTTAATACATCTGCCCCACACACAAATATACTCCCACCCCTAGTTCTCACTTCTGTCCCCACAGGTTACCACTGTTCACAGTTTGGTTAAACATAATTTTTACATGGGTATATAATTTTCCATCTGGTGAGGAAAAAAAATCACAAAAGTTGTTTCCCTGCTTGGGGACATTTTGGGTGTTTCCTGATTTGACAATCTTTTTTAAAGCGTGTAGTACAGGATTTCACTGGAGAGAACTCAAGGTAGATAGTAGATGTGGCTGTCCTGTGTTACTGAGGTGTCTTCAGCGTCAAGGACAGGACTAAGTGAGACATGGAATTTAGGGATAACTTTCAAGGAGAAGAAGGGAAGGTCCCCACACACAAGATTCCATGCTAAATGATCCTCCCATCTCTCCTCATTGATTGCACCCAACTTTTCAGATCAGAGACGTTTTTCCTCACCCGGGATCACACACCGTCTAAGTTGCCAGACACCAAATTGAGGACTTAATGGGGCTATTATAGAGAGAGCCAGGGACTCTTCTTTTCCTGTTTAATTTTGGTGACACCATCACAAACTGCCTTTACAGGTGCATAAGGAGGTGCTGAAATACTCCTGGGATTGTCGTCTCTTGCTCTTGCGGTCCATGTCCTTGTCTTTGCCGTGTTGGGGATCAAACCTAGAGCCCTCACATGCTAGGCCGTGCACTACCTACCACCAGACTACATCCTCAGCCCTAACTGTTGGTTATTTTAAGCTACAGTTTGAGTACTTGATATGCAGTGAACATTGGACTAAGGGTTTATTGTATTTTATATCAGCCCTAACAAATAGTGCTTTGAGGCTGGGTGCACTGTTGCTATATTTTTAGTTAGAAGAGGAATCTGAGGCCCAGAGAGGTAAACTTGCCCAGCACAACTGATGGAGGAGGATCTTAGACCCATCCTGCTTGCCTCTAGACCCTCTAAGCTCTGCTGCTTGGCAGAAGCAGAGAGCTGGGGGGGGTCTTCTCCGGCTGGCAGCCAGACAGGCCCTCATTCTGCTCTCTGCTGCCTCTTCCCAGATAACAGTGACTTGATCGCGTGCACAGTGATCACCAAGGACGGTGGCATGGTCCAGCGATTCCTGGCTGTCGATATTTACCAGATGAGTTTGGTGGAGCCTGACGTGTCCCGGCTTGGCTGGGGAGTAGTCAAGTTTGCAGGCCTTCTGCAGGTAAGATGACCAAAAATTCTGGAATCGCTTCAAAGTTCTTCATACAGATACACATACCCAATTATCATCCTTGTAATCAATTTCTAACCATGCAAGGAGTATGTGAACGAATTGCCTGTGAACAAAGCTAAGACTTTGCACAGATAAGGGCCAAGTCCTCTTAACCAAAACCCTTAATCCCTATACCCCCTTCCCCTGTAAGAGAGAACTTCCATTATCAAACTGATCCTTCCAGATCTGTTTCTCTGCCAAATGCAAATAACTACACATACTGGCTTTTGAAATTCTGTCCAGCCTGGCTTCTATATGTACATCTGCATCTTCAACCAACTGTAGATCAAAAAAAAATCTTTGAAAAGGATTGCATCTATACTGAATATACTCACTTCTTTATTATCAATATTTTCTAAGCAGCATTTACATCGTATTAGGTGTTTTAAGTAATCTAGAGATGATTTAAAATATTGAGGAGGATGTGTAGATTATATGCAAATACTGTGCCTTTTTACATAAGGCACATGAGCACCTGCAGATTCTGGTATCCTTGGAGTCCTCATGGGCAAACAATCCCTCATGGGCACCAAGGAGTGATTGTACATATATTTCAGAGTATGTGTTTTTTATGGTGTCACGTTGAACATATTGTCAACTTTGCTTTCTTTACTCAATAACATCCCTTAGCAAGCTCGCCCTGTCAGTACACACAGACCTACTGGTTTTCTCTTAACTGCTGTGTGACTGGACCGTGCCTGTTGAGCTCGAGCTCTGTTGGCTGTCCCCAGCTTTTCACCTTTCCCAACAGTAAGTGCTACTGCGAGCAGAATCCGTCTGACTTCTTTGTGCACTTGATCAAGATTTCTCTAGGCAGATAACCAAGATGTTAGCATGTGCCTTTTTTTTTTTTCTGGTACAGGGGATTGAACTCAGGGGCACTCGACCCCTGAGCTGCATCCCCAGCCCTATTTTGTGTTTTATGTAGAGACAGTGTCTCACTGAGCTGCTTAGCGCCTCGCCCTTGCTGAGGCTGGCTTTGAACTCGCGATTCTCCTGTCTCCACCTCCCAAAGTGCTGGGACTACAGGCGTGTGCCACCGCGCCCGTCAGCATGTACCTATTTTAAGTGTTAAAAGATGCTGCCAACTTCCTCCCTAAAATGATCTTTGCCACGAGAACTTTATGAGAATTCCCTCCTCTCACCCCGACTCCAGCGCAGGAAAGCTCTAAATTGCCTAACACCAGTGGGAGCTTGGGGGTTTTTAATGTTTGTCAATAAGAAGGGGCGCAAATGCCAAGCCATTGAGTGAAACAAAGAATCGGAGGGTCAGAGGGTCAGGAGCAGCCTTGCCGCTCACTCCCCTGCCCTACCCTGGTCCCTGAGTTCCTGGCAAGCATGTCCTAGCCTGGATTGGCCCTGCTCTCTGGCAGCCTGTTTCCTTGCGTGCAGTTCCCATTCCTGGAAAGACTTGCCCAGGCTGACCCACCTTGCTGTGGCGTGGCTTGCTGGCCGTGTCCTGCTGTGGGTCACAAGAGCCACCTACATATTTGAAGATAATACTACAATATACTGCTGCTCACCCCCAACTCCTCTCTTTCAGGATCTTTCTATTTTAAAAATGTCTTTTACAGAGAATGATGAGGGAGAGAACCATAGAACCATTCATTTTAAAAAGACTCACATGTAAGACCTTGTCCATTAGGCGACTTGGGCTTTTTATTTATCTAGGCTTATGATCAATTTCCTTTAGAATTTAGCATCAGGAAAGCGTTTTCTCCCCTGAAGGATTAATACATGTCCTCCATCCGACAATGAAAGCCACATAAACCTTTTCTTTTGGTTGCCTTCCAGCAGCTGCTCTTCGTCAGGTTGTCCCTCTGTGTCATGCTCTCTGCTTTAAATATACAGGACCCTGTCTAAGCCTCTCTGCCACATGTGACACAGCCATGGTTTCCAGGGACCCACGGCAGATGTGGTGCCTGAGAACGTTAACCACCTTCCTGCAGGAGCCCATCTTCATATTGCCCCACCTCCTCTGCATGTCTGGCCTTGCGTCCGCCTGTCTGTCTGGTGCTTGTATCTCACTCACATCACGCCAACCCTCATGGAAGGCAGGTTCTCTGCAGGCGCCAAGCTGGAGTTTGGCACTGGACAAGGCCTCCTTACACTTGCCCCACAGCAGTCCCTTCACCCTTCATACACAGCTTTCTTAAAATCTCTGCTGAATGGCCTTCCATGTCCCTTTCTCAAGGTCAGCCTTTTCCTTTAGTGTACCTAGGTCATGCCCCAGAGAGGTGGGATTTGGGGTTGGTTATCTCTGGTTTCTCAGCCGTAACAATTGTTGAAGTTGCATGTTGAGTGACAGGTGGCCCTTGAAGAAACTAGTGAGTCCTTTCATTCACCAGGCACCCAAATCCTCATGGAAATGGGTGCCAGCCGCACCCCAACCCTGGCCGCTGTGCACCCTCCCTTCCTCTTCCCCGGGGCCTGGTTGGTTGGTGCCCGTCCTTGGCTTTGTCAGTCAGGAGGCTGGTGTTCTGACTTAGGGGATCCCAAGTCCCACTGCACCCTAGCAGCTGCCCTCCACCCAAAACCTGATGTGCACCTCTGCCTCCTTGCTGTGCAGGACATGCAGGTGACCGGCGAGTACGATGATAGCCGTGCCCTGAACATCACCATCCACAAGCCCACGTCCAGCCCGCACTCCAAGCCCTTCCCCATCCTCCAGGCCACCTTCGTCTTCTCAGACCACATCCGCTGTATCATCGCCAAGCAGCGCCTGGCCGTCGGGCGCATCCAGGCGAGGCGCATGAAGATGCAGAGGATAGCGGGTGAGTGGCAGCTGGCTGGGTGTCCTCTGGGCCTCCCAGGCCAGGAGCAGCCACAGGGCTGCCAGTGTGCTTCTCCCAGTGACTTGGAGAAGCTGTTGCTCCTGGAGAAGGGGACATGTGGCTCAGGCTTATTGTGCTCTGTGGGGGAATGGAGGCTCTGCGTGGAAATGCCCACTTCCCAAGTGTGCGGTTTCCCGAGAGCTTCTAGGGCCACATGGGAGAGAAAGGGATCCCTCCCTGGCAGGCCAGAGGCTGGAACAGGCAGGCAGTGTGCAGCAGGTGTTCTTGCTCCTCCACTGACAGTGACTAAGTGCTTGGACCTTCCTCTCCCACCTTTGAGCCTTAGAATTCCTCCATTCATGGGCCCTCGTTGCCCATTTTACGGAGGAAGAAACTGGGGCTCAGCAACTTGCCAGTCACCAGAGAGCAAGTTGGCAGAACTTCCTCCTCTGCCTTCCCCCTCTCAGCAGAACGCCCCCAGGCCCCACCCAGCGCTGACTTCAGATGTGGTTTTGCATATCACAGGTAATGAGGGCAATTGGCTGGGAAACCAAACATTACTGGTGTCAGGAAGGCCCAGGCCGCCGTGGTGAAGGGAGGACATGGGGCAGCCTGCTGGGCAGCCTGCTGGGCTCCTGAGTAGAAGGCAAGGTGCCCGCCATCCGTGGCAGGCAGGAGCAGGTGGAGTTCTGTCGACTCCTAAAACTATGAACAGCCTCTCTCAGGATACCCTGTGCCTCTGGACAGATCAGCCTTGGCCTTCCCTGGTGCAGCTGCTGGAGAATGTCCAGCTCAGTGTGTGGGAGGTGCTTTCTCAAGGGCTAACCTAAAAATAAACCCACGGAGGGTGGGTTCTGGGCATTGCCAGTTGGGGTATTTACTGTACATGCCTCCTTGATCCACACCAGCCTGCCTCCCATGTAGACCCCCATCTTATTTCTCATTTAGCTGAAACTTGGCCTACAAAATCATTACAGAAGCATTTTGTAATGTGCAAAGTGACTTAAATCATTCAGGCTTTCTTTTTTAAGATTTATTTCCAGAGAGGTTTTTTTTTTTTTTTTTTTTTTTTTTTTTGGATAATGTAAAGCAGTTTCTCACAGCTGGCATGAAGGCCAAATATTTCATTTGAAAATTGAGAATTATGCTGTAAAGTGGCTGTTGGAACTAACGCCTTGGGTATTTCTAAAATTGATTTTGAAACGCCCCTCTGAAGTGACAGATCATGACATTGTTTGTGGGAAGGAGGAAGGCGGCTCCCACACACAAGCACGCTGACTTCTTCCCCACACACCTCCTGTGCACAGCCCACCCTCCATGGCTGAGGGTCCCACATATGTGGGTTCCGCTAAGTGGGGATTGAAAATATTCAGGGAAAAAAAAATCTGTGGAACATGTACACGTTTTTTCCTTGTCATTATTCCCTAAACACCGTGTAACCACTATTTGCATGGGGTTTGCATCATATTGAGTGTACGTCACCAGAGGAATGATGTGTGTAGGTCATGAGCAAATGCTACGCCATTTTACGTAAGGAGTCGAGCAACCGTAGAGTTGTGTCCTCGGGGTCCCAGAACCAATCCCTGTAGGTACTGAGGGGTCTTTCATTCATTTATGCATGTGTATGAACTTTAGAGCAGAATTGGCCCTCCTTGCTTTGGAGTCTGAAATGGCAACAGACGCTAAACCCTTGGGTGAGGGGCTTCCACACATGGGTGCTGAGATGCCACAGTAGAATTGGCTAACACCCTTTTCCATTCAAAGATCAGGCCTAGAACCCCTCTCTACTTGGTCTCAACCTTGGCCTGAAGCCCTCATTAGATGCCCTGTTGTGGTTTTTTTTGAGCCTCAGTGGAATCACCAGTGTCATTGGTATGCCAGCTCAAGGCTGCCTGCTTGGCATCTCCCGAGTGCCATGATTGGCAGAGCTGCAGCCCCTGTAGCCCACTCCCCAGTCCTGTCTCACTCGCCTTTTCCCTTCCCATATGGTAAGAATGAACTGTGGTGCTGTTTGGTTATAGCTCTCCTGGACCTCCCAATCCAGCCAAGAACCGAAGTCCTGGGGTTTGGACTTGGCTCCTCCTCCTCCACCCAGCACCTGCCATTCCGCTTCTATGACCAGTGCCGCAGGGGCAGCAGCGACCCCACAGTGCAGCGCTCTGTGTTTGCCTCCGTGGATAAGGTGCCAGGTAAGCCCCCCTCCCTGTGGGAGTCTGAGAGCCTTCTCCCTGCTGGACCTTTGTGAGCCCCCTCCCTCTCTCAGAAATCCAGTGTCTTGATGTGCCAGCTCCTCACACTGTATCAGAGCACGGCACCCGTTCAACACAAGCCGCAGGAACCAATCTTGGCTCTCCCATGGGTATTTTGCGCCTTGGTTTGGTTTTCCAGAGATTGGGCGTGTTGAAGAACTTCTCAGAATTAAGGCTAAGAAGTTTCTTGGAAATTTCTTGGAAATACTTGAGTTATTAGTAACAAGGCTGTGGGAGAGTAATTTCCTCCTCCATGAAAGATGACTGAAGGAGATGGTGTATGTGCTTCCTGGTACACCCTGCAGACGTGAGCCTTGGGGAAAAGGCCCCGCTGCCCACAGGCGGCTGTTCCTCTCTCCGGGAGCAACTCTTTCCACTTTCCCCAGAGCCTCTCTGGCCTCCTCCCACCCTCCCCCCAAAAGGGAACTGTGAACGGAAAGTTCAAGGTTGCTTTGGCAAAGCAGAAAGGACTGCTTCTCCAGGAGAATGGCTCTCCTTCCTGTTCGGACATGCAGGCTTTAAGTAACTCCATGTGCGCCAGAGCCTTCTGTCCCTCGAAAGAGAGCCCTTCTCTCCATTACAGAATTCAGAAAACTGGCATGCTCCTCCGCCACCGAACCCCCTCTCTGTTCAAGCTTTGAACTTGAATTGCATGTGTCATGAAATGTCCTCAATGTTCAGATTTAAGAACAAAGTGCAGCCATGAGAACCTGCCCCAAACCCAGGTGATTCAGTTATATATTTGATTATATATATTTCCTATATACATGTATGTGTGTATTGAAATGATTTTTTTTAAATTCAAACAAGACATGATGAAATGAAAAATGAGTCATCTTTGCTCCAGAGTCACCACTGTTGACTTCTTGCATATCCTCTGGGAATATTCATGTGTAGGTCATATGTGTGGTTTGGTGAGTTTGTTTGTTTGTTTTTTGGCACTGGAGATTGAACTCAGGGGCACTTGACCACTGAGCCACATCCCCAGCCCTATTTTGTGTTTTACGTAGAGACAGGGTCTCACTGAGGTGCTTAGCGCCTCGTGGTTGCTGAGGCTGGTGAGTTTGTTTTTGCGCATGGCTTCTACCACGCAGGTGATTCTGCACCTTGCCTCTTCACACTTAGTGCCAAGTCAGTGCTGCACGTTGGCACATGGAATCGCGTTCACGTTCATTAACTGTCCGTGGTGTTCCGTTGAAGAGATGAACAAAACATCTTCTGTAACCATCTTTCATTGATGGACACTTGGGTCATTTCCAGTGCTTTGCTCTAACAGTGTCACAGTGAACATCCTTGAGATGACTTTGTGTAACTGCAAATCTCCCATGTCTAAGGATAAATTCCCAGCAGTAGATCTGCCAAATCAGAAGGAAAGGCTTTTAATCTTGATAGATGTAATCCCAGAGTGAACTCTAGGAAAAAATGCCCGTTCCCTGTGCCTCCCACAGCCGGTGACTGTTGCATTCTGATAAACCAGTCCCAGGCCATGCAATTGATGGCAGCCCCGCCTGTTCTCAGCTAGGAAATGTGAAATGACGCTGCCATTCCAAGGTGCAGAGGGCTCCTTGTTCAAAGGTGTCCAGGTGGCATCGTGTTCTATAGCGATATTGCTCAGTGAATATAAACTACGACTGTGAGTCTAAGTTAACTAAATACAGATTAGTCTCATTAGAACTTCTTTCTTTGGGTGATCCAGTTTCTTTCAGTTCCAGAACTTATTGGTAAAGGAGAAAAACTAGGGCCTCAGTTTTTCTCCAATTCCTTTTCAAACAAGGTGGAATGCAAAGAACCAGATGCAGAGGTCCCATCCTTCAGCACCGCGTGATCATTCCTGTGTGCAGTGCTTTATGATGACCGTCGTTTACCTTTCTGCCTGCCTGGGCTTCCAGGGCAGGTGTGAGATCAGGTGCTGGGAGAGTGGCCCCAGGCCAGAGTATATGAGGCTGTGCCAGTGGGACTGCAGCATGTCACAGGTGGCTGATAAAGGTGTTTTCCAAACAGAGATTGGTTTTACATCTTCACAAATCCCTTTGTCTGACCTAATACAACACAGCTGGATTCTCCTATCTGCCTCTGCTGTTGTAATAGCGTCCATTATTATGCGGCCTCTGGAATACCCCTCAGTGCACCCCTGGGAACATGAATATAAAAGGAAAATGATGTCTTACTATTTTTAGGACAGCAGGGCTTCCCCAGCACACTTTGAGAACCACTGTTCCACTCCCTTGGGCCCCCGTCCTGCCTCAGGGCCTTTGTACTGGGTGCTGGTGCTGTTGCCTAGGTCTTGGGTGCTGTGCCCACTACCTACTCTGAGAGGCCTTTTCTGATCACCCCACTGGCTAGGGTTACACCCTTTCCTCTATCACATTAGCCTGGTTATTTTTTATCTTGGTGGCACTGGGGTTCCGAGCCTGGCTGTGGCCTTTCTCCGCCATGGAGAACATCATTTCCCTGGGACCATAGCCTGTTCTTTCCTCTGCTGTATATTAGCCCTTCTTACTGTGGTTTCATTTAATATTTGTGAGTGAAGAATGAACCTTCACTTATTCTCTGCACAACCTTGGAACAGGTCTCCTCCTTTCTCTGAACACCAGAAAAACAAGGAAGTTGCATCTGGGACCCTAGAAATTGCGTGGTTTAGTCTGCAACACTTTGACAAAGAAACTTGAGAGCACTGAGACCCAGAAGATCTTAAGTAGCATTCTTTTGTGCAATTTCTGTCTTTTGAGATCAGCGAGATGTGTGTCTGGGGCAGGAGCAGCCAGGGGGCAGTTGGGTTGGCTGCTCACCTGCTAGATTTTATTGCCCTCACTGAACTCAGATTTGCAGAAGTCAGATTGGAGGACCAGAGGGAGAGCTGGGGAACGGTGAGGGAGTTGGTCCTCAGAAGCTTGGCCTGGTGAGCCTCCAGTGGGGCGGCATCTGCAGCCACCATTGGGACTGAGGATGCTGGCATGACCCCTTTCACCTCTGGAGCGGCGTCCTCACCGTAGACTGCGCCGCTGCAACCCCTGGCTCTGTGGGATCCTTGCTTCTGCCTGGGTGACAAATAGCAAGGGAGAAAATAGCTGTGGCCACATGCTCAGGGTGACCACCAGCAGGGCTTGCTTTAGGACACGTCTACTGCTTTTATCTGCCAGTGTAGGTCATTGTCCCAGAGCAGTCTGTCTCTCCTTTAGAGGCTGAGAATGATACATTTGATGAAAATATACCTTTCATTTCCTTGGAGGAGATATCAGAGTCTAGATCAGGACTGATAAGTGACTGGCCACTTTGGTGCTTTTCTCCTTCCCTTTGGCTTAGTAGGAAATTGTGGATTCTGTTGATTGGCTGGTTTTATGCTGTGGGTCTTGCCCCATGGACTGTTTGGCCTCATGAGGTTAGGGGCTGTGCGTGCACCTGCCCAGGACAGAGAGGAGCCAGTGGTATCAGTGGGGGCATGGGCAGGTGCTTCCAGGTCTCACCCTGGCCTGGCCTCTTGGCAGCTCGGAGGTGCTGTGGTCCGTGCCCTCGGGGACCCACCCATGGTGCCAGCTGCTTTTCAGAATCTGCCATGGTGGGAAAGGTGTCCAAAACTAGCCCCCAATTCTGGTCTTGCCATACATGCCAGAAGTACCCACCTCCAGGGAGACCCCAGAGCAGAGGCTATTCCCCAGAAGTGACCCTGGCTGTCACAGGGAGAAGGGACAGCAGCCTCCATTTGAAGAGCCAGGGTTGTGGCTTCCCAGAGCAGTATATTCCTTGTTCTTGGAGGCTGAGGTGAGGCTGCTTATAGGTGCTTGCCAGGTGGTAAGTGGGTGGGAAGGTGACAGAATCGCACCCAGAGCTCACAGAGCAGAGCCACCAGGCGCGGGCGGCCTCCATTGGCCCTCGCTGATGGGTCTCAGTGAGCCTCCACTGGCTCCTCAGTCTGGGATTCAGCTCAGTGGTCAAGCACTTATCTGGCATTCACGAGGCCCTGAGTTTGATTCCCCAACACAGCAAAAAAAACCAAAACAAAACCCCTCCAGTGTCTCCTGTCCCGTGGCCTCAGTGCCCACAGGGGTGCAGCCTGCCCCTCCCCTGCCCCAGGAGGAGCGCCTAGCTCCCTCCCTGTGCTCTGCAGGCAACACAGCTCAGCACGTCAGCCACACTGGCTTCCTCTCTGGGCCTCCCGAGCCAAGCACATCCCATTTCAGGGCCTCTGTCCTTGGGCTCCCCTCTGCCCAGAGCCCTCCTCATCCAGGCTCGCTCAGGTTCCTCCTTGGGGCCTCCCCAACCCTCGGGCCTAGCCAGTCCCTCTCTACAAGGCAGCTAGTTTTCATTTCTTAAACCAAGATGACGTTCACATTACATAAAAGGAACTGCCTGAGAGTGGACAACTCATTGGCATTTCACAGTCACAGCGTGGTGCCATGAGCACCCCACTAATCCCAAAGCCCCCTCACACACGTGAAATGCCACAGCTGAGGCAGTCACTCCATCGCCTCCTGTCGCCGCCCCGGCAGCTATTAACTGCTTCCCATCTCTGTAGCTTCATCTGTTCTGGACGTTTCCTACGCATCATACAGCGTGCGGCCCTCTGTACCTGCTGCTTTCACTCCATATAATGTCCCCAAGGTTGGTCCGTGCTGTAGCCTGTGTCAAAACTTCATCCCTGTTTGGCTGAATAAGCTCCATTGTATGGCTAGACCACGCTGTGTTTATTTGCTCCCCGACATTGGACATCTGGGGTTGCGTGAGCAGTGCTGCAATGAACGTCCACGTCCAGGTTGTTGTTTGAATACCTGTCTGCAGTTCTTTGGGGCATTCACCTCTGGAGGAAGCCCGGCCAGATGACCATTTAAAGTTTCAAGGGACTGCCAGATTGACTTCCCATACTCTTGGTAGCCCTTACCTTTAGCTGAGACTGTCTTACTTGTTTTCCTGTTGGCTGCCACTGTCCTGTGCTAGAATAGAAGCCACCTAGAAGAGGGACCGTGCTTGCCTTGTCCCTGGCAGTACTGACACTTAAGAAGTCATGCTCACTGCGTGGGAGGTTGGAGCAGGAGGCAGATGAACCCATAAGCCCCAGCAGACCGGCCTCTCCTGTGGCCCAGTGTTTCTGTCTCAATCAGACTGGTTGCTGGCAGTGCCAGCAAGCGAGTTGGACTTTGTGCCATAAGGGCCGAGTTCTGCTTTACTGGCTTCCTGTCCCAGCCTCCTATTGGGTTAGGGAGCTGTCTGTCTTGTAGCAGGCATTTAAATCTCAACTATCTGGGGAGTGCTGTGCTTCTGAGAGTTGTTATCTTTATCAAAGGCGAACAAACCTGCTTTATCGGTCTCATGACCCAGAACACTCAGGAGTTCTGTGGAAGAGCCTGGATGCAGTGCCAGGGCCAGCCTTGGGCAGCTGCATAACCGAGCAGGAACACCAAGATGACGGCCAGCACTGCCAGGAGCCAGCTGAGCTGACCGCGAAGCCTGGCACTGACATCCAGAAAAGGAAAGAAGAGAAATCAATGTTTAATTCATAGACATCAGCCCTGACTTCCCCTCCCCGGGGGGTAACATACTAGGTGCTAATGTCATCTTGTGGTGGTATTTCCCAGAAACAAATTTTTTAGGCCTGTTATTTTTCTTGTTTCCGATTATAAAACTAGAACCAATTCTCCTTCCAACTCCCCAAGGCAAAAATACCCTTTCTGTAGTCACACAGGAAGGAGGCCTGCTGCCTGCAGCTTCTGAGCCCCCAGCTAACCCCTTCCCGGCTTCGCTCCCTGCTCAGGGCTCTGGACCCTGGGTCAGTGAGTTACAGAAATTGAATTCCCACCCTGGGGCCTTTTTTTTTTTTTTTTTTTTTTTTTAATTTAAAGCAAAATGTCTTGAGCTGCTAAGCACTTTATGCATTATTTTCATTTGATCTTCCCAGCAACCCTCACATTTTCCCTTTTGCATGTGAGGAAGTGACCTTCCCAAGGTCACACCAAATGACCCTCCTCAGTCCAGCCATGCTGGAGCTTAAGTCTCTTATCAGGCAAAACCCCATGGTAGCTCCAGCTGGAAGCTTGTTTGGGGCAGAAAAAGCCAGACCTATTTCTAGAAGCCTTGGGCTATAATTTGGAAGGATTGTCTGCTAGATATTTGATGTGCATTGGTTCCATCCTCTCCACCACTCTTGAAGCTAACATGCCTCGTCCTGCTCTTCAGATATGTAACAAGACCAAGGCCTCCGAGCTCACCTGAGGCAGGTTGAAGTCTGCAGCTTCAGTTCTTGCTTACACCCCACTTCCTGCAAAGCTGCCATTGGTAATGACTGAGCTACTTCCCGTGGTGTCTCTGATCAGAGCTCAGCAGAAGGCCTCGGGGTGGCCCTGGCCCTACACAGTATCCCCTGTCTTCTGTGCCCCACCAGCCCTTCAAGACCTGCCTCCGATGGGTCAGGGACAAACCTGCAGAGCAGTGGTTTGGAAAGATGCCTTCCCCTCCCTGAGACCACTGCTTCTAGACCAGGCTGGTGGCCTGGGACAGCAGAGGCCCGCTCTCTCTCAACCCTGCTGGGGACAGCAAGCAGAGGTGGGACATGAGACTCCTGCCTTGGCAGCTCTTCTCCAAGCCTTCCCACATTCAGACCTAAGAGCTTTAGGGGGTCAAGTTTGGGTTGTGGGGACAAGACCTCACTCAAAAGTGAGCCCTGAGATCAGGCCTCTTTTGGAGGTTCCCAAGGCAACTATGAAGAGAAAGCCTGGGGAGTCCCGGAGCAGGGCACAGAGCCCAGGAAGGAGCCACAGGCTCCAGCAGAGCCCTCGAGGATCCCTGCCTGCAGCACGCCACACCGACACACTCTCCTGGCAGGCACAGTAGCACTGACTGTGGAGCCTGTCCTGTGAATGCTGGCCACACAGCCACATGCCCCAGGCACCTTTGGGAGGTGGGAGAAGTTCCCAAGAACTGAGTGTTGCTCCACCTCTCGGGGTCATCACTACTCAGACCTCCAAAGTGACTGTTTTCCCCGGAGCCTCCTGGTTGTGACAGTGTGTCAGCAGGAGACACTCCCTGCTTGCTCATGGACAAAAGTATGAATATAGAGCCCTTGCCGGGCGTGTGGGAGGACACCACCCCCGTCCTGCATCCGCATTCAACCTTGACTACGCCTTGGCATGTTCTGTAGACTCAGGTGGGCCTATGGCGGGGCAGCCTTGCTGGCAATACACAGCAGGCCTGTGCCAGCGTCGCTGGCAGAACAAGGTGGCTCAACTGCACAACACGTGCCCACCGGAGCCCTGGAGCTGGCAGGCTGGGTTCAAGTCCCAGCTTCCAGCTTCCACCTGACACTTGGTGTGTGGCCTTGGGCCAGTTAGTCCATGTCATTGAACTTCAGTTAATTCACATAGAAGACAGATGGTGTGCCACAATGTGAGTGCGCTTAGCACTACTGAACTGCATGCACACTTAAAAACGGGAAGATGGCAAATTTGGCATTACATAATGTTTCATAACAATTGAAAAAAACAGCTGAAAATGTCATTCGGCTCTTGTGCACAGAGTGAGTTCCCTGACCTCTGTGCCCGGAACAATGCCTGGCACACGTGAAGGGCACGACACAAGTGCACTGCCCTCAGCATCCCTGGTTTCTTAAGGAGCATGAAAGAGCAGGTAGAATTCTCCTCACATCGAAGAGGAACAGACCCACCTGAGGTGCCATTGCTTGCAGGGTAGAGTCAGCTGGAGAGGAGCAGAGGCTGCCTCCCAGCAGATACATCCTCTCCCCCAGGGTGCCCACTGCCCTCTGGAGCCAGACAGTTCCCCCTGACCCTGTCGCAGCTATGGAAGGCCGGCGTCATTCCTTAGTCTGCAGATCAGGAAACCTATGCTCAGGGAAGAGGAGCAGGTTGCCAAGTGGCACACAGCCCATGGTGGCCTGCCTGAGGTTCAGACCAGGGCATCTGCTTCCTGCTCTGTGAAATGCTCTTGTCCAGTTCTAAAGATTTTTTCAGTGGCAAAACACCTAGGATCAGATGTGCTTTGGGAGCCCCCTGAACTGTTAGGCAAGAGCACAGAAGCCAGCAGAGAGCATGACCTGTATGGAGACCAGTTTGTACATATAAGGAGATTTCTATAAAATTATTTAAAGAAACGTCTCTCCTTTTATAAAATTGGTGTTTATTTTCTGTTTCAGTCATTTTATCAGCTGCAAGTTCTCATTCACAGATGCGTGATAATGAATACAGAGAACTTAAGGCTCACTTAGGGCAGTAAATCCAGAGACTGAGGAAATTCCAGCCCTTACTTTTATATGTGAATTTGGTAAAAGTCCACCTTGATTTGATTCTTACCTTAAACTGTCTTTGACTAGCCCAGGGAGCTCTAGAGTGCCCTCTGGACCTGGGTTTAACAGCCACTTTACCACTTCCCAAGAACTAGTCACATTCTTGCCTTTGAGAGCCAAGAGAATCAAATGTCAAGTAAATGGAGTAGCTCGAAGGAAAGTTGGGTGATTCACAAGAGAAAAAACAGGAGGCAAAGGTATAAAGATGCTGGTACTGAATTGAGGAAGAGGCAGAAGTCATTGTCCCTCTTTCCTCTTCAAAGCATGGCAGCTCCTGGGGGCCAGGCTAGGACCACCGGTAGAGAAGGAACGAGAGGAGAAAGGAAGGAACCTGTATGGTTCCTAAGGAGCTTCACATTTGCAGGGAACTCACATGACAAAACACTGCCCAGGGTCAGGGGCAGGAAAATTCGCTGAGCCAGTGTTTGCTGAGACATTTTACGCCCCCACTAAATGCTGTGCTGGACGCGTGGAGGCTGGAGCTGGGACTGGCTTGGACCAGGTCGGCCAGAGCAAGGCGTTAAGTGCTCAGCAGGGCTCCCTCCGCTTTCTGACTCAGGGGACTGGCCTGTTCATAGGCAAGGCTCTGGGCAGGAAGAGAGGCTGGCGGGAAAGCTGAGCAGGAGCAGAGAGCTGAGGGCTTCCAGGCGGCACTCAGGAATGATGGGTCAGGACGTGGGCAGCAGTGGACTGGGTTTTGATGAGCTGGAGTTGGGAAGGGCAAGGGAGGACGGTGGAGAGGAAGGCGGCGACTCTGGGCCTCCTTGTGGATGGGAAGAGTCTCCATGGAGAGAGCTCCCTCCTTGCATCCCCTCTGTGCCTTTCTCTGGGCACAGACACAATAGGATGATATTGCTTTTTTAAAAACTTAAATGACCTCTCTTTCCACTCAACAATATATCTGAGAGGTTTTCTCCTTACTAGCTCATAAGAACACCTTCATTCATTTCTGACTGCTGTCGATCTTCCGGGCAAACCACTATTTACTTAGCCAATCCCCTATCGATGGGTATTTGGGTCATGGCCAACTTTTTGTCCTTTTACAGACCGTAGGTGCCTCTGAACATTCTTTTGCAGGGTTTCTCTAGGGTAAATAAACATGAAGTGGATCCAGAAACATTGAAGCGGTGGAACTAACAGCCGTGGTGCCCTGGGAAGCCTGTGCATAGAGGAGGAGGAAGCCACGCGGTTAGCATGAGGCAGAATCAAAGGCCTTAATTTCTCCTCCGAATGTTCTCCATGCATTCAGCCAGCAAGGGCACTTTGATGGTCCCAATTTCTGACCCAGCAAAGCTTGTTACTTATGGATATTGTTCAACCCAAGAGGCCTTCAGGGACTCATGAGGTCTCCAGGCACTGGCCCACCCCTAGTGTAGCCCACCATCTAGAGAGAGCCACAGAGTTTGGCATGGAGCCACCAGTGGGTTCTTTTCCTATCCTGGCACCTCTGCTGAGGTCACGACCTCCCCAGTTCTTCTCTGTATACAGCCACGACCAAAATCCAGCCCCCTTCGTTCCCAGCTATGCCCCTATGGCATTTGGTATCAATGTGCTTTTCTTCAAAAATACACAGTTCGTTTTTTAGCATCTCAGATTCCCAAAGGGCTGAAAATTAGTGCTATCCCAGCATGACAAGATGGCTGCTTTGAAGCATCTCTTCAGCCTCAGAGTGACGGGGAGAGGCATCCCAGGCCCACCAGCTGGGGCTCATCAACTGCTTTGCCAATTCTCTGGGCCCTGCTGTGAGCTTAGGTCCTCAGGTGCTACCTCCTCAATTTCCACATTGAGTGTGAGAAATCCAAAGTGTGATTTGAGGAGCGGATGCTTCCGCTGTGTGCTTTGCAGTGACTTCTCCCAAAATCTTGACCTGTGGGCAGGAACTCAGGTGCATGGCATATGTGGTGTCCATCTCATATGCCAGGGTAAAAATCCCTCGATGAATGCCAACTGTGGACACAGTCTGGTTGCTTTACATGAAATAGGGAGATAAATATGTGAAAACTGGCCCCAGCCTCAGGCGGGGGCCTGCTTCTTGAGCACTTCTAACTGCTTCCTGAGAAAGTTATCTGCTGCCCTTTGTTCTTTGCTCTTCTGCTGAGTTCGTTTGAAGGCTCTGCTGAGCTTTTGAGTGCAGCAGCCTTTCACTGTGGCTTTCTGAGCATGGCAACCTCATGGGCTGGCAGCTGGGCCCCAGATGCCAGGTTCCATGCACTCTGGCCTCTTGGATGGCAGACGTCCTCAGAAACCTTAGGGACAGGCAAGTGGCAGGAAGAGTTGGTGCTGATGGAATTAACCTTCCCCAAACTCCCACCACCACCTTTAGTAACTTGGAAAATGTTCTGAAAGAGTTGATTTTTACAAACACCTGGGCATTTTGGAAAAACATATTTTTTGCCAGGTTTCCAGCCTGAAGCCCAAGGGAAATGTACTTTGGCCCAGAACAGAGTTCTAGCACCCTGCAATGGCACCCGGTCTGGTGGAGATGGCAGCTCTCTTCTCTCTGACCTTCTGACTCCACTCCAACAAAGAGCAGATGCAGAATCCACCTTGAGCCTCTGCCAGCTCCATGTCCAGCAGAGGGGTCCTTTGTGCCAGCCCAGCGTGACACCCTCATAGGCAGCTGCTAGAGCAGCTTGAACGCTACTATTCCATAGCACCTACTGTGTACCAGTGTGTGTCAGTGTGCTGTCCACATGGTGCCACATCCCTGCCAAGAGAGCTGCTGCAGTAAGATTAGGGGCCTACTTCTTGCAAGCAGGACACCGGGGTTTGAGTCTGCACCTGCCCACAGATGCTATCTGGAAGTTCTGTAAAGCCCTGAGCCTCGGCACCCTCTTCTGGGAGCTGGCTACGCCAGCATGGGGTCACACTCACCTGGGCCAGCACTGCGCGTGCGCTTCCCAGCTGGCTCAGCGTCAGAATGGAGGGATGGAGTTGGGGCAGGGCACAGAGCAGTGACCAGGGTCCCCAGCTCAGCCGTGGGGACCAGCATGCCCCCCTCCAGGCCCTGGCTCCTCCAGGCAGCTCCCCTGGTGCTCAGAGGATTCTGGCCAGGGCCTCTGTCTCTGCCAACCATATGGATGGCGCCAGGCAAGTGGACTTCTGGGCCGCTGCCCTGGTAGAGCCGCAGTAGGAAGCACTGCTCTGGAGTCAGCCGCTGTCCCTGCAGATGTACACCGAGCCCTCCTGCAGCCTGTCTGAGGCTCTCATGAGGGTGACAGTCCCCTTGGGGAGACAAGCACAGAAATTAATGACTGCTGTGTCACAGATACCCATGGGTGGGGACATCACTGACAGGGCAAGTCACCCAGAGGACCCATATGCCGGAGCATGGGGAGTGAAGGCAAGGCTTGGGAGCCATGTCCCTGGTGGCATGTGGCTTTCACCTGAGGGCCTGGGCAGCCTTGCAGGGTGGCTTCAGCAGGGGAGCAGTCGGTCTTACTCAGGTTGTGCAAGCTCCGTGCTCGTGCTGGCTGCTCAGTGGAGTGAGACAGCAGTGGTGCCACCAGGGTCCCCTGCAGCTGGGGCTGTGCCTTTGGCTAGTGAGGCAGCAGTGGTTTGGGCGCTGTTTGCCTATTTGTGACAGATCTGCTCCCAAGCAGCACCTTGGAGTTGGCAGAGCATTTCCCACTGATGTGCCAGTGGCCCCTTGAGGGCAGCAAGATAGGGGACAGGCTCACCTGGTGGAGTGACCAGCCCAGTCACTGCCAGGAAGTGACTGTGCCTTGCCCTCTGCCCACACCCATGCTGTTCTGAGGGAGAAGCATCTGAAAGGCTCAGCCCTGCCAGAGGAGCTGCCCGGGGCTCCCTGCGTCACCAGCAGCAGGCTGAGAATTTCTACCACCTAGGTTCACATCTGCCCCCTTGGCAGAGGAGACTGAGGCCAGAGAGGTACAGTGACTCACCCAAAGCCACACAGAGGTTCATGGTGTTGCTGGGCCATCTGACCCCACAGCCTGCTAAGTCCAGTATCCCAGGACCTCGTCAGAGATGGGGACCTGAGGAAGTTCTTGGTTACCTGGTGTGGGGGCCCTAGTCTGGTCTTGCCCGCAGCCCCTCACACGTGGCTCCTTAGCGTGCCTGTCAAAGCCCCTGTCAGCCAGGCCTCAAGGTGCCGCCTGGCTGCTGCACTGAGGGTTATCAGGCTTCCTGAGCCAGGTGATGCTGCCCAGGGGGTGTAATGTGTCTTCGGCTGCTGCTTTTTTTGCGGCCCAAGCTGGCCTTTGGCCAGAGCTCTTTTAAAAAACAATGATAGGAGTTGGGTGCGGTGGCTCAAGCCTGTAATCCCAGCACTTAGGGAGGCTGAGACAGGAGGATCACGAGTTCAAAGCCAGCCTCAGCAACGGCGGGGTGCTAAGCAACTCAGTGAGACCCTGTCTCTACATAAAACTCAAAATAGGGCTGGGGATGTGGCTCAGTGGTCGAGTGCCCCTGAGTTCAATCCCTGGTACCAAAAACAACAACAACAATGATAGGGACCAACCTGCAGTGGTGGGTACTGTGCACCAACCAGCACCAGCGCTTGTGCAGTGGAGATTGAAAGTCTGCCCGTCAGGGGCAAATTTAGGAACTTTCTGGAAGGTCTGGGACTGGCCAGAGTGTAGTTAAGGCCTTCAGTGATATGTTCAGGCTTCTTTAGCTCCTCGCCTTCAGGAACCCACAAAAAGCTGGGCTTCCATGGGTGGGGGTGGCACATGTCTCCTGCTCATTCTTTTTTCAGCAGACGCTTTCTGAGCTCTTGTGGAGCCCGGCATCGTGCTGGGGTCAGGGGTACTGCCGTACAGAGCTTGCAACACACACATTTAGATTCTCACACCAGTAACTAGCTCAGAAGGGTACCCTGCCCTGTCGAGTGAGGATCTAGGAGACTTCCCTGAGCAAGGAGGCCGGTGCAGTGTGGAAAAGCTCACTGGAGCAGACTGGGTGGGGAGCAGCACTTGCAAAGGCCTGTGTCAGGAGGGCCTGGGGTGCAGACTGAGGGCCTGGCCCTCCCACCCATAGGATACCTTCCAGACCTCCAGCACTATACCAGGCATAGTCCATGCACTCTGAACCTCCCCTTCAGAACCTCCCTGGGGACACATGGGCATATGCTCATTGTGCAGTTCAGCTTTCCTGAGGCTCAGGATGGTTGAGTCACTTACCCGGGATTGCATAGTGAAGCTGCCTTCTCTTCTGGCTCCACCTGACCCCCGTCACAGCCCTGCCAACCCACCCCAGCCTCACTCTGTATTCTCCTGTTGTATTCCCTATCCTGTGGCACTGACTTGGCTCAGAAGCCTGCCAAAAGGACAGTACCCCATGCCTGGGGGACCCACTGGGAGATAATTGCCTCTAAATCGTTGACCTCAAGTCCAGTGCTGCACCTTAAGAATATCTCCCATCCCTGTGCTCAGCTCCTCAGCAAGCCACTTGGCTCCCAAGCTGTACCATTTGAGTTTATCTCTGAAACTTGTTCAGAAACTGCTTCCAGATGGGTGCAGTGGTGCACACCTGTGATCCCAGTGGCTTGGGAGGCTGAGGCAGGAGGATTGCAAGTCCAAAGCCAGCCTCAGAACATAGGCCTAAGCAACTTGGTGAGACCCTGTCTCAATAAAAAATAAAAAAGGCTGGAGAGGGCTGGGGATATAGCTCAGTTCGTAGAGTGCTTGCCTTGCATGCACAAAGCCCTGGGTTCAATCCTCAGCACCACAAAAAGGGGAGGGGGGCTGGGGATGTGGCTCAGTGGTTAAGCCCCTGGGTTAGGTCCTGGTACCTAAAAAAAAGAAAATAAGAAACTGCTTCCAGATGAGTCAGAGCTGTGCCATTCCAGAGGAAGAGAGGCAGAGCTCTAGGACAGCAACCTCAGCCTCCTGTTGCCAGAGGGACAAGACCTGCTGCTCAGCGTGGCTTCATACCTGTCCTTTCTCTGGCTATACCTCCATGGCTTCTGTGGACCATCAACTGGTGATCAGAAGCCATTCAGCTAGGCTCTGTGCAGCAAAGAAAAACTCCCTTCTCTCGGGGCTGCACTGATGGGGCCCGGCGCCCGAGGCATGGCCCTGGGGAGGCCTGGGATCCCGGCTTGTAGGATGCCCCCAACTCGAGGCCCTGGATGAAGCCAGCAGGACCCCAGGGACACCCCAGCTGTGCCTTTTTGGAATTGGAAGCTTTTGGAAAAGCTGTCTAGGCCGATCCCAGCTAAGCCAGAATGAGGAGAGGGTCATTGCTGGGTTTTGGAACTATCAGGTCATCCTGATGTCCATCTCATCTTGAGAACTGAATGACGAGATCTTTCTGACCTTTCATAGGGGGCTTCACCAGAGGGCTCCTGGTTACACTTGGGATCAGGTGCTGTGGCCTGAGTGCCAGTCAGTCTTCCTGAGCACCTGCCCTGGACTTAGCCAGGGCACCATATGACTGAAGTCCCTCTTCCCATGGAGCTTTCATGTCCATGTGACCAGTTGTTTTTTTGAGACCCAGAGGCAAATCAGCAGCTTGGCAGGCCCAAGATGTCCTTGGAGCAGCTCCTCCTACAGGAGCAGCTCCTCCCTGGCCTGTGGGGACGGAGAGGGTGTGGTGTGGTGGGCTGTGCTGGGTGCCCTGGGCCCAGTTTCAGGAGAGACCAGCGCCTCAGAGCTAGTCATGCTGTCAGCAAACCCGTATGGGCACAGTTCACACCGTGCTCTGTTCCAAGACCCCGGAGGGATGGTTACAGAAGGGCCTGCCCTCAAGGAGATCACGGTGTCCTGGGAAGAGGACGCCTGACCCACTACTGCAACAGAGTCTGATCCCACTGTGAGGGTGCAGCAGCCCGGGTGGGGCGGGCTCCAAGGAGGGGCCAGGTGGAACTGGAGCGTCGGTTCTCCAGGCAGCCCAGGCGTGGGAGGCGGCAGGGAAGCCGCATGGGCGTGGCCTCTGAGCCGGTGCACCATCCAGGGTTCTTCAGAGTGCCCAGGAAGGCACCAGTGGCCTTTTAAGAGGGGCTGAAGTCACATTGTAAACAGCTGCACATGCCCTCCAGGCAGGAAGGCAGCGGATTTCAGGGCTGCACTGCCCATGGGACCCCACAACTTTCACTTAGCTAGAAGGGCAGGTGGCTGAGAACATGGCCTTGTGCAGAGCAGCTGGAGGCCAGAGCCAAAGCAGGGTGTCCCTTGGCCTCCCTTGCTCCCATACTGGGTGCCTCTCAGCTCTGCCTGGGAAACACGTGCAGCACCAGACCCTTGCCACACACCCAGCTCCTGCGCCAGGACCCAGCTGCCTCTCCTGAAGGACTAGACAGTGAAGGGTTAGGCTTTTCGGGCCATGCAGTCTCTGTCACGACACGCCTCTGCCCTTGCAGCCAAAAGCAGCCACAGACATTGTGTGGGTCAGTGGACCCAAGAAGCCACTGACGAGGGCAGTGGGTTGCTGTGTTTGGCCTCCTGTGTCCTGCCCTGTGGACCTGCCCAGGCAGCCTCAGCCTGGAATCCTCCCAGGCAGCTGTGTGGCGGTCCTCGCCCCTTAGAGGTCTTCCTGGCCACCCGCGTGATGGCCACCTGAGCCGCTCCTCGCACTCCACCCACCTGATCGCTGCACAGCACTCACCCCTCTCTGCATTTTCTGAGGCTTCCTTGTCTGCCCCCCCCATCCTGCCCCATCTGGCCCCTGCCTTGTACGCTGCAGGAAGGTGGGCGCTGTTCTGGGCTGGCTGCTGACTCCCCAGCTCCTGCCGAGGGTGCAACCGGCATGCGGGTGGTGCTGCTCATCACTGGAGGGAAGGAGAGAGGGATGGACAGACGGATGGGCCACACATTGTTCACTGAGGTCTCAGGGAGGAGCCAAAGAGGTCAGTCCCTTTGGAGCTCCCAGGTACTGGGTCCAGAGTTCAGAACTTTCTACCGTGAGACTGTCCCAGAGAGCGGGGACAGTGTGCAGAAAGGGAGGCTCTCCTGAGGAGGGGATGTTGATCCAGCTGGAGGAAGAGGAGCGACAGATCTGGGCAGGGCTGAGTCCCCAACAAGGGCCCATAGACGGGGGACCTGGTAGTGCTTTGGTCACAGGCCGCCCAGATTCCACACAGAAGAATATTGCTGCCTGCTGGCACTTGCTACTGTTTGGGCACAGAGTGCCCTTTGTCATCAGTTTTCACCCTGGCCCGAGTGGGGCCCAAGACCTCGGTCCTGTTACCCACGCAGGTGGGCAGCCCGTGCCTCCTCCCACCATGAGCACAGAACAGGCAGAGCGCTTTGACTGGAGACGCTTTCCTGATTTGGAGTCTTTGGGAGGGAAAGTCCCTGGGCTTGGGCCTGTTGGAAGAATGAAACATTCTGTGCCACCTGCAGAAGAGGGGACATCAAACCTGGAGTGCTAGCCGGGCGCGGTGGCTCACGCTTGTAATCCCAGCACTTTGGGAGGCTGAGACAGGAGAATCGCGAGTTCAAAGCCAGCCTCAGTAAAGGCGCTAAGCAACTCAGTGAGACCCTGTCTCTACATAAAAACACAAAATAGGGCTGGGGATGTGGCTCAGTGGTCGAGTGCCCCTGAGTTCAATCCTCAGTACCAAAAAAAAAAAAAAAAACCTGGAGTGCAGGTGGTCACTGAGGCCAGGTGACTGACTCACTTGGCCGAGGGGGTGAAGCGTTCACGGTCCCCGTACGAGCTGTGATCAAAGTTTGCTGTGAGGGTGGTGAAAACGGTCTAGAATCAGCTGTGGTGGTGGACGTACACCTCTGAATTCACTAAAAGTAAGTTGTACTCTTTAAATGTTTAGATTGTACAGAATGTACATTACATCTCAATAAGATGGTTCTTCTAAAAAATACCACCCTAAGCGGGTCAGGCTGTCACGAAACTGTCATCAGATCATCTCATCCTCATCTGTGTCCCTTTTGATGATGAAACAGTCCACTTTGTGCCACATTTTCCCCAAAGAAGTCCAAATGTGAAAAAATAAATGGGAACCCATAGCACATTGCAGAATGATTTGGAAACCTTAATGCAATCCAGACTCACCTGGTTCCTTTCCTCTTCCCTAAAATCTTTCATTTCTTTTTGACTTTGAAGAAAAAAAAAACTGTCCTTACTGGTAAAAGAACCTCCTGTTCCCTTTTCTTTCCTGTAAATCATGAGATAAGTTTGCAGTTTGCATTTCATACCTTTCCAGAAATCTTTGTTGATTGTGGTCTGACCTCAGAATCATGGCTTCTGGGAAAGAAGGCGGGTCTTAGAAGCGTGGCGGGAGCCTTTGGTTGAGACCTCCAAAGCACACGGAGCAGCTCGTGCTGTGCAGCAGACAGAGGACAGGGGACGGGCACCTGCTGCTCTGAGGGGGCTTCCTGGTGCTGGTGGACATGTGCCAGCCACTTTGTCTGGCTCACATCAATGCCGCACGTGATGTGCTGGAGGCAGGTAGGACCAGCGCAGCCCCCCTGTTGTGTGTTAGAAACTGGAGAGGGGTCTTTACAGGCAGGTTAGACCCGGAGCTAGGCCGCAACAGGACGCCAGCTGCTACTCCTGGAGCAGGCACTGTGTGTCAGCCGCCATGTGAGCCGTGGCGCCTGAGGAGGGCCTGTCTCCCCACATCGTACCCAGCGGAACCGAGGCTTGAGGTTTCTGTTCCAGTCACACAAGTTGGTAGCAGGGATAGGGTTTGAACCCACATCTGTTTATCCCCAAAGCGCCCCCTTTTGTGCTGTACCCATGTCTCTGTCTGTAGCCCAGTATTTAGACTCCCACACCAGGGTTCTCTCCCCTACCTGGTGGCCGGAGATACACAGCCATCTCACAGAGACAGGAACAGCTTAAGGAATGAGGAGATTCTGGCAGCCTTCCGCAGGCACAGCGCTGGACCAAGCACTGTCCCACTTGTGACAGATGACGTGCCCTGCAGCACAGGCCTAGGGACCACAGAGGAGGAGCGCCAGCAGATCTGAGGCAGCAGGATGTACTTCTGTCCAAAGAAGTGCTCTCGCAATTATTTATTAATTGTGAAAGGGAAGAAAAAAAAATAGGGTTTCCTGGAAAGAGATAAAAGTTCAATATGATAAACTCCCAAAAAGCCATCAGAGGCCAAAGGGGGCAGAAAAATAAAGGACAGAGAGAGTAGGAGAGATGATGAATCAAAGTGGCAAGTGTGTTAGCAGAGGCTGGAAGGGGCTGTACTTCATGGTGATGGGTGTGGGGCCAGCGCTGCTGAGCCGCTGGCGTGTGAGCACACCGAGGTGGCAGGTCAGGGAGCCAGCGGGACTCAGCTTGCGAGGTCACCAAGCCTGGGAGCCAGCTGACGATGACAGGAACAGATGAGTCAGTCAGCTCTTTCACTGTTACTGCAGGCCTGCTGCATTAATTTTTGTGCATTAATATACGAATATAGGAAATTATAAATAAGATCTGTAAAGTGATAGGAAGAAAAAATCACTGTAAGCCCATCAACACAGAAGAAAGCGACATTAACATTTCAGCTTGCTTTCTTACATCCATGTTTTCTGTTTTATTTATTTATTTGTTTTTAAACAATTGTTAGTAGCCAGGCATGGTGGCACACGCCTGTAGTCTAGCAGCTCAGAAGCCTGAGGCAAGAGGATTGCCAGTTCCAGGCCAGCCTCAGCAATTTAGCAAGACCTCATCTCAAAATAAAATATAAAAAGAGGCTGAGGGTGTGGCTGAGTGGTGGAGCACCCCTGGGCTTAATCCCTGGTACCCGAAAAATACATGAGTTGGTGCTTCATTTAAAAATTGTGGAGACATTACAAATGAGACTTAAGTTCCCTTTGACTGTTCCTCCTCAGTTGCCACCACTCTCCCAACACACACACACCCCCCCCCCCCCCGTTCCTCATCTGGCTTCCCTCCTTCCAGACCCTTCTCTGCACCTGCGTTCTGTACATGCATCATGTACAGCCCTATCGCTGCAGGTCTGAAATCCAAACAGCTCTGAGAACAAGAGTCTTTTTTCTGGTCTGTTTTTAAGAGTTGATGATGCCACTTCCTATGAGCATACATGCTTTTCTCCTACAAAAATTTAATATGTTTGGTTTAAGCTGCCCAAGATCCAGCAGAGGGTGTAACATAATATGTGTATGTGTACTGCATGGCCTTTTAACTCCTAAAGACTATCGTAATTCTGTATCTCTTCTATAGCTTTCTTTTTTTCAGTTACTGCTATGATTAGACATCTGTGTTCATGCTCACAGATTACATGCATGCCTTTTTCCTGGCTGTGTATTATTCTGTGGTGTGGATACTTGAGTCTCTTTTGCCAAGCATCATGGTGGTCCAGGCTTTGGCTGCCGTAGACACTGCTGCAGTGGGCCTCTCAGGCAGAAGTCTGGGGCACAAGGTCTTGTTTTAATAGTTTGCCGTTGTGTCCAGAGCCTTTCCCTGTGCTATAAAGCACCTCTTCTCAAACTTCATTCCTAATGACCACATAATAGGCCATCAGTGGACTATTCATTTCCTTAGGCAGCCTTAATAAAGTGCTTCAATCAGGTGACCTCAACAACAGGAATGTATTGCCTCACCATTCTGAAAGCAGAAGCCCAAGGTCAAGGTATGAGCAGAGGTGGTTTCTTCTAAGGGCTGTGAGCAGAAGCCTGATGGATCTGCCTGTAGCTTCTGGTGGTCGCTGGCTGTCCTTGGTACTTGGCTTATACAAGCACCTCCCGGACCTCTGTCTCCACCTCCGTGGGCCCATCTGCTGACCTCATCTTAACTAATAAGATCTGCAAAATACCCGCTTGCAAACCAGGTCATGTTCTGAGGTACCAGCGGCAAGAACTTCAACATCAGAATTTCAGGAAAGGGGCTAGGGTCATGGCTCAGTGGTAGAGCACTTGCCTAGCATGTGTGAGGCACTGAGTTCAATTCTTATGCACCACATAAATAAATAAATGCCCATTGACAACTAAAAACAAAGTTCTTTAAAAAAAAAGAATTTTAGGAAGGAACTCAATTCAACCACAACTTGTCTGGATTAGCCAAAAATGTACTTGGTCTACTTATGTTTGCGACTTCAGTTGTTTCTGCTGCATTACGTGTGCCCTGTGGTGATCATCCTTTTATAGAAATCTTGGTGCATGTTTCTAGTTAATCCTCTGGAAACACCACGGTGCTCCAGGGCCCACCAGCGTGGGCACAGGCATGCTTTCGATCAGCCACGTTTTCATTGTTCCTCATTCCTGCCAAAAAGAAAGAGTCCCCAGGTTAACAGCAAAATAGAAACCGTGGCTCAGAATGTCTGGGTAGACCTATTCTCTGGCAGCCACAGAGATGAACAGAGATTTCAGAAACACGGGGCCCTCAGGGCATCGGGCATTAAATCCATCAGTGAAATTTCACTCTGGGGCAGTTTGCCAAGCGAGACAGGAGAATTCTCTGATTTAGTTCAGTGGAAACTAAAGCAGCCTGCCCACTGCAGCCTGCATCATCCCACCACTGCTGGAGGAATCAAATAATGAGCCCTCGGTGACTTTAGGAGGTTGGGGCCCCCCGGGGATGCAAAGCTAGCCAGCCTTGTGGCTTTTTTTTTTTTTCAAATATTGTTTTAGTTGTAGATGGACACAATGTCTTTATTTTATTGCTTTGTATGTGGTGCCGAGGATCGAACCCAGGGCCTCACGCATGCGAGGCAAGCGCTCTACCGCTGAGCTACAATCCCAGCCCCAGCCTTGTGGCTTTTTAGGGTAGATCTTTTTTTTTTTTTTTTTTTTGGTACTGGGGATTGAACTCAGGGGTGCTCAACCACTGAGCCACATCCCCAGCCCTATTTTGTGTTTTTTATGTAGAGACAAGGTCTCACTGAGTTGCTTAGCGCCTCGCCATTGCTGAGGCTGTCTTTGAACTCGCGATTCTCCTGTCTCAGCCTCCCAAAGTGCTGGGATTACAGGTAGGGTAGATCTTGAGACCTGGGGATGGAGAGAGAACCCAGGAAGCCAGAGCTGCATCAATGGGCAGGGATCCCTCTCAGAACCAGAGGATTTTGTGCATGAGAACAAAGGACAGCGCCAGATGCTCGGGTCCTCGGCTAGGAAGCCGTGTTGGCCTGGCAGACGTCTAACTCAGCATGGTGAGAGCTCAGCACAGAGCAGGATGCAGGGAAGGATAAATTTAGCCCATGTTTCAGGGGAAAACATCGATCTCAAATGCAGTGCTGTCTTTTAAAGGAAAGTGGAAGCCTTAGGCTGGTCATTTGGGACAGTTTGACTTGAACAGACAAAAGCCTGGGGAAGGGAGCACTTGTCACCAGCTCGCCCGCCTGGTGGGTCCGCAGGGTCTCCTTTTGTAGGAGGACAGCTGACCTCTGCAGGGGCCTGTTTCACAGACCCCTTCTCTCCTCATTTGATCCAAAAAAAAGTACCGCCTCATTTTCTGGAATGGTTTAGGTTTCTGTTTCTGAGCCTGCGTGCTTGTGTTCAGGAGGAGCAAGTGCCCGGCTGAGTTGAGCAGCTCTTGGCTGCTGGCCTAGGTTGCTGACACCCAATGGCTTTCACATGTCAGAGCGCGGCCACTGCCGGCCCCTTCCCAGTTGTCCAGTAACTGAGCAAAGGACATCTGGCCACTTAGCAGATTTATTTTTTTTAAACCAGGGCACATCTCACCTTCATATGGCATCTAAGATCGCTTTTCCTTGGGCAAAGCTGGTGAACCACCACAGTCCCAAACAATAGGGCACCTGTCCTGGCGACACTCTACAGCCTCTCTAGCGGGTGGCAGCAGCATCCTTCATGTGATCTCCTTCTGACACTCCTCTGTTGGGAGGGGAAGAGAGTCCAGTCTGTCAATATTTGGGGCACTAATCATCTGCATTTGGGCGCCAAGGGTCATAGGAAGGCTGAGGCATTTCCAGGAATTCATGGCTCTAAAACCGTGGGGCTGACCGTAAAGGTTGTCCAGTGAGGGCAAGGAAGAAAGAAACCCAAATCTCCGCTCCACCCCCTCGCCAGCCGTGAGCGCTGGCCGTCGTGCCTTGGATTCTTGGGAAGAAACAAAGTCAATGCACATAGTGAAGTGGGCCCAAGTTAATAATGAATGTGGAGGAAGGAGAAGGATGTTCAATATTTAAACATTTCAGAGCGCTCAGTGTGTCTTGCCAGTTACTGCCCTCCGCCCGCTTCCTGGATGGGTTTTGTACCACCGAGCCCTTCCCCGCTCTGCCAGGGGCATCCAGCGCCAGGACTTTTACACAGAGAAGGAAACGGTAGTGTTTTCGGTGGCCCCAAACCGGCAGGATTCTGTTGTCTTTCATAAAGGAAGGAAGATGAGAAGGTGGTAACTAAGGTCTCTGAATCCCAGAGCATTCGTGAGCAGTTCATAAGCTCTGGGTCATGTCCAGCGCGGTCTTCGTGTCCCGGATTCATTTCTTTTGGAGCCATCTCATATTTTAATATAAATGCTGGGCTTTGCTGCTTTAACGGGTTAGAAAGGCTGAACAGTGAAGCACACAGCTGCATTTAAGAAACGCCTGCCCAAGACTACATACTAGATGGGTTCCTTAAAAGTTGCCTGTAATGCACAGTCTGGGAATCAATTCCTTGTTTCTTCTTGACACACATTACGTAAAAGGAAAAGCATTCTTTGGGGGCTGGGGAGGAAAAAACATTTGGCCCAAGACATAATAAAATCATGCTTAAGGACGCAGCAAACTTCAAGTCTCTTAGTTAAAGGAAATCAATACTTTTATGATGAAATATTAATCGTACTAAAAAAAATAAGTCAAAACTACAAATGCAGAATAGTCAGGGCAATCTTAGTGTTGCAGGCATTAGCTTTGCATTGGCAAACAAGCACAAAGAGAAGGCAGATCAGGCCGCAGCTCCACTGAGAAGCCCCTCCAGGACCTGGCAGAGTGCCTTTCCCGTGGGTTTTCCATCAAAGAGACACATACCTTTCCCTGGAGCCACAGAGCTCCAAGGCATGCATTGGAGCTGGGGGCTGGTGGACGTGTAGAGATGTGTCTCGGTTGGAGGAGCAGGCCCAGGTGTGGGCTCCCCTGCACTGACAGCAGGGCAGAAGGGAGGGGCACGGGGAAAGCCACTTGTCTGAGCACACCCTGGCTGTCCCCCCATCCCACTGTCACTGGGGGACCAGGGGAGGGCTTCCCAAGGGCGGTACTCATAGGAGGTTGAATATAGTGAGTGGCTGTGTTTGTAAGTCAGTGTAGTGAATGTTGGCCATTTTGGCAAGTCCCACCTAATCCATTCAGTTCTCCGACAAGGAAATCCTAGTGTTGAGGCAGCGTCACCTGACATCCTAGGGATCTGGGTAAAAGGGACAGGAGCTCCTTTGCTCATAAACTAGTTTATACAGACCTTCTAGACTCAGGGGGTTTTTCGTTGTTGTTGTTTTGTGGGGTTTTTTTTGGTACTGGAGATTGAACTCAGGGGCACTCGACCACTGAGCCACATCCCCAGCCCTATTTTGTGTTTTATGTAGAGACAGAGTCTCACTGAGTTGCTTAGCACCTCGCCATTGCTGAGGCTGGCTTTGAACTCGTGATTCTCCAATCTCAGCCTCCCAAAGTGCTAGGATTACAGGTGTATCCACTGCGCCCAGCTTAGACTCAGGTATTTAAAGCTGCTGCAGCACGGTGCTCTTAGCCCCCACCTGACCTGCTAAAATTGCCAGTCACCGCAGGTGGTGTGAGGAAGATTTGTGTTTTTGTTGTGTTGCTTTCTCAAACAGAGACATGTCCTCTACCACGTGTCCCCATGTCTAAAACCACTTATAAAAATCAAAAGGCCCAGTTCTTACCTCATTGGGCCCAAGTTTCAGGCATCCTAAATTCCAGTTATCAACACAGCCAGTCCCACCGGAATTCTTAGACCACATTCCTTTAATCCTCAATGCCCTGTGAGGTATGGTGTTGCTCCTTCAAGAGAAAACCCAGGCCATGGGGTAAGCAGGTTTGCCCCAGTCACATGCCTGCAGGGACAGCCTGGGCCCTGGGTATTCCTCTCTACTGTGTCCCATCTGCAGAGTGGAAGCTGCAGGCCCAGAGTCCAGTGCTTGGTTGCCCTTCTAGGGCTTCTCCCTGGCATATGAGAGAAGCCACATGCATGGCAGCCTGCCTGACTGCGTCCCTCAGTGCTGCCAGAACAGAAGTTGACAGCCCTGTCCACTTGACAGCCCCAGCTTGGGCTTCCAAGCCCGCTCTGAGCTGATACCTATCTCTGTCTTTGTGTGGCTCAGCATGCACTCCTGATTCTATCTGACCCACGTAGTTGCAGATGGTGTCTTCTCTTTTTTTGTCACCGATTTGTAATAGAACGTCATCATCTGTCGCTGTGGCCTAACCCCAATCTGTTAAAAACACATGGTAGGAAAGGCTTTAGTGATGTGGCCTCGTTGCGGAAGTTGACCACCCGCTCTGAAAAATCCTGGTCCTGGCAAAAACAAGCAACTAGACCAGGACCCCAGGCACATGGCTGTCTGCCATGGGAGTGTGTTAAATATGTGTCAACCCCCCATGCCTTCTGCAGAAGATCAAAACTAAGTCCCTGGCCCCCTTATCCACCAGAGACACCCTGTAGAATGCGCAGGGCCAGGTATAGGTGTCAGTGTGAGTCACACACAGTGTGGCCTCCTCACTCCTGGCCTGGAAGGGGAGATGAGAGACCTGCCAGGAGATCCTTGGCCCTCCAGAAGCTGGGTTCGTGGTTGGCAAGCCGGGCTGGGCTGACCCACTGCCCCATGAGTTCCCGGGTGGCAAGCCGTGAGACTCTTAGAAGCTCCTGGGAAGCCATCTAACCCTCCTCCCTCTCGCTGCTCTTTCAGTAGACAGGCAGTCAAGATGGCCACTGCTGAGCTTTCTAATGCCGTGGCTGAAAGACTGTTGTGGAGCTCTCTACTTGCTAATGTACAGACGGTAAATCACTGGAAGAGGGCAGGGAGGGCGAGTCAGGGCCCGGCCACGTAGGGAGTAAATCAGCCCAGGTCTGGGCAACCTTCGGTTCTCAAAGTCCAAAGCCAGGGCGCGACACTGTCAGAGAGCTAGTCCCCTCTGCCTCCCCCGTGCCAGCCCACCCTCTGTGGCCTGGAGAGGTGCTCTGTCAGGGAAAGCGGAAGCGTGCCCACACACGTGGACATCGGCTCCTGCGTCCACCAGGCCAGACGCTCCCTGGCAGCAGAAGGGACTCCTGGACCTGGGGTCTCTCCCACGGGTGGCAGCACACACAGGCAGGCCCTCACCTGGGAGCGAAACTCTTCCTAAGGGCACAGTTGGGACAGGAGGCAAGAGACTGAAAGGCCGTTTTCTCTTTTCTGCAGGTTTTCAAGTATAGTCCTTAGAATCCAAGAGGATTTGTACGTGGACAAAGAGCAATAGGCTAAAAGATTCCGCAAGTCCCAGCTATTTTTGTATGTTGGATGTTATTCCTTAAGAGCAACCAGAAATAAACGTCTTTAAGCATTTGGAGGTGCAGCCAGCCAGTGATCCAGGGGCGTCGTGGTGAGGTTCAGAAAGCAGCCTGTGGTAGCAGCTCGGCTTGGCCAAGGGAGTTGCAGTGGTGTCCCCTCCCCAGACGCCGGATTTAGAAATCTACACACCCCCCTTCCCCGGCTGGACAGGAAATGGCTTCTTTAGTGCCAGGACACAGGAAGAAAACCAGAAATCACCATGGTCGGGGGTAGCTTGCCCCTAAAGCCAGGCTTGTGTGCACCACCCTGAAACAGGATCACTTTCAACCCCCTGAAGAGAACCTGGCAAGAGAGTGGCTGTGTGAATCTCTGAGTCCTCCCTGCCACCCAGACTTCAGAGGCCCGGCAGAGAGTGAGGAGATCCCAAGGGTTGGTGGGGTTGCTGCCGTAGGAACCCCGCTCGTGTGACAGTAGCTTCCCTCATTTTTGTGTGGATTTCTAAGAGGAAATTAGAAATTTCCTCTGGGTGGGCTCCCTGGCCTTGTCTGGCCTTTCTGGGTGCCCTATTCTGGGTGCCCTGTCAAGGTTCTGGGCTTGAACCAGAATCTTGGCCCCTCTGTCCTCAACACATGCTCTCTGAGAGGTTGGTGGCGGCATCTTCCTGAGCCTTCCGACCCCAGCCGGCCATCGCTCTCATCTGCCAGGGGCTGGGCTCCAGAGCTGCCTCTGGGTCAGATACATGGATGACAAAGCCCTGCATTGCCCCGGATCTTGTAAGTGGCATCTGTCCAGAGCAGCCAGCAGGCTGAAGTCCCAGACTCTGTCATAGTCCCAGCCCCTCGTCTCCCCCAGGGGACCTGGCAGGCTGCAGTGGAGGTGAGAGGGCAGAGCCCAGGAAGGAGCCAGTGTGGGAGGAGTGGCCACCTCGCGCTTGCTGTCTTCGGTTTGTGCCGAGGTCATGGGGCCATTGATTTCTTACTGTTTCCCAGCATCGCAAGGGGGGTGAGAAAATGTGAACGCTGCATCGCCAGAAACCTGAGCCGCAAGCTCAGAATGAATTTGCCAACAAAATGCCAGCTGGGGACCTGCGCTCCTGGTCCTCATTCATCTAAGGCGCCTGGTTGCTTCTCCCGGGTCAGCTCTCAGCAGGTTCATTTTGTGCTTTTCAACCTGGAATATTAGATCACTGTTGGCTTCTGTTAGGGCTAGCAGCTCTCCCCCAGATCTTGGAGCCCTTCCCCAGGAGGGGTCCCACTTCGGGAGTTGGGCAAGGCTGGTGGCCCAGTGTGTAGCACCGTGGGTCCGTGGAGGTCAGAGCCCCCTTAGCCCAGGTGTGCACGGGTGCTCACACAGACAGGAGATGCTTGTTTGGGTTCACCCCAGCTCTCCGCTCTCTCTCTCTCTCTCTTTTTTTTTTTTTTTTTTTAATTTTTTTTAGTTGTAGATGGACACAATGTCTTTATTTTACTGCTTTGTATGTGGTGCTGAGGATCGAACCCAGGGCCCCACGCATGCGAGGCAAGCGCTCTACCACTGAGCTACAATCCCAGCCCCACTCTCTCTTTTTAAAGGTCAGCAGTAGAGTACTTGCCTGGCATGCACAAGGCCCTGGGTTCATCCCCAGCACCCCAAAAAGAAGCAGTTAAGACATCCACATTTTTAAAAATCAGGAGATCTTACATAGAAATCCAGATATCCAGCTTCTCTTGGACACCAAGAAACTGTGGCCACCCTGAGGCCCATGTTATGGCCCTGCCATCAGGCCAGTTACACAGTCTCCACTAGCTCCTGCTGTCCCCTCACCCAGAAGCAGAAGGTCCCAGGGCGTGTGTAGTAGCACGCACGCTCTCTTGCTTCCCTGCAGAGAAGACTTGTTCCTCAGTGTCCAGGTCTCTGTCAAATAAGCAGATGCAGGTGACCCCTGGGGAGACCTGCAAGCTTGTTGCCTGTGGCCCTGGTGACCTGTGTGAGGCATCACCAGCTGGCTGTACTGCCAGGTCCATATCTTTCAAAAGTAGTGTCCACAGGGTTGTCTGGAAAGAAGGGAAGCCCCTCCCTGGCAAGGAAGTGTGCCAGCTGGAGTGGTCCTTTCTTCATCCGATGTATCAATTAGAGTTTCACTGTGACATTTGAAAAGCCGTCACATGGCAGTGCCTTCCTAGGATGTGACTTCTGCTCCAGTCAGGCAGCAGTGTCTCCCCTGAAGCTGTTTTTAGGAACATACCCAAGGAGGGTCTAATGGACAGAAGTCTTACAGGTGAACAAGTCTGTCCTGAGAGGTCCCGCCTGGTGTGGTTCCGCACAGGCCTTGGCTGCTGGGAAGCTCGGAGCTGAGCAGTGGCATTAACATCCCATAGCTTGAGGTCCTCCTGCAGTCTCTTCCACTTGGCAGCCACCTTTTATTGCTGGACTGTCACCGGTTGGTTCTGCTTGAGAGGTTAATCTCTCTGGCACTGGAGTTTGGTTTGGAAACGTAAGCAGCCGGATCTTTCCTGGAAGCAGGTAAGCCGGAGAACCGGCTGTGGGGTGCTGTCCAAGCTGTGTAGAAAGGGGCCGTTCTAGTGAGCCCTGAGCCAACCCAGGCCTTCTGCTTCCGATTCAGAGAGGTCCCTGCAGGGTCCCTCACAGGCTTAAGTCGTTTTCACATCTTCCGAAGGGCAGAATTTTTTAAAGTTACACTTCACTCACATCCCCAGATGCAGTGTGCCAAAGGGCACAGGCACTGAGCCAGCCACAGAGGTCAGTGGCTGCTGTCCTGCAGATTTAGGACACCTTTGGCTCAAGCCCGGGCTTCCATTTTTCTCGCCTGCACAATCCAAGCCCTTCCCACCCTCTGGTCTCTCCTGGTCCCCACTATTCCCTGCTCGTGGCCCTTGCATGTAATCTCCACAGCCTGGTGTGACCCAGAGACAAACTCAGTCCCTTAAGTGAATTTTAAAAAAGAAAAAAGAAAGAAAGAAAAGAAAATGTACTTGCACCATGTAGGAAAGAGTTGAGGGTTTCCTAAAGATTTGGGAGTCTATGTGCAGGATCACCCCCATCTCCCTTGGCCCTGCTCCTCTCCCACTTCACCCAGCCATGCCCAGATCCCCAGCAAGTGGAGAGCAGCTGTCCCCTCCCCAGAAGCTCGGGGCCAGCACATCCCTGTGCCCAGGAGACTCAGCTCCCATCCCTGCACTACACAGCTTCCCCCAACCAAATCAGTTAAGATGAAGTTCAACTCCATCAGAAAGAAAAGTTCATCACCCTCTAGGGATCAGAAGCGTGCAGGTGTAGTTAGTCAGGAGCTACACAAGGGCTTCCAATCTCCTTCCTGCTCGATGCTCCGCCATCCCCAGTGTGTGATTCACCCTCATGGTCCAGGAAGGCTGCTGGATTCCCAGCCATCATATCCATGTTCCAAGAAGCAGAATGGAGGAGGAAGCACCTCCCTTTCCTGTTAAAAAGCCTTTCCAGGTGCCTTGGTGCACACTTGTAATCCCATCAACCCAGAAGGCTGAGGCAGGAGGATTGCAAGTTTGAGGCCAGCCTCAGCAGCTTAGTAAGGATCTATCTTAAAATAAAGTCAAAAAGGGCCAGGGGGCTGAGGCTGTGGCTCAGCGGTAGAGCGCTTGCCTCGCATGTGTGAGGCCCTGGGTTCGATCCTCAGCACCACATACAAAGCAACAAAATAAAGACATTGTGTCCATCTACAACTAAAAAAAATAAAAAAATTAAAAAAAAAAAAAAAGGGCCAGGGATAGAGCTCAGTGGTAGAGCACCCTGTGTTCAATTCAAGTACTGGGACTGTAGGGGTCACCTTCTTGGAAATCCTACATGCTGTTTTCATGTCTGTCTCATTCTTCGGCCATACATAGTCACATGGTCATGCCTAGTGGCCAGGTTCTGTGAATATAGATGACAGGAGAATGGTCTGGAGACACAGCTGGACACACATGCTTTCAGAAGCATGTC
The DNA here is from genome assembly GCA_028644305.1 of Xerus rutilus. Classification (NCBI taxonomy): domain Eukaryota; kingdom Metazoa; phylum Chordata; class Mammalia; order Rodentia; family Sciuridae; genus Xerus; species Xerus rutilus. The sequence continues at coordinate 27,560,351 of CM053415.1, read as the reverse complement.
TAAAACTTTCCCCAGAGGATTCCAGGTACTGATGATAAAGTAACAGTAGTGCACAAGTCCCCAAAGCATCTCTGCCTGGATGAGCCCACTCTATACAGCTGGCCCAAGGGCACAGGGCTGTGACCCTGCCTTGAAAGCTCCCACCCAAGCTGTCTCTGAGCAGCACAAAGGATGGGGAGGAGATTTTTTAAGACAGAAAGGAGGCAAAAGAGAATTCCAGGCAGAGGGAGTGGCCCAGCAGAGGCAGAAAGCAGGTGGTTTTGGTCACTAGGTCTGAAGCCTAGCCTGGGCTGTTGGAAGTGTGTCTCCATTTCCACTGAGCGGTTCTAGGGTGGAGAAGGCACCTGACGGTGACAGTCCCCAGAGGTTAGAACCTCCCTGAATCCTGTGGATCTGACCAGAATATAAGGATCAAAGTGGGGTGAAACCAGCCCTGCTCAGCTCCCTGCGGTTCCAGCCCTGTGGAATTGGGGCCCTGAAGTGCCAGACCTGGTCATTTTTGAAGAAGCTAGAAAATGCAGATTTGTAGGTAAATTCTCCCAGTGTTTGAGTGCTGGCCCCCACAGTAAACAGACACAAACACGTGAGCGAAGCTGAGCATGCCTGCAGCCCGTGGCTGCCGCCCCTCTGGTCCTGATCATGCAGCAATTGAGGTCTCAGGGAAAGCAGGAGGCTCGCAGGCCTGCAGAGGAGGCGGGAGCTTGTCCATAGTCTCGGCCACTGTGGGCTGAACTTGGACTTGAACCTGGGGATCTGACTCCACACCCAGTGCTCCCTCTATCAATGGGTCTGAAATAGAAGGCTGATCTTGTGCATGACAAACGCCAGAGTTACTCAATAGTTCATCTTCCCAAAATAACTGGAAGAACGGGGACAGAGAACAACAGGAAGACCCTGGCCCACTCTGGCCCTTTTTGTTTTTATTTTGTTGTTGAAGACCTCACTAAACCGCTGAAGCTGGCCTCGAACTTGGCAATCCTCCTGCCTCAGCCTCCCAGGTGGCTAGGATCACAGGAGTGGCCACTTTAGTGGGCTCCCTCAAAGCGCCCTCTTCCTTTACATCAGTCTTCTGGTTGGCAGCAAAGGATTTCACCGTCTAGCTGTGTTGGTCCTTTGCTTCTCCCCAGGTATTGGGCACATCTGTCATCCTGACAGTCCCCTGTTCTGCACACCAGGGCACCAGGTGTCCTTGCAGTTCACTGGCTTCCTGGGTCCACGGTGGCTTCCGCAGCCTAGGATCCTGGTGTCGAATTGGTTGGAAGGCGCAAAAGTCCCCACAGCCTTTGGTCCACATCCGACAGGCTGCAGTTGAGACATGCCCAGGGAGAGCCAAGACTGTTATCTGTGAGAAGACCTCTGGGAGCCTGTGTGCCTGTGGCCTGTCCCGTGACCTCTGGCTCGTCTGTGTGTTTGCAAGGCAGTGCGTGTGGGTTTGACACAGGCCCAGAAAGCCTCTGGCACCGCGCTAAAGCCAGTTCATCCAGAACCGCCTCACTTGGATGAAGCAAGACCCAAAAGCCAGGGCACTGGTACCACAGGTGCTCGTCTGAAGTACTCTCTGGTGCCTTCCTGGCCCTCTGCTATGACACAGCGACTCTCGGTGGGAGGGAGCCCCTTGAAACTGCAGAGGCAGCCTGGCACCTGGCCAAAGGGAAAAAAATGGCATCTTTCTGGGTCCCAGTACCACTGAGGAGAGAGGGGGGGGGGAGGAGGACTTGGATTTTAGCAGTGGCAGGTGAGAGTGCGATGCATTCAGTTGTCTCTGCTTAGCTGGACCCTACAAATGCACAGGGCCAGGGACTGGGGTGTTTCTTGTCTCTTCAACTCTCCTTACGTGCACATTTTTTTGCCAGTCTGTGGCTCTGCCCCCAACCTATTCCCCAAACGAAAGAACTTTCCCTTTTTCCTCTTTTTTCTTTGTGGTACTGGGGATCAAACCCAGGGTCTACTGCATGCTAGGCAAGTGCTCTGCCATGAGCCACATCCTCAGCCACTGTGAGGGAACAGTCGTAGCCTGTGCCACAGTCGCACCCCCTCGCAGCCTGGGTCTTACGCAGAGCAAGAGAGAAGACTGTGTCTTCAGAGAAGGGGGCCTGACCACTGGGGTCACCGCGGCGGCTTTTTCACCCACTCGGGCTGGAGTCATTGTCAGGAGCATCCCAGGCTTAATCCCAACTCTCTTGACACTCGCGGGCCCTGTGTTTGTGCCTTTGATAAACAGGCAGCTTGGGAAGAGCCACCTGACGTTTTGATTTGTTAAGGGGTGATTCATTTTCAAGGCGAGCGTACAGCTTGTAAACTCGGGGTTTACCACTTCAAGTGGTTAAGAAGCGAGCAGCCATAAAACGCGTTCTTGAGGCTGTGGCTGATTGTCCCCAAGGAATCTTCCTGACCGGTGTTTGGATTTGCTGGGTGTTTGCCATGATTTCCTGGGCAGGGGCTCTCGCCACACATCTATCACGGAACGCCTTTTGACAGTGATCCCACAGTCCCCGTAAGCAAAGCCCTGCAGCAGGCAGGGACAGGACTTCTTGGTCCTCTGCTGAGCGTGGTCCCCTCCATGCTTGGGCACTGCCTGCCAGGCCTCGTCTCTGTGCTGCTCCAGTCAATTCTCTTCCTATTATGTGGCCCTCAGGGTCTGGCTGGGGGGATCAGTAGGGCCCCTGATTTTTAAGAAGCTGATCATTAGACAAAAGCAGCTCTTCACAAACAGTACAAATGACCCCTCCTTGGTGGCCAGGTGTGTGGTCCCACCGAGTCCTAAGCAGGTGGGGGTAGAGCAGCAGATGCCTTCTACAGATGAAGGAGCAGATGGAAGTGAGAGGGCTGCCGGGGGCCACAGCCTGAGCACCGTCCTCTGCACCAGGTCAGCACCCTGCATCTGTCTGGAGCACGTGGTCTCTATGGCAACCCCTCAGCCCTGCCACCAGGCGTGAAAGCAGCCCAACAGCATGTAAACCAGGTTCTAGGGCTACAGGCCTGCCTTCCAATAAAACTTAGAAACAGGCAGCGGGCTACAGCGGGCTGCCTTCCTGAGTTCTGAGAAAGTGACACCAGGGCATGGAGGGCCTTCCGGAAGATGTGCTCGCCAGAGCCAGACCTGAGAGGCTTGGGCAGAGTGGAGGGCGTGGAGAGGTCTGGGGCTGGCTGCAGTGCACACGTCCACTCAGTGGCAAGGCGTGCAGTGTGGCCAGGGTGTCAGCGTCCTCTCTGCTAGAAGGAGGGCCTGCCCCAATCCCATCCCAACCTCGTACAGCTTCTGAATGAGGGCAGAACACTGTGGTCCACAGAGCACTGTCCCTGGGGGCTGAAGTAGGAACCACATAGTCTGTTTGGGCCTTTGGGAAAGCAGAATGTTAAACACGGGGAAGCGCTGGTCTGCAGGCAGGCACATGTCCCGGAAGAGAGGCACCTGGGCTGGGTAAAGGGGCCGAGGTCTATCACATCTGCTGGGCGCTCCCCCTGTGCCCCGCCTGTGCTGGGGCTTGCTGACACATCTCGCTTTGTTCCCGCAGCACTGGGGTCATGGGAGTGGGTAGCTGCCCTCGGCTCGTTGCTGGGAAACAGCCCACAGAAACATGCAGCTCTCAGGCCCGTGCTTCCAAGTTGGGCAGCAGGTTTCACCGTCTGGGTCTAAGGGTCCCCAAGACGTGGAGCTTATTCCTTCCATGTGCTAGGTGGCTGTAGATCACAGAACCTCCAAGTCTGGAGTGACTCAGGACTCTCATCGGTGGCTCTCCACCAGGCTTTGTTCCTCAAAACCCCACCTCTCTGGAACCGCAGGGCCAGAGCAGGTCTCTGACAAGAAGCCTCCAGGGCTCTCCTCCCGCCCAAGGTGACTTCCCAGCTCGCATTGGTGCCCTCCCTGTGGCAGAGCATAGGCATGGGGACAGAGGCCCAGGACGCCCAGCAACTGTGTGAGCTCTGCTGACAGCCCCAGAAGCCCAGGGCCACATGTCCCTCTTAAGGGCAGAGCCCACAGGCTGCTGGGCCAACCCCAAGCACAGATGGACAGCTCCCAGCCCTGCCCCGGTTCACAGGCTGCTGACACCTTTTCCTAGACACAGCTTCATGTGTGTCCAGGACGGTCCCTGACCAGTAAGTCAGCTCATTCCAGAAAACAAGCCAAGACTTTCTGGGGCTGGGGTGGGGTTGTTCGGTCGCCTTGACATCTAAGACCCCTCCCACGAGGCCTGCCAGTTCCTGCTGCCTGACGCTGTCTCTTGTCTTGCAGGCTTTGCTGTGGCCCAGTGCATAAGCCAGCACAGCTCGCCTTCCCTGTCATCACCGTCACCACCATCGGGCAGCGGGGACACCAGCCACTGTGACTCAGGGGCCTCATCCTCCACCCCCTCAGCAGCCCAGAGCCCGGCAGGTATTGACCACGTGACTCAGAAGGGCAGGGGCTTTGGAGAACCCCTTGATCCCTTGCCTCCACTGTGACCGCTGATACCCAGTGACTGTGTCCCAGCGTTTGGAGGACACTGTCCCTCAGGGTGGCTTCTGCTCTCTGGGAAGGCACCGTCCTTGGGCGGGTTTAGCTCTTTCTCAGGCTGGTCCACTGGAAGCACTTCCCCAAATGCAGAGCTGAGGGGATGGACACCAGGGGGCCCATCTGGACCCACTGGCCCTCAGCCCCCCAGCACAGGTGTCACCACCAGGGACCTCCCGGGGATGACTGTTTGAACCTTGCAGAGAATCGTGCTCCTGCTAATGCTCCCCCCGCAGTAGACCTCCTCATGTGCCGGGTGCCATCCTCTTGTCGTTCAAAGGGTGCACCCCATGCCCTTTGAGGGTTCTCAGGATGTGGTGGAATTGCATCTTACTGTCCTTTAACTTGGTCCAAACATGGCACCGAGTCCAGGAGCCTGGGCTGTCCAGCCCCACCAGCCTGGCCTCGACCTCAGCTGCCGCTTGCTGCTCACTCGTGAGCACCCGAAGTGCTGTAGAGAATCCCAGGGAGTAAGAACGGGATTGTCTTAAACAGCCTGGCCCAGTGCCGTCAGAGGAGCAGGGCTCAGGCAGGGGCAAGCCTTGATGCAGACGGCACATCTCGCCCCAGCGGCATCACCACCATGGGTCTGGAGGGACCCAGCGACACCAGCCTGAGTACCCTCGGTGCCCTCACTGTTCCTGCAGGATCCGCTCTGGGGCCCTTGCCTATCATGACGAACTCTCATTAAGTCATGGAGAAAGGAATGGTGACCAAAGAGACAGCAGGGTGCTGGCCACCACACACACACACACACACACACACCCTGGCAGCAGGAGCCAGCATCTCCCTGGGCACCTGGACTCTCTCTAGAATTCCCAGCCTTTACATCCCCAGCAGAAGAGTTAAGCCAGCCCAGCATCCATGCCTGTGACCCCCTGGCCCCTGTGCTTCCCCAGGAGCACCCATTAATGACCTTCATCTCCTGTAGACGTCACAAGTCCCAGGCAGGAAGGTCATCCTCAAGCCACCTCACTGGACCCTCTTTCACTTGGCATCTGCTCCTCCCCCCGTCCCAGGCTAGGCAGAGTCGGCCACGCACTCTGAGGAATGCCGAGCCTGATTTAAGACTGCTTACACGTCTGAGCAACCGCCATGTTGCTCCCAGGCCATAGCTGGGACATTCCAACGGGACCAGCTCTCGGTCCTCCTAATCCTGGTCTCGTGCTTGCTCAGGCACAGGCGTGCGTGGTCGTGTGTCCATGTGCCCCCACGTGCACACCTGCCTGTGTGTGTTTCCGTGTCTGTGTGGATACCCAGACCCACGTTCACAGCTGCTCCTGGGATGAACGTCTCCCGGCGTAGCCTCACATGCCTTTCTCACATTTTTAAGGAGACACAGCTGAGTGAACAAATGAGCCATCTACTTCTTTGCCCAAAACCAAAACCCGCCAAGTGCCACATTACCAGCATGGGACCTCGGTGTGTGGACGCCTACCTGAACGAGGCAGGACTTGAGCGCTGCGCTGCCCGGGGCTCCTGTGTGCAGGGCCTGCGGGTTTCCTCCCCGGCCTTCCTCAGCCCTTCCTCAGCCCCCAGCACTCCCCGCGTGGCGCCAGCAGTGCGTCTTCTCCTCTCATAAACCCAGGGCTGTTGGCCCGGTTTGTCCGGTGGCCAGGCAGCTCCAGTCAGTTACTACGGGACCTCTGAGGTGTCTGCTCCCACTCATTGTGTCCCAGCAGGCCTGCGGAGACACAGACACAGGTCCCTGTTTTTATGCCACACAGCAGTAAAAGCCTAAGACCTGGCTGCCTGTCCCACCTGCACACTGCAGGACAGCCCAGCTCCTGGTGAAGGGCCAGCCTGCAGGCAACTTGCACTTCACTGTCACACAGGGACACAGACACCTTGGGACCTGGCTGTTGATCCCTGGAAGGAGAGAGCAGCAGAACCCATAAGCTCCTCTTGTCTTAATGCCAGGCTGCCCAGGCCAGCCTGCAACCACCCCAGGCCATCCAGAACAAAGCCTGGGTGTTGTTCCCATGTTCCCTGGAGGGGTGGTTCTAACCAGCTGGCTCCAGCATCTGCCTGGTGTCCTACAAAACTGCTAGAGGAAAGCCAAGGACAGAAGAAGGAATGGGAGCTTTTGTTGGGATAGGAGCCCTTCTGCCAGTGGCCTGGTTTGACACTGGCTCTGAGCTGTAACCCAGTGTTTAGTTTCTGATCAGGGAAAGTCATCCCTATGCAACCTGGCCAGACCTTCCACCCACCAAGGGCCAGCTACCATCCTCCGGAGGGCCAGCCGGACAGCAGGGTAGGCTGAGAGGAAACGCTTGCCCCAGTCTGGACGGCTGCAGTCCTGCCTTGGGGCCACTTGTCCTCAAATTGTTTTTGAAGAGCACAGTGCTAAATCAGAAGCATTCGTGCCCCTGTGTTTACAGAGCCTCCCAGAGTCCAGGAAGCTCCCCAGTGTACCAAGCAGCTGCCAGGCCCTTTGAAGCCAGAGCTAGCCAATTCCAGGGCCATCTCTTCTGTGGAAGCCATAGTTTGCATGGCCAGGTGGTACATGGAGAAAGTGCAGAGGTGCTTGTACCGGTGACAAGACAGGCCCAGTTTCCTGAGGTGCTGCTCCACAGCCTTGAAAACTTAGATCACACAAGGATATCATTAGAAACAGGGATGTTACAAACGTCCAGTTAAGTGGAAGGATGGATCTGGTGTTCGGTACCCCACAGGGCCACTCTGCTGCACAGCTCATGACTTAGTATTTCCTAACACAAAGAAACAGTGTCCAAGGTGCTAGAAACGCCTGCGATATGCACACGCCTCAAGAGCAGTAAATGTGCACCATTATGATGTGTCATTTGAAAATCAGCAAAGCAGAGCCCAGTCAGTCCCATCTCGGCCAGCCCCTGTGGGGTCCTCCCGAAAGGAGGGAACGAAGCCAGCTGATGCTTGGTCAGGTTCCGCCTCCACTCTGTCCAGCTCAGGGGACCTTACGCTTCCTGCCTGGTTTGAAAAAGACCCATGTTTATCCCAAATACAGATGTTCCAAGCTCTCTGTGGGGCCTTCAGTTTGGGATTCCAGGATCAGTGACTCAGGCTGCCCCTTTTGTTTTTGTGGACTTGAAACCTGACCCAAGAGGTCCCTCCACCAGCCCAGCCCTGCCTGGCCTCTCAGTCCCCTTAGCTTGCCTGGCTCCTGGAGCTTCTCTATGGTGGGCTTGGGCGCCCGTGCTCACTCCATTGCGTTGGCTTTTTCTGAGCAAATCAGCCTGTGAGGAGCCCCTGCTGTGCACAGGTACCAGGGACACCCGGTGGCACAGCCTAGGTCTCACAAGTGAGCAGGGCGGCCAAGGCCCCTCAGGCCTGTACAGTTACAGACCACTGCAGAGGAGACATGCAGGGGCCTCATCAGCCAGCACAGAACAGCTATGGAAGGTTCCAGAGGCTCCCAGAAGAGGCATCACTAGAATAAGAACCAAAGACTGACCAGGCCAGGGGTCCATGAGATAGGTGGCCTTTGGGTCTCTCTCAAGTCCACCAAGGCCCCAAGCCCTCTGTCTTGCTGGAGACCAATGGACCCTTTTCCCCACCTCTCTTGGGTCTCCCTGTCAAGTCTGCCTTTCCCAGTACAGACTGTGGGGTGGTCTGTCTGTGAGATGCATTTCCTTTGGCCATCAGGCCCAAGGCTCGTGGCCCTGCAGTAACTTCAGCACCTGCAAGCCTAGTGCAGGCACAGGGCCCCTTAGCCAGAAGCTGAAAGGGATGCCCTGGTCACCAGGGACTCCCTCTGTGTTAACAGCATCTGCTTCTGTGTCCCCTCCACACACCCAACAGCTGCAGATGCCCCAGAGTGCTCAAGTCAGAGACCCACCAATACCCCAGACTGCAGGGAGGGCCCAAATTGACACCCCGGGAATCAGCCAGAGATGGTTGGGAGCAAAGGGGTTTTATCTTCACTGTCTGTTTCTTGCATATCAAAGCTGTGCCCAGGGGACTTGAGTGGCCAGCTTAAACACCCATGTGCCAGTCAATCTATTTGCCCACTGTCATTTATTAATGAGACAGAGTCTGGCTGTGTTGCCCAAGCTGATCTCAAACTCCTTGGCTGAAGCAATCCTCCTGCCTCAGCCTCCCAAGTGCTAGGACTAAGGGCACTCAGCTCACGGGCCTTTAAAGAAAGTGCTCTGGGTGCTACGTGCCTTGTGGGGAGGGCTAGAGGACACCCTGTGCTGTCTGGGGCCCAGGCATCTGTGGCCACACATCCAGCAGAACCAGCCCGATGAGCCTCAGTGTGTTCCCTGGTGAGAAAATGACAGGGTGGAACCAGCATCATTTCCCTTCAACGTTTTTTGGTTTTGAGCAGCTGAGGCTGCAGAAAACGCATGGCGGGGAAGAGAAAATAGGCCCACTTTAGAACTAAGCGTGGTCAGTAGGAATACCCTGGAGTCGTCTCCTGGTCCCCGGCACACCCACACAGCGATGCATAAGGACGTGTGCGTGCACACCAGCTGCACACACGCAGTCTCACAGCCACGCACGCACATGGACCTGCCCACACGGTCACAGCCGCACACACTCACACATGCGCCTTTCACGGAATTCTGATAACAAACTCCGCTTCTCATGACCAGGCACAGTGGTGCACGCCTGTAATCCCAGCGACTTGGGAGGCAGAAGGATCACAAGTTCAAGACCAGCCTCAGCAACTCAGCAAGACTCTGTCTCAAAATAAAAAGGGGTGGGGATGGAGCTCAGTGGTTAAGCACCCCTGGGTTCAATCCCTGGTACCAAAGAGGGGGCTGCTTCCTGGGGGTGGCCAGTGTTGGGGCTCTGCAGCTCCCTCCTCCCTCACCTGCTCCCTGCACCCCCAGTCTGAGCACACCGTCTAAAGCCGCACACCCTCATTTCCAGCCAGCTGAAGGCCAGACAACCCACAACTGGGCTGCACGTCACTGTGCTCAGCCCTCAAAGTCCCAAGCAAGACCCCAAGGAAGAGACAGTGCTTTTCTCCACTTCTCTCTCGCGCTCCTTTTTTTTTTTTATGTCATAAAATATATGTAACAAAATACGTCGTTTTAACCACCTTCGAGCCGCAGTGCCGCAGCACGTGAGCGCATCCCCGTCGCGTTCTGTGCATCACGCTGGGCTTTGCTCTCCTGGATTTGTCTCTAAATTGTGACCCCCTTAGCCGTGAGACCCCCTTAGCCGTGAGACGCTCCTAACACTTTGTTCCAGCTGATTAGCTGGAACCGCCCACTCTGGGCCACCCACTCAGCGCCTGGGCTCAGCTGTCCCTGCAGTGGTTCACTCTGGGTCTTCTAAGGCCTGGGTTCCCAGGGGTTAGGGGAGAGTGCGTGGTTTGGTTCCTGGCTCTCCCGACTGCCCGACCTGAGGGTGGAGGGGCGTCTTGTCTGCCCGGGGCTGTGCCCACGTGGCAGCTGCCAGGAGCTGCCCTGCACGGCCCTGTCCCCTCGTTCGTCGATGCTTCGCGTCCATCTCTGTTGTGTGTGTCTCTCCGCGTCCCCTCGCTGTTCCATTGTTAAAGGCTTTCTATGATCTGTCGCTGTGTTTTCCCTCTAGTCAGGAGTGGCAGGAAAGGACGCCGGCGAGTGTTCAGCCTGTCGGAGGCCGACAGTCACGGCGGCCACTGGGTTTAGTGCTCGGAACGGCGGCTGCCACGACACCTCGCGCACTGTCACCGCAGGCAGGTCTCCTCCAGCAGCCCCACGCACGGGCCCATGCCCCCGGCCCAGGGCCTCGCCAGTAGGCAGGGTCTGTGGGAGGCAGGGCCAGGCTGGCCAGGGAAGCCGTGCAGAGCCGGCCTGTCCTCAGCTCCCCAGGCCCCTCCGTCCCCTTTCTGGCCTCGTCTCCCAGTCCTTCGCCCCCGTGTCAGGGCTTCCCACGCAGCCTGGAAGCACTGTCCTCGTCCCTGTAGTCCTGTCCTGCACGAGGCCAGCCCAGAGCCAGAGGCAGCCTCCCGAGGCGTCCCCGCAGGTCCCTACAGCCAGGCTGTGGGGCGTGGGCAGCAGTTGGCTGCAGAGTTGAGAACTTTAAAAAGCAACTGAGAAGTCACCTAAAGTCTTTCCCCGGCCCTGCCCAAAGCTCAGTGGCACATTCAGTCACCTTCCAGCCACAGGCCCAAAGTCACCTCCCTCACAAACGCATGACGAGCAGAAGTCTGCTGTCTCGCTTCCATGTGCAGCGCTCACACTAAATGTCACCAGGCAAGGTCGGTCCCTGGGCCACTGCCCAGCAGCCTGGCTCACTCTGTCAGGCCACCGCTGCTGCCCTCCCTGTGACATTGCTTCTGTGGTTGCTGACGTGTCCCTTCATGGCACCTGCGCTTGCCACCTTCTTTTGGTTCACACGCTGTCCTGAGCTTCGCCTCTGGTTGCTACACGGCCACCCTCCTCTCGCCGCCCTGCCTCTCCCAGCCCAGGCACAGTACAGTACTGGAAACCACTGCGCACTCAGCAGGGGTCAGTTGAGGCCTCGCCTCTGAGGTGCTGGCCAGGAAGGAGGGGGCCTTGCTGTCCTCATGGGCCAGAGTCCTGGGAAGACCTGCCGGATCCCCCTCCAGTTTCTGCTGTCTCCCAGCCCACGGCCAGGAAATCAGACTTCTTCCAACCCCTCATACCCTGGGCCCAATTTCTGGCCTTTGGGCTGAAAAACACCAGCAGACCAGCAACACCAGAGGGTCAGTAATGACCTTTGCAGGAAGCACTTGACCAGAAACCGTGTCCTCACTGGGCTTCCCCTGGTGCAAACACGGCAGCTATCCTTCTGGCTTTCTCTTGGCTGGATGAATGTGTAGACCACATTCAGGAAGCAGTTCTTAGCAGCTGAAAAAGAAAGACACGAAGCTGATGTTAAGAGGATGGAGAACAGGGAGCTACTGCTTCCTGTTAAATAAGAAGAGGTGTTTGAAGGGAATAACCAGCCCTTTTACAAAAAATGTTGATTCTTTTCCTAAAGAATCCAGTTGAGCGTGTGCATATTGCTTGTTGGTAGGTCTAGTTTTTTGAATGGACTTGACTAGAGTCTTCCCACATTGTTCACTATTCTCACCAGAAGCCCCACTAGGGATCAGGAAAGAGGTTTGCCAGCTCGTTGGTTGCCGAGTGCAGACAGAGGCTTCAGCTAAGAGGGAACTCTTGCATGGAAACTTCAAGAACACACAAAGAAAACAGGTTGCCCTCTGTCTCCAGATGGCAGGACGGTGCCACTGGGAGAATTAGTCATTTCCAAACTGCCTTGTCAGCTGCTAAACTCACATGCCTAACTTCCTAAAGAGGCTCTTGCCCATTTGAAGAGTAGAGGCCGCCAGAGCCGATGGGCCCCGCTCACTCAGAGAACCACACCTTCCAGTGGACAGAGGGGCCCATGGTAGGCAAGAACAGCATCCTGAGCTGACATGGCCCAGCTCCATGTGGTGTCCTTACCTGGTGGAGAAACCAGAATCTGTGAGGATCATGAGCTAGGGCAATTCTGGGCACAGATCACATTTCTTTGTCCACCAGTGCTGACTGATGCCAGCTGCCATTTCCCAAGCAAGGACAGGCCCAAAGTCCCAGGCTGCGATTTTCTCTGGACCATCTTTCTCACTCACTCTCCCTGCTAGATGGGCGGGGCTGCGGCTTGGTGGCAGAGCACTGCCTAGCACACAAGGCCCTGAGTTCCATCCCCAGCACCACCAGAAAGGAAGAGGGGTGGAGGGGTCTGGGGAGAAATAAACCTGGGCCTTCCAGAGCTCGTGGGAGGGGGTGTGCGTGCGCTGGGAGACCCGCCTCTGCCTGTGCCTGCTCCTGGGGACCCCCTCACCTGCATCCCATCTCCCCGCTCTGTCGTTTTATTTTGCTCTTCGTTTTTCCATCCTTTTGCTCTGTGTTCAGTTTGCCTTTCTGTTTTATTTTGGCTAAAAAGACAAAATAAAAACTAATTGAACTGGAATCACATTGAACCAAAGCCGTCGTCCACCTCCCCGGGCCTGGATGCTGTCA
>CM053415.1:27392697-27547413 GCA_028644305.1 Xerus rutilus | reverse complement strand
TCCTCTGAGACCTGGCAGGTCGGCCTTCCCGGGCATGGAACGTGGGCCCGGGGACAGTGCAGCCCCGAGGGACACTGTCTCCCCAAAAGCGAGCCGAGGAACCCTGCACCAGGCAGAGGACAGGGGTCACCGAGGTCCCTGTCCTGCGGGTCTCAGCCTGGGGAAGGGGCTGAGCTACAGAGATGCAGAGGATGGGTCCCCAACCTAGCGGGGGTGGCATGGTTCTCGGGCACAGTGGCGATTTTCCCTGGAGACAGGGAGGCCAGGACGCAAGGTGGCTGCTCACGGCAGTGCTGGCTTCCCACACCTCAGCAGATGGGGACAAGGTGCACATGCAGGGCTACTGGCGGGGGACAGGCCGGCGGGGGACAGGCTGGCGGGGGACAGGCCGGCGGGGCTGCTGCGCTTGCTTCCTGATGAGTGGAGGGCTGGGCCGCTGCCGAGTCTCGGGATGAGCCGGGTGATCGATCGGCGCTGGACTAGTGGACGAGGGGGCAGAGGGCCAGCGAATGAGGCCCAGGGCCTGCCCGCCAGGCCCGGGAGCGGGAGGAGGCTCCCTTGAGCCAGCTCAGAATGAGGTCAGAGGTCGAGGTGACTGACCTGCGCTGCCCGCTGACGGCTCCCCAGAGCGCAGGCAGGGAGGCTGAGGGTCCCTGAGGCCCTCCCTGCAGCCACCCCAGCTCAGGGCTTCTCGGGGAATCAGAGGCCAGGACTCAGCAGTGTCTGCCCTGGCAAGAGGGTGGGCTGCAGGCAGGGTCAGGGCAGGGTCCACTGGCACCTTCCTGGCCTCCTAAGGAACCTGGCCGTGGATGCCCAAGGCTGCAGGGCTGGGGACACCAGGCGCTGTCGCCCACCACAGTCACAATGGCACTGATGAGGCGTTTACCAAGCCAGGCCCGATGCCACGGTGCGCGGGCTCCTGGCTTGCTGTGTCTCCCTGCCCGGGAAGAGCGCTCTCCACCCGTGAGTGGCCAGACTGGCTCTGGCCTGCCAAAACGAGCCTTCTGCCATCAGATCAGAGGGTCTCATTACGCCCATTTTCCAAAAGACAGGAGCTGCGCTGTAGCTGGAGAGGTGGCCCTGGGGCACCTGCTCCGGGAGCGGAGCTGAGCTCACCTGCACCAAGGAAGGGGCTGGGCCGCTGGGTGGGCAGCGCCAGCTAGCACGGGGAAGACTCAGGCTGCTCCTGCCAGCCCCAGGCCTGGGGAATTTGGTGCTGGGGATTTTGGGCAGTTGGAGGCGAGGTAGGGGCTTTCTTGCCCTCTAGCTGGGGCCCCTTTGTGGGCCTCCATCCATCTGTCCATCCATGCCGGGAGTCTCTGTCCCCAGTGGTGCCCCTCATAGGCAGAGTGCAGAGCCTCCTGGGCCGTCAGTGCACGTGTGGAAAGGGGGACCCGGGGAGGGCTGTGGCCACCCAAGGGGACGGCAGTGCCACTGTTTCAGGCAGACTCGGTTGGTTTCCTCCCAGGAGGGCATCTTCCGAGAACACCATGACCCAGGGGCTGAGGCACACAGGACATGCACCCACCAGCCCCAGGTGGTCCTCGGACTTTGGAGACCAGCCAACCCACGGGGGCCTCAGGTGCTTTCTGCTGTAGGGACTGGGGAAGCGAGTGGCAGCCCAGACCAGTCTCTCCCTCTGCCCCACATGGTCACGCATGAGGGCGCTCATGGCTACCTCCCCAGACCGGGAACTCAGGACCTGTCTCAAGTAGCAACAGAAACCGACACCAGCACCAGCACTGACCAGATGGCTGCAGCACATCCTCTCTGCAGGGCGCTGTGCTCAGCTAAGTGCCTCAATGCAGGGTCTCAAGAGAGAGCAGCCAGCAGGCATGAGCAAGAACTCCTCTGGTCCCCCTATCACTGGCAGCCGAGGTAAAACAGAGAGGTTGAGTAACTTGCCCAGAGTCACACAGCTCTAAGAAATGGAGCCAGGATCAGAACTGCAAACCAAGGACTCCAACCTTGTTCTTTTGGCAACATAAACCTCAGCTGCCCCAGGAAACGTTTGCGGAAATGGTTGAGTTCAACACTGCTGTCTACACCATGGCTCACCCCCTCCTTGGGTCATTCAAACAGTGATTTGGGGTCTTCCTCTAGGGACGTGTCCGTGGTGTGCTTAAAGGACAGGGCGAGGAATTTGGAAACATGACCACACTTCTGCATAGAAAAGGGCAGGAGCCGGCTGCCCGCAACTTGCTGGCAACTCTGACAGTGAAGGAGGAGAGCAGGGGCCAGCCCAGCAGTGTGGGACCAGCGGACTGCGTGCCCATTCTATGACGGGGACCCCATCCTGGGGAAGGGGCATCCCCACATGGGGGTCCAAAGGCCCAGAGCTCGGGAGATGCAGTGCGGTGCCAGCGCGGGAGCTGAGAGGCGGGTGCGCCAGGTCTGCAGAGCGCTGCCCGCTGGCCCTGCCTTTGCCCAGCACCTCCCCTGCCACTTGGCTGCCATGCCCGCTGACCTGGTCAGCAGCTCCAACACTCCTCCTCCAGGAAGCCTCCCCAGGTGTCCTGGCCAGGCAGGCGCCTTCCTCGGCCCTCCTCTCACCCGTCCTGGAGGGCCATCCTCCCAGCCACCCTCTTGCTCTGGCTCCCTATTTGACACAGGCTCGGGCAGCTGGAGTCCTTTGCCAGCCCCCCCAGCAGCCGTCCCCTCCCCAGGCTCCTTCCAAGTGACCCGCTTGGTGCCCACCAGCCCTGGGAATGGGTGCCCCCCAAGTCCTGCTCTGCAGATGCAGAAATGAGCTCAGGTGGCTGGGGCTCACCCTGAGTCACCAGGAGCAGCAGAGTCAGACCAAACCCCATGTGACTGTGTGCAGGGACCTGGGATGGCGCTGACCTCCACCACCCGGACACAGCACCACGGAAGGTTCTGCCGGCTTCTCTCCCACCAGGAGGCCCAAAGTGCTTCCACCCTGGGCTCCCGCAAGCCCCAGAGCTGCGGTCCCAGGTCCCAGCACCTTCCCTCTTCTGTCCTCCAGCGGACAGGTGAGCACAGGCGCCCCACGGTAGAGATGGGGACCTGCAGCTAAGGAGGGCCAGGGCTCCCACGGCCCTGGCTTGGTGGGGACACGTGGGGCCGAAGCTCAGCACACGCCACTGTGCTCGCCCAGCGCCTGCTGAGGCCCCCAGAGAAGCAGGCTTCCCGCCCAAGCGCCGGCTTACTGGAAAGGACCAGGGGGCTGGGAGGGGCTGGAGGGGCCAGGTAGCAGCCAGGCACACTTCCTGCAGGAGGAGAGTCTCCCTGTCATTTCTGGGAACCAGGAGAGCTCGGTGACAGCATGGTGCACTTTGACCCTAGTGAAGCGCTGTCTCTGGGGAAGGCCCTGTCCTTCCCCGGGCCGCAGCTGGGCTGCGAGGAGTCTCCAGGCAGATCCAGGCAGATCTGGCACAGCCTTGGAGCTATCTGTCCACCTGTCTCACATCCTGTTCAGCCACCGTCCAATGGGATGCTCGGCTGGGGCTTCTGCCCACTGTCCAGGGGGCAGTCCAGCCCGGTCATCAAGTGAGCCCGGAGCCAGCCTGGCCAGCCCAGCTGCTGCTGATGAGGCAACTGGGTCCTGTTTCCTGTTACCCATGGCTATGCAAATGGGGGAAGTCGGGGCCTCTCCTAGGACAGGCTTCCCGGAATGATGGCTTTCAGTGTCCTGAGAAGCCTGGCCCTGGGGCTGACACGCAGGGGTGGGAAGGGCTCCCTCCCTCTCCTGGCGCATCTCTCCAAGCAGAGCCTGTGCGCTGGGGGGAAAGCCCGGCACAGCCCGTCTGTCCCTGTCCGGCCCGCCTGGGCAGCCGCCCACAGGAGCCTGCTGAGGCTGCCACATCTCCTTGTGTGTCCGCAGCTCCCAGAACCTCCTGGGTGTGAGTGCAAGGGGGCAGAACTTGGTGGCCTGGCTGGTCCTCAGCTCTTGTCCCAGAGATCACCTCGCCCTCTATTTTACAAACAAGGAAACTGAGGACCGCAGGCTGGGCTGGCAACCTGCCGGGCCTCACACTGTCCCGTGCGCCTGGGTGTCCCAGCAGCAGCAGCAGCAGCAGCAGATGTATGCTGGCTACCAGAGCCCAGCCGGGGCCTGTGACTCCCTCCTGTGGTCCCCACAGCCGTCCTGGGGCGGGGTCCCAGCCCAAGCCTGGCTGCCCCAGGCTGGTCCTGCAGGCAGGCTGCCGAGGGTCATCCTCAAGCACACAATGACCACATCAAGCTGTCCCTGGCATCAAGCCCTCACTCAAAGCCAGGCCCCTTGGTCCCTGTGTGGCCTCATCTCTCAGCTACCCCAGCATTGCCAGAACACCTCGGAATTCCCCCAGCGCCCTGGCGCTGTCCCAGCGGGCGCGTCCACCTGGGGAGCTGCTGCAACGCCTTTGCTTCTGAGTCCTAGTCATCCTTGGAGACTCGTCCCCGCCTCCCCCTGAAGCCTTCCCGGAACCCCAGCTGGGCAGAGGCCTCCCCTGGGCGACCCGACCCTGCACTGCCGTCCTCCGCTGGACTGGGGCTCCTTGGGGAGCTGGCACAGAAGGGGGAGGGGGCACAGAAATGCCAAGGGACCCAGGACCGGCACAGGACTTCCAGCCATAGGGTTGACGAAGGAGTGGGCAGGGGATGAGACAGAGGGACGTATCAAAGACCAGTGACCACAGCCAAGAAGGGGCGCGCCAGGGGCTGGGGAGACCCAGAGCTTCCGTCCTGCTTGAGTTTGGCTTTTCTGAACCTCCTTCCCCCATTTAGGAACGCCCCTGCCTCGGTGGAGCTCAGGCAAGACAGAGCCCGCCTCCTGTGGGAGGAGCCCAGGTAGGTTCACGCCTGCATTCCCAGCCTCCCTTGCAGCGAGGGTGTGGCCTAGGAAGTGGCAGCCAATCAGAGCAGCGGCTCTGCCCATCCTGGGCGCTGCCCTGGTGAGCGAGTCCACCGTGGAGCTCTGGGCAACTCACAGCGGGGACATCGCAGGCTGGCTCTGTGGGGGGACCTGGGGAGGGTCCTTTCTGCCTGCTGTCACATGTGCGGCCCCTGCCTTTCTGAGGATTCTGTGAGCACCCCAACATCTGTTCAATTTCTTCTTCTGTTTAAATGAGCTGCATTTGGATTCTGTTGCTTGTGACCCAAATCCCTGAAGGAATCAACCTAGAAGCTTTTTTATTTTGAGACAGGGTCTCACTAAGTTGTCCAGCCTTGAACTTGCAGCCCTCCTTCCTCGGCCTGAGTAGCTGGTATTACAGGGGTGGCCGCCACACACGGCAGTTAATGGGACTCGTTGACGCGAAGTGCATTCAGCACATAGGGAATAGCTGACCAAGGTCAAGGTCAGACTCCAGACACTGGGAGTGTGGGGGCAACTACTCATCAGGATGGAGAGCGGGATTCAGGAGGTGCTGGCAGGAAGCAGATCCATGACAGCAGATATCAAATGCCATTCCAAGAGCAAGCTCGGACAACTCCTTGCAGGCAGTGGGGACCCAAGCATGTCTTTTGATTGGAAACGGGGATTTGTCAGATCTGTGCTTCAAAAAGCTCCTTCTGAAGCTGAGGGAAGCTAGACCAGGCAAGACCAGAAGAGGAGAGCCGGTGAGAGACTACTGCAAGAGTCCCAGCAGATAGTTCTGGAGACCAAAAAGAAGACCCGGCGGTCTGGATGGACAAAGATTCAGTGTGACTGGCAATGGGGACCACTGAGATTTGGGTGACCCCAACAGGCCCATAAGGCAGTGGGGTAAGAACTCCATGGCCACCTGGACCTGGACCCGGAACAGCCTTGACCGTCTCAGGGTTTCCTTACTGGAGGTTCGCTTGTGCTGGGAGCCTCCCGGCCACCCTGGCACAGGTACAGCTTAGACGTGGAGAACAGGTCTCCAAACTGCAAACCCCTGCCCAGGTGAGCCCCCAGCTGCAGCCAGGAGAGAGGAGGCGCAGCCAGAGGGCCGCCCCTGTCCAGAGGAGGCGCGCATGGGGGCGGCAGGGCAGGAGGTGCAAGGGGGCTCAAAGGGGCTGGAAGAATGGAGAGCAGGGCTGAGGGCTCCCAGCCGCCCCAGGACCTTCACACATGCCGTCCCTCAGCCCCGGAAGAGCTGTTGGAGACAAGCAGGGCTGACCCCCCGCCCCGCCAGGGCTCCTCTCCACCCTGATTCTTCACCACGTGGGTGCCTTCGTCTTCTTGGACACAGGGTTGGGGGGCATTTCTCCGCCACACGGCGTTTGGAGAGGGCTGTGTGCTCTCGGGTCCCTTCGTTCACACCCTTCTCTGCACCTGTTAGTGACTCTGCCACCTGTAAGCCCCACAGAGCCCCTGACGGTGGGGCCATCTGCCAGATGTGCATTTAGGAAGCCTCTCCGCTGCTGGGTGGACGGTGGTGTGGGGGGCCTCGAGAAGTCCAGCGAGGAGGCCCCCGGCTGTCCTGGTGAGAGATAAGGGTGACCATAGGACTGGAGAGGAGCATGTTCCTGAAGCAGAGGTCGCATGGTGAGCATTTGGCAGTCAGAGCAGATGCTGTCAGCGTCCCGCCCAGACGCCACCTCTGACCCCATCGCCTCTGCCGCCCCCTCCCAGGACTTTCCTCAGTGGGCAGTGGGCCCTGCACCTCTGCCAGAGCATCATCCACGTGCTGCTGGAACCAGCTTTGCCTGCATCCCTGAAACCAGAAGCTCCCTGGAACTCATTCCCCCAGGGGGTGGGACGCTCTCGGTTGTGGACATGCAAGGACATAAGCACTCCAACTCACTGGCTCCCGATGACTCCCAAAAGGTGACCCCCCAGCATGTCGAGGTCTCCAAGCCCTCATGTAGGGTCACGGCTTCTGGGGACCCCACACTGTGGTGACTGCTGATGAGGTGTGGGGACTGAGAGGCCAGGAGATGGAAGGCCACTGATCCACACAAACCTCAGCCTTGAGCAAGGGCGCCTGGCCCTGGGTTGGGCTGCGCTGACCGGGAACTCTGAATGTGGACTTGGGGTGCAGTCTCCTGGGGACATAGTGCTACCTTGGTTTCATGTGGCCCCAGGTGCTCTGGGCAGTGACTGGGCTGCGTGCAGATGCAGTTCACCATCCAGAAAAATGGTCCTCGTCCAGCATGTCCCCTCCCAGCCCTGGAGTGGGGTGGCCGGCCTCTTCCTGGCCCAGGCTGGGTGAGCTGAGGCCAGGACATCTGCACGGGGCAGCGGGGGCCAGATCAGGGCCTTCCTGGCAAGTGCCTCCCCAGGGATGAGGCTGGTCAGAGCGTGTGAGTCACAACCAGGCTCCCCTCCCGGCAGGGCAGGAGGTGCCTCCCGGGGGGAGTTGCCCCGAAGGCAAGGCGACCCTCCTCCCCGTGCTGCCTGGATCCCTAGCAGCCCTTGAACCTGTCACTCACGGCCCAAGGACTGTCCTCACTGGACAGATGGGGAGAACCAACACAGAAGGAAAAGCAACGAGCTGAGGTCACGCGGGGACCGGACTCCTGGCCTGGCTTCCTGACGTCCTCCCCGTCTACCAGGCGGGGCCCAGGTCTCCCCCCCAGGAGGGGCTTGCCTGTGCCCCCACCCCACCCAGCACCCTGCAGGGCCCCTCTGCCCGTGGGTGCCCATCAGTCATCAAACTCCCTTCATGCACCGCTGGGCGAGGGAGCCAGGCCCCTGGGGCACCCTGCCCTCCCGCTGCTCCAGGTGCGGGGGCTGCTGGTCTTTGCCAGGCCCTTCCCACCCCTTCGTCCTGGGGCAAGGCCCGATGCTGGGGATGAAACCCCGGGCCATCCCAGGGCCCGGAGCAGCTGTGCCTCTTCCCCCGCGTGTGAGCCGCCCCCTACACTGCACCTGTCACCAGGCCTGGCTGGAGACCTTGGTGGTGGCAGCAGGCAGGGTGTCCCCACCCCAGGCCTGCTAAGGAGGGAGGGTGGGTGCTGGTCTGCCGGGGGCCATCCTGGGTGGTGTGCTCTCCCTCTCTCCGTCCCTCCTCTCCCCTGCCAGTCTTCAGACACCCTCACACAGCTCTACCAGAGAAGCTCCCAGCTGCTCTTTCGTGGGCCATCTACCCCCAAGGGTGGGGCAAGGAGCTTCTTGGTGACTCTTTTCTCCTCACCCAGGATGAGCTCTTTGACCCTTATTAATAAGTACAGCCAGATCTACCAAGTATCCACCCCATGTATGGCCTGCAGCCAAACGCTGGCCCACATCCCTGCACAGATGATCCCTATTGTTCAGATAAGGAAACTGGAGCTCAGAGAGGTTAAGGGACCTGCCCCGGGCACACAGCTAGGACTGGTGGGGCTCCTATGTGACTGGTGGCCCCACCCTTCCTTTCTTTATAAATCTGTGTGTGGATTCATTCACCCAGCCTCCAGGGGAGCTTCTGGCAGCTTGAGGAATATTTGTGGAATGAATAACCACAGCTGTGGCCTACTAGGGGCCGCCTGCATGTGTCAAGCACTTTGTTTGTTATTTGACATTTAGTTCATGTTTTTCAAAACATGGTTCAAAGTGCAAACGCGATGAGAGGGTCTCGCTCTTTTTCTGCGTCTCTGTCTGTTTCCCTGTGCCCCCTGTCCCCCAGCCGCCCATTCCTCTCTCCTGACAGGTTTGTTTGCTTTCTTTGGAGATGAGCGTGGGTCAGCTGCGCGCTGTCTTGGTTATTTACTGCCGCGTAACAAGTCACCCCTAAGGCAGCAGCCTGACCGATCTCACCCTTGTGCCTCCTCGTAGTTCCTGAGGGGTAGGGATTTGGGAACACCTGAGGTTGGAAGGTCTGGCCTCTGGCTGGGCCCCACGCGAGGAAGGTCTAGCGCTCAGCCGGTGCTGCGGTCACGTGATCGCTTGACTGTCCACTTCCAGGATGGCTCATTCACGGGGCCCCTGGCAGGCTGCCCCCATTCATGCTGCATGGCCATCTTCTTAGCACTGTTTGAATGTCCCCACAGTGCCAGGTGGCTCTGATCAGGGTAAGTGACCCAGAGGGGGCAGGGTGGGAACTTCCAGGTCACGTGTAGCCCAGCCTCAGGAGACACTCTTCTGCCACCTCTGTCCTTTCCCAGGCTGGCCTCAGTGCACATAGGTGAGGAGCTCCCCAAGGGGGTGCTGGGTGGTGAGTGTGATGGGCAGAGGCTGGCCACCACCTCAGTGTCCCACGCCTTCCTGCCCCACAGTGTCCACAGCGACCCGAGTGTCCTAACCCAGTGCATCCTGCCGTGCAGGAGAACCACGATCAATCACCAGCCCTCTGTGACCGCTGGACTGCTGTGTCCTCCTGCCGCTCACTGTCCTGTCGGGGCTGCAGTGGCTACGTGTGCTTGGCACTGTTTCCAGTAGGGAGGTTCATACTCAGGGTGGGTGACTGAGATGAAAGGGGCGGTGCTCTGAACACAGCCTAGTCTTCAACCTTTGCCGATGGAGAGATGAGGCCCATGCCCCACCCCTTGTTTGGGAGTGAGTTTTGACCAGTGAGACAAAGAGAATACCCAAAGGTGACACCATGTGACGTCTAAGATGGGTCACAGAGGGCCATACGCTCCACTTTGCTTTCTAGAGCTCTTGTTCTTGGAGCCCCAAGCTGTAGCCAGGCTCCCTCCAGGCTGCCATGCTCAGAGGAAGCCCAAGAGCCATGAAGAGGCCACACATCAGCACTTTCATCAGCCGTCCAGTGACACCAGCCTTTGGGTCCTACCAGACAAGACATGAGACACAGGAGTGAAGAAGCCCCCAGACATGTTGGATCACCCCCAGCTAGGGCTTTAGACTTCACAGAAATAAACCAAAGAAAATCAGAATAGAGAGTATGGGCATTTTTTAATTTACACCAAGCATTTGACCTACGTCTTAGCTCATCCAATCCTCCCAGGATCCCTCAGGGCAGATATTATCACCCCCAATTTTACAGAGAAGGAGACTAAAGCCCAGAAAGGCCAAGCACTGTGCTATGTCTATACTCCCAGAGACTAGTGCGGTGAGGCAGGAGGATTGCAAGCTCAAGGCCAGCCTCAACATTAGCAAGACCATTTCTGAATTAGGGTTCTCTAGAGGAACAGAATCAACAGGAAGTATAATTATAAAAAGGGGATTTATTAGGTTGGCTTAGGCAACCAGAAGCTGAATAGTCTCCAATGGCCGTCTGCAGGCTGGAGAGCTGGAGGGACCAGTAGCTGCTCAGTCCAAGGGGCTGAAGCCCCAGAACAAGAGGGATCGACAGCAGTACCTCAGTCCAAGACCGAAGGCATCTGGAAACTCATGGAGAATCACTGGCAGAGTCCACTTTAGAAGAGTGGAGAAGTAAGAGTCGGATATCCTCCAGTGATGGCAGCAGCCATCAAGAACCCATTCAAGAAGAATCAAGCTTGCATCTGCCACTGCTTCCACGTTCTTCCAACTTCCAAGCCATCATCCTATTGGATGGTGCTGCCCATACTTAGGGAGGGTCTCCATTTCAGTTGGCTATCCCGTATGTCAATCATTCCTAGCACCGTCCTCACTGACACCCACAAGCTTCTTAATCATGAGCATCTCTTAATCCAATCAAGTTGACAATTCAAATGAGCCATTAAACTGTATCAGATTTAAAAAAAAAAAATAGGACTGGGATATAGCTGAGGGGTAAAGCACCCCTGCATTCAATTTCCAGCACCAATAAATAAATAGCCCAAAGAGGTTCAGCATCTTGCCCAAGACCTCACGGTAGGTGCCTGAAAGTCCTGAGTGCTAACTCCTGTCTTCCTGGCTCCAGATCCACCCTCCCACTCTGCACAGGTCTATCTGCTGAAGGAGAGGAGCAACTTGCTGCATCAGACTGGAACCCAGAGCCATAAGGAAATTCTAGACCTGAAGAGCACATCGATTTAGATCTGAAGGTCATGCCCAGGGTCTCCAGGAGTTCTTTTTGGCAAAAAACACTAGGAAACTGGGACACTAGGGCTCAGAGAGGTGAGTGGCCCAGCTGACTAGGAGGCGGGGCTTGGGCAAGCCCTCTACCCTCAGTCAGGGTCCCCTCAGAAAAACAGAAATCCCACTAGTTGTGGTAGACAGAGGGAAGCGGGTCCGTTTGAAGACAAGGTCACCAGAGATCAGCAGTGGCCCAAGCCAACACCACCCTGAGCTAGCTGGAAAAGAGGCGGAGCAGGGTCACTAGAGCCCAGAAGCGGGAATCACCTGGCAGATGCAGACGGGCAGGGGGAGCTGTTCCAAAGGAGATTCTGTGCCATAGAAGCTGGAGTCACGGAGAAGTCCCTGCTGCTGCTAAGCTGCCACCAGAAACAGAGAGGACAGACACCCTGCTTTCTCCCTTCCTGCCATGGCTCCTGTCCACAGGCTGACCCCAGAAGCAAGTGGGCAAGGTAGCCTGAGAAATGTCATTCCTCCAGTGTGGGGTTGAGCCCGGGGACGGGTCTGAAGTAAATAGGCAAAGGCTGGACACCACCTCGCCCTACACGCAACCCAGAGCAGGAGACTTGAGCCTGGTGGCTTTCTGCTCCGAGCCTCAGTCTCTTGCTCTGCAAAATGGGGATAACATTCCACTTCATGGGGTCACAGTGAAGGTCAAGAGAAATGACCCAGGACAGCGGCTGGCACAGAGCCCAGCACAAGGTGGTGCCCACTGCAGGCTGGGGCTGTCGGTGGGACCTGCCAGACCCCGAGCAGTGGTTCCCACGGGACCCTCCAGATCTCAGTAGGGAAGAAGAGAGAGGGATTTGCAGTGTGGTTGGTATCGTCTCCTTCCTTTTCACGCAGCCTGGGGTACACAGTGTCCCCGGCTAGCCTGCTCTCTGAAGGCTGGTGTGCGAGAGCATGTGATGGTGTATGCAGTGGGCGCCGTGTGTGTGTGTGTGTGTGTGTGTGTGTGTGTGTGTGTGTGTTTGTGGACGTGCCAAAGCACAGCAGCTGCGGAGCACCTCTGAAATCCCCCGGGGGGCCTTGCTGGGTTGGGGCGGGTAGGGCCACGGGCAGCGTGGGGAGGTGAGGGCTCTTCAGCCTGAGGCTAAGCTGTCATGCTGGCTGTGTGACCTTGGCACCAGCGCAGCCTGTTCTGTGCCTCAGTTCCCACCTCAGCAAAATGTGGATAATAATAAGGCCTCCCCGGGTGGTGGTGAGGATTCTAGGGATTAGTACTTATAAAGCGTGGAAACTTCTGGAAGGCATTAGCTGCTATTATTATCAACTCTTGGTTTTAAAGTTCACTTTGACATAGTTATCTGCTTTGGAGCATGTGCAGATTTTTATCTTGCTATTTTTTTTCTTGTCATTGTGTTTATTTAATCCAAAGAAATGAAGATGCCGGATCTCAGTGGTGCATGCCTACAATCTAGGACTCCGGAGGCTGAGGCGGGAGCATCACAAGGTAAAGCCCAGCCTCAGCAACTTAACAAGACTCTGTCTCAAAATATCAAAATACAAAAATTGGAGATGTAGCTCAGTGGTAGAGCACCCCTGGGTTCAATCTGAGAGAGAGAGAGAGAGGGAGAGACAGGCAGACAGAGAGACAGAGAGACAGAGAGAGAGAAAAGGAGGAGGAGGTCGTCAGATGGCAACCTTCGGAGGACTAAAACGGCAAGACTCAGTGACGAGAAGCCCAGGGCTCCTCAAGCCCCACAGGGGGAACGGATGTCGTTCAGACCCCTTGGAAAGGGTCAGGAGCCCCCGCAGCTGGCCACACACCACATTTGGACCCTGCAGGGTCACTCCTGGGCAGCCCGGCTGGAGAAGTCAGCGCTGCTGCCCGCCAGGCACACGCTGGGGACGTCGTCACAGGGCTTCAACACAAGCACCCCGGGGGGAGACGCCCAAGTGTCCACCAGTTGGATAAAGAATAAAGATGCGCAGGAGCCTGTCAGCACAGTGTCCCCAGGGAGGAGTCACACGGCACGGGGAGGCTCAGAAAATGCCAGGAGCCTAAGACGTCTGTGCCACATGAGTCCCCTCCTCTGAAACGTAGACCCGGCCCCGCCAATGAGACCGAAATGCCACCAGTGGCTCCCTCTGGCCAGGGAGTGCAGCAGTGTGACCTGAGGGAAACTTCTCTTGCTAGAAATGTCCCGTGCCTCCATCTGGATGGTGACTTCATGGCATACACCCCAAATTTATGGGGTGGGCTGGGTGCCATGGCGCACGTCTATAATCCCAGAGGCTCAGGAGGCCGAAGCAGGAGGATGGCACGTTCAAGACCAGCCTCAGCAACTTAGGGAGGCCCTAAGCAACTTAGCAAGACCCTGTCTCTAAATAAAACACAAAAGGGCTGGGGGTGTGGCCCGGTGGTTAAGCACCCCTGGATTCAATCTCTGGTACTCCTCCAAAAAAAATTCATAGAGAGGGACATTCAGATGACATTCAGATGACCACATGTAAGTGGCTGTGTCTTACCTCCATGTACACTTCCTGAAATCATTTTCGCAAAGTAACCCAAGGATTGTGGGAATAAGAGGAAAGAGGTGCCCACACCCTGCCATGGAGTTTGAAGACTTCACCACAGAAGCACAGGTGGCGTAGCCTGAGATTCCCTTTGTGAGAAACATCCAGAACAGGCTACTCTCCAGAGGTGGAAAGCAGGCGGGTCTCCCTGTCCTGAGGGGGAGATGGGGAGTGACCGCTAACGGGGTCTTGGGTGGTGAAAACATTCTGGCCCTGGACGGGCGGCGGCTGTGCTAAATGCCACTGAGTCCTCCATTTCAAATTGACTCTTTTTTTTTTTTTTTTGGTACTGGGGATTGAACTCAGGGGCACTCGACCACTGAGCCACATCCCCAGCCCTATTTTGTGTTTTATGTAGAGACAGGGTCTCACTGAGTTGCTTAGTGCCTCGCCATTGCTGAGGCTGGCTTTGAACTCATGATCCTCCTGTCTCAGCCTCCCTAAGTGCTGGGATTACAGGCTTGAGCCACCGCGCCCGGCTTCAAATTGACTCTTATGTCGTGGTCATGTGGCCATCTATTTTTAAAACCGTCATGGAGGGCGGGGGGGTAGCTTAGTGCCCGGCCTGTGTGAGGCCCTGGGCTCCATCTTGGCACTGAAGGAAAAGCAGCTGAGGCAAAGCCCCAGCCTCACTCCGGTGCGCCCGCCTGTCCGCTCCGCTCCGCAGCTGAGGAGCCCGAGGCCCCGCAGAGCAGCGCCAGCTGCAGAGCAGGGCTGTGTCCTTGGCCCCAGGTCCCCGCTGAGAACCCTCTGCCCCTGTGGCGTTCCTGGAAAGCGGGCGGTCGGAGTTCCTCGTAGAGATCAGAGGAGCCACCACAAGATCCCCCGGTCAGGGCCCAGGTCCCCACCCTGGATGCTGGTGACACTTCCCCTGGGGGAGGGGCGGGGACACCAAGGTCTGAGCCCTGAACATCATGTACTCAGCGGGCTGGGAACAGCGCGGCCTGTGATTTCCTGTCGCCTCCCCTCCCCGCACCCCCGCAGGCTGCAGGGCTGCTACCCCTGCCCCAGAGAGAACAGGCTGGCTCTGAGCTCCCCAAGGTCAGGGGTGGGGTATCTTGGGGCCATCTGTGCCGGAAGACCATCACAGTCTGTGAGTGGCCTCCCTGCCCTGCTGTCCCTGAAAACAGTTGATTTTTTTCAGTTGAACAAAGTGATAAAAACCTAAGATTCAGAGGAAAACAAAGGTCCCACGCCTGGAAGCAGCCACAGGTGACAGGCTCCTGCCCTCCTCCTGCCCCTCCCCGCTCCCTCCATTCCACACACATTTATTGAGCACCTGCTGTGTACCAGGCCCTCTTCTAGGCCCTGGAGACAGGCTAGTGAATTAGAAAAGTCCCTGCTTGGCTTCTGGAGGGACTTTCCCTGTGTGTGTAGATGAAGGGTGCCGGAAGCTGAGGTGCTCACAGGAACACTTTCTCTGAGCTGTTCCATGCCCTTCACCTGCACCTCCTAGGCCAACCCTCAAGACACCCTCGTGAACAAGGTGACGTCATTCACAAACTGAGGCCCAGAGAGGGCAAGTGACTGACCCAAGGTCACACAGCCAGCAAGCAGCAACCCAGATGAAGCCTAGCATCCTCGGCTCCAGAGCTTGTGTATAGAACCACAGCTCGAGTTGTGCTGGAGGCAGTGACGGTACCAGCCACAGGAACATTAAGGAGCAGGTTTCTCTTCACGGGACAGGCTCTGCTTTACAGGACCAGCCAGTGCAGCTTGTTGTCACAGGTCCGGTGGTATTAAATCCAAAGCAGAATCCCCCCCCTCCCCGTCCCAGAGCAGCCCTTCCCCCATCCCCTCCCCAGTTGGGGGCGTCTCCCTGGGGAGTGGGCGCCCTTCCTCCACGCCCCTCTCTGGGGCGCTGGTTTCTCTTTCTGTCTCCAGCTGTGTCACCCGCAGCTATTCTGGGCCTCTGTCCCCTTTCACTTTCTGCTCTGCCTCTTCCTGCCTTGGTGGTTCCCCGCCATCCCCTTCCCCCAGACGGAGACCTCCTCCCGGCCCGCGCCAGCCGGCTCTCTATGCCCCTCTGCCGCCTGGCAGGCCCCGGCTCCTCAGGAGCTGCAGAGGGGGCGGGGGCGGGGTGCAGCCAGGTCTGCGTCCGAGTCCCCCTCTGTCCCCTCCTGCCCGAGGACCTCGGCCCAGCTCTCCCCTCCGTGCCTGCGTCCTCCTCTGGAGCAGGAGTGTTGCCCGTGCCCACCTGGCAGGCTGGCACCCCTTCCCTGTCCGTGGCCACCCCGGGCCTGCGTGGGCTGAGGGCTGGGAGAACAGGACCAGCAGAGGGAGCAGCCGGGACAGACCCACGCGGCGCCGCTGCCCTTCCGGGGCCTCAGTGTCCCCATCCCTAAATGAGGTGCCTGGACTGAACAAGAGCCCGGCACCGTGCAGAGTGATGTAAGGCCCTGGGAGGGGACACGTGAGCCGTGTCTCAGGACAGTGTGCAGGGGACAATCGGCCAGTGCAAAGTCCCAGGGGCAGAGAGTGGAGCCCAGGGGAAGGGCAGAAGCTGGCCTGCAGGGACAGACCATGCGGCCTGCTAAGCCTTGGGCAGACCCAGCTCCGAGGCTGCTGGGGCACCTGGGGAGCCAAAGTGGTCAGGGCCGCTCCCTCCCAGGCCGGGGCTTCCGCAGACCTGCCCAGAACAGCCAGGAGCGTACCGTCAACGGATGAATGACGTTCCTGTCCTTGGAAGGTCTCCCCTCCAAGGAGCAGCAAAGAGGCGTGTGCATAGGCGGTCACAGCGGTTGGCCTGCCCGTGACTGTCCAGCTATCACTGTCCAACAAGCCACTCCAGAGCAAGCCACTTAGAACAACAAGCACTCAGCGTCGCTCGTGAGCCTGAGGTGGGCTGGGGCTCCCCCGGCTGGGGCAGGGCCAGGCTGGCCTTCCTGGCTCACTCGTGCCCCTGTGCAAGCAGGGCTGGCCGGTCTGGGTGGCCTCGGCTGGAAGGGCTCCTCGAGGCTCCACGTGGCTTCTCACCACCCAGCAGGCCCCCAAGGGAGCAGGTGGAAGGCACAGACATCTCGAGGCCTGGGCCAGGCTCCCGGGTCACGTCACTGCACGTCCATCTCCTCTTGGCCAAAGCAGCCACACTCTAGGGCTGGGGACGCAGACTCCACTTCTTGAAGAGAGATGTCGCCGAGTCGCATTGCCAGGGATGGGTGGGGCATTGGGCTGTTTTGGGACCAATTTGACACAGTTCTCGACACTATCAAGTAAGGTCCGTCCCTAGTCGGCGAGTGTTCCTGCAATGGACAGGTGGCCCGGTTCTGCCCAGTGAGACATGAAGGAAGTCTTGGTGGGGATGTTCTGGGGAAGGGTCACTGGCCATCCTGAGACCAGCCTCCGATGAAACCAGCGCAGAGGTCAGGGGACATAGGGGCACAGAGACGGAAGGACCCTGGCCCACGGAGGCCGCGGAGCTGCTGAATGAACCAGCGAATAGTCTCGCCCCACCTCTGAACTTCTGTTGACCATGGTGTCGCGTTTCTAGGTTCTGTAAACCAGCTCACATCCGGTGTCCTGTGACTTGAACGCAGGCGCATCCTGAGCCTGAACCCTGGACGGTTCTGGTCTCTGGGAACCTGTTGGAGTGAGCTAGGTCAGTGCTCAGGGACCCATGTCCTCAAGGGCAGCCCCCAACTCCTGCCCTTGGTTTTATGCGGGGACCACCCCACCCCGTTCTCTGCAGCAAGGACTCGGCTCCAGTGGCCACCACCAGCCTGGTCAGGAGACCTGTGTTCTGGTGAGTTGGGCTCCACCCCCTTCCACAGTGCAACCCCGGCGAGTCCCCTAACCTCTCTGAGCCCTTCGTGAAATGAGGAAATCCCGCCACCTCTGCTTGTTGGCATTTAAGGACAGCAAGTCGAAAATGTTTAAAAACCTCTGTTGGGCGATGAAAATCTGCATCCCTGCGGCTTTTTAAAAAAAAATAGTTCCATTGTTCTTCCTTAGTATTTGAACAGTAGTGGTAGCAGCAACAGTAATAACAGCAGCAATTATGGAGCACCTACTGTGTGCCAGGCACATCTCATTTAAGCCTCCCAGCAGCTCTGGCCCCAAACTCCTCTGTGCTCTCATCTCACTGAGTGAAAAGCCTCATTCCCTTCAGGGATCCGTGGTCTCCACACTGTCACGCCCGCTTTCCCCTCTCTGACCTTGTCTCCTGCCCCTTTGCCCTTCACTCCTGCTGCGTCAGTCACCCTGGGCTTTCTTTGAACCTGCCAAGCCCAGCCATGCCCCAGGGCCTTTGCACCTGCCCTTCTCCCTGCCTTAATGGTCTTTTGATGCCTAAATGAGTAAATTGCTCACCTGCTTTAGCTCCCTGCCTCTCAGAGAGGCTGCCTCTGACCCTCCAGGTTATACCTGGCACCTCTCAGGCCCCTGCCTGCCTTCACGTCACTCCACAGCTCTCCTTTCCATCTCATCTGCTGTTTAACTGGCTTGTTGGTCATTTATTACCTTTCATCCTCAAGAGTGAGACACTTGGTCTTCTTTGTTCATGGCCAAGAGCCCAGAACCAGGCGCCTGGCACATAGCAGGTGTTCAATAAATGTACAGAGAGTGAATGAGCAAATACACACGCTGGAGGGACGTGCCAGTGTTACCCTCGCCTTCTGAGCTGGGATGGGTGAGCTCAGTGGGGAACTGGCCACTCACCAGCAGGAGCCAGGACGGGGCTCTGACTCAGCTGGCACATGCCAGGACTTGAGATTCAGGGCCAGGACGCACCCAGTGCCTGCACCAAAGAGCCCCGTCCCTTTGGTCCCTGCTCCTGATCTGCCAGTGGGCCTGACACAGGCCAGGCTCGAGGGCCTGCCTACCGGCTGGTGCCTCTACAGACCCACAAGTGTGCTCTGTCGGTGGCACATGACGGACGGGGAGAGCCCTGGAGGTTGACCATGACAGCCAAGTGGATAAATGACTTACAGACAAGGGAGCAGGTGACAGCAGGGAGCCGAGTGGCAGGACCGGCCTACGGGGACGTGTCCCTCAGCTCAGGGGTCAGAGTTGATGCAGAGTCTAACCAGGCCCATAGACCCCGCCAAGGCCCTGCCCTGTGCTCCTCTGGGGGTGTAAGATGCCAGGGTGATTCCGACCCGTTATCCAGTGGGGAGCAGGGGCACTCTGGGCCTTTACGGGACGCCTTTCTAGTTTCCTTCAGCCCTGCTCTGGTCCTTCTGATGAGTACTGTCTCCCCATTTCACAGATATAGAAGCTGAGGCTCAAAAAGGTTAAGTAAGGGGCCTTCCCGAGGCCACTTGGAGAGGAAGGAAGGTGTCCGGGCAGATGACTACAGTAACAGCAAAACGACCCCCAAGGCTGGGTCATAAAAGACTTGTGACCTTTTTATTTTTTTTCAATACTTTTTTTCAGCTACACCTCCAACTCTTTTTATTTTGTTTTTATTTTTATTTTTTAAGTTCCCACTAAATTGCCCAGGCTGGCCTTGAACTTGCCATCCTCCTGCCTCGGCCTCCTGAGTAGCTGAGATTACAGGCATGTGCCACCATGTCCAACAGATTTGTGACTCTTTACAGATGAAGGATGTTCTAGAATTCAGCCTCCCATAGGCCTGTCTTGGTTCACTCAGTCTGGGGGGGGGGGGGGGACCAGCCGCCACGCTGTGAGCACTCCTGTGGGGAAGCACTCATGATGCAGAGCTGAGGCCGCCAGCTGACAGCCCGGCGGGCGAGTCTGCGTGGAGACCAGTCCTCCAGTCAAGCCATCGGATGATGACGGCGGCCCCTGCTAACATCTTGACCATGACCCTGAGCCAGAACCACCTGCTGAACCAGTCCCAAATTCCTGACCACAGAAATGTCCTTTATCTTAATAAATGTCCTTTATTTTAAGCAGCTATATTACTTCCTAATGCTGCATGACAGATTACCACAACTTAGTGGCTTGAGACAACATACATGTGTTATCTTAGGATGTTTTGCAGGTCAGAAGTTTGATACAAGGTCTCAGGGGCTACAATCAAGGAGTTAATTTGGGGCACAGTTCCCAGCTGAAGAGTTTGGAGGGGAAACTCCAAGTTCATTCTTGATCTTGGCAAAGCGTAGTTCTTATGGCTGTAGGACGGAGGTCCGAATTTCCCTGTTGGGTGTCGGCAAAGGGCTCCTCTCTGCTCCAGAGGCCACCTACATTTCTCACCACATAGGTCCCTCATTTTAATTGAGCCATGGTCTAATGAATCCTTCCTGTGCCTTAGATCCCTGACCTCCTCTGTGGTACCAGCTGGAAAAAACTCCTATGATGCAGTGAGGCCCACTGGGTGGTCTCCCTTTTGTAAAAGTGGCATGTGAAATGCACAACCTAAACTTGGGAACAAGTGCATCATCCATACATGCAGCATGGGGGGAAACAATGAGGGAACTTTTAGGATTTGGCCTCCCATACCCCTGAATGCTGGGATCATTTGTTACACAGCAGTAACTAACTAATACAATAGCTAATGAGCTTTTCCAACATGGAAGTTCATGCTCTTTGAGTGGAAGAATCTGTAGATTCTTTGATCACTTCTTATATCCATTTGTGTGTGTGTGTGTGTGTTGTTGTTGTTCTCTCTACTTCCTTTGAGTTGGAAGTTGAATTTTGTGGTATTGTCCCCTGACTTTCTGATCCCTTCCTTCCTGTTTTCACCCTTCTGGTCTCTCTAGGCGATCTCCTCTACCCCATCTCCTCGCACTTCTCTTGCGATGCTGGTTTCACTATCATCTTCCTACTTCTTCTCCCTGCTTCCAAGGTTCCTTTTCTCAACGCCTTGTTCTTGTTTTATAGATGCAACATCTTCCATTTCTCTGATGATTTTTTTGTCTTCTTAAAGGTTTACCCTGCTGCCCACATTGGCCCTGTTTTCTTTCTGTTTGTTGATTTCAGTCTCAGACTTTCATTTTCTAAGCTTTCCTCAAGTGTCCAAGACCCTCAGCTGAGAGTTTATATTGAAGAGCAAGAAACTAGAAAGATCCTCAGAGGCCGTGTGACTGTGGCTAGGATGTGTGGGCAGGTGAGGCCTTTCTCGATTGGGCAGGATCTGTCTGTCACTACAGGATCCCAAGGTCAGCATCTGCAGTGTCTCCTGAGAGGATCCTCTAGCCACTTGCCTGGGGGTCTAGCAAGCTGCCAGTTTCTGGGTCCAAGTAGGGAATGAAGACAGAGGCATCTTACTGACAGGCACGTGGCCTTCTCTCGTTATTTTGGGACTAATTCATCCTCAATTTACCCTACTTGCTCCATGCTCTAAAGCTCCAGCACACTTTTTTTTAGGTGGCATTTTTATTAAGGGTGCTGGTAGATATTGGAGGGGTAAGAGCATCCCAAGTTATCCCTTGGTACCCCCTTGATGCCAGGCAGTGGGGCATAAAAATGATCCAGCCACACTCTCCCACCAAGATTGAAGATCTGCTCATTACTGAGCACCTACTGTGTGCCAGATGCCAAATCTAAATCAGAGTTCTGTTCCCCAGGGAACATTTGGCCATGTCTAGAGACATTTTTGGTGTTACAAATGTGGGGCGAGGGGGATACTTCTGGCACTGGGTCGGGGAGACCAGGGATTCTGCCAACCATCCCACAATGTACAGGACAGGCTCACAGCAGAATGTTAGCCACCCCCAAATGTCAGTACAATAGTGCCAAAGGTCAGGAAACCCTGTCCTAGAAAAACAAAAGACACATTCCCTGACCTCATGGA
Organism: Xerus rutilus; assembly: GCA_028644305.1. Taxonomy (NCBI): domain Eukaryota; kingdom Metazoa; phylum Chordata; class Mammalia; order Rodentia; family Sciuridae; genus Xerus; species Xerus rutilus. Next base: position 27,526,366 of record CM053415.1, on the reverse strand, counting down.
CAGGAACAGAGAATTCCTAGCTCCTCAACACCTGTGATGGGCCGGGGCGGCAGGAAGCTCTTTGCTCTTCAGTAATCCTAGGGCCTTGGGACCCTGGTCCCTCTGCTGGATGGGGTCTCTCCGGTGAGCCAGCTCAGCAGGTCTGTTGGAGGTACAGCCATCCATGCGGACGTCCACTCTCCTCCCAAGCCAGGAGTGTGGGATGTGGTGGTGGCCAGTGCCCACCTTCCTGAACAGCCTGCTCCTCCCTCTTTGGTGTGTGGGGGAAGCAGGGGGTGGCTGCAGTCGCCGGGGCGTGAGCTGGCCCAGACCTGCGGCCCTGCCTGACGTTGGTCCCCACCAAGCCATGTGACAAGACCAGGCCACAAGAAAGAGGTTTCAACAAGCGTTATCGCTTCCTGGAACTCCGACTCGGCGACTTCCCCGAAGACCGGCTGTGCCTGGCGGGCGGGCTGTGCAGCGGGGACCAGGCTCCCCCCTTCCTCCTCTGCTCCCCAGCTGCCCTCAGCTGTTGCCTTTGGACTACCTGGAAACGCCCCGCCCTCAGGCCCTGCGCCTCTCTGGAGGGTCCTCCGGGAGCCACAGGGCAGGGGCCGGTCCAGAGGGTTCTTCCACAGCCCAGGATGCTCAGGCAGGGCTGGACCAGGCTGGGACCCAGGGGTGCCCAGAAACCCACGCCCTCGCCCTCCTGAGGAGGCCACTCAGGGCAGTGAGTAATCACAGTGGCCTGAATTGGTCTCCTTGTTACTCTCAGAGAAAAGGACACAAATCCTCCACCCCGTTCCATCTGCCCACCAGACAGGCACCCCTCTTAGAAGCCAGGCCCACACCTGGCTTCCTGCCCAACTGGGCCCTGTAATTCAGAGAGGGGGAAAAGCCCCACCTTGGTGGAGGTGGGGTGGCTCAGGAACTCAGATCCTCAGATCTCAACATCTCTGTGCAGCTACGATGATTCTGGGACAAGTCACTTCCCCAGTCCCCCAGGTCACAGAACCGCAGGTTGGAAGTGCAGGCCCTGCCGCACTGGGGCTGGGCGATGGGGGTGGGGGTCTCCAGAGAGCCAGGGGCTGAAGAAGAGGACCAGGGACAAAAGCTGAATCTTCCCAGGCTCTTATGAGGGCTTCTGTCACCTGCTTTGGGGAAAGAAAGTCCTTAGCCACATGGCTTTTCTGAGTCTCAGCTTCATCATTACTAAATGAAGTTAAGCAGAACCACATGAAATCACCAGTATGCCTGTGTTGCTGACCTACAAAGCCAGCAATTTCATATGGTTCAGCCCAACAATCTACCAGAAAGATTGTTTTAAAGAATTAAATAAGGTGCTGGGCACAAGGCCTGCACATAAGACACTGTCGCCAGGAACAGCCCTCACGTCATAATACCTAGTTCTGTCTCCCATCTAATTCAACAATGCCAGCGGTGACAGTGACCCTGAGGGTGACCACTTCTCTGGCCCACTCTCCTCTCCCCAAACGCACAGCTGAGTCTATCAGCTCAGCACGGATCGCGTGCCCAGCACGGGCGAGGTCAGCAGTCGCCCACCGTGGTTCCTGAGCACCGGCCTCGAGTGGCACGGTTCTGGGGCTCCATGTTCCTTACAATCAGCTGCCTGAGCCAGTGCTGTCCCAAGCGGGTCCCTTCCGGTTCTGAGCACCCCTGCCGGGAGGTCTCACTGCTAAACAATCCTGTGCCAGCAACACCGGGCTCACGGCTGATCCTGAGTGTCTGTCCACCTGCACTGTCGAGGCCACAAGTCACACCAGAGAGGGGCCGTTCACTTTGTAACCCCAGTGTGGAACTTTACTTATTCGTCTTAAATTTCACCTTTGTATTTACTCAAGGTCCCCATTCTGGGCTCATTCGGGGTCCTGAATCTGTTACCCCCTCAATTCACGGTCCTTGCGATACGTTCATTGTCTGGCTTCTTACAAAGGACCCAGGGCGATGAAAGGAAGGGTATCACTGAAGCCAGAGACCCATGGCATGTCGCCCAAGACCCCTCAGCCAGTCGGTGTGCACTTGACCATTTGGACAGCCCGAGACCCGACTTTGCTACTGGTGCTCCTCTGGCTTCAGACTCCACCGAGGCCGAACCTGGATTTGCTGTCTGTCGGCTGCAAGACCCCAGGCACGTTCTTCACCTCCTGGGCCTCGGCTTCCTCATCTGAAGAATGGGATAATAATCGTCCTGCCCCTTCAGGGCACAGGAGGGAAAAGCCGCGGCTCTGATCCACACGGACCCCGCAGTGCCCCGCACAGGGAGCCGGAGCTGAGGCACCAAGTGGGTCTCACCAGATGGACCCGGGAATCCAAGCAGTAGCGTGACCACAGTCGCGGCAGTGTGGCCAAAGGAGTGAGGCCAGGCTGGTCCGCAGGGACTGGGGCTGTGTCCTGCAGCCTCCTTGGGGGTCATCCTCTCCTCCTGGGTGCCCAGTGTCACACACGCTGACCACCTCCTCCCTGCCCAGGGAGGTGGGGCTCTGGCCAGAGTGACTTCTCAGAGCCTTGGTTTTTCCATCCATGAAAAAGAAACAAGGCATCCATGGATGATGGAGCTCATCTGATGAAATGAAGGTCAGCCGGGCGCGGTGGCCATGCCTGTAATCCCAGCACTTAGGGAGGCTGAGACGGGAGAATTGCGAGTTCAAAGCCAGCCTCAGCAATGGTGAGGCGCTAAGCAACTCAGTGAGACCCTGTCTCTACATAAAACACAAAATAGGGCTGGGGATGTGGCTCAGTGGTCGAGTGCCCCTGAGTTCAATCCCTGGTATGTATCAATCAATCAATCAATCAGACAGGCTAGAGATGTGGTGAGTGGCCCTGGGTTCAATCCCTAGTATCAATAATAACAGTAATAATAATAATTATGTGGACTGACGCAGGGTGTTGGTGGGAGGAGGTTGGAGGAGGTCAGGGAGTATGTGTGAGCTCTGTACTTTCTATCAGTTTTGTCATGAAACTGAAATAGAGTCTAAGCCAGGCATGGTGACATGTGCCTGCAATCTCAGCTACTCAAGAGGCTGAGGCATGGAGGATCTCAAGTTGGAGGCCAGCCTGGGCAACTTAGTGAGACCTTGCCTCAAAAACAAAAGGGTTGAGGTACAGCTCAGTGTAGGGCACCCCAGGAAGAAGGAAATTTGGGTTTGTTTCTTTCTGTGGTACTGGGGATTGAACCCAGGGCCTTGCAGGTACTAGGCAAGTAAGTGCTCCACCATGGAGCCACATCCCCACCCCCAAATTTTTAAAATAATGTGGACTTCTTTTTCTCCCCCAAGGAGAAAAAAGCAAGCTATCAAGAGCAGCCGTGAATCGTCTCCTGGGGAGAGGGCGGAGGCTTCGTCTGGCTGCTCCTGCAGACCTTCCTCAGGAGCACATGCAGGGGGAGGCGCTCGCCCGTGGGCCCAGGCCCGGCATTAAGAAACCTTGGCTTTTCCACACAAGACAGTTCCATCTGCATTTCGCCTGTTTCCCTCCATTCCAGCTGGTGCTGGTCTCCCCTGCTCTGCAAAAGGATTGCTCGGGACTTGGGACCGCAAGTAACAGAAACATAACTCAGCTAAGCATAAGCAAAAGAGGAATAGCATGCAGGTAATGAGGAAGTCAGGAAGCAGGCTTCAGGCATGGCTGGATGCAGGAGCTCACAGTGCATCAGAACTCTGTCTTATGCCCTTTCTTTTCAATTCTCTCTCTCTCTTTTTCCTAATACTGCCCCCAGGTCTACCACTGAGCTACATCCCCAGGCCTATCTATCTATTAATTTATTTTGGCACCAGGGATTGAACTCAGGGGTACTTGACCACTGAGCCACATCCCCAGCCCTATTTTGTGTTTTATGTAGAGACAGGGTCTCACTGAGTTGCTTAGCGCCTCACCATTGCTGAGGCTGGCTTTGAACTTGCAATTCTCCTGTCTCAGCCTCCCAAAGTGCTGGGATTACAGGCGTGCACCACCACGCCCGGCTCTATTTATTTATTTTTTATTTTATTTTTTGGGCTTTTTTTTTTACTTTTTAATATATGGTTTTTATTCTAATTAGGTGTACATGAGAGCAGAATGCATTTTGATTCACTGTACACAAATGGAGCACAACTTTTCACTTCTCTGGTTTTACATAATGTAGAGCCACACCACATGTGCGGTCACACATGAACCTAGGGCATTGTTGTCCATCGCATTCCACAATCTTTCCTGCCCTCATGTCCCATCCCCTCCCTTCCCTCCCTGTTGACCAAAGTTCCTCCATTCTTCCCATGCCCCCTCCCACATTATGGATCAGCATCCACTTATCAGAGAGAACATTCTGACCCTATTTACTTTTAAATAAATGAACTAAATGGCCCAGGCTGGCCTTGAACTCAGGATCCTCCTGCCTCAGCCTCCCAAGCAGCTGGGATTCCAGGCACAAGTCGCTGTGCCCCAGCTCTTTTCAACTTTCTTGGCACAGTGGACACACTGGCCGCCAGCAGGTCTTAATTTAGAGGAGGGGGCTCCTCTTAGTTTCAGCAGGGAAGTCCTGAGTTGGCCCATGTTAGGTCAGGAGCCTACTCTGGACTGAGGTATGGAGCACTGGCTGGGTGTGGCCCAGGCCATCGGTGGCCCGGTCACTGTGATTGACAGCCCCTTCAGGACTGCAGAGCACTGAGGCGGGCATTTCCCTGGGGGCTGAGCGCTAGCTTAGCTGCTGTCCTGTACCTGGTGTCCCCCGCACCTAGCAGGATGCCGCCCCGGCCCGTGTTCTCAGGGTGACAGCAGCTCGTGTAGAGGAAGGAGGCACTTTGGGGTCCAACAAACCTGGCTGTGAACCCAGTGCTGTGCCCGAGGGCTGTGGGACCTCTCTGGCTTTCCTTTTCCTCTCGACTCTGTTTTCCCTGAGGATGGTGACAAGGATTTAGGTGAGGCCCTGCAGGTAGACTGGAGCCTGGGGCCTGGCCCAGGGGGACAGCCACGCCGCGGATGTGGGTGCTGATCTGGAGTGCTGAGGATCTGTTTAGGAGAAGCTGGGCGCCTGGTTGCTCTGTATCTCCACCCCAGCCGCACAGCATTGGGTAAAGAAACCAGTAGGCTTCTCTGAGCCTCAGTTTCTCCATCTGCAAAAGACAAAAACGTAACTTTAGAGGATGGGGAGATGACACAGGTCCACCGCCAGAGACCTCCAGGTCTTCACTGAGGCTGTTCCCTCAGCCTGGGATGCTGTTCCCCACCGTGGCTGGCATGAACTGCCCCCAACTTGTGCCTGAGGACTGACAGACACTCCTCAGGGGAGCTCGCTTGTCCCCACAGCTCCCACCTAAGCCACACGGCTGAAGCCACACGGGAGACTCGAAACCAAGCCCAGGTCCTTTCCTTCTGCCTCAGATGGCAGCAGCACCTGGCATGTAGCAGGCACTGAATTAATGTCCCCGGGGCGAACATGTGACTGGCAGCTGGCTGTGTGTCCACCAGCTCCAGCACCGGCATCTGCTGGCATCTCGGCACCTGTCAGGAGGAGGGACTTGGGATGGAGGAGGAAGTCCAAGCTGCCACTGGCAGCCCGGGCGGCTGATTTCTAAGAAAGCAGCTGAGGGACAGGAAGGCCGGGGCGAGGGTGCTGGGTGGCTTTTGCTTTCAGTTTTCTGAGGTTGGAGCCCAGAAGTGTCTGGGCTTCGTAGGGTGGTGCAGCAGCCTGGGGTCAGGAAAGCTGCCACCACATCAGGACAGAGCCAGGCGGGACCCCGAGAGGTAAATGAGTCTGGTGGCCCCAGCTACCGGGCCGCAAGGGCAAGGACAGCGGGCTTCCTGGGCGGGGCTGTGTCTGCAGGCCTGACACCTGGATGGGCCACCAGCACTGCCTCTCCTCCACCCGAGTTTCACGCACGCCCAGGATCACTCAGTTCTGCACCGGGTCATCGGGCTGTTTCTTCTTCTGTCCTCAGTTTCTCTCTCCTTCCTTCTTTCTCTCTCTCTTCCTTGCTACCCTCTCCCTCTCCCCATCTCTCCTCTTTGCTTCTTTCTCCTTGTCTCTCCTTTCCCTCATCTGTTTCTCTCACTTTCTTTTTTCCTTTTTCTTTTTTGTCCAGTGTTCCTCAAATTCATCATTTCCCATGATTGTTCTGCCTTTTGTGTGTGTGGCACTGGGGGTTGAGCTCAGGGGCACTGGACCAGAGCCACATCCTCAGCCCTTTTTGTTTTTTATCTTAAGACAAGGTTTTGCTACATTGCTAAGGCTAGCCTCAAACGTGCGATCCTCCTGCCTCAGCCTCCGGAATTGCTGGGATTTCGGGTATGGCCATCATGCCCAGCTTTCTATCCTATTTTTTTTTTAATATTTATTTTTTAGTTGTAGGTGGACAGGATATCTTTATTTTATTTTTTATGTGGTGCTGAGGATCGAACCCAGTGCCTCCCGCGTGCTAGGCGAGCACACTACCACTGCGCCATAACCCCAGCCCTCTATCCTATTTTTTAAACCATATGCCTCCTCTCCAGCTATTCAAACATCTAAATACTGTCATCTCCAGCCATAATAGCCATCATTTCTTAGGTTTGATGTGTGATCAATTCTTCCCTGACAGGCATTGAAATAAACATGTGATCATCTCATCGCAAACAGGAGAATGTGAGTCTAGAGTTCACACATGGGGGCGGAGGAGTGGGCACCCTTGCACTCGGGCGAAGGGTGTGTCTCCTTCCTCGTATCTGGTTCCTCCCGCCCCCCTTGTTCCTTGGCTTAGCCCACCATCTGCGCTCAACGCGGGACTGTTTCTTCTCTCTAGAGAACTTTCTTTGGTGAAGAATGTACACTGACAGGTTGATCCCCGCCCTCGTGACCCTTGTAGTCTCGAAGACGGAGCGAAGCTCTGGCAATCTCACGTGCACTTCAGCTTGAACAGAGGCAGCACAGAGACAAGGGGGCTTCCCAGAGCAGGCAATGGCCAAGGTGGGTTTTAAAGGCTGAGCAGTTTTCCAGGTGAGGAGGAAGCTACAGGAAGAGCAAAGGCTTCCCCTCGGCCCAGAGAACCAGGAGCACTAGAGACGATGGTGGCACCGGGGATGGTGACAGGAACGACACGGGGCTGGAGACCACATGGCAAAGGGTCTCAAATCCCGTGGGAAAGCTGGCACATTTTAGGACCTAGCAGGCGAGAGCTCTGGGGAGCGCTGGGATCCCCTTGCTTGGGTACAATACTGCTTCTTACTGCACGACCGTGGGCAGGGGCTCAACCTCTCTCCTGAGCTTCCTTGTCTGTAAAATAGACAAACATGGTGTCCACACAGATGGTCACGGAGAAAGGGGAGCTTCTGGCCGTCCTCACTGGCAGTGGGAGCTGAGGGGCGGGTGAGGCCGGAGGGCACAAGGCCATGAGATCTGGAATTCCCTGACACCTGCAAGGGGGCAGAGCCCACATCTCTGGCCCTCTGCTCGCCCATCTTGAGCCCGTGATGGAGTCATTCTGAGGCCAAAGTATACACTCCCCCGCCCCCGTTCCTGCGTGAGCCCCCGCAACCCCAGCTGGACTTGAGGTAGTTTCATTTTGACCCACTTTCTGGGAAATGTGGCCCTTCCTGTCACCAGGCTAATGTGGATAGGACTTGGCACAGGTTTCATTTTCGGTGGTGTAAGCTGGGGATGGGGACATAGGGCCAGCCTGCTCTGGGCTCATCATGCCTTTTATTTTTTTTTATTTTATTTTTTTTTTTAAATATTTTTTTTAGTTGTAGATGGACACAATGTCTTTATTTTATTGCTTTGTATGTGGTGCTGAGGATCGAACCCAGGGCCTCAGGCATGCGAGGCAAGCGCTCTACCACTGAGCCACAATCCCAGCCCCTCATCATGCCTTTTATTGAGTGTGTACTTTGTACTTAGGAGTTTAAAATCACTTCCTTTAATCCCTCGTACCCTGTGAGCTCTGGGTGAGTACACTGGGACTCAGAGCCAGGCTGGGCAGTGTTTCCCCAGGCATGTGATAGGGGCCCCAGTGGGTTTCTGTGTGCTGGTTTTAGATGGAGGGAGGGGACATCTTTATATACATGGAGACCCCCACCTCCTCTGTGAAACAGTGACTTTCTATTTGCATTCTCTTGCAGTCCTTTGCTGGAGTCAGGCAGCAAGTCTGCTGTTGGTGCTAATGTCTCAGCCCCACTCTGGTTAACATCCCTCTTTCTTGTTCTCTTTCTCTCTCAAGCAAACCCACAGCAGACCTACTCAGACCAGAACAAGACTCTAATACCTAGCTAGAGCTTTCTGACAGTGTTTGGATTTCACTGTGTTCAAGGTTACCTTTTTCTGGTCCAGGTGATGCACACCTGTCATCCCAGTGTCTCAGGAGGCTGAGGCAGGAAGATCGCAAGTTCAAAGTCAGCCTCTGCAACTTAGTGAAGCCCTAAGCAACTTAGCAAGACCCTGTCTTAAAATAAAACATATTTCAAAAGGCTGGGGATGTGGCTCAATGGTCAAGACCCCCCCAGGTTCAATCCCTGGCACCAAAAAATAAGGTCACCTCTCATGGCAGGTGATTCTGCCTCCCCAAGTATGATAATGATGATAATAATACATTTCCCTTGATATAAAATGTACTTAAGACAATGAAATAATGTGGTTTGAAGAAAACAGTAACTGAAAAACACAACAGCTGGTTCTTGGAAAGATCTGGAAAAAAAGTCATAGAAATGGAGTCTGATCGGCCTCCACTTAGAGATTCACGTGCAGGAAGGACTGAGAAGTGAGGCCTTGTATTAGACACCCAGCCCCGCCGCCACCGACCTGCCATGTGACACTGGTCACCAGCACTTAATTAATTTTACACAGTGAGGATGATAATAGCCATACCTGTCTTCTACAGTCCTCGAGAGGATTTAGTGGGAGCCTGTGCATGAATGACAGGAAAAGCCTGGTGTCTAGTGAGCATTTGGGATGACTGAGCTGGTGGCCACTGCTATTATTAGCAAGTGGCAAGTCAAGAATGGGACCAGGTCTGACTGACTCCATGGCTGTGCTGATTCAGATGCACCTGGGTGGCCAGGATGATGCAAAACCTCAGCGTGACTGTTCCTAGATTTGGGCGGGAGGCACTCTTCATTTCCTTTCCATTCAGTCAACATTCCTGACCTTGTGCAGCAGGTTTACTAATGGAGCCTAATCCTTGTTGTAGGATCAAGGCCACTATGGTCACATAGCGGGCAGAGCCAGAAGACAAACCCACGTGCTGGGTCTCAGCTCTTTCTGCTCCTCTGTGCTGTCTCCCAGACAGAACCGTCGGTAGGAAGGGTCTCTTGGAATCGGATGCCCCTGGGCCTGGTCTCCTCTCCATCACGACTCTGGTGCCCCTCCCGGCTGCAGCCGCATGTGAGAGAGCGTGGATGTGTCACTAACAGGCTCCTGCAGGTTCCCAGGTGGAGCCAGCCCTAAATGTCACCCTCCAGCCCTGCCCTTGCAAGGATCAGCTATCTGGCTCATCCTTCCTGTGCCGGCTCATCCTGTCTGCATCCATGGCCCCTGCAGGCTGCTGGCTGCCCCAGGTCCACTCTCCAGGGTTCCTTCTGACCAAGCAGCCCTGGCTGCTGTCCCAGGCTAGATGGCAATGGCAGCCTCGCAGGTGAGTTCCCAGCCTGTGCTACGGGGAACAGGCAGGCTGAGCGAGAGGCTTGGGGTCCCTGTGGCTCCAGTGTGTCCTGGATGCTGGGAACAGAGCATCAACCAGTGAGCCCCCCGGGAACGGCCGTGGGAGTGAGATCACGACTCTCTGCAGCTGACGCACCTGGGCTCACACTGTGGCAAGGACATTGCCCTCCCATGGGGGCCAGTCCTTAGCCTTTCTGAGCCTGTCTCAGTATGCAACCTGGGCCAAGTGGTCGCACCCATTAGGTGCCCAACAAATGACATTGTTTAAAAACAGCAGCCATGCAAGACTCATGAAGCAGAGGGGACACATCCCAATTATTGGGCAAAGTGTATTAGATTTTTGTTTTTGGTATCAGGTATTGAACTCAGGGTATCAGGTATTGAACCCCAGCCCTGTTTTGTGTTTTATGTAGAGACAGGGTCTCACTGAGTTGCTTAGCGCCTCACCATTGCTGAGGCTGGCTTTGAACTCACGATCCTCCTGTCTCAGCCTCCCGAGCCACTGAGATCACAGGTGTGCAACACCATGCCCAGCCTGTGTGTGTTAACTTTTAATAATCCTTTTATTTAATTTCGCTCACAAGGTGGGAAGTTAACCTCATTTCCAGTTAAGGAACACAGGTTCAAGACCTAAGGACTGAATGAGCCCAGGCAGGGAAGAGTTAGCACAGACCGGGAGCAGATGGGAACTCTCTTTGGTCTCTGAGGACTACAGGGCACAGGGGAAGGTCTGCACTCATGGCCCTGACCTGGCATGACCTTGGGACATGGCCTTTCTGGGCTTTAGAGTCTTCTGAGAGCCTTTGGACCCAAGGGGCCTGGACACACTGGGAGGCCTCTGGGACAAATGGAGGCCAGTGAGGCCAAGGGGAGTCGAGCCCTGCTGAACAGAGCTGAGCAGAGCAGCCTGGTCCTGGGCCATGTGACCCGGTGACGTCAGTGCTCTGCACATGGCGGCCAGCACGCAGGAGCTGCGCGGGGACCGCAAACCACTAACCCTCCTCACCGGGGCAAGCGCTTGGTGGCAGTGGGCTGGCGATCACAGCAGGCCGAGGAACAACATGTGTGAGGGCCCCGAGGCAGGAGGTGAGTGCTCAGGGCAGGCACGGGCAGGGCGCCCGCGGGCCTCTGGGACCCACTGGGCAGTGTGCTTTTCCGAGCCTTGGAGGGCGATGGTGATGACTGACCCCACACTGGGTGCTGGGGACAAATAGGGCAGGAGGAGGATGGACAGGGGCCCGGAACCCAAGTCCCCATGAGGCTTGTCGGTCAGGTGCCGGGGCCAGGGCCAGGGTTGGGAGGAGCGGCATGAGGCGCCCACCTTGGGCACCATCCTCCCTGCGTGAATTCAGTGCTCCTCTCTGAGGAACCTTGGGAGCCTCTGGAGTCAGGCCCGGCCCACTGGGCTAATCTCTGGAAGTCCTGAGCCCAGGAAGGCTCTGGGTGATGTCAGCAGAGGCCTGGAGGGGGGCTGCCCAGGTGAGGGGCCTGCACAGCCACACCCACCCGTGTCAGTCCCATCCATCACCTTTCAGGTCCTGTGCGTCCTTCCCCAAAGGGGGAGTGCTCCTCTAAGAAGCTCCTTCCTGGGATCTGGGGGGCCACATCCTGAGGCTCTGTTCAGCCACAGGGATGGGGTGGGGATACACTGGGGGTTTCCTGCTGGAGTCTGCCCCACACTGGGTCCCAGCATCCTTCAGGACATGTCCTTGGCTTTTCCTGATTGGCTGGAGCTGAGGGGTGTGGCCAAGAATGATCCCCACCTGCCACCAGCAAGTCTTGCTCCCCTAGTCCATGTCCATCACGGAGCCAGAGGACCTGGTCACAGCACAAGTTAAATCAGGTCACACCCAGGTCACGTCACACTCCACATCCACACTCTGGACAGGGCACAGCCAGCCTTCCAGGCCACCTTCCTCTGCCCTGCTTCCCTTCTTGACTGAACTCGTCCCCTCTGAAGGCCTTGGCACTTGCTGTCCCCTCTGCCTGCCACACACATCTCTACTGGCTGGCTCCTAAATGTCATTCCAGGCACCATTTCAGGGACATCCCAGAGGAGCCTGGCAGCTGCGGCCACTGTCTGCCGCCCTGTGTTTGGAATGTTCTAGCCCCTCTGCTTCACATGCAGTTGTTTGCCAACCAAGGTCCTGCCTGTGACGATGAGCAGGGACCAGACAGACGCCCTCTAGTTTCTTCCGGGAATGTTTGGGCACTGCCTGGAACATAGGAAGCGCTCAGTCTGTGACACCAACCTCCAGTCATGTACTGACCTTGTCATGCAGAGGTGCACAGAGCCCCTGCCGCGGGCCAGCTTCTGTGCCAAGTGCTTTCTGTCCAGTTCCTCACGGAAGAGGCTGGATCCTCTGTTTCCTGTGATGGAGAGGGGACCTACTCCTAAGGCTGGATGAAGCCAGACAAGGCAAAGCCTAGGACCAAGCATTTCCAGGGGGTCCCTGCCTCTTCCCTTCCCTCCCCCATGGTATTGAGAATGGGACACACCTGGTCCAAGTGCTGGCCATCGCTTTGGAGCTGTGTGACCTTGAGTCTGAGCTTCCACTGCCTTGTCAGTAAAATGGGGATCAGAGTGCCAGCTCGGGGGTGGCTTTGAGGATGGCCAGAGGCTGTTCCTGCAGTACACAGTGCTCACCCTGAAGGGGGCTCCTTTCTCACAGCGCCCGCCCCACGCCACCTCGCTCAGCGCTCAGGCCCCCGCTCCACGCACGCCAGCCTCCTCTCACTTTTCATTCTTGTGCATTGACGTAAGTGCTGCCTAATCATGAAGCTGAGGTTTGAGAGTGAGATAGAGAATCTGCGCCGCCGGGAAGCCACATGGCGAGTCCACACACACACACACACACACACACACACACACACACACACGCAGCTTTCCTCCCTCAGAGGTGTCTGCACTGGATTTCAGTCACACGCTGCCTGGTGTACAGCTCCCAGGGGCTTTTAGGTCACTTTACATATGGTAGTGAGGATTTTAAAAAATGACTCATAAAGAGAAGGGGCCATACAGGTCTGGGGAGTGGCAGCGGGGCCTTCACTCTGAGCGGTGCCGCTGCAGCTTTTCTAAGGGAGTGCGTTTGTGTATCCAGTACTTGTGTAACGGGAAGGTGATTTCTAAACTCTTTCCAAGGTAGGAAAAAACCCTTTGCAGATTGTAAACTACCTGCCACTTCATCCCTGTTCAGATAAGAACCGTTTCCCCATTTGTGAAATGGGGATGTTAACAGCGCCAAAATCAGAAGGCTTTAAATAGGTGACGAGGGGGCTTGGAAGGGGCCTCCCGGTGAGCGCTATATATAACCGGCAGCAGCTGCTGCTGTTATTATTATTGCAACCGTTAGGTCCTCGGGTGCCTGAGGTCCCCGGCCTCTGAAGCAGCACTGAATGGTGCAGAAAATCTGGCTCCACTCCTCGGTGCCAGCCCTGCTCTGTCCATCAGAGCTGGTTTTCCCATCTGCCAAGTGGGAGAGGGGCTCCTAACTCCTGGGCTGGAGCTGAGGCTTAATCAAGGTACCACAGAGTGTACAGGAAGGGGACCTGTGGGTCTGGGGTCATCGCTAGTTCCATTACCTGAGCCCCAAGCATGGCCTCCTTGGGGAATTACCTCTTTCTTCAGGCACTGCCCAAGGTGGGCAGGTGATAGACCAAAGACAGGCCAAAGATAGTGATCCACACAGCAGGGCGCAGAGGGCACAGGATGGTAACAAATTAGGAAAAGGCAGCGATTTCTTGGAGGTGGAGACCTCATTTCCTTCCCTCCCCCTTCCCAGCCCCTATTTTGGGATGAAATGGCCAAAGCTCTCTGAGATCCCACCTCTCACCTGGCCTCCCTCCCCCTTGAGGAGTGGAGCCCTTTTAATCCCAGACAGGCCTGAACTGCTCCAGCTCCCCAGCCATCCAGTTCATTTGATGCTGCACTTTCAAACCTGAAAGGTATTATTAACTATTAGGACGTCCCCATCACAAGCATGTCCAAGGCTGCAGAGGGGCCACTCTCACTCCTGAAGCTGAACTGTGCCGTGTGTGAGGCTGCTTAGCCCTGAACCTGGAAACGACTCGGTCACAGTACGATTGGCAGTGCAGCCCCAGTTCCTGCGTGGCCCATCTGTCAGGCCAGCGGTAGACACAGGAGCCATAAAACCCACGTCCTGGGCACCTCCTGGCGCCGTGGCTGGCCCCGTGAGTCCCTGCAGCAGCCTCCCCTCCCCTGCTCCTGAAAGCATCACCTCCAGGCTGCACAGAAGGCTACCCATTTTAGAGGCAGAAGCTGAGGCCCAGGGAGGCAGAGGGAAATGCCCAAAGTCATCCACGGGGGCCCTTCTGCCACCACAGACCACAAAGCCTCTCTCTGGCTCTAAGCTGTGTGTTCACCAAAAAGTACACAAGACAGAACAGGGCGGGAAGAAGGAAGTCTTCATGATCATCCTCATGATCCCATCTGAAATATGTCTCCCTTGTGCTGGGTTTCAGAACCGGCCACTCCTTCCAAAACCCATCGAGTGCCCACCCCAGCCTCACCCTCTTCCTGGAAGTTGTTGTGGTCATAGAAGCAAACAAATTTCCTCTCTAATCCATTTTGAGCAGATTCCACGCAGACAGCCAAAAAGGCCGGAGTGTCATCGCTGACACAGGAATGGCCACAAGCAAATTTACCAGTCCCTGGGTTTTCTCTTCTGTAACATGGGGACAAGAGCCAGTACTGAATTCACAGGGTCGTCTCTCTGGAGGATCAAGGCAGCCGAGCAGCAAGCAGAGTGAAGAGCTGGCACACACTAGCAGCTCCAGCGTGAGCTGCCATCTTCCTGGACACACCAAAACTGGACCAAAGAACCCTTCAGGGTTCGGGGCTACAGAGCGCTGTCCCCCACTGGGCCTCCAGCCTGGAGCACCGGCTGGACTACCTGGCCCTGCTGAGAACCCAGGATAACTTCTGGCCAAAGCACACGCTCCAGAAACCTTTTTTTTTCTTTTAAAAAAAAACTTTCATAATAAAGTTTATTACCTAAAGTGGCTGTAAAAAATATAAAATAGGATTCTGCACAGCAGAAAAATAAAGCCAGAGACCCTCCCCCAACCCCTGGTTTGTGCAAAGATACATATATATGTAAACATGAAGAGGTAGGAGGTGCGCGTTCAGGTCCTGGCCCCAGACAGTTAAGTAAAGCTGCTACAACAACCAAAGGGACCCAGAGGGAGCACCAGGAGGGGGAGCGCCTCCCAACAGGTGGGGAGGGGTCTGCGGCCTTGTCTCCAGCCGAGAGCGGGAGGCTCCTCGCCCCCCACACCCACTCCCTCCAACCCAGGCAGGGAGGGCACCCATGTGGTTCCAGACAAATAATAATAATTAATAATAGAAAATAATAAGGCGCCCGGTTAATGCTGCCTGCGGGCGGGCGCGGCCGGTCAGATCTGGAAGGGGAAGGAGCTCAGGTAGTCACGGAGGACGGGGTTGAGGGGGATGCGCGCCAGGTTCTCTCGGCCCACCGTGGCCACGATGCGCTGGCGGCACAGCTCCTGCAGCGGCCGCACGCGGCGCTGTCGCAGCGGGGCCCCCAGCATGCGGCGCGGCGCGGCCACGTAGTGCTCCAGCAGCTCGAAGAGGCAGTCGAAGCTCTCGCGGCTGCCGTCCAGGTGGAAGCGGCCGGCTTGGAAGTGCACACGGATACTCGTGGGTCCCGAGGCCATCTTCACGCTGAGGGCGAAGAAGCAGTTCCGCTGGCGGCTGTCGCGCACCAGGAAGGTGCCCACCGGCTCAGCGCGCAGCCGCTCGTGCGCCCCGTGCACGCTCAGGGGCCCCCAGTAGAAGCCGCAGGCGTCGAGGAGCGCGCTGGTGCGCGTGATGCGCCGGTAATCGGCGTGCGAGCGGAACGTGCGGAAATGAGTGTCGCCGGGGGCCGGGGCCGGAGCCGCCTGGCAGGGCCGCGGGCGCGCTGGGGCCGCGGGCGAGGAGGAGGAAGAGGACGAAGGCTCTGGACGCCGTCGGGACTCTGCTGCCGTGGAGATTGCATTGTCGGCTGCCACCTGGTTGTGTGCTACCATCCTACACGAGGGGCCAGCTGGAGGGGTGGGCCATAGCGTCCGGGGGTGCGCTGATGGGGGAGACAGGCAGTGAGCCGGGGGCCTGGGCGGGGCGGGGCAGGTGAGGAGCCGCGAGGCGCCTCGCGAGCGCGACCCCTGTGCGCCTCAGTGGGCTCATCTGGAAAATGGGCTTTTCCGTCCGCGGAGCCCTTCCAGGCGGGTGGGGGCGGAGTCCAGCCTCCGGGTCGCTTGGAGACGGGGGCGTGGAGAGGTGCCCGAGAGCAGCCTGCCCCGACTCCGGCTGCCTGGCCCGCGGCTCCCCGCCCCGCGGCCGCCGCCTGCTGGCCATGCCGGGGACAGGCGCCCGGTCCGGGCGATGTGGGCAGAGGCTGGAGAAAGGCTGCGCTGCGGGAACCCCGCGCGCGCGGGGGGCGGCCTGGGTGGGGCCGGCGGGGTCTGGGGAGTGGCGGCGGCGACTCCACCACGCAGACCCCGAGGGCTGCCCGATTCCCGGCTGCCCTTTCCTTCCCGCCCCTCTCCTCCCGCCTCCTCCCCACTGCCCGGCTCACCTGGCGGCGGGGCGCGGGGCGCCGCGGGAGGGGCGGCAGGGGGCTCCGGGGCGGCTCTCGCGCATGCTCCGGGGCCGGGAGCCGTGCAGCTGCCACGGCCGCAGCTCGCTCTGCTGGTGCCCGCCCCTGCACCAGGCTTTAAAAGTGCCTCGGAGGCGGGGCCCGCGCGGGAGGCCCCGCCCCCAGGGCCCCGCCCACCAGCGCAGCTTTCGGTTTCTCTTTCCGCGGTGGCGCCTAGCGCAGGCGACTTGGACCCCTTTTCCCACCTCCTCTGGGACCCGCTTGGACGAGGCCCCCTACCTTGACTTCTCTTGCACCTGTCCTAGCGCCCCTTCATCGAGGGGCTCTGGCTCCGCCCCCGAGCCTTTGGGTCCCTGCTCGGACGCCCACTTAAGACCTGACGCCCGCTCTCCTGCCCCTTTTCTCTTGGGTCCTGGGTGTCTGCAGCCAGGCCCCTTGGGATGCTCTGGAGTGACTGACGCGCCTTGTCCCCTTCAGGTGTTTCCGCACCCACGTCGGGGAGAGCGCTGCCCTCCACTCCCCTGGAGCTCCTGGAAGCCCCAAGGGATCCCCAAGCCCCCTGCCCCCAGCCGTGCGCCTTTTAGGACAGCTTCCACCGTCCAGCCCACCCTCGCAGTCCAGGAGCCTCGGCGGCCACCCCGCTCCCTCCCAGCTGGCCGCTGCGCCTGGTCTTGGCTTGGGCTTCCCAGGAAGCAGCGGCCAGACCACAGGCTTCAAAGGAACCCTCGGCGGCGCGGGAGGGGCGCCTGGCTCCGGGCAGAGTTCCTCGGAAGCCGGGCGGGGCAGTTCAGGGCCCCAGCGGCCTCCACCCGCGTGCCCTGCGCCCTACTGTGTGACAGCCAGGAAAATAAGGCCCGGGGAGAGGCTGCGACTTGCAGTGATCGCGAACTCGAGACCTGGCGCCCATCCTCCTCGTTTTTATTTTAGGGAGAGGACAGCTGGGCACCTCCAAATGAGCCCAAAGAGAAAAGGGTACATTCTGAGATGCAGCGATGCCCGAGCCCCCCGCTTCCTTCCCCTTCGCAGACCCCTCCGCAGCTCCAGCAGGCCAACTGCCCTTCACCGGCCCTCGGCTGTTCCCCACCCTTACACACCCGCTGGGCTGGGATGAAGGGCTGGCGGTCAGGGCTGGAACCCTTCGTCTGTTCATGGGGCAGGCCATGGAAGAGCTGCCTGGCTGGCATTTTTGAATGAAGGCAAGTGAGGAGCCCCAGAGTCAGGATTCCCCTTAAAGACAGTCCCTGGGCTGAAGGGCTTGGTGACCGGCCTCATACTGCCCTCTACAGTCCAACCTGGGCAGCTCCTCCAGAAGCCACCGGGCAGGTCCCCATCTCGGGCCCCCAGATCGCCTCAGTTTCCCAGCAGGAGCCCACGGCCTCATGTTTCCTTCTAAGCATACGGGGATGGCCCAGAAACTAGCTTGACGGGGGCCCCATCAGCTCCTTGAACTTGTATGTGGCCAGGGCTGGTGGTGGTCATTGGTGTGGCCATCTTTGGTCTGGCCTTGTACAAAGGTGTGGCCATGCATGTGCCACAGGCCAGGGCTGTGGTCATTCCAGAGATGCTGGTTGAGTACCTGCTGCAAGGGGGGGACACACCCTTGGTGGGACAGGGGGTAAAGTATAAACTACAGTAATGGTTAAAAGACTTTGAGCCCAGACCCTCTTCCAGCTCAGCCGGGTTCTAGCCTGCCACCTGGAGCGTGGTTAGCCTTTCTGTCTTCTGCAAACCTCCTCAAGGTTTTGGAGCATGGGTCAGGGTTGTGACTGCTCCTGGTGTATGGAGCGCCCTGTAGGTGTTCACGCCTGTTATTATCCATCTGGGGGTGCCTGGGGGTGGCCAGTGTGAAGCCCACAGGCACATGGCTTTTGTGGCTTTGTCTGTGTGTGTTTTAGAAGCCCTAGCCCAAGGGGCACAGGACAGAGGGCACGGTGAAGGAGGAGGAGGGGTGCCTGGTGGGGTTCAGCAGGCCCCTGAGGGTTGCCAGGCAGAGGGGTAGCACCCCATCTCACTTGTGCTGGACTGGATAGTCCTGGCCCAGAGATGATAGACCGGGCTGGCCTCTGCAGGACTGGCCTTCCTGCCTGCCCATGGCCTAGCCACACTTCTGGGCAGAGGAGACCCTATAAATGGCTGATTGGCAGCCTCAGCTCGGCCCCCCCCCCCCCGTCCTCTCGCCCCTCCCCCGCTGCCACGCTCCTCCCGTGCCCACCACTCTCACCCTCATTCCTTTACTGTGATCGTTGGCACAAGTGGGCTGGGTGCTAACTGTCTTGGGTTCATAAGCCACTGAACTGGCACCGTAATGCAGTCTGCCCATTTTATAGATGTGGAAACTGGGACTCAGAGTGGGAGTCATTGCTCAAGGGCATGAGTTCAGAAAGGGCAGAGCCAGGCTTCCGACCCATGGCGTCTGACCCCGAAGCCTGCTGTGAACGCCTCGCTGGCCCCCATTGCTGGTGGTCTCCATCCTGGTCTATGTCATAGCAACCAGTGCGATCCGGCTGTGTCCCGCGCTGGCCTGGCCCGGGAGGTGTGGGGCAGGCTGCAGGCTTCCCTCCGTTTGTGAGCTTGGAGAGGCTCCAGGTGTTGCTGCTCAGTCTCTGCCTTCCCCTTTGTGGCATGGATACTCCGAATCTCCGTTTCCTGACTCCTTTCTCCACCTTGACCAGGTTGCAGAGTCCACGGTGAATCAGGCACAAGTCCCTAGGTGCTGGTTCTCATCACAGCTATCAATGACAGTTATATTGCTTTCGTTTTAGTTTCTGAAATCCTGAGTTCAAAATGAAACTAAATCCAGATGCCAGTGAGGAAAAAGAAACATGCTGTTTGGCGAGCCTCCCAGCCCTGGAGGGCTGGGTGCTGGGCTCCCAGTCAGCAGGCAGTGTGAAGCCCTTAGAGGCTCAGACTCCACAAGACTGAAGTGAACCAGGTTCTGACTCCAAGCATGCTCCTGCCCAGCTGTGTGACCTTGAGTAAGTGACTTGCCCTCTCTGGACCCTGTTTGCCTCATCTGCACAATGGGCCCTGGAAGCTTTGGACCTCAGAGAATAGCAGTGCATGTGAAATCCAGAGCAAAGTGAAAGGCATACAGTGGCACAGGTGACTTCTTGTCACAGGGCAGGTGAGAGCCCTGTGTCCACGGCCTGTTGGCTCATGCACAGGACTGTTCCCCTTCCTGCCTTGGTTCAGAAGTGAGGGGCCCCACCAGCAGCTGCCGGGAGTGGAGATCCCGCCCCTTGGAGCTCGGTTTTCAGTTTCTTTTTCCAGTTGGCAGCCCCTGGCCAAGGCGTGTGATTCTGAAAGTACCCTTGCCCCAGTGCTCCGTGACCCTCCTCCAGGGCACAGGTCGGCAAAGTCCCGTGGGAGTCGGTGCCCCAGCCCTGCCCTCTGGCTCTGGCAGCTTCTGCGAGTGTACACATCTCTCACTTCCTGAGTGTGTGGCCTGAGGCAGCCTTCTCCTCTGGACCTCAGTGTCCTCCTGGGCAATGACAGCTCTAGTTCATGCCTTCTGTCTTCAGCCAGTATTTATTGAGCACCTACTGTGTGCCAGGCACTGAGGACTTGGGAGTTTTCAAGTAGACCTTGGGGAGATGGTGAATTTACATTTTAGATCATACTAAGTACCTGTAGGAAATAGGGAAGAGGAGGTGACCAGGTGTTTGAGGGTGAGATAAAGCCTCTTGAAGGTGGTGGTACAGGCATTGAGGTCACTCTAAAAGCAGAGCGAAGAGGACCCTAGGTGGAGGTAATAGCTGGTGCAAAGGCCCTGTGGCAGGGTGATTGGCAGCCTTGAGCAGTTGATGCAGAGCGAGGAGCTGGCAGGGGTCAGGTCAGTCGGGGTCAATTGTTAAGTGGTAGGAGGGATTCTGATTTCACCCCAGTGTGCGGGACAGCCACTAAGGCCTGCAAGCGGTGCTAGGCTTGGACATGGAAGGAGCCCTCTGGCTGCTGACCCCTGTACCACACGGGCTTTAGAGAGGATAAACCATAGCAGCAGCCTCAGGGCACATGTTGAGACTGCCTCACCCCTGGGGTGTCCCCGCAGCAGCTCCTGGAGAGGCAGCAAAGCCAGTCGCGAGAGGGGCCTGGGACCTCCTGCTGCAAGGGAGCTGCTGAGTTCTGATGGCCCACGTTTCCTGGGGCCCTGGTCCAGCCACATGACTGTTTTTTGTGCATTATCTTAGTTAATCTTTCCTGAAGTTCCGTGAGGTGGAGATTATGTGTTATTTACTTGGGCTGGGGAGCCCTGGGGCCACCAGGCCCAGCTTGCAGGCCCCTGTCAGGAGAGGTCACTCTGCTATCAGGTGACCTTGGCCTTGTCCCACAGCAGGACAGCTCGTGTGTTTGGGAAGGAGCAGAGCAGGGGCAAGAGTCCAAGGAAGAGGTCTGAAAGGCCAGGGGCCCTACTTGGCACAGTGCTGGGGGACAGGAGGCTGATGGCAGGCTCCCCCCGGGGGACAGGAGGGAGAGACCAAGGTGGAGGCTGCAGGAGCCTGCCCACAGGCCTCCTGAAGACAACCATTCTTTTTATGTTAACAATTCCAAACTAGGAGGGGCAGGAAAGTGGGCCCTGGGAGCAGGTTTGTGGAGTCCAGACGCTCCTCATCCCTGCCCTGCTCCCAACGCGGCAGCAGAGTGAGTGGCTTCAGGCACAGTAGCCTAATCCCAGGGCCCAAAGAGCACAGAGCTGTCGCCAAGCCCCAGCGGGAAGGCCAGCACCTTTTCATCAGCAAATCCCTCGGATGTGGCTCAGACCCTGGCTGTTTGTGCACGGTGCTGACAAGATCTGGAGCTGGACACGGGGCTCCCACACAGCAGACTGGGACGAGAGCCTGGCCATACGCCTTCCTGCCAGGAAGCTGTTGGGCATGGTGGACACCCAATGAGGTGGCTTTGACCCAGTTCCTGGGTTTGGGGAGGCAGCTTGTTTCAGGATGCTCATGGCAGCAGCAAACTCCATCTGTGCCAGAGGAGGCACCTGGTGCAGCAGGCAGGGCCCCGAGTAGAGGCCCTGAGTAGAGGCCCCCTAGTAGAGGCCCCTAGTCTGCTAAGGAGGAGATGATCCTGGACTTCTGGACAGTCTTAAAGCACCAATGGGGTCTAGCCCCGGGCTGGGGTAGAGAGCACTCCTGGCTTAAGGGCTGCATGAGACTCTGAGGATCAGAACCAACTTAGGAGGCTGAGGTAGGAGGATTGTAAGTTCCAAGCCAGTCAGGGCACCTTAGGGCTGGGGATGTAGCTGAGTGTCAGAGCGCCCTGGGTTCAACCCCAGAGGAGGCTGGGCTTGGCCTCCCTGCCTGGGGCTGAGTGCTGAGCACCCATCCCTCTAGGGAAGCCTACAGGCCCTGGAGGGCCTGACCTTGGACTCCACAGGCCTGCAGGTTGGGTTCAGCAAAGCCTGTGGGCTCCTGGGAGACGCTCACATCTGCTCTGATCCTCTTTCCTTTCTTCCCTCTTTAAATTTTGACTTCCTCATACAAAATGATCAAAGCATCTCCCCTCCCCAGAGGTAAGCCCAGGCACCACCTTGGTCTGGGGCCTTCTAGATCTTTTCCCGGACATGTACCCACGTACCGCATGGCTCTGTACCTCTGAGAGCGAGGCTGCTTGCGCAGCGCCCCCAGCATCACCCTGGTGCTCTGGAGTACATCAAGTGTGGAACAGCCAGCGCCCAAGTGTCCTCTTAGCCCTCGCTGCTGATGGACACATAGGTTCTCTTCTGTGCTTACAGTGTGGCCCTGGCACCCCCCCTGTGAGGAACGGTTGTGACAGCTTGCCCTCCGGCCAGTGCTCACCCGTGAACACCCGCCCCCTGGGCAGCAGCCTTCCGCAGTGTGTCCGGTGCTCATTAACAGACGCTTCCCATTTCGGCCTATTTGATGATGGACACACAGAGGCATTTCATATTTAAAGTCTGCTGTTTCTTTCCTTTATCCAATGAATGTTTTTTTACTGAGCTCCTAATGTGCCAAGTGCCAAGCTCAGTGCTAGGGAGGCACTGATAAAAACGTGGCTAGGAGTGGTGGACCACGCCTGGAATCCCCGCAGCTCGGGAGGCTGAGGCAGGAGGACCACAAGTTTAAAGCCAGCCTCAGCAACTTAGTGAGGCCCTAAGTAACTCAGTAGGACCTTGTCTCTAAATAAAATACAAAAAAAAGGGACTATGGATGTGGCTCAGTGGTTAAGCGCCCCTGGGTTCAATCCCTGGTACAAAAAACAAATACAAACAAACGAAACCTCTTGGCTGTGCACAAAACCTGGAGTGCACCTAAGGCTCAGAGAGGTTAAGGGAGGCCCAAGGTCACCCAGCAATGGAATGGGGAGCTGAGGTTTGAATCTGGGTCTGCGTGGCTATAGCACTGAGCTGTTTTACCTCCTGAATGAGACCCCAGATGGGCATCTCAACTCAGGTCCCCCTGCTTTCCTGACTGTTTTCCCCCTCTTCCATCCAACCCAGGACCCGTGGGTCCCCCAAGTGACCACTCCACAGGCTAGGTTGCATTTCAGAATTTCCCAGACCTCGCTTCACCTCACGCCTCACCCAAATCGAGGCACTCGGCCTGAGAGTCAGGGTAGAGCACCTTCAGAATGCCGGTCGCTCTCAGAGGCTGGAGCATCTGTTTCTGCTTCCTGGGTTTCCAGCAGGCCCAGCCCCGCCCAAACCACGCCAGTGAGAGCAAATGTGTGCTTTGCCTCTCCTGCCGCTGGGCTCTGCGTGCGGCCTGCACATTTCTCCATGTGTCCTGTGGGGGTGGTGTCTGCCGTGGGTATGGGGCACGTGTGTGGACTTGGGGTCCACCCGTGCACGCCAGGCTGAGTGGATCTGGACAATGGTCTGCTTGCCGGGTCTGCACGGTGGTGCCTCTCGCCTGCGTGTCGGTTCCGGGGAGGTGTGGGGTCAAGGGTGGGTCCATAGGCCACGCGCGCGACCCACTTCCCGGCTGCCCTCTGCACACCTGCTGCCTCAGTGATCCCACCTACAAGGACGTGGCTCAGAGGGGGAGGACATCCCTTGGCAGGTTCACACTCCTGAGGTCCCATCAGATACGTCCCTGCGCCCCGCTCTGTGCTTCCATCCTGGGCCCTGAAACACGCGTGACCCCGTTATTAGTGAAATGGAAATGCTGGCTCAGAGGCGGCCTTCCAGGCACACGCTGTAATGGTGTCCCCCAGAAATCACCATAGCAACGTCTCCTGCAGAAAGATGGGCTGGTCCTGGCATTGCCCGCCTGTCGGCATCCTCCCTGGGTGAGGCTGCGAGTGCTGTCCCCTCACCTGCACCTCGGCCCTAAGGGACGGGAGTGGGAAAGGGACCTCGAGGAGCTGGGCAGCTCCTGGCCTCGCGGATTTCTCCCCTGCCTCCCTCACACTGGTCATTTATGATTGAAGGCGGGGCATCGGCAGAGCTTAGGACATCACAGAGGTCCTTGGGCCTTTTGTGAGTCTGTCCATCTGTCCACTCACCCCTTCCGCCTGCCATCCCCCGTTCACCAGTCCACTCGTCCGACCGTCCACTGGTCCAGCTCTGTCCTCCCTCTCGCCCTGTCAGCGTACCCATCTCCTCTTCCGTGCGGTTCCTGCAGTTTCTCCATCCGTCCAGCCACCCTGTCCGTGCGCTGTCCGCCCCTCCATCTGCCCATCTGGTCTACCACTGGCCACCTCGCCAGCCATTGCCAACTGACCCGCCCAGCGCCTCACCCTTCCACACTCGACCAACATCTCACCCTACGTCCAGCCCCTCCATCGACAGCCGTGTCCCACTTTACCATCCGTCCAGTGACACGCACGGTCCTGTCCTGCAGGCCACGCCAGCGTCCACCCTTCCTCGATTCCCCCCTGCTTCTCGCGGTTTATCGGCACTCTCGTCCCCCAGCCTCTCCGCGGGTCATGCTCCTGTCTGGCTGACTTGCTGTCCGTCCTCAGAGGACCGGGTCCCCCATGCAGCCGTGGCTTCTCTTCTCTGCCCTTGCCTGCGGTCCCTGTGCCCTGCCAGGGTACAGCTGGCCTCACCTCCTGCTGCTCCCGTCACCTCTGGGCCCCAGGGCCTCCCGGCTGCCTGCAGGGCCCTGAGCTCGCCTCTTGGTGCTGTCACCCGTGGCCCCTCCCCACCCCCTTTCTCTTGCTCACCTTCCCTTTCCAGGTCTTGCTCTTCCAGGGGCAGCTGTGGGGCTGGGGCTGGGGCTGGGGCTGGGGCTCTGGCGGCCAGGTGGGCTGCAGGAGCAGGCTGAGCTCTGCAGGGGTGACGTATCTGATGGGACCTCAGGACCTCTGAGCAGGCTGCAGGGGTGGCTTTGGGGCTGGCACAAGGGAGTGAGGGTTCTGCATCTGAGCGTCCCCGGAGGCCACGCTTGCAGAGCCCTGACTTCCTCCTCTGCCAGCAGGCCCAGCCTGGTCAGAGTCCCTGGCAGCCCATAGCTGATTGTGATGGCCACAGAGGGTCACAGATGTGGCCCACCAGGACAAAGTCCTTGCCCCTTCCCTTTGCCCCCACGGCGGGGCAGCTCTGGGGCACCGAGTTGTTCCATTTGTCATTAGAGTAAGTTTCCTTGGTTGCGGCTGAGCAGGGTCTGCACCCCGGGTCTGCTCCTGGGTCCTTCTCAGCTCTGGAAATTCAGCTTTTCACATCCCGGTTTCCCCGTCCTTGCAGAGTAGGGACAGTAATTGCTCCTACCTCACAGGGACATGGAGAGAATTAACTGAGAGAATTGACGTCGGGCAGTTCACTCAGGCCCAGGCCCGGGGTCAGAGCGCAGCAGACACCATGGAGTAGCGCTGTCAGCCCCTGCGCTTATCCTGCTGGGCAGCGTGTGCAGGACGGCGGCTCTGGCCCCAGGGATGGGTGGCAGGGGGTGGGCCGGCCCGGTGACGAGTGGGTGGTGGATGGTCTGGAAGACTGGGAGGGATGAGCCACTGGAGTGACGGCGTGGCCTGTGGGTGGTCTGGCCTGCCTGGCAAGCCCACCTCCCCATCAAGAGCCCAGGTCTGGAGCTGTAGGGCCAGGCTCAAGGCTTGCCCATCGGGTAGTCATCGTGGCTGTGGGGACATAACAAAGGGGCTTTTTCTGGTGTTCCCGGGCACAGGGCCGTCCTCCTCCTGACTGCCCCAGGCCCGCAGCTCGGTGGAGTCACACTGTCCTTGCTCACACACTCCAGGGACCCCCGAAGGAAGCCCAAGGCTGTGATGGAATCCAGGGCCCAGCGTGACCCCCCAGGTCTCGGCCTGCCCTCTCCAGCAGGTCCCAGCCCAGGTGCACCTGGCGTCTCTGTTGTCCACACACAACTTTGTCCCTTCCTTGGAGCAGCTGGCATCGGCGGCTTTTATCCAGGTTTACTTAATAAACGCGTCGAGTGGCTCATAGTGAAAACCGCCTCATTTACAGAGCCCTTCCTCTCTCTGGGCCTGGGCCTCCCTTTCCAGGCAGCTTTGCCCTCGAGCATTACAGGGACCCTGTGTGGTGCTGAATGGTGAGCCCCCCAAGCCTATGTCCATGTTCCCGCTCCTGGAACCTGCCAATGTGACCTTAGTTGGAAAAACGGTCTTTGCAGATATAATTGAACTAAATCTCTGGGTGAGAGCAGGCGGGGCCTCCATGGCTCCGTCGTGGGGAGGGCGCTGGGCCACCCTGTGAAGCCTCTCTAGGTCTCTGGTCTCCTCCTCCCATGGCCCCCCGCGTCCCCACCCTCCGTGGAGGTTACCGCCCCTGCCGGGCCCCTCTCCTTCCCAGGCCTCTCCGGCCCTTCCGATAGCTCCACAGACCTCGTGTCATGTGCCACACCCTGTCCCCCACGAACTGTCTCTCGGGATGGAGACTGCATTTTATCATCAGGATCCCTGGTGACTGGCCCTGGGCCTGCAGGTGGACTTCAAGGGCCTGAGCAAGAGGACAAGCTGTTGGACGGAGGCCCGTGGCCGGGGTGCGGCTGGTGTCAGGAAGCAGCAGGCCCCTCCCCTCTGCTGGCCTCTGCCATCTGCAGGCCACGGGTGGCCTTGCCTTCCCCCAACACAGCCCCAAAGACGCCAAGGCTTCCCTGGAAATGCCCTTCCCTGACCAGGGCCCTTCTTGGCCCAGATGGCAGATGCCCGGGGACTGCAGGGCAGATGGCAGTTGCCATTTCTGGACAGGAATAGGGGAGGAGTGGGGGTGGGGGCAGCAGACCATCAGGCTTCGCATTGAGCTGTAAGCGGGACCCCTCGCCCTGGGCTCCCTGTGCCTGGTAGCCTCTCTCGGGGAGGGTCTCTGCCCCAGCTAGACCCTGGATGAAGACAGGAGTGAGACCCCCTGGGGGGCACCGAGGGTCCCCACAGATGGGCTGAGAAGGAGCCAGACGCTCCTGTGAGGCAGATGGGACCACCAGGACCCTGTGGCAATACCTGTCTCAGTTAAACACTTCCTCCATGTCAGGCCTGGTCCCACCAGCATTTCGCTTGAGCTGTTAGCCTCACCTGAAGCAGACAGGGGCAGGCTAGGGCTCAGAGACACACAGTGACTTACTCGGGGTCACACAGCAGAAAAGAAACTGGAACACTGTGTGCTGAGCTCCCCAGCCTGGGCTCCTTAAGAAAACACCATCTATGCTCAGAATGGCCAACAGGTCCCACTGAGGGACACATTCCATCCCACCGGGGCTGGCACTCAAATTTGCGGAGGAATCCCCCTGCCCCAGAGATGGGAAGCTGAGACAACTTCCTAGCCCAGGCTCCCCCATTTCCCACCCACTGGAGCAGGAGTGGAGCAGGCCACTGTCCCCAGAGCTCTAGCCTCCCTTAGTGGCCGGCCTCCCTCTGCGCTCACCCTGTGTGAACAGAGTCCTAGAAGGGAAGGGGGAAGAACCAGAAAAGAGAGCTCCTTGGAGACTTTTTATTGACTCTTCTCTGGAAGTTCTCGCTGGGCCTGCGGCGGGCACCCCTCCTGGGTGTCGGGTGGGTTAGGAGTGCGTCTACTTGGCCTCGGGACTCTGCGGGGCCTCCGGGTTGTCCTCGCTGCCCTCCTCCTGCCTCTCGGGCTCCATCAGCAGCAGCTTCCCCTGCACTGGTAGCTGCTCCTCCTCCTCCTCTTCCTCTTCCTCCTCCTCCTCCTCCTCCTCCTCCTCTTCCTCGCCCTCTGATGACAGGGAGAAGTTATCCTGGCTCACGCAGGCCACCAGCTTCTTCATGGACGACTCGTGGCCCCGGCTGTGGCCCGTGCTCTGGCCAGTGCTGTGGCCCGTGCTGAGCTTGGCGCATCGGGAACCCATTGCCCACTTTGCCTGTCTCTCTGGACTAGGGAGGGAGGCAGCTGGGGGCCGGAGGGGCTGTGAGGCGGAGCAGGGCGCTGACATCACAAAGGGGCCCTGGAGCCCACGCCCACCCAGCACCTGAGGCAGAGCGGGCAGCTGGCTGAGCCCCGGCCACCAGCAGCTCCTGAGGCCTGTGGGGCTGGGAGGAGGTCTGTCCAGTGCCGCCATGGCTTGTGGGCTGCCCCTCCACCTGGCTTCATTGACCTGGACACTTGCCCTTTTAGTGAGCACTGGGGGTGGAGTTTCTAGAGGCCCGGAGTGCCCAGAGAGGCTGCCGGTTGTGGAGATGGGGCAGAAGGTGGCTGCCTTCAGACAAGCAGCAGGGAGGCATCCTTCCCTGGGGCTGGGAGCGCTGGGCTTCTTGACCTGCTTACACTCAGCAGTGACTCATTGAACCGTGTGCTTCAGATCGTACCTCCGTAAAACCACACCCCGTCACAGGGCCGGGTGTGGCTCTGCCCTGGGCACAGTTCCCAGCACACACACAAACCCCTCCTGAGAGTGTGGCCCTCCAACATCTTCAAAGGCGGCAGCTCCCGAGCTTTTGGGGGGTCGCAGGTCCCTGTGGACATGAGAGAACTGCCCGATGGCGGTGCGACTCACCCTACTCATGCCCACACCCGTCGGTTTCACGCGGAGTGCCGTGGGAGGAGTTAGGACCACTCTGGGAAGGGGAACCGGCCATTTTCTAATGCCAGGGATCCATTTGAATCGGATCTTGCCAGCGGGTGTGGGCCTGCACCTGTAATGCCAGCTACTAGGGAGGCTGAGGCAGGAGGACCTCAAGTTCAAGGCTAGCCTGGGCAACTTAGACTCTAGCCCAGTGGTAGAGTGTGCGCCCAGTGTACAAGAAGTAGGCCAGTGGTAGAGTGTGCGCCCAGTGTACAAGAAGCCCTGGGTTCTACCCCAGCACTGATAAAATCTTTATGACAAGATATGTCCACCTCCTAATCTGAGAGCCAGTGACAGTTACTAAGGGTCAGTTATCCAGATGGGCAATTGTCCCTCTAACAGGGCAGATTTCAGACATGTGATGGGCACATAGATTCCCAGCAGAGCCACAGGCCTCGCCCAGCCCTGCGGTGTATTCTGCCTCGTGCTTGCTGGAGCACACCAGACCTGCCTCCCACCTCAGGGCTCTCGCAGCCCCCCACGCACGTCATCCAGCCAGCCAGTGTTTAGGCTGTGCTACACAGTGGCCCTGTAGTCACCCCTTTGCATGGAGTGGGTAAGGTTCTTGAGGTTCAGTTCCTGGCTTCAAAGACCCCCAGGGAGGTGGTCTTTGGCACCATCAAGGGCCATGTGACACAGGAAAGGACAGCCACCCCGCGGGAAGGCCAGGTTCGCCCTGATGTGCAAAGGAGAGCCAGCAGGCCAGGGCTTCGCATCAGTCTTTATTTGGCAGGTGACTGCTCGTTGCTCAGGTCTCGTGGGCTCCTAGGCAGCTCGGGGCTCGGGCAGCCAGCACAGGAGGGGTATTAGGGCCTCGAAGGGCGTTCCTTGGGAAGGTGACGGCTTCCCGCAGGGCTCGCAGGCCCAGGAAGGGTTAGTAGTATCTCCTGCATCTCCTCCTCCTCCTGGTTCTTCTGCAGCCTTTTGGAAAGAACAGAAAGTTCTGGGAACTCTGGGTGGGGTGCCGCCCCCCCCCCCGCCGCCCTCCCCAGGTGCAGCATCCCCAGCCCTGCGGGTGCCCAGCTGGGTGGTGGGCAGGACGCACCTCGGTGCCGCCTGCACCTGCACCGGCACCTGCACCTGTGGTGCCTCCTGTGCCTCCGGCAGGACCTGCGGCGGCGCCGGTGGATCCGGTGCAGCCTGCGCCTGGAGCAGCGCCTGCGCCTATGGTGATGGCGGCCTCTCTGCGTCCTCCCGTAGACCTCGGCGGGCTCCCGGGTCAGCTCCTGCTCCTGCTCCTGCTCCTCGCATCCGTCGTCCTGCCGGGACCCCTGCTGCGGGCGCTCGCTGGGGCTCCTCACGCGGTATCGGACCATGGTGTTGGCAGATCAGGGGCAACTGGGCTGAGGCTGCAGCTGGCCGTGGCGGGAGGAGGGCTCAGGCCGCCCGCTGTTGGTGTTGGTGTTGGTCTGCTCTGCAGGGTCTCCGGGGGCTCCTATATAAAGGGGCCCCCACTATGACCTGGCAGCCCTGCCCAGCCCCCTCTGTGAGGGCGACTCAGGGCAGGGCCACTGCCTGGCACATCTGGGGGGCAGGGCCAGGAGGCCCCTTGCCTGGCCTGTAGCGTGTGTCCCCTGGAGCAAGTGGACCCTCAGGTCATAAAAGAACCAGGGCTTTTTCTGTCCCACTCCAGCCTCATCCTGCCGAGTGGCAGAGACCATCCGGAGCCCGTCCCCGCTCTCCGTGCTTGCCACACTCAGGCTTGAGGGCCCACTGTTGGCAGTGACGTGGCTGCACCATAGCCCACGGTCGTCCAGCCGCCGCTGCGTGCCGGGGCGGCCGGCCACCTCCGTTCCCTGACCCCCTGGATTTCCACGAGCTCCACGCCCCCCTTCTTTTCCTTTTTCCTCCCTAAATTCCACATATGAGACGGCATGCGACCCTTGACCTTCTGAGTTTGGCTTACTGATATCACCGTCTGGAAGGCAACGTCTATTGTCCACTGTCCTGCGAATGACCTCACTTTATAAGTCCTTCTGGCTGAATGAGACTGTATGGACCACACTTTCTGTACCCACTCATCCACTAATGGACACCCAGGCTGGTTCCATAGTTCGGCTATCGTGAATTGTGCTGCTATAAACATGGGTCTGCGTGTGTCACTGTAGTGTGATGGCTTTAATTCTTTAGAATAAACACTGAGGAGTGGTATGGCTGGGTCCTATGGTCATTGCAGGCCTGGTCTTTTGAGGACCCTCTATACTGATGTCCATATTGGTTGTACTAATTACACTCCCAACAACAGCAGGAAAGTGTTTCTTTTTCCTCACATCCTCTCTAGAGTTCATTATTGTTATTTTATTTACTTATTTATTTTGGGGGGTACCAGGGGTTGAACTCAGGGGCACTCGACCACTGAGCCACACCTCCAGCCCTATTTTGTGTTTTATGTAGAGACAGGATCTCACTGAGTTGCTTAGGGCCTCGCCATTGCTGAGGCTGGCTTTGAACTCATGATCCTCCTTTCTCAGCCTCCTGGGGATTGTTATTATTCTTGATGGCTGCCATTCTGACTGGAGTGAGATGAAATCACAGTGCAGTTTTGATTTACATTTCCCTAGTTGCTAATAATGCTGAACATTTTTTCCTGTATTTGTTGATCATTTGTATTTCTTCTTTTGAAAAGTGTCTGTTTAATCCACTTTGTTGCAATTTTGGTGTAAAGTTTTTTGAGTTCTTTTTATGTTCTAGATATTAAGCCTTTGTCAGAGGAGCACCTAGTAGAGAATCTCTCCCATTCTGTAGTTTCTCTCATCACATTCCTAGTTGTGTCCTTTGCAATATTTTTATTTATTTTTTATTTTTTATTTTTGGTACCAGGAATTGAACTCGGCCACTGAGCCACCTCCCTAGCCCTATTTTGTGTTTTATGTAGAGACAGGGTCTCACTGAGTTGCTTAGCGCCTCGCCGTTGCTGAGGCTGGCTTTGAACTCTCAATCCTCCTGTCTCAGCCTCCCAAAGTGCTGTGATTACAGGTGTGCGCCACCGTGCCTGGCAGAAGCTTTTTAATTTGGTGCCATCCCATTTGTTAACTCTAGGCGTGATTTCTGGAGCTTAAGGGTAGGGAGGATGGAGTGGACAGCACCATGCCCTCCCCCACAGGTCTCTGCGTCCTGATCTCTGACCCTGGACCTGCCACCCTACATGGCAAAAGGACTGCAGATGTGGTTGACCCCGAGATCTTGAGATGGGGAGATGACCCTGGATTGCCTGCAAGAGCCCAGTGCAGTCACTGAGGCCTTTCTAAGACAGAAGGGGGAGGCAGGAAGGTCGTGGAAGAGGCTGCAGATAACGTACCACCAGCTGATGAAGGGCCAGGAGCCAGGAATGCAGGCGGCCTCTGGCCACCGGGAAAGGCAAGGAGAGGGATCGTCCCCAAACCTCCAGGAGCCAGCTCAGCCGGCACGGTGCTGCTTTCCCCCTTGAAGTCCTGTTCTGGAGTTTTCTCTGTCTCTATTTCTTCAGATACCGGGGCTTGAACTCAGGGGTGCTCTGCCACGGAGCTACATCCTCAGCCTGCTTTAGGTTTTCTTTTGAAACCGGGTCTTGCTAGGTTGCCCAGACTGCCTTTGAACTTGCGATCCTCCTGCCTCAGCCTTCCAAGTTACTGGGATCACAGAGACTGTGCCCGGCTCTGTTTTGGACCTCTGACCTGCAGGACTGTAGGATAATAAACTTGTGTTGTTCAAACTATGGACTTTGCGGCCATCTGTTATGGCAGCGATGAGAAGGGAATGATCGGAGGGCTCAATCCGGAAGCCTGGCCAGGGGAGGGGCCCGTCCCCTTGGTGTTTATATGCCACCCCCTTTGCAGGGAGAAGGAAACTTCATCAGTGGCCCTCACCCTCCCTGGGGTTAAAACCACGAGTGACCAGGGCTTACCCCAGGTCCTGCTCCCTTCCAATCTCCATGGATCAAGATAGAAGGAAACCTGCTGTCCCCCCGGGGTTGGGATGCTGTAGCTGACATGTCGGGGTCACGAGAGCACCACATGGCTCCCTGCAAGTCTTCCAAAGCAGCCTGGCCGAGGCTGCCGGGCAGGGTTGGCAGGAAGACCGGCACACAGGGGGCTCATAAGCCAGGTGCCAGGCAGGCCTGTCCTTTAGGGGACTGGGTCTTAAGAGTTCTGGTCACCCTGGGGTTTACACTGGTGCCAAGAAACTATCGCGACCCAGGCGCGTGGGGGGGTCTGAGTGCTGGGCATTCCCAGCCTGTGACAGGACCTGTCAGACCAAGTCCAAGTCCAGGAGTTCTTAGGTCCCGGTTTCCAACCACCTGTGGTCACCTCCGTGTCTCATTTGCTGTGAAAATGCCGGCATAGGCAGTGTCCCCAGCCGGATGTGCACCCGGGCAGTGCGAGCGGGCAGCCCCATTTCTTGGGAAAGTTTTACCTCCTTCACGGCGCCTTTGAGGACCGCGTGCGCGAAGTGCAGTCTGCTAACCAGCCACCTGGACAAGTTGTCCTTGTACCCGACCAGGGATGAAAACTTACCTAGAGGGCCACTGCCAAGGGACTGACTTGGTGACCCTCCACAGAAGCCCTCTTTTGAAGAGTGGAAGTTTCAGCTCTGGACTGCAGCACACCCACGGGGCACTGTGAGGTCACGTGCGGGGGTCGCTGGTGACCAACCCAGGGCCCCCATCCCATCCCGGGGCTCCCACCTTGAGCTCGAGCTGTCAATTCAGCTAGCAGGGGGGCCCCACGACACCCTCAGGAGGAAGCCCTGAGGTGTGTTCACCAAGCCCTGTGGTACACACACTCCCGCGGGGGCTCATTTCAAGTCCCCGCACATGCTCCCAGTACCCAGGGGCCCTCACAGGTGCCATGACCTTGCTCCAGAGCCACTGGGTTGGCCTGTCAAGGTGGTCTAGGGAGGCAGATGGCACGGGGATTCCTCAGTGCTGACAGTAGAGAACAAAGCCCCTGCGACCGTCACTCACACTCACGCCACCCTCCACACTCCCCCTCCCCCGCTCCCCCCCCCGTCCCCCACTCCCCCTCCCCCGCTCCCCCTCCCCCGCTCCCCCTCCCCCCTGCTCCCTCTCAAGGACAACGAGACATTGGATGGGATGATTTTTCAACATTTATTGACAGGCGGCATTGTTCCTTAGCAGGCTCCTGTTTTCATTGAATGATGACACTTTCAAGATGTGGCAAGAGGGTCTTGAAGTCTGGTAAAATTCTCGGGCAGGAGTTGGGTGGACTTGCTACTTTGCGCTTCTTAGTATCTTCTACACCTTAGGGTGTACGTGCGGCGGCAGCACCCTAGGGAGGGACAGAGGCGTTGAGGGAAGGCTGGGCCCCGGCCCCCCACCCCGGGATGCACCCTTACTTCTGGCTCTCCGCCTCCGACAGCATCGCCTCCTTCGTCTGCGACATCTTCGTCTCCGGCGGCGGCATCTGCTCCGGCTGTGTGCGCGGCAACATATGTATCGGGCCATGGTGCTGAGTGGACTTGGCTTACGCTGGGCTCAGAGCAGGGAGCACCACCTTGGTTGAGCCAGCCAACCTGTGAGCAGGTGGAACTTCGTGGGCTGTGAGCCAGGGCCCCAGGCCTGCTGCTCTTATAGACCCAGGGCCCCCTCCAGGCATTGTGAGGTCAGAGAGGCCGCCACCTCACCAGCCATGGCCAGGGCACCTGCATCACGTCCATATATGGGCATGTGAGGGGAGGGCAGCCCCCCCAGGGGTCTGCGTGTCACAGACACAAGGACCCAGGGTGCATAAGGGCAGCCTCTGCTCCTCGTTCATGTACAAAGTAGTACTGAGTCTCCACTGGGGCCGGTTCTGGGGTCCAGGGATGAAGGACACAGGCTTTCTCCTGCCTCCTGGACTGTGACCTGCCCAGGGGAGGCAGGAGGGAGATACATGCATGAAGGGGAACCCTGGGTGCTTGGGAGGCCACCTGTGGGGGAGCTGGGCCCCTGCTGTAGCGCTAGGGAAGCCCCATGAGGGAGGACTAGAGAATGAGCCCCCAGCACAGCTGACTCCAGGGTGACCTGGTGGGAGTGGCTGCTTCGTGGGCACAGGGTCTTCTGAGCTGATAGAGGTGTCTGGGAACTAGAGGGGGTGGGCACAGCCCTGGGGGAGCACTGATTGCCACTGAGCCGTGTGGTTGGAAATGTGGAGTTGACCTCATGGGGATTTCACCTCCGCTGAGAAGAGTAAAGGCTCAGAGGCCAAAAGGTGTGCGGCAGGTGCGGGGAACCCGAACAATGGGCAAGGACAGAGTGTCACCTGCCCCTCCAGCTTCGTCAGAGGTTTCCCTCGTCCCCCTGAGCTGCCGGGGTGCAAGGGTAGCAGCTGAGCGTAGGGTTTGTCAGCTTGTAACAGAAAACCAGAACAGTGACGCAGAGACTCGGGTGTGTTCCCTGAGAAGTTGGAGGCCGCCAGGATGGGGCACAGTGCGCGCGTATGTTGGGGGCGGGGGTGGCAGAGAGATTGCAGCTGCCATCAGGTGATTCTGAAGGTGTCCTGGGTAAAGAGGGAGCAGGGGAGGGCCAGAGGGCAGCTGGACAGCCACTCGGTTTCTGGTGGCAAAGCCTGTAATCCTAAGTACTTGGGAGGCTCAGGCAGGAGGATGGTGAGTTTGAGAGCAGCCTTGGCAGCTTAGTGAGACCCTGTATCAGAATAAAAAGGGAAAAGGGTTAGGATGTAGCTCAGTGGAAAGCACCCATGGGTTCAAAGCCACGACCACACAAGGGGAAAAAAAGAAAGAAAAGGAGAGGAAAGGAAGAGGAGGAGGAAGGCCACCCAGGGCTGGCGCGAGACGTCCACCCCTATCAAAGACCCAGGCTTCTTTGATCCTTCAGCTTTGCCTTTAGCAAGTGCCTTTCATCCTCAGAGTTGTCTTATATTCCAAGATCAGGGCCGCCCAGCACTGCCCAAAGTTCCCAGCCCAGGGACGGAGTAGGGACTGAAATCCAGCCTGCAGTTGGCTTGCCAAGCAGGCCATATGCCTGTTGGGGACACCTCTACCCATGGGGGCTTTGTCTAATTCAGCTGCTCACAGTCAAAATCTTTTTTTAAGTTGGAAGGTACGCTGAGGCTAGCCTCAGCCCCACCGGAAGCTCGGCATGCCACTGTCCAAGCAGGGAGGAGGAGGAGTGGGGCAAGGAGTCCTTCCAGCAACTCCCTCGGGGCCTTTTCAGGTCATTCTGACCCTGGGATAAAGTGAGGTCTGAGGAAGGAGAGGGGACACCGGGTAGGCAGTTAGTACTCCTTGCCCCCACCCACAGCAGGGGGGAAGCTGGAAACTTGAACCTGAAGTCCACTACCTACCAAGGGGGCTGTGCTGGCCCATGGTAGGGGAGCAGCCTATGTTCCTTTGCTGAGTTATGTCTAGATCCAGTGGAGTCATTGTCCTGGTCCTCTCACACATGACACTTTTCCTTATTGTTTTTATTTATTTATTTTATTCTTAAAATTTTATTTATTTATTTATTTAATTTTTCTGGTGCCTGGGATTGAACTCAGGGGCACTCGACCACTGAGCCACATCCCCAGCCCTATTTTGTGTTTATGTAGAGACAGGGTCTCACTGAGTTGCTTAGCGCCTCGCCGTTGCTGAGGCTGGCTTTGAACTCACGATCCTCCTGTCTCAGCCTCCCAAAGTGCTGGGATTACAGGCTGTGCCACCGCGCCCAGCTTCCTCGTTGTTTCTATAGAGCTGAGGATGGAACCCAGGGCCTCTGCTCTACCGGGCAGAGCTCTACCACGGAGCCGCACCCCAGTCCTGTGGTACTTTCCAAAAGGTAACTAACCCACAGGGGCTCAGAGGAGCCCCGGAGGCCATGGGGGTTAATACCTGCCCTGCGTGAGGACAAGGACTTGAGACTGGCAGATCACTTGAGTAAGTGCTCACTCTGCATTTTACTGAGCAGTGTACTGTCCTCGGCCCTGGGGACACAGCACCAGCAGGAGTGCGGGGCACTCCTGTCCCCGGGAGCTTCCCAGGTGGGCAGGTGTGGGCAGGTGAGCAGATAAGCGAGCAAGACTTGGACATCGACCACCAACCTGTGTAGAACAGGTGAGTGTGGCTGATGTCCGGAGGGCGCCTCGCGTGCCTGGGACATGACTGAGGAGGTGACACTTTTTGGTTTTGCTTTTTTAAAGTTTAACTTTTAGAACAGGTAACTAGATACACAGCATTTCAGCAGCAAGTGCTTTGTGTGGCGCTCAGTGGCCTCGGGCACACGCTCAGGGGGCAGACGCGTGGCTGGATTTTAAATGATTAAAAAATAACGTTCCATCCTAAACACGATGTTGCCATTTGAATGTTTCTATCAATGAGTGATGTTTATTTCTCTTGTATAACTAAATGGAAATCATCGTTTGGAATTTAGGAAGAGCCAGATTTTACCGTTAAGCACCAGGAAGCTTTGTTAAAATCAACTTAAGGCAACCAACTTATGGCATATTGATCTGAGTTAAACACAAAGTGTACTTAAAATTGCTTCTCTAGAAATGAAAAAAATGACAGAATAACATTTTAAATTCCTAAAAACGTTCAAGAGATCACATGTGTGTCAAAGAGGTTGGAAACATTATTCTTCAGGGGCTTCAGGATCTCCCGGCCTCAGAGTTGAGAAGGTGACATTAAAAGGGAGGGCGCCGTGGTGGCACCTGCCCTCCCAGGTGGCTCTGCCTACACAGCTGTTCTGGGGACCCATTTACCAGCTTCCACCAGGTCCTGGGTGTCACGTCTTGGCATTGGGCAGAAGGACGGGAGCGGTGAGGCTCGTCCATTTCCTAACTGCCTTGGCCTTCAGGTGACACTTCTGTACCCACCCCACATGACCCCCACAGCCAAGTCCTGGCTTGATGTCCTATTGCAGAGGGGACGGTGACTCTGGTGGACTTGTTACCAAGTGCCAAGAGGAGCACAAGATGGCTGGGGACTCGGGCTGGCAGGGAGCCAGTACCGGGGGCCTGGGAGGCTGCTCTGAATGACAGGCCACCTACCCCCTGGGGAGGGTGACCCTGGGTCGGAAGACTCATTAATGGGACGGCAAGCGCAGGGCCCTGGGGACAGGAGAAGCTTGGGACCTGAGATGGCTGCTTTGGCTACAGAGGAGGAAGCGAGGCTTGGCCCCGCAGACTAAGAGGGGACACAGGGTTAACCGTGGACCCCTGGGACCTGTGGGGCGCACAGGAGGGGCGGCCCTGGTGCTGAGAGACCAGCGGCGGGCCTCATGTGGGTGGCCAAGCCTCTGGTCCTCTCTGGAGAGTCAGGCGCGGTGCCCTGACTGGCCAGCACTCGCCACTGATGTTTGTTGCCCCCACTCCAGGAGAGGGACTTCCTCGGGTCCAGAGTGGCTGTCCTAGTGCTGAGATGTCACCCAGCATGAGAAGCTGCCCTGTGGTGGCCGATGGGTGCTTGGTGTGACAGCCTCCTCTCACGGTCCTCCTCCCAGTCTGGCACTCTGGGATGGGATTTCTAAATGGACACACCCGCTGGTCTCCCAGTCCTGGTGGGTACGGACAAGCAGCAGGGTACGGTCACCAGGATCCCTGTCAACTTCCCCAAGCCCAATCCCAAGCAGACCCTCGCTCTGCCCCAAGGCTCTGGCTGGGCGGTCCCGTGGCGGGTCCAGACCTCTCCTGGGACCCACCCCCACATCTGTGATGTCACAGTAGCCACCCACATGGCCGCCTGGCTCCAGGAGAGTCACCAGAGAGGGAAAGACAGGTGGGGTACAGGTGCCCCTCTGCCTTCCGGAAGAGCGAGGGCAGATATTTCTCAGATGACGAGAGGACACTTGGTTTCAAATGTGCCCTGGTCCCCCTCCCGTAGCCAGGGCTGTCCCTCCTGGAGGCGTGGGCAGGGGGGCGCTGGAGCACGTGCCCAGGCCGTGGAACAGGGGACAGGCACCCAGAGAAGCCCTGGGGAGTGGCGAGGGCCCATAGCGGGAGGCTCACAGTCACCAACACCCAGCAAGTCACGAGGATGCACGGCATCGTGCACATTTGTGAAATTCTGGAATCATCCACACGCAGCGGGAGGGGAGGTCTGGAATGGTGCACGTGGGCTCTGAAAGTGTTCCCTGGGTAAGAGGGCACGTCACTGAAGGTTGACGCTATTCCATACTCTCGAAGCAAATGGGAAACAGTGGTCCCCATGGCCACTTCTGAGCACCCGCTGCGTGCCCCGTCCCCTCTGGGAGGGCAGGTTCTCCCTCTAATAAAACCTCCTCCTGGGAAAGAGGCCGAGTCAGCCTGGCGCTGCCCAGACCTGTCCCCCAGTTTCCCTGGGGCACCATCTCGTGGGACGATCGTCATGACCCAGAAACCAACGTCAGCATCTTGCTGTTGACAAGCTCTGGACTCCGGGTTTGGCCAGTTGTGCTGCCAATGCCCACTTCCCACCCCTGGGTCCACCCCGGGCACCGTGCCCTCTGCCCCTCACCATGGGGTTAGCGTCTCATGGGAGGGTGGCGCTGGTCACCAGAGTCCAACGCCCTCCTCCCGCCTCCCCCACCCCCACCCCTTTGCTCCACAATCCCAGGCCTCTCTGGCTGTCCTGGGCCAGGACTCCCCTCTGTCCAGAGTCACCTCCAGGTGGAAGGCTGCCGGCCAGTAGCTGTGTGAGTCTCCGCTGGGATTTGTCTGGATGAGACTGGGCTGTGCAGGGACCTCAGGGGCAGTGCCCTCGGATGCAGCCGAGGCTGCACCTCCAGCTTCTCCACCCCAGAGATGCTTCTCTCCCCGTGACTCTGTCTCTCTGGAAGGGATCAAGTGGCAGGCCACCCCAAGCGGGGAGTATGAGGCTTCACCTCCTGGGACAGATGTCTGTGCCAGCTGTTGGCATCCCCAGCGCTGGAGGTGTCCCTGGCACATCATCATGGACTCACGGAAGATCCGTATTGGGTTATGATCTAATGTGACTCTGTGTTGTTGCTGGAATCCTTTGGCCCTGACATCAGGGATTCAGAGCGGGCTGCCGCACCCCGGGACGCACCCCAGCACTATGCGCCTTCTGACATACAGTGCTCCAGGCCCATCCCGCCTACCTCCCGGGCTCTGGTTCCTTTGATGGAGACGGGGTTAGAGGCCAAGGCCTGGGCATGGGGGTGCCGGGGCTCTGGCCGTGGCTGCCCCCGGTCCTCCTGGCTGACAGAGCTGGGGAGGCCTGAGTCTATGCACATGTGCAGGTGCCTGTGCGTATTTCTGTACGTTAACTGCCTGCATGGTAGCCAGCTGGGTGCGTGACCAGTGTTCCAGGGCTGTCATTGAAGGCCCCGTGAGCAGAGCCAAGCCCCCTGCCCACAGGGCGGTGTCGGCAGTAGCTGGCAGCACCGGGCACAGTAGCAAGGAAATGGAAGTGTGTGCTGAGAGAAGACCTAGGTGGGGTCAGGACGAGTGGACCATGAGGAGCTGGCTGGGGGGAGCCTGGGTGCAGGGAAATGAGGCAGGCTTGATAGACAGAGGCGACATTCGGGCAGATCCCGAAGGCAGAGGCGTCAGTCCTGAGGCCATCGGGGAAGAGTGGCCCAGGGAGGGGAACAGACGTGCAAAGGCCCTGGGGTGGGATGCTTCCGTGTGGGCAAGGAACAGTGAGGAGGCCCATTGGCTGGAGCAGAGGTAGGGCTGGCAGAGATGAGGTCACAGAGGTGGCACCCAGCAGCATGGATGCTTGGTCAGGGCTGGCAGTGTGAGGAGAGGCTTGGTCACACGACGAACCCGTGTGGATATGCTACCAGCGACATAGCTCGTGGTTTATATCAGGGCTCGGGCTTGGTGTCGGCCATTCTGTGGGTTTTGACAGACGCGTAAGTTCACGTGTGCGGTGTGATAATATCGGGGAGATAAGATCAGGGGAGATTCATCACCTAACGGTGCCTGCCTGCACCTGCTGGCGCCCCGATCTCTTCACTGCCTCGTCAGGGCGGCTTCTCCAGAACC
The DNA here is from genome assembly GCA_028644305.1 of Xerus rutilus. Lineage (NCBI taxonomy): Eukaryota > Metazoa > Chordata > Mammalia > Rodentia > Sciuridae > Xerus > Xerus rutilus. Next base: position 27,486,288 of record CM053415.1, on the reverse strand, counting down.
CACACTTGTTCTTCCATCAACGCCCAGGCCCGACGCTGTGGACGTGGCCACCCTTCCTTCCCAGTAGGTGTGGGGCTGGGGTGGGGCCTCTCCTAACCTGTGCGTCCTGTGAGTCCGTTTGATGGAGCGTGTCCTCCAGCGGCCACTCGGTTACACAGCATCCTGTCCCCGCCCGGTGGCTAGAAGCCCCTCTTTACTCCTCTCTGGTCTCACGCCCCCTCCCCCTCCGTCCCTGGACATCGTTACCAGTCTGTTCCGGGTCCATCCTCATAGACACGTTTGTGTCCTCAGCAGCACGAGCACTGCCTGGGGTCTGAAAGCTTCGTGTCCCCCAGCCGTGAGAACAGTTTGGGCTGTTGGAATCTCTGGCTGCATCACGCTGTGCGTACCCGGCGCTTGCTTTGCCAGCTGAGTGCTGTGTGTGAGGGTCCCCGTGGGCACTGGGGGGGAGGAGCAGGCGACGGGGAGGAGGCTTTCCTCTGCATGGCTGCGTAGTACTCCACACACGGATTCTTGCTGACTGACATCTTTGCTTCCTCTGCATTATAAACAGGGCTGTGGTGACCGGCTTCGGGACAGTGCCCAAGGATTCCTCCAGCACACGTTGGTGGACTAGTAGCTCTCACATCTCAGCACACGTAGAATCTCCTGGAAGGTATGTAAAAGCAGGAGGATCTGTCCATGTCCCCACCTTGCTTGGTGGAGTGACCAGCAAGCCTGGGAGGCCTGCCCAGGTGAAGAGTGCCACGCTACAGTCCTGCCTGTGCCCTGTGCCCCGGGAGACCCCTGGCTGGAGGGGTGTGTGCTGTGTTCACACTGCCAGCCCCGGGGGCGGGGGGGACTCCCAATGTGGCCCCAATGTGGCTCCCAATGTGGCCTCCACAATTGGAGGGGCAAATTGGACTTGTCCATTTCTGGGATCCAGGTGGGGGCGGGGAAAGGCAAGGAGTTCTGAAGGGCCCGGTTCAGATCCTCATCCAACCCGCATTCCGCCGGCGTCGACCAGGGGCCAGCACTGTGCTGGTGCTGGAGAGAGCGGGGACCCAGACCCTCCCAGGCACCCCAACCCTAAGTGGAGACCCGCGGCTAGCGGGGACGCACACAGGAAGAGGGAAGGACTCCCAGGTGGGCAAAAAAGGGGAAAAGCCAGGGGGTGCCCAGAGACCTCTGTGATAGCTGTCACTCAAGCTAACTCCCAGGGCGGACAGGAGCTGGCAGGGTGGAGATGGGGAGAGGGGACGGGGAGTGGATCAGCAGGGCGAGTGCCCTGAAGAATGTGGGGGTTCAGAGGGAGCCAGAGAGAACCACCAGGCTGCCACACTGAGAGAGTGTGGCCCAGGTGGCCCAGGGCCAAGGACAGGTTGTCTGTCCCTTCTCTCATCTCCTGCCATCCCAAGGGGAGGCAGGTCTCTTGGCTCCTTGGGTTGGGCCTGAGATGTGGAGAGTCGCCTCCCGGAACTCACACTCTGGGACCCCCACGCCGCTCACTGGGGTTGGCTCAGGCCAATCCCCTCTTCCCTCTTCCTGATCCACACCTACTTTTCTCCTGGGATCCTGAGGGCCATCTGCCATTTTTCCAGCACACCAAGGCATTCCTACCTCAGGGCCTTTGCACTAGCCATTGCCACTGTCTGGAGTTCTGGCTCCGGGCCTGGCTCTGCCAGGCTGCCTGCTTGTCATGCAAGTCTTGGGCTCCTCAGAGGCCACCTCCAGCCTCCCTGTCTGATGTTCCTCCTCCCCGTCGTCTCCAGCACACCCCTCCTCTGAGAGCCCTTGTTAGTTTCTCGCTGTCTGTTTCCCCCCGGACCCTGTGTGGGTTCCCTGCCACCTCCCTAGCCCAGTGCAGGGCCAGAGGTGCACGCCCACACGGGCTTAATAGTGGATGCTCTGTCCCCTCTCTTGCTGCCCATGGTTACAGGTCACCAGTGCCATCACCGAGGGTGATCAGGTTCCCCTCCACCCAGAGATCACCCAAAAGTGGTCGCAGACAGCTTCCCAGAGGACTGGAAGGAGGGATGGCCTGTGTCTCTGGCACTCACTACTCACATACGTGTCCAAGATGGTCCCAGCTCCTCTGCCATCTAGCTCTGCAGTTCCAGGTAAAAGCACCTGACATACGAAGAATTCTGGAAAAATCAGGTCAAACAGAGCCAACCGTCCAGTGCCCTGTGTGGACCTGCAACCTTGCTCCTTGGTATTTACCCCAGAGAAAGAGCCGGTGCCCCTGTGCCCCTGCAGAGACGCACACATCCACGCCCTTCCCACACGGTCCCGAGTGCAGGCAGGGGTGGCAGACGGGAGCACCCAGACCCCAGGACCCTGCTCGCTCCACACACGGCATGCATGACTTGGCCAACTTGTGCTGGGTGACGGGCTCGAACCATGTGACTCACTTTATATGCAATTTCAAAAACACTATTTTAAATTTATGTATAACACATAAAAGCATAGAGATGGCAACGCCCCCGGGTTCCACGGGGCGTGATCGCACCTGGGCACGTGGGTGAGGTTTTTTTGGTTTTCGTTTTTGTTTTTGGTACTAGGGATTGAACTCAGGGCCACTCGACCACTGAGCCGCATCCCCAGCCCTGTTTTGTGTTTTATGTAGAGACAGGGTCTCACTGAGTTGCTTAGCTCCTCGCCGTTGCTGAGGCTGGCTTTGAACTCGCGATTCTCCTGTCTCAACCTCCCTAAGTGCTGGGATTACAGGCATGACCACCGCGCCCACTCCATGGATGAGGTTTAAGTCAGGATAGACACGTCCACCTCAGTCATGGCTTCAGGATGGAAACACACACAGCCCTTTCATGTCACTCTCTATGTGGGTGCCGTTGAAAAACAGGCAAATCTAACTATTTATAGACTGCAGAGCAGGGGCCAGGGAACATTTGTGGCCTGGGAAGGGGCACAAGGGAACTTTCAAGAGGCTGAGCACCCTTGATCTTGATTTGGGTAGTAAATGTGTTTGCACTTAAAAAAAAAAAAATCATCAAGCCAGACACTTAAAATTGGTGCAGTGCATATATTTTACTATGTAAATATTATTCCCCAAGAAGAACTGGAGCCGTGGCCCCCGCCCCAGCACACGCACCAGAACGATAAGGCACTTGGTTGCCGGGAAAGAGAAACCAGCCACCAGCTGGGGCTCATTTGCACTTTCCCCTCCGCCAGGTCTGTGGTCTTCTGTGCAGCTGGCAGCTCCAGAGGGGGCTGGGCCCTGCAGTGCCACCGCCCACCCTCCCGGGCAGAGGAGGGGCATGAGAAGCCATGGCAGCCAGACTGGCAGCCAGACGTGGTGGCCGTGCAGCACAGACTGCCACTTGCCGGGTGTCCAGGCGCCCTCCTCTGAGGCAGACCTCTGCTGGGACTCAGTCCAGGCTGGGCCTCCATTGCCCCAATTGGCAGAAGGGGACCTGAGAGCACCTTCCTGGGCCCAGTGCGCGTGAGCGAGGATGGCGCTCCCTGCACAGACGCGGGGCTGTCCAAAAGGAGAGAGCGCGTGCGTGGGTAGGAGCCCAGCTGCGGGGAACTAAGGCTAGGCACAAGGAGCCCCACGGGTGCATTCACGTGCAAAGACCAGTATGAGGGGACAAGCCACAGTGCCACCCCGTCCCCTTTCCAAGCCGATTAGAGGAAGGGGACTGGGCTTCTGACACACCAGCGCTGGTCCTCAGGGATGGTGACAGCGCAGGCAGGTGGCAGCTTTGTGGTTACAGAAGAGCAAAGAAAAGCCAGGACTTGCCCAGGCCCCGGGCTTAGACCCTCTGGACGCCTGTTGAAGTGCAGAGCCCAGGCCCAGCCACAGGGGTCCGTGACTCTAGGAAACCTCACAGCTGTGTCTCCAAACGAGGATGGTGGCCGACACTTCCCATGTGTCTGCTGTCCACAAGAAGTCTTCAGGGTTGGCATCATTGTCCCCAACCTGAAGACAAGGAAACTGTGGCCAGCGTAGGTCTGAGACAACCCAGGGCTGGTCAAGAAGCATCCGAGCTGGCTCTCTTGTCCCCGAGGTCCTGATAGATGTCCCTGTTTTGCAGATGGACCAACCGATGCTGAGGGAGCTGGACTGACATCCCCAAGGTGAGGGCCACTGGGAAACGCAGGCCTGATTCCCCTGGCGGACTGGGTGCAAGGACGGCCGGGCCTCGTCCCCCAGGCTCTTCCTGGTGCCCTGGAGCCTGATTTCTCTAAGACCCGCAGCCTGGGAGGCTGGGCAGGCCAGGGCCTGGCCAGAGGCCGTCCTTGTCTTCTGGCTGGGATTGTGGTCGAGGACCTCAGCCCTTGGTGTCCTACTCTACTGAGCCAGGGACCAGGGAGCACCAGCGCCCTGACCACCCCACTGTGGGCTCCCCAGCCACAAACCCCAGTTTGGGGTCAAAGAACTCTGCAGAGGGAGAGAAAGGGACTGCCTGGGGCATCAGGACACTCTCCCATTCAGAATCCACTTGGTCCTTTTAAACCAGTCATCTCCTCTGGACACAGGCAAGGAAACCGAAGCCCAGAGAGACTGAAGAACCTGCCCAAGGACACACAGTAAGCAGTAGATTCGAAACCAGGCAGGCCAAGCCAGGGGTCCCCAGAAGTATTTGATCTCCCTCCCCAAATCAACATAAAACACCAGCAAGAACCCCATGCTGCCAATTGGTGGTAAATTCTACGTGTTGTCAGTTTCCTGGGTCCATGGTAACCAAGCAGGCCCGCTTGGGGGGCCTAAACAACATGTGTCCACCACTCATGGTCAAGGCCTGTGGCAGGCAGGGCTGGTTCCTCATGCAGTCTGTGGGGCAGATGCACCCACTGCCTCTCCCTTGCTTCAGGGAGCTGCAGAGACCGGGGGTCCCTTGGTCCGTGAGGCCTCACCCTCGTCTCTGCCCCGGCTCCCTGAGGACTTCTCCGCATGTCCTGCCTCCTCTTTGGGGGACTGTTGGGGTTTGCACTGCACAGCCTGAGGTGAGAGCTGAGAGGAGCACTCTGAAGCCCTCACAGCGTCTCTGTGGCCCGGGCTGCGAGGCAAACTGTGGCAGGCCCGGCTGCACCCAGGCCTCCGCTGAACCCCGGCCTCACCCCCTCGGTGCACAGGCCCTCCCAGGGTTCCCTGGGGCACCTGCAGGCCCAGGCGCGCCCCACGTGGTACACCACCTGCCTAGTCTTCCCAGCCTCCAGCCTCAGGCTTTTCTCCGCCTCTCTGGCCCCAGGGCCTCCACCTCACGGCTCTCACCCCTTGAGACACGTTTGGTGAACCACTCATTCTCTCCACCCACAGGGTGGAGAAGAGCAGGGCCCAGTCTGGGCAGCTCCTGGCTGTGCCCTCTGCGCCCACACACACTGCCCAGAGTCGAGCCTGTCACCTGCCCTGACCACCTCCTGATCCCCTCTCCCCCACCCTCCTCATCTCTTGTCTCAGTTCCTGGGTCTGAAATCCCCGGCAGCCTCAGGGCCTTTGCTGGGGGCTGTCCCCCTGCCTGGAATGTGCACCAGGGAATGGCTGACCCCTTCCTATCTGCTCAGTCCAAATGTGGCGGGCCTGCCTGCTCCAGACACAGCCCCTGGGCCTCTGCTGACCACCTCTGCCTCACAGGCAGAGCATGGACAGATGGGTGCTCGGTCCCTCCTGTATCTTGTACCCCCAGAGGCAAGGACGGCGCCTCCCTCAGTTCCACTGGTGCTGCGCAGACCTCAGGCCCAGAGAGTGACCATTCGCCATGCGAATGACATGGCGCTCTCTCTCGAAGACGCAGCTTTGTCCAGTGTTGGTCAGTGGGGCTCGATGGTGGGGAGAATCCCCTGTATGTGGTCCCCAGGAAAGTCTTTTCCTAGGGACAAGGTCCCTCAGTGTCCAACAGCTTCTCAGTGAGGATGGGTGTTACCCAAAGACTAAGCACTTGGTATTAAGCGTAATCCCGGCCTCTGTGCCTGTTAGGGACACTACACCATGAGAGGGAGAGGCTTGGGCTTGGCCATGTGGGTCTTGCAGTGCCAAGTATACAGTCAGCACCTCATTAATGCTCCTAGGCAGTCAGATCCCACTTGGGCTGCCCTGACTCTGGGATCCCAGGCTAGTGAGGTCTCCTCCTTTATTTAATACTGGGGATTGAAGCAGGGATGCCTATCACTGAGCTACACCCTAGTCCTTTTTATTTTTCATTTTGAGGCAGGTCTCACTAAGTTCTCAAAGCTGGCCTCAAACATTCAATCCTCCTGCCTCAGCCTCTTGAATGGCTGGAATTACAGGAGTGTACCACCGTGCCTGGCATGAGGCCCCTCGCTGAGCCCTGATTTCCTGGTCTGAAAAGGTCCCTGGCATCTCAAAGGAGTGAGAGCGAGAGAGCCATGTGGTTCTCAGCAGGGCAGCAAACAGATGCCTGGGGAGCGTTAGCAAACCTGGTTGCCCTGACCGCCACTAATCCCATCCCTGCACTTGGGCTGGAGTGTCAGTGTCGATATGTTCTCAAGCTCCCCAGGAATACAGTGGAATATCACTCACAACGAAAAGAAGGGACGTCCACCTGCGTACCTAACAGAGATGAGCCCTGGGCACGCCATGCCAACCAGAAGGAACCAGCCCCAAACCTCAGAGCGGATGCTGTGCTTATAGGAAGCGTCCAGAACAGAGAAAGCCAGGGGCCGAGAGCAGAGCATCGTTGGCTGGGCTGGGGAGGACTGGGGAGGGACTGGAGATGCGCGAGGTGTCTTTGGATGAGGAAGATGTTCTGAAAGCGGGTTGTGGTGCTGCTCCCCGCACTCTGCCTACGTCAAAACCAGGTTCACGTGTGGTGTGTCTCCACAAAGGTGTTCCTGTACAGATTCCCACGTGAGAAAGCTGTCAGCCCTGCTGACGACCAGAGCTGCAGGTGACTGGGGCAAAGAGGAGCCCGGGGCCCATCTGTCAGATGTGGGCTCCCGCCCTGTCCACAGCAGGGCTGCAGAGTGTCCTCCAGCCTGGCCAGGACTGAAGCTGGCTCAGACCCTCTGCCCAGACAGCTGCAGACTGAATTCTGCAGGGATATTAGGGGACTGCCAACCCCTGGGCCCTGGGGACCCTGGACACACCAAGGGAGCAGCTTTCACGGCCTGTGGCCTATGAGAACCCATCTGGAGTGAGCCAGGAGTTGGAGAGGAACAAACTAAAGTCAAACACCCCTGTTTAGTGACGCCCAGAAGCCCACGGCCCTCCTGAGGAGCCTCCATCCTCCTGAAGCAGCCGGATCCTGGGACACAACACCTCTGCCTCCGGGAAGGAGGGAGCCCTTGCGGTTTGGGATCATTTCGAGACTCCTCAGGAGGCCAGGGTCGGAGGACACTGCCTGGCTCCTAGAAGCTCTGCCCTGGGGAGCTCACAGCCCTCTCTGGGTCTGGGGAACAGTGCACAAGCCACACGGGGGTGATGAGGTGACAATAATGGCTGACGCTGACCAAAGGCCACCTCCATGCCAGGCCCCTGCTGAGGGTCATCTGTGCATCACCCCACCACCTCATAACAGGGCCCTGAGGTATCCAAGTCCCCGCCCGAGGTCCCGAGGCCAGCACCTCTGTTCGGCCTGCCCTGTGCCACCCCCTTCTTGTGGGTGAGCTATTAGGACAGAACAGTGGTGCTCAGGGGAGCACGGACAGCAGCCCACACCTATCAGCGGCGGGTGGATGAGCACAGCAGGTGCATACACGTGCTAGGGTCTGAATGTCACCCCCAAATTCATATGCTGACCCCCTAGCCCCAGAGCAGTGGTATACCAGACGTGGGCCCTTGGGAGGTGGCCAGGTCATACGGGCAGACACTCATGGGTGGAATTAGTGCCCTTATGGAAAGGCTTAGGGAACTGGCGGGTGCCTTCCATGGTATGAGCACACAGCAGGAAGAAGCTGTCTATGAACCAGGAGGTGGAGCCTGCCCAGGTGCCACACCTGTCAGCACCCTGTCTTAGCTGTCTTACCCAGAATTGTGAGGTATAAATGTCTGCTATTTATAAGCTCCCCAGTCTATGGTGTTTTGTTATTAGCAGCCCAAAGAGACTAAGATAGCATACAGTGGGATAAAAAAGAAGGGCATGCTGGGCTGGGGGTGTGGCTCCGCACCTGCCTAGCACAGAGATGCGGAGCTCCATTCCCGGCACCACCAAAACACACTTGTCAGTATACACAGGTGCGGAAATAAGTAGTTCTTGTGGCCAACAAAGTCCCCATGGGCTTTACAGATAATAAAAATGAACTGTTTAAAAAAGAAGTGAATCCTGACACTTGCCACGATAAGGGTGGACTCTGAGGACACTATGCTCAGAGAAACCAGCCAGTCACAAAAGGACTGACCCCGCGTGGTTCCACTCACATGAGCAGGTGCCAAAGGCTGGAGGAAGTGGAACCGGGCGCTTGTTTGTTAGGGGTAGAGTTTTGGTGTTGCAAGAGGGAAAGAGTTCTGGAGACTGTGAACTGCTCAACCCTGTTGTGCTCGACAGCGAAAAACAACTTAACACTGCGGAACAGCAGGCGCAGACACGGTTCAGAAGGGGAATCTTATGTGTATTTTCCTACAATTACTAGTAGTTTTGGTGGTACTGGGGATTGAATCCTGGGCAGTGAGCCTGCTGGGAAAATGCTCTACCACTGAGCCACACTACCAGCTCCTCTTATTTTTTTATTTTGATACAGGGTTTCAAGAAGTTGCAGGGGCTGGCCTTGAACCTGAGATTCTCCTGCCTCAGCCTCCCGAGTCACTGGGTTTACAGGCATGTGCTGCTGCACCAGCTACAATTCAGTATTTTTTTTCTTTTAATCAACATGGTTGTGGTCTGATATGTGTAGTAAGTGTACAAAACTTGGTGGACTCGGATGTGTGCACACACTCATGTGCCCACGAGGACTGACAGAATGGCACCAGCTGGCCCCATCCAATCAACATCTCCCCATTTCTTCAGGTCCCTGAGGTCAGATGCCACCAGCAGAGAGTCCTGCCCTGTTCTTGGACATCATGAGAGCAGAACGTGGCTGCTTCATCCTAACATCATGCGTGAGCTTCTCCAGGGCCAATGCCTGCAGGTGTGCCCGTGCGCTCTGGTTTCTCCGTCATACCCAGCTGTGTCGACCTCTGCTCCCCTTCTGGAGCCCTGAGGTGAGCTTGCACCTGTTTCCATGGAGGAGCCTCCTCGCTTCTCTTTGGCATACACTCAGGAGAGGGCTTGTGGGCTTGCAGGGCACGTGTGAGTCCAGCCTCTGATGCACCAAACAGATCCCCAAAACGCCATCCCAGCCCAGCAGCGAGCAGAGCTCTGGTTGCCCCCCGTTTCTTTTTTTCCCCCTTCTTCTTTTCCTTGAGACCGAGTCTCACTGCATCACCTAGGTTAGTCTCAGACCTGAGGGCTCAAGTGACCTTCCTGCCTCAGCCTCCCCAGTAGCCAGGACCACAGGCATGTGCCTCCACACCTGGCCTCGCTCTGGGTTTTGTCTCTCCCATTGTGTGCCTTCTGGTAGCTCTGTGTGGGCAGCTCAGGTGACCAAGGCTGGGGTCGCTCATGAAGGCCAGGCCACGGGATATGGGGTGGGGGTGAGCTCAGGTGATCTTTCATGAAGACTCCCTGGTCACGGGGCCCTGATGACCAGCTCGTGTCTAGTGAAGGACACTTATAGGGTATAGAGAGCCATCCCCACCAGTTTGCTTGAGAATGTTCTAGATGCCTTACAGTCTGTCAATGTGCTGACTGTCAGCTGACGTCACCTGGAGCCCGTGAGAAGCGCAGGCTCTCAGGTCCCACGCCAGACCTCCATGGGGTCAGGACCCCAGGGCCAAGCCCCCAGGGATGCTGGAATGTGCCACCCGTGAGGGCCACTTCCCAGAACCTCGTGGCGAGGACAGGCTCTGCCACTCCATGCTGGACCTAGCTGGCCTCGGTCTCCAGGTTTGTGCAGTGTAAGAGTCCCTGCCTCTCAGGGTGTTACCAGGGACTCTCAGAGCTAATGTTTATACTGTGCTTGAGACAGTCCTTGACATCAGCTCACACTCCATAACGGCTGTAAAATGGAAAGATAAGGTTCTGCCCCCCGGGAGGTTGGCACCAGTGTGGCGGGACACATGGTCACACATGGGTGGCACAGAACAGTCCATTCCCGTTGGAACACACCGGGAAGCTCCTGCTGTCTTCCAGGCCCTCGTCCAGGGCACAGCCCAGGTCTGATGGGGTGGCAGGGGTGATGGGGGCTGGAGGGACAGGGGCTGTCACCCTAGGACTTTCAGGGTAGGAAGGCCTCCTGGCCCCTGGCTCTGAAAGAGCCGCCGCCCCGCCCAGTCCTGTGCCCAAGGAGCCTGCTCGGCGGCCTTCCAGTCCACTTTCACTTTCTTGTTCTTGCTGCTGAGCCCCACTCCGTGCCCCAGGCATCGTGTGCCCAGTCCCAGCTGGCAGATAAGAAATGCCCCTGTATCTGCCAAGGGCAGGATCCTGGACGCCCCTGGAGGCGTGGTCAGCGCAGCTGGCTGGAGGGCAGCTGTGTGCTCACAGCTGCAGGCAGCACCAGGGCACCTGAACCCACCGGGCCTCTCTGGCTCCACTCTCCCCCACGAGGGGGACAGCGCATGTGCCCCTATGCCTGTCTATAAATAAAGATATAAAAAACGGCTGGGGATGTGGCTCAGTAGTTAAGCATCCCTGGGTTCAATCCCCAGTACAAAAAAATACACAAAGAGGCAGGGTTGGCACACGCCTGTAATCCCAGACTTGGGAACCTGAGGCAGGAGGATCACAAGTTTGAGGCCAGCTTCAGCAACTTAGCAAGACCCAAGCAACTTAGTAACAAATCAAAACACACACACACATACACACACAACGGGTGCCCGCAAAGCGCACAGCTGGGGTCTGGGCAGGGGGTGGCAGTCAACCTTGAGGAAGACAAATGCATTGGATTTCTGTTTCAATCTTCTGTGTGCATTGTGTGTGTGTGTGTGGGTGTAGCTGTGGGTGTGTGTGCTGGGGCTTGACCCAGGGATGCTCTACCACTGAGCCTTATCCCCAGCCCTTTTCTTTTCTTTTTTTGAGACAGCGTTTCTCTACGTTGCTAAGGTTCTTGCTAAATTTGCTAAATTACAGAGGCTGGCCTCAAACCTGCTCTCCTCCTGCCTCAGCCTCCCAAGTGGCTGGGATTACAGACGCGTATCACCACACCAGTGGACACTGGATTTTTTTGTTCCAAAGAAAGAAGAAAACAGCTTGCTTTGTCAACGTAGCTTGCTGGAGGACAGCCTACCATATATGCTCATTTGCTGAGAGATTCAGGTTTAAATTAATTAGGGCTCTGAAATCAAGACTGTGTGGGTTCGATCCCGGCTGCCCCCACTTTGTAGTTATTTTGGACGGGTTGCTTTACCTGGGTTTAAGCTTGGCCTTGGTTCCCTTGCCATAAAGTAGCGCAGTGTGATTGGGAGATGCTGATACCGTAGAGAGCTTTGCTGTTGTTTTCACGTCACTTCTGACAGTAACACAGATGGCTGTGTGGCCCAGCTGGCCACACAGGGAGCCCCAGAGTGCTGCGGGTGTTCTCAGCATTTCAGGTATGCCTGAGCCTGCTCCAGGCCTGGGACCAGGTGTCCACTCAGGCTGAGAAGCAGCCTCCCGCCCTCCGGCCTACACTCCTGTTTAACCCTGGGTCTTGCCCCATGCGATGTGGGTTCTGAGCCCAGGGAGCTTCTGCACCTCCAGCAAGCTCCTTGGCCAGGTGGTCCGAGCAGCCAGGCTCTGGGTTGGACCTGGGACGTGCTGAGGGGTGTTCTCACATGCATAGACGTGCATGAGCCACACGTGAGGGAGATGAGTGCCCTTCACCGTGCAGGTCACTCCTCGGTGGCAAAGACTCTATGTGCACACATGCACAGATGCCCCCGAGGGCTGCGTGGACAGGAACTCAACAACACCAAATAACATGAAGCCCCCATCCCCGCCCCTGCCCCCAATCAGGCTCAAGAGGACTCAGTGCCTGAAGCGCCAGCCTGGGGTGCCCTCAGCCCTGCCTCCACCTGCTCTCCCGCCCAGGTGCAGGGAGGCCCTGGAGCCCAGGTGGCCCTGCCTTTCTCAGAACTGTGTGTGGTCCCCAGCCCTCGCCAGATGCCACCTGCCCGCTGCTCAGGCCTTAGCGGGGAGGGGAGGGGGAGAATTTCCTCCTGGGAGGTTCCCAGAAATGTGATTAGCGATTCAAAGGGGCCATGCAGTGGCTTGTCTGAGAGCAGCCACGCTGCCTGCTGCCTCCTGCCTCCGGGGGAACAGGAGGAGGGGTGGGGACAGCATGTGCAAAGGCCCTGAGGTGAGATGAAGTCTGGTGTCCTGGAGGAACAGAAAGGCCTGCATGAAATTCTGGAATTGCAGGGGAGTGGGGGATAGGCGGAGAGGTAGCCAGGCCAGCAGGCATCCAGTCCGAGAGGACGGTCAGGTGTCGGGTGTGCGGCACTCACATGCCTGATGCAGATGAACACTAGTCTCTGAAGTGGAATAATTATAGGAGTCAGGATTTGCTTACAGCTGGTTTTCATGTCCTGGGGCATGAAGGGACGTGCCCAAGGCCACACAGTTGTTAGGTGGTAGATCCAGGATTTAAGCTCGTGGTCCTTAAGCAGATGTCAGTGTGGCCTGGAGGGGCCCATCTGGAGCCCCCAGAACCCCAGGGAGGGCCTGAGGGTGTGCATTCCCAGCAAGGACAGAGTTGAGGCTTACCTGCTCCTATGGCCTCCCAGGGCTGGCCCTGGGGCAGTGCTGGACAGGCCCTGGCAGGCTCCAGGCTCCTGTCTGGACCCGCCTCCTTCTCCAGACATGCAGGACTAGGCTCTGGAGACTGGGCTCTGGGGCAGACCTGGGTGATATTAGGCAAGACTCCGTGGCCCTCTGGGCCTTAGTTTACTGTGTGACTTGAGAGCCTCTCCTCCTGGCTGCTGAGGAGTCACAGGGTCTGTCTGTAAACACGGCCGGGCCTCAGCCTGTCCTGGACGCCATCTTCTTGTCCTTTATGAGCTCTTCACCAGACCCTGGCACAAGCCCGGCTGGCAAGACCCCTCCCGGGAAGCAGAGCTCTCTCCTTGGCTATGAGATCTTGATTTTAGCAACAGAGGGGAGACCTGTGGGCGGGGCCCAGGCCAGGCCTCCTGCAGGGCTTGGGGCACCTGTTCTGGGCATGCTCTGCTGGGTGGAGAAGGCCCGGGGGGGCTGTTTGGGATGCAGGGGTTTGGGTTTGGGGTGGGGAGCAGGCAAGGCACACTTGAGTGACGTCCAGACATGTGACCTTTGATGCCAAGTGAGACGGAAGCAGCGAGGGGCCAGGCCGGTCTCCCTGGGTGGGAGTGAAGCAGAGTGGGGGTGGGGCGAGTTCTCCTGTGTGTGTCTGAGGCTGGGCTCCCCGAGCCCAGGTGTGGTGTGGTGTGTGTGGCATGGGTGTGTGCCAGCGTGAGGTTTGGGGGCCTCGTGACGGCGTGCCTGCGTATGAACACAGCAGGGCCAGCTGGAGGCCACAGCAAGCCCACGGCTGCAGGTAGCCAACCACGGAGAGGAGCCTCAGGACCGTGAGTGTGGCTGCCTGTGTTTACAGTGCCCGCACGTGGGTGCCCGTGTGTGGGCGTGAGCTTTACTTTCACATCAGCTGCCGCTCAGGCACCTTGGTCCCCTGAAGCCTTGCCGTCTCATTTCCAGCAGAGCCTGCGAGCCAGCCTCCTGGGAAGCTGCTCTGCGGCCTCCCTCCTCTGGCCGTGGGGTATGGAGAGGAGGTACAGGAAGAAAGGACGTCTGCGTCAGCGTCAGAGGCACGGAGCCAACCGTGGAAACCCAAGGGAGGTCATGCACTGCCAGGCCTGGGGCAGGGCCACCTGGGAAAGGTGGGCACACACGTCCATCCCACTCAGGTGGAGCCCTGGCCGCGCTCTCCCAGGGCGTCTGCAAGCTCCTGTTGCACTTTGACAAAACCTGAGCCTCTCTCTGGTGTCTGGGGGTCACCAGGGCCCAAATGGCCAGACAGGTGAAGGGCCAGCCACAGTGTGTCCAGCTGTGTGACCTGGGCCTCGCGTCCCCTCCTGTGTGGCACAGTGGAGATAGGAGCAGGGGTGGTTGCATGCACGCATTCCTCTCCACAGGGTAGCCGCCGCACGGCTTGGGGACTCGGTGGTCCAGGGAATAGCCCTGTTGTAGGGGCGCCATTTTCCTCTCTCAAGGTCACGGAGCTTCCCTGAGCTGCTTCCCCTGCTTCCTGGGCCACCTCTGTCCCCTTGGGTGACCCTGGCTGAGCACTGTTGCCTCTCTGATGCCAGGAGCTGATGGAGGGAGGGTGGTTTTTTAATGGCCAGGCGGCTAGCTCTCCTGCTTTCAATCCCATTTTGCAGATGAAGAAATTGAGGCCCGTTCTGGAGCTGGCTCAGGACCACCTGTGAAGAGGTGGCCAGGCTGGGATTCAGTCCAAGCAGGTACTGGCCTTGGAGCCTCTGCCCTAAACTACCCTTCCCAGGCCTCCACTCAGCTCAGGCCTCCTGCCCTGTGCTGGGAGGAACGAGGGGAACAAGCCTAGCAGTCAGGGGAGAAGACCCCTGTGGTCTGGGGAGCAGTGTGGGATCAGGAGCGGCAAGAAGGAGGCAGAGCTGAGGTCCAGGAGCACCGGCCTCCCTCGGGCAGGGCGGTGGGGCTCTGGGAGGAGAGAGAGCTAACTCCTGCCCGGTGCCTTACAGCGCTGCCCGCAGGCCATCTTCCGCGCAGCAGCCAGAGCATCTGCTGAAAGGAAGCTTAGGTCACGCCCGCACTCCACCCACCCCGGGCCCTCCAGATGATGTCGGCTCTTGTCGCCTTTAGAACAAAACCTGGTTCCCCAGCGTGGCCTGTGAGGCTCTGCTGGCTCTGGTCCTTCCCACCTCTTGACCTCCTCGCTGGCTGTTCCCCCGCAGAGCACCCTTCCTCTCTCCCTGCTCCAGCTCTCTCCTCAGCCCTTACCAGACTGTGATTCCTACTTGCCACTGTATCAGTGCCTGGCATGGAGCAGGCATTCTGTGAAGCCCCCTTAAGTAAAGAAGTAGACAGAGAGGTCAGACTCAGTCTTCCTCTGCAAAATGGGGCTACACACAAACCTCCTAGCCTCGGTGCTGTGCCTCAGAGCGAATGCTTGTGCACAGGCGGGCTTCTTCCCCATTGGTACAAGGGCTCATCTGGTCACCCCACCTGGAGCCAGGCCCTCCGAGTCCCCTGTACTGGCAGCGAGTGCCTAAGCAGAGGGGCTGTTCTCTGAGCTTCTGGCTAGCACTGCCCAGCCCCTTCACAGTGGGGCCCCTGCCCACAGGTCCCCAAGGACAGCTGGAGCTTTGGTGCCATGAGCCAGCCACAGGCTCATGCAAATTGTCTCCAAGGCCAGCAGCTGTGGCTTCTCAACACAGCCTGTTACAGAGAAATTTAGGACTGACTCATGCTTCCTTGGGTCCCAGCTGGGGCCACTCAAGGGTGTCACTGTTTGCAAAGCTGAGCTTTGATTCCTTCAGAAGCCAGGATGTATCTCACTGGGCCTGTAGTGAGGGCCATGTGGCCCCCAGAAAGCCTCAGTGCAGGACAATGGGGTAACTGCCCCCCTGATTTGGAGAAAGTGCTCTGGGGCTTTGGTGGGTGGTCATTTGCTCCACCTGCCTCCTGGCCAAACCCCGTCCCAAAGCCACTTGCAGACATGCCCCTGCTTTCCCGGGGGCCACTGACAACTCACGGCCCCCACTTCTCTTCCTCCCTTGCGAGCAGCGATCTCATCAATTACTTTTCCCAGAAGGTTCTTTTCTTTCTGTGCAAACAGGCAAAGCGATGCTCAGTCATGATTTTCTGGGATGGTTCCACTTTCACAGAATTGGGGCCATTTCGAGAAAGAAGTCTATTCCAGGTTCTATGCATTGCCCTGTGAGAAAACAAGGTCACATCATTTAGGGGACAGATATTTTGCACTGGTTGGAAAATGTGCTCTTCAAAGCCACACCTACACTGATCCAAGGTGGTCCATAGCAGAGGACAAGCAGCTGCCCAGCGCTTCCAGGTCATAACTAGTCACTCTTTGGGGTAGTATTGAACCCACGTTCTCACATGTTGTACTGGAAAGAACTTAAGCTTTGGAGACAGGGTGCTTTTGAGTCAACTTCTTACTGGCTGTGTAACCTTGGGCAAGTTACTTAACCTCTCTGAGGCCTTGGTCTCTTGAGATAGATTTGGGATATAGTAATTCCTGAATACTTCAGATTTTCAGTTTGAATCTTCTTAAAATGAAGTGTGGTGTTGATCAGCCTTTCCATTACTGTAACAAATGCCTAGAATAATCAATTGATAAAGAGAAAAGGTTTACTTTGACTCATAGTTTTGAAGGTTTCAGTTCATGAACAGTTGGCTCCCTTGTTTTGGCCTGTGGAGGCCCAGCATGGCAAGAGCGTGTAGCAGCACCTTTGCTGGGCAGCAAAAGGGAGAGGACGAGGAAGAGACTGGGGTCCTGCCATCCTTCAAAAGCACACCCCCTAAAGGCTCCCAATAGCCCGCGCCTCCTAAAGTTCCCACCACTGCCCAGTAGGGCCAAGCTGGGGTCTAAGCCTTGAACACATCAGCCTTTGGGGGACACTCCAGACCCAGGCCAGACCAAAGTGAAATTCACACAGTTCTGTTGGATTTTCTAGGGTCTCCTAAGTCGAGCTCCCTAGAGCAGAAATGGTGTTTTCCAGCTGGATCACAGTCTGTGATGGCAGGCTGCTTCCACTTAGCTGGGGGCTGAGATTCTTCTGCTTTGTGATTGGGGGTACAGTTCATGTTTCTTTTTTCTTTTTTTTCACTACTGAGGATTGAACCCAGGGGTGCTCTAAGCACTGAGAAACACCCCCAGCCCTCTTTAGTTTTATTTCAAGACAGGGTCTTGCTAAGTTGCAGAGGCTGTCCTTAAACTTGCGATCCTCCTGCCTCAGCCTCCCCAGTTGCTGGGATTACAGACATGCACCCAGAGGTCCATGGAAGGCTGGGGTGTGCCCTGGAAGCACGGCTATCCTCAGATATTGGATGGCTGGAAGAAGTGACCTTTGTGGCAGGTGAGTCCACGGTGGGCAGATTGCCTTGTTCCAGACCAAGCGGCTTGTCTTTCCCTCTGTCCCCTACTAATGCACATAATTTTTTCTTGCAATTCAGAGTAAGTTGAAGGCATCTCCCCGCAGCCCTCGTGCATATTTGGGCTGGCACTTCATTAACTGAAGGTCAAGATTCATTTTATTTATAAACGTGTATTTTAAAAAAGAAAACGTTTCCTTCCCTGGGGATGATCCAGGATAATGAGGAAGAGCCCGAGTCTTGGCTGACTTGAGGTTAGGACTCCCAGTCCTTACTTGGAGGCCTGGTTACTGAAAGGTGCTGAGAGGCCCCTTTGTTCCCGGTGAAGAGTGGTCCCCTGCTGACCGTCTTGCCAACTGCATGGTCTTGGGCAGGCTGCAACACCTGTCCACACCTCAGGGAAAGCACCTACTTCTCAGGGTTCCATGGCAGAGGCCTGACTCTGGGGTGTCTGGTGCACTTAGCGACCACTTCTAGGAGCTGTCCAGTTAACAAGCAGAAGCAGCGTATAGCAGGAAAGGAATTTATTCTCTGGTTGGCCAGACGAGGAAGACAGCTCATGCAGAAACTCTTCCCCGTTGGGTCCGTAGCTCGGGGATTACACAGAGAAAGCACAGAAGCCAGGTGCTCCGAGGAAGCGTGAGCACAGCTGTTCCCACCAGGCCCTGGGTCTGGCAAGCCCGAGGCGTACACATGCATGTCCCAGGTCTGGTTCCACAGGTTCCACTGGTGCCAGGGCTTGGGGGCAGTTTTTGGCTCCCAGCATGAAATGACATTGGAAAGAAAAATAAAAACAAAGAACAGATTAAAAAAAACAAGATGGAGTCTGTCAGGACAACGATTGGGGACTTCTTTAAACCCCCCATTCAATAGGAGCCTGTTTCAGGTCACCATGAGCAAAGACCAAGTGTGCCGGGGGCCTGGGGTGGCCTTCAGCACAGAGAAGGGCCCAGCTGGTGGCAGCCATTGCTGTTATGAAGGTCACTGTGCAGATCGCCTTTCAGAACAGCCCCTTTTCTCAGGGCAGCAGGGTTCAGCCCTTGTCCCTGGAAGCTTGGAGCACGTTTTGGTCTGAGCTGCCCGGGAACTGTGAATGGAACTGGCAGGCCCATAAGGAAGCCAAGGCCATAATTCCTCATCCTACCCACGTGGTTGGAGCAGAGAGCGGAAACCCTCTCCCAAGGGCCCTTGAGGACGCTTCAGGCCTGGGTGGGGGTGAGGGTGGTGTGTTGGGAGGGGAGGATTCCCCACAGAGGGAGGCTTACCCAACGTGTGTCAACAGACCCCAGCTGTCTGCTCATGACAGTAATTTAAGACAGATTTTGCAATTCCTGGAGCCCTTGAAACTATGGGCCGCCGGGTATTTCACAGGAGGTATCCTGCTTTGGTTAACAAAGGGGCTGCCCTGGTGCCCGGGGAAGAGCTGTCTTGCCAGTCAGCCCACACCGGACTTCCAGGGGCACACTATCTCTGTTTTAGAATTGAATTCATTGCCAACCTTTTTAAAGGTGGAGAGTATACATTAAAATGTCTTGAAAAATCGGATCTGCAGTGCTGGGCCCACCTTCCCAGGTGGCAACAACCGGCTGAGTGTGATGGCCCAGGAAGCTATCTGAAGGCCAGTTTGTCACTGCCACACCAGGGCTACTGCCTGGCCACTGTTGGCATGAATTTGAGGCCCCTGGGCTTGCTGGTGACATGGACACAGACTCAAGCATGTATGGTTCAAGATACAGGGAAGTGAATAGCTTGGGGTAGTGGTTCTTGGAACAATCTCACCCCCCCACCCACCCCCATGGATGTCAGCAATGTCTGAAAGTGGTTTTTTGTTTTGTTTCAGTTTGGTTTTGGGCCATCACAACTTAAGGAAAGTACACCTGGTATCTACTGAATGGAAGACAGGCATGCTGCTCAACACCCTAAAACGCACACGGGATAGACAGCCCCCTCCCACAAAGGACTGTCCATCTCAAAATGTCAATAGGGCTAAGGGTGAGAAACCCTGGATTGAGGGCATCAGCAAGCAATACACAGTTCACGTATTTTAAAATTTGTAAATTAATACACCCAGAAACTGATTATTTCTTAGTGCCTTTTAGATTATTTAGAGTTCTTTTACACTACTGCTTTTACATCTTGGATTATTTTCTGAGTCTTCTATAATTTTTCTTATTTTAGATATTCCTTTTCTAAGTGTCTTACATTTACTTTGTAAAAATATGGTAATATACTTAACTTTTATTAAAATAGAATAAAATTAAAAAATAACAAAAATAGTTGGGTGCAATGGTACATGCCTGTAATCCCAGCAACTTGGGAAGCCCAGGCAGGAGGATTGCAAATTTGAAGTCAGCCTCAGCAATTTAGTAAGATATTGTCTCAAAATAAAAAATAAAAAAGGGCTGGGGATGTAGTTCAGTGGTAGAGCACCCCTGGGTTCAATCCCCAGAATAGACAGATACAGACTGGCTGTCCTTGTCCCCTTTCCCAGCCTTATCTCCTAACTTCTTTTTGAAATTATTTTAAAATTGACATAAAATATTTGTACGACAGTATAGGAAACAGTGTTGTTTTGGTTCATGTATACTGTGTAACGAGCAAATCAGGGGAGTTGACCTGTTCATCATCGCCTCTTAGGTTTAACATATCCATTTGTCAATTCGTGATTGCTCACATGGGCTCCTCCTCCTTTTCAGTATTTACTAACTGCACGGTACTGAACTATGCAAGACGACGTAAAGAGATAATCACTCTCCAGGCGGCTTGCATGCATGCATGCCAAATTTTTAGAAGCGTTGACAGAGGGTATTACTTATCTCACTTACTCATTCTCAATGAATTCATTCCTATCTTGGGGGCGTTTACTTGACCTACGCATGCGCACTCCTGTTGGCGCTACAGCGGCTCTGCCCGCGATCCCGCCTCCCGACACTGGCCATTGGCCGGTTTCACAAGCGTGCTCCTGATTGGTGGCCTCGGGCTAGGCCTCGCTGTCTATCAAGGGTGGCGGGAAAACGGCCGCGGCGCAGAATGGCGGCGGCTACGAACTCGTTTTCCGGTCGCAGCTCGGCTGCCATACGGCTGCCGACGTCGCCTCCGCTCAAGGTGCTGGCGGAGCAGCTGCGGCGCGACGCGGAGGGCGGCCCCGGCGCCTGGCGGCTGTCGCGGGCGGCGGCAGGCCGCGGGCCGCTGGCGCTGGCGGCCGTGTGGATGCAGGGCACGGTGGTGACGGCGGGCCGCGGCGAGGCGCGGCTGCGGGACCCGAGCGGGGCCTTCTCGGTGCGCGGCCTGGAGCGGGTGCCGCGCGGACGGCCCTGCCTCGTCGCAGGTAACACCCAGCCTCTCCCGCGCCCGGTTCCTGGCGGAGGGCGGTTCGGCGCCGCGGCAGGAGGCGGGGCCGCGACCGTCCGGCCCAGGCCTGGGGCCCTGCAGGTCTCGCCCCGGGTGCCCCTTCCTGTCCCGCCCCCAGCCCAGCGTCTCCCTAGCTTTTCTGTTTTCTTTGAGATGAGGATCTTGCCCTGTTGGCCAGGTTGGTCTCAGACTCCTGAGCTCAAGCGAGTCTCCAGCCTTAGCCTCCTGAGTAGCCGAGACCAAGGTGCAAGCACTAGCTCAGCTTAAGCACGTTTTTTCCTCTTTTTTTTTTTGAGGTGCTAGAGATGGAACCCAGGTATTTCACATGGTAGGCAAGCGCACTACCACTGAACTGCCTCTAGCCCTCCCAAGCTTCCCTAACAAGTGGCATCATCTACTGCACTTTTAAAAAAATAAAGCTTCCTGGGTCACCCCAAGCCCTCCTCCGAAGTTCCCTGGGGAAGGATCTCTGGCCTGTTTGTCACGAGCACCCCCCTCACAGGTGGTTTTCATTTCTTCCCCATTGGGTCTTGGAAAATACTGTCCTAGGAAACGCCTGTGTTTCCCCTCCTTCAGGAACTGACTCCAGCTGTAGTTCACTAAGGTTTGCCTCTTCTCAAAGGCTGGTGTTCAAACCTGAGCTGGCATCAGACTCGCCTCACTGAGGGGCTCCAGCCGTGCTGCTGGCCTGCAGCCGCGCTCTGAGCTGAGGCAGGCTTGAGCTGTGTGGTTCTGACAGCTTATCCTGAGCATCTGGCCCAGCGCCTGACACATAGGTGCTCTCAGAACCAGTTGTGTATAAGTGACAGGCACGGGGCACCCAGGATCTCATGTCACTCCTTCGCTGGGATGTCAGCTGAACACTTGTCCACGGAGGCCCATTTGAGGTGGTGGCTGTAATGGAGACCCAGGGGATAAGGCCCGCCAGGGAGACAGCCTGGGAGCAGATTTCTCAGAAGATCATTGATCCTGGTGGACTCGTGGGATCTTGGAAGGCTTGGGTTGGGGAGTGTGTGTAAGGTCTAAATGAAGGAAGTTGGAACACAGTAGGCCTCTTTCTGTGGCTTCTGTCCCTGTGAAATCAGGCTAGGGTCTCTTCATCTCTATGGCCCTTCCTGCTCAGTCTTGTTTTTTTTTTTTTTTGGTACCAGGATTGAACTCAGGGGCACTCGACCACTGAGCCACATCCCCAGCCCTATTTTGTGTTTTATGTAGAGACAGGGTCTCACTGAGTTACTTAGTGCCTCGCCGTTGCTAAGGCTGGCTTTGAACTCGCGATTCTCCTGTCTCAGCCTCCCTAAGTGCTGGGATTACAGGCGTGGGCCACGGCGCCCAGCTTTACTCTTGTTTTCTAGCTAGAGGCAGGGTGGGTCAGTGGTCTGGCCTGCACTGCTCAGGACTCCCTCACGCTTAGGTTGAATTCCTAGCCACACCTTCCTCTCTGAGCTGTGCAGAATGCGTCTGCTCTTTCTGGACTGGTTCGCCCTCTGTGAAAAGGAGCTGGTCATTCCTGCCTGCTCTGTGGATTCAATAGGTAAACAGTGACCTTAGCTCGGCTCCTGGCACGTAGTGGGGTTTGAAGGGTTATAACTCCAGCTGTTGCCTCAAGTGCTCATGTCACATCCCCATCCTCCCATGCTCGTGGCCCCAGCCTAGCATGGATTGGCAGACCACGGGCTGACGCCTCTTTTCACATGACCTGTGCACTGTAAATAGTTCTTACAGCTTTGTTTTTTTATTTTTATTTATCTTTTTACTTTTGAGATAGGCTCTTCCTCTTTTGCCCAGCTGGTCTCAAACTCCTGGACTCAAGGGATCCTCCTGCCTCAGCCTCCCAAGTGCTAGGACTGCAGGCATGTGCCACCATGCCTATTTGGTTTTTACATTTTTAGATGGCTGGAAAAAAAATCATGGCATGTAAAAAGTATATGACAGCCAAATGTCAGCGTCCATTAGTGGAGTTTTATTGGAACACTTGGGTCCTGAGGAAGGCCTAGGGTTGCTGCCCTGCCGTAACTACAGAGCGAGTAGTTGGACAGAACCCATGGCCTGCAGGGTCTAACATTTACTCTCTGGCCCTTTACAGAAAAAAATGGCCAGTGTGTGGCTTTTAGTCTTCTTCTGAACAGCTCACTGTCCGGTGCTGTTCCTCCTTGGCTTCTGTCCCTGCAACACCGAGCATGTTCTCTGTAAGGTCAGGTGCTGACGGTGCAGGCCGCCCTGCTGCCCTCAGGGGCTCCAGTGTGCCGGGGAGGTGAGAACCAGCTCATGGGATGAGTCCAGAGCAGCCTGCAGCAGGCCGGGCGGTGGGGAGAAGAGCTGGGGCCCCTGAAGTGGCCAAGGCTGGAGGGGACGAGAGCTGACCTGGGAGGCCCTGGGTGTGGTGCTGGGGGGACCATCCCTAGTTTGTTCGTGGTCTGTCTGTAAGCCCCTCCTTCTAGTGGTGTGCGTGTCTCCAGCAGATCTGTGGCCGTTTTGGGTCTTCAGTCCTATTTCTGGGGGTCTCATCTCTGCCAGCTCTTGAGGACCAAGTACAAGTGTATTTTTAGAACGAGCCTCACCGAGGGCCCAGGTGGAGCCTGAAGCTGGAGGCAGAGGGCACGAGCTCCCTGCCAGGGGTTGAGCACAGGGCCAGGGCCAGCTCGCGGGCCGCCTGCAGTGGGCCCTGAGGTGGGGGCGGGCATGCGGGCTGGGGTGGGGGCTGGCAGCGCGCCCTTCCTGCTGGCTTTGGGGATTTTCTTTACACAATCACCTTTTGTGTGGTTTCCGACCAGCCAAGTTTTGCTTTCAAGGAGACTCACTTCCCCAAGGGAGTGGGAAGAGCAGGTGGCTGATATGTCATCAGATCATTCCTGCTGCAGCCTGCCCTGCCCGATTGCCGCGTGTGGCCCGCGGGGGTCTGGTTTCCAGTGGCCAGGGTTGGTCCTGGCGGCCGCAGCAGCGGGCAGCGTCTGGGGAGTGCTCACTGATGCGCCCAACTCTTGGCGTCAAGCAGGGGAAACTGGATTTTCTTCTCAGCTGTCGGGAGGGGCTCTGCAGAGAGAGGACATCCTGTGCACAGAGCCCAGTCACACGTCTGGCTGTGCTGCACACCCGTCAAGAGCAAGACTGACAGGAAAGCTGGGTTTTCTGGCCCTGCCGTGGGGTCGTCCGTCTAATTGTAACTCTTCTGGTGTGAGTCGCTGCCCTTCCTTGAGCTTGGTGACACCACCTGAAGGGTGTGTCCAACACTGAGAGCAGACCTCGGGGAGCCTGTAGGTAGTGCCTCCTGGTAAATGTGCAGCTCCTTGTTGATATGTGTGCCTTTCCTGATCATTGTTGCGATATCTGGGGGTGGAGTCCAGGGCCTCGTGCACCTGAGGCAGGTGCCCAGCCCTGAGGTACACCCCAGCCCTGGTGTTTCCTGTCCCTGGTTTCCAGGTAACCTCTGAAGCACAGGGTCTCTGGGCTGCCTCCCCCTCACTGCAGCCTGTCTTCTTCCCCAGGGAAGTACGTGATGGTGATGGGGCTGGTGCAGGCCTGCAGCCCTGAGCCCTGCCTTCAGGCCGTCAAGATGACAGATCTCTCCGACAATCCTGTCCACGAGAGCATGTGGGAGCTGGAGGTAGAAGATTTACACCGGAACATTCCTTAGGTGACTTGGAACTGTCGTTAAAAATGTCTGCTGTTCAGTGATTTCAGTTCTGACCAGGCGATGTTCCTGGGTGCGGTGCTCCTACCCTCCCGAGGAGTTTCTTGGAGACGGCTGCTTTTGTTGACTCCGCGAGCAGGAATCTGAAATGCCAGATTCTTGAGTTAACGGAGCCTCTGCTGCTAGGACTGTGCTTGCTGATGAAAAGCAGATGCTGGTTTTTCCTTTTTCATCTTGGTGTGTGGATCTCTCTCTCGAGCACACAGCGACCTCGCGTTGTGGTTTCCAAATCCTACTAGTGAGAACGCCTTCTCATGGCTGCTGGCCCCCGGTTTTATGATGCAGAATTTGAATCTCAGTCATTGCCCACGTGATCAGAGTGTGGTAATGAGCACGAAAACAGACCGAGGAAGGAACGACACCACAGCTTGTCTCTCCACCGACAACCTCCGCGTTCTGTGACCTCCGTCCAGTGACCTCGGTCCAGTGTGCAAATCCAATGACATTTTCTCTTCTTGCAGTGCTGGGAGGGAGCCCAGGGCCTCGCGCATGCTCAACAGCTGCTCTGCTCGGGCTACACCCCAGCCCTGAATGGCCTTGTTGGAGGGCAGGCGCAGCGGCCCCCAGAGCCCAGCCCCCTCCTGCTTCCAGTACAACCCAGACATTTAAGCTCCGTTTCCCTTAGATATGGAAGGTGTTCCATCCTCCTTCACTTGGCAATGCTGAGACATTTTTTGAGTTTCTCACTGAAAGTAAACAACCAAGGTAGAGAACACTCACAAGCCGGGCGCGGTGGCTCAAGCCTGTAATTCCAGCACTTAGGGAGGCTGAGACAGGAGAATCGCAAGTTCAAAGCCAGCCTCAGCAACAGCGAGGTGCTAAGCAATTCAGTGAGACCCTGTCTCTACATAAAACACAAAATTGGGCTGGGGATGTGGCTCAGTGGTCGAGTGCCCCTGAGTTCAATCCCCAGTACCACAAAAAAAAAAGAGAACACTCACAGGCCTCGATCCTGAGGGCGCGTGAGCAGCAGCGACACTTGCAGGGTAAGACTTTCTGGTGTGATCGCCTGAGTGTCGGGTTCTGCTGTCTGCCCAGGGCCCATGCTGGCTTCATCGCTAGGGTGTGACTATCAAGGGAGTCACATTGTTCCAATGTCACTGCAGGATTTCGCCTGGGTTTTTGATTTTCTACCACTAATAAATTTTTATGTGTCATATATTTTTTGAATAACTCTTTTCTAGAGCACTTTTGGGGATGCAGAACAGTTGAGCAACGAGTGCAGGATTCCCGTGTACCCCATCTCACCCCTCCAGGTTCTCCTGTGACAAGCACCTGTCACTAGTCTGGTAGGTTGCTCTGATTGCTGAGTCCCTGATTTCATCGAGTTCCCTCTGGTACGTTCTTTCACCTGATGCCTCATGACACATGGCCACCCTTGCAGATGGTTCCACTGCCCTAAACTCCGGCTTCCTGTATCACCTCCACCTCCAGCGCCGACAGCGCTCACCTCTTCACATCTGTCTAGCTTTACCTTTCCCAAACTGTCACTTGGTGAGATCACACAGCCAGTGGTGTTTACAAGCTGCTTTCACATAACACGCAGGTAAGGCTCCTCCAGGTCTTTCTGCAGCTCGGCAGCTCATCCCCGCTTGTTGTAGAGTGATGAGCCTCCTGTGTCTGTGGTACCTGTTTGTTTATCCAGTCCGTCGGGTGGAGGGACATCTTGTTGGATTCCATCTGGGACAGTCATGAACAGAGCTGCTGTTCGGGTGTTGTGTGGACGCATTCTCTGCTCATGGAAGTGGGTGCCCAGGAGTGCAGTCCTGGGTTGGAGGGCACGTTGTGCTCAGCCTTGTGAGGAGCCGCCAGACTCTTCCAGTGGTAGTTCCGTTCCGCATTCCCACCAGCAAGGAGCAAGAGTTCCTCTTGCTTCACATCCTCACCAGCATTTGTTAGGGTTTTGGATTTTCAATGTTTTAAACTACATAACATTTTTGATTTTTTAGATGGACTTTATTTATTTAGGGTGCTGAGGATGGAACCCAATGCCTCACACCTGTGAGGCAAGTACTCTACCACTGAGCTACACCCCCAGCCCAACATTTTCTTTTTTGGGGGTGGCAGGTTATTGGGGATTCAACTCAGGGGCATTCAGCCACTGAGCCACATCCGCAGCCCTATTTTGTATTTTATTTAGAGACAGAGTCTCACTGAGTTGGTTAGAGCCTCGCTTTTGCTGAGGTGATCCTCCTGCCTCAGCCTCCCAAGCTGCTGGGATTATAGGCGTGTGCTACTGCACCCAGCCCAACATTTTCTTTTAAAGATGGGTGAGTTGTGTGTTGTTTTTATTACTAATCTAGGTTTGTTAACTGCTAGAAGCTTCTTTTCAGCTGGTTTATGTTCACAGTGTGGGCTTTTTCAGGCAGTGTTGCTGTACTTTAATGGGGGAGATTTGCTGCCCTGTAGATCTGAATTTGAGCCCTTCGTCTATTGCTAAACTTGCTTTGTGGGTATGAGCAAGTTACCTAACTTCTCTGTACTTCAGTTTCCTCCATAAAACATAAATCAGTGCCAACTTGCAGCACTATTGTAAGGAATAAAGATGTACGTAAATCACTTTTGTGTAGTGCCTGGTATAGTGGGCACTGAATTGCTGTTGTTGCCAGAAGCAGTGTTAGCTTACATCTGTCGTTACCTTTAAGTGTGTGTGTGCATTTTTTTTTTTTAGATTTTGCAACATTTTTTATAACTTTATTTATTTTTATGTGGTTCTGAGGATCAAACCCAGTGCCTCACATGCTAGGCAAGCGCTCTACCACTGAGCCACAACCCCAGCCTGTGTGAGTGCATTTTTAAAAAGAAACTTTTAGATCTACAGAAAAATTGCAAAGATAGTACAGAGTTTACATATTTCTGCATCTAGCTTTCCTCTCATTAATATCTTAATAAGTATGGCACATTCAATTAATGAGCCAATGTTGACATGCTACTAATCTTCAGATTCTAGTTTATTCAGATTTATTTTTTTTCCTAACATCTTTTTTATTTTATTTTTGGCACTGAAGATTGAACCCAGGGGCACTTAGCCACCCAGCCACATCCCTAACCCCTTTTTAAAATATATATATATATATTTTACTTAGAGACAGGGTCTTGCTGAGTTGCTTAGGGCCTCACTAAGTTGCTGAGGCTGGCTTTGAACTTGTGATCCTCCTGCCTAAGGTTCCCAAGCCACTGGGATTACAGGTGTGCGCCACCACACCCAGCCCTAACATCCTTTTTCGTTCCAGAGTCCACCCAGGACACCATGTTTTATGTGGTCATTGTGACTCCTAGGGCTCTCCCTGCCTGAGGATTGGATGTTTGCTTTGGATTAAATTGAAATTTTATTATTATTGTTGTTATTATTTTGTGCAGTGCTGTTGGTATTATGTCCAGGGCCTCACACTTAGTAGGCAAGTAAGTGCTGTACCATGAAACTGGACACCCCAGCCAAAAATACATTAGTGTGTGTATGTGTGTGTTATTTTAGTACTGAGGATTGAACCCAGAACACTGTACCACTGAGCCACAACCCCAGTTCTTTTTATTTTTTGCTTTGACACAGGATCTCACTAAGTTGCTGAGACCTCAAACTTGAGATCCTCCTGCCTCAGCCTCCCGAGTTGGGATGGCAGGCGACTCGGCACCACTGCACCCAGGCAGAGATGTGATCAATGCAGATCTTGGTCACAGAACTCTGTTTTACCCAGTACTGGCCCTGAGCCGAGCATGCAGTACGTGCCTGAGACCCTGCCCTGCCGCCTGCCCACTGTGGTCCCTCCTCATGTGAAACCTGCTTTTCTGCTAGAAAAGTGTCTTCGCTGCCGAGAACCTCCTGAGCCATATCCGCCCAGGTGACCCACCTGACTTCTGGTAACAGCACCCGATGAGAACGTGCTGGTGGGATTGGCACCGTTGCCTGGGCATTGTGTCTGAGTGTGTGGGGTGGGGAAAGGAGGGTGCAGTCTTTCCCAGCTGTCCCCCAAATGGCCGGTGGCCTGGGGATGGGCCGCTGGGTGCACCAGCCGAGCTGTGCAGTTTCTCTGAACTTGACGAGCTCGCTGGCTGGCCGGCGTTTCCTCCTTGGTGTCACCAGATGAAAACGCATCCGGAGGCTTCAGGCTTTGGTGCCAAATCAAAGTCAGCTCATGAGCCACAGCCCCACCAGACAGCGGCAGGCGTGTGCGCCTGGCCGGCACAGCTTCCCTTTTGAAATTAGCTCTTTTCTAAGAACTGAAAATCAGCAGCTGGGGCTGTGACTTCACTTTTCTTGGAACTGCTTTACATTACAAAACAATATGAAACCCTCACTTAGCTGGTTTTGGATTCCCTCAGTTCCCTAGTTCTTTCTGTTGCATGTTCTTGTAAAGCCGAAGACTTACCGCCAACCCTTCCCAGCAGGTGAAGCAGTAAGGGGGAGGACGGCCGCGTGAGGCGACTGAGCCTCTGTCTCCAATGATTGAGGAGCATGGCATGCTGAGTCAGCCTCAAATTCCAAGGGTCACAGCCACCAGTGGGTGGGGGTGCTAAAGCTCAGGTCCCAGGGAAGAGGGAAAGCATCTTGATGTGCATTCAGCAGCTCTCCATGAGCCCAAAAAGGGCGTCACCAAGGGGCCCAGCCTGCTCGGGGGCGGGGACGGGGGCGAGGAAGGCAGCAGAATCGGCCCAACTCCAGCCCCAGCTCCAGCCGGTCCTGCCCCTCCTGCCTGGCTTTGGGCTTGGAGGTCAGGCTGTGAAGTGCAGATCAGTCTTCCTTCCGCAGGATGCCTGCCCCGGGGGTTCTTGGGGACTGGATCAGACACCCTTCTGAGTAGGGGCCTCTGTAGATCACACACTCATTCTGAAATCATCGGTCCCTGTCGGGTCTCTGCTGGAGGGGATCCAGTGACACTACTGTGTCTAATTTGTCTCTGCAGCCCTGCCCAGCATAACATGCCTGGGCAGTCGGTCAGTGTAAGCCTGGCTGGTTTTTAGGTTGGAAGACGAAGTTTCTGTTGAAAAGAGCCCTTCAGAGGCCTTTTGAATCAGGCACCCGTGCGGTCTGCCAGGGGCCTGCGGGGGCTGGCCAGAATGTTTAGGACGGCCTTGAAGCACCCAGAGGGGACACAGCTGAGCCCGAAGCGGGTCTGTGTGTTCAGGCAGAATCGGAAATGAGAGTCCTCTGAGAAAACTGGCTCTGGGGGCTGGTTGTCCTGAACTTGGCCTCCAGCACCCCCTGCTGGTCGGCCCCCGCACCGACCCCTCTGGCTGGCCCGAGCCCTGGGGGTGGCACCGCAGCCACTGATGAAAATCAAAAGCCACAGAACAAAGCAGCGGAACAAAGTGGGGCCGTGAGAAGTTTCTCAGCCACGCGCCCTGGGAGTTTTGCCTACTGTGGGAAAACCAGGGTGGGGAGGGTGGTCCTGGGGTGGGTAGCCAGGTGGCGTTCATGGGCCTGACACAGGGCCCCATCCGTTTTTTGACTGGGTGGCTTCGAGTGAGTCACTTCATCTCTCTGGGCCTTATTTCTGGTGTCTGTAGAGAAGGGATGGTAGGGTATGAGAGGTTAAGTCCCTTGTTCCCGGAGCTGTTAGCCAGAATCCAGGCAGTCTGAACAAGTGCCAGGAAACACGTTTGCTCTGTTGGCCTTTGGGTCAGGGAGCCCTCCCGAGTGCCTGCTGGGTCCTAGGCTGGGGACACACCCAGGGAACAGATGCATGGTTGCTCCTGCGCTGGGTGGATCTTCTGTGGCCTCCCATCTCCAGGGAGGGAGCGCCTCCTCTCCCCGCCTCCAGGCCCTTGGTTTGGTCACTTCTGGAAAACGCTGGCTCCTGCAGCAACGCTCACAGGCTCCTTGAGGGCGTCCTGCCCGCCCTGCCTGCGCTCCAGCCCCAGAGGCAGGTCCAGGCAAAACCCCTCGCTCGCCCTTAGCTCGCCAAGCCCCTCGCCCACTGCAACACCAGCTCCACGTGCAGACATGTCACCCTGCCCTCACTGTCCCCTCCTGGCACAGGGCGGCTGAGTACCCCGCCCCCCAGCTCGATCCCTGTCCATGGAGGACAAGAATCCACCAAACGACTCATCTGCTCCCGGAGGCCACGGGCAGCGGCCCACACGCCTGGCTTTGTTTCTCGGCCAAGGGACCAGACACTGGCAAGAGGGAAGGAGGAAGCCGCTCTGCCCTCCCTCCCTCCCGGGCAAGTGGGAAAGGGCAGGCTGTCTCAGCAGGGTCTGTGCGCACCCCGCTGTGAGGGGGACGGCAGGACGGGCGCTCCCCTGGGCAGTAGCTGGTGCTGGTGCGGCAGGGGCCCACCTGGGTCTTCCGGCCTACAGCTGGGCCCCCTTTGCATACAGAGAACTCCTGAGGACGGTCCTCACTGGGCTCGTGATCACCCAGGCGGCTGGTTTCTCGGCTGCACCTGGACCCTCCCGCCATCCCTGCCCCTGCCCGCATCTTCTCTCGGCACTCACGTGGGCAGGCGCACAGAGCTGGCCATTCAGGAAAGTCTCAGGGTGATTCCTGTCGTCAGTCAGCTGGAGGGGTCGGAGCTGCCCACAACCCCCGTGCAGAGTGAGGCCATCCTTCTCTGTAGGGACCCTGGAGTCCTCAGGACCGGGAGCGAGGGGCTCACTCATGGCCCAGGCCCAGGAGGAGGAGGAGGGGTGGCGAATGGAAAAGGCCGCGCGTCCAGACGCCGCCTACAGCGCCACGAAGGAGTGACGCCAGCTTGCTTTTACAAAAGTGAGTCCATTTAAAGAACAGTACCCAAGGGCTGGTGCTGGAGGTGCTGGCATGACTGGCCTGGGCGTGGACAGCTTCGACTTGCTGTCCTAGAACAGCTGCACCAACATGGTGGCCACCGGCCTCGCGGGGCTGTTGAGTGCTTGGAATGGGCGAGCGTGACTGGTGGTCAGAGGTGGTAAGTGGGATTGCAGGGTGACCTCTGCTCCCCAGTGGGCTGTGCAGGGTGGCTTCCTTCCAGCATGGAAAAGGGGATAGAGTGACCTTTCGCTGGGGAGACCTGACACCCTGCCCGTGGTGCCCAAGGTAGCATTGCAGAGGAGTCTTGGTGGTGTGCACCCTGGTGAGAGCCCTGAGGCCTGGAGGCCGGGACTGAGAGCCTTCTCGCTCCGAGGTCTGTCCTCTTACACACTCACCTGGCCTGTAGAGAGTAGGGACTGTGCTCCGCCCGGCCCTCAGAAGCCTGAGGTGGCTGTGTTAGGCCTCCTGGAGAGACATGTGAGGACACTGTGTCCTCGGTATTGTGACAGTGGCACTGGCATTTGAGATCAGTGGTCAGGGACCTAATGCTGCCAACACGGTGCCCCCGTATTGCGTTTACGACACACTTTTTACGGCCGATTCCACAGTGAGGGGCCTGGCAGCGCCTTGGGCTCTGCTCCAGGCCTCACAGGGTGAGCTCTCGCCAGGAGGCCCCGGAAGGAGTTCCTTCTGCTTACTGGCAGAATTCAGGTTCTAGCAATGGCAAGACCAAGGTCCCATTGCCTAGCTGGTTGTACGCTGGGGGCTCCTCCCAGCTCCCTGCCTTTTCATGCCAGCAATGAGTGTGGAATCTTTCTCAAGCTTCCAACCTGTTTTCCTGTCTGTCCTCTGGGCCCAGATTTAAAGCATTTGTGTGATGAGGTAAGGTCTCCCCTCTCAGGGTCAAGTGCTTTGGGCCTTGACATCCACAACGTCCCTGCACAGCAATGCTTGGTGTTTGGCTGAATACGGGGAGGGCTCTCCCGCAGGGGTGGGGATCTCCTGGGTCCACGGAGGGGTGTCTTAGAATTCGGCCCTCACAAGGACTAGCCAGGCGGGGCAGCCTGCGGGTTAGTTAAAGCAGGCTTTACAGCCAGGCTGCAGGGTTTCACATCTCGACATAACACGGGACTCGGGACCCGTACCTGTGAGCCTCTGTTTTCCCATCTGCAGAATGGTACTGAGTGCCACCTTGTAAAATGCATCCCGTGTGTGGACACACAGGCCGTGATGTTTACCCCTGCTCTTAGTCCCCGCTCCCCAGCTTTGTCTCTGTAGGCGTGAGAATGGCTTTTCCTTGCCTCTCCCATCCTCCTCCTTCCTGGCTGGTGGTATGGTCCTTTAAGGAGAGTGAGCTGCAGGATCTTGGTCTCCCCAGTTTGGCAGGCGGGCCCAGACTTGGCATGAGAAGCAAGTGCCAGTGGGAAAGGCGATTTTAAAAATATGTACACGCAATGAAGTATGCACCCGGCTCAAACTCCACGCAGCTGCACGTGTTGACGTTGACGGGTCTGAAGGAGCCAGGGCGTTTGGAGGTCCCCCCTCCACACCCCCTCCCCCATCGCTGCTCGGCTGGCAAGAGATGAGACAATGGCTGTAACAGCCTGGCGGAGGCATTCTGCCATGAGCATCCTGTTTATTCCATGCTTATGGCCCTTGAGCACCAAGTTTGCTTGAAAAACTTTGTGAAATTATTTATGGAGAAAGAATGAGGAATTGTGGGTGATGAGGAAGCCACTGGGCAGTTCTGCAGAAGTCCCAGCATGGGTGGTCTGTAACTAATTGGAAAAACGTGTTTCTTCTCGGGTGACTTAGCCCTCTTTGCTGCAGGTCAGGCCTCAAGTGTTCCCAGAAGGCTTAAGGGCCTGATCAACTCCCAGAGTGGTCACCATGGTGACACAGGGGCAGAGAGCGCAGGCCTGCCTCAGGGTGTCTCAGGTGTCACCAGCCTTCCTGGCTTGGGCACCAGGGTGGGTATCAATGGTGGCAGAACATGGGGATTTGTCCTGGCTTCAAATTTAGCCAGAGGGTTCTGGAGGCAGTTTGGGGCCCAGATAGGAAAAGGAAACTGCTGGGAGCAGAGGAATCCCTAGCCCTGGGCTTCTAAGCCGGCCTGTACCCTTCCATGTCATTTCCAGAGCTGGAAGTTGATGGTCCCTGTGTTCTGTTCCTCTTCAGAGTTCTCTTTGAGAGAGTGCTCCTGGGGCAGATGATCTGGCGGGCTCTGCCCTGGTGGTGTACTTGAGAGAACCCTCTGGGCAGCAGAGGGAACAGCCCCCAGTGCACCCTGGTGTTTCTGGCCTAAGGCCCGCCGGCTTCAGCTGTCTGGGCTGCTGGGCTGTCGTTTATAAGATGGGAGCACCACCCCAGGTCCCTGTTTGGAGATGAAGTGCTGTGGGTTGAACCCCCCTTCCCCCATCCTGGGACCAAGAGGTGACCCTGCTCTTAGAGTTCTATGGGTTGTGGTTTCCTCTCACTCTCTCCACTTCCTTCCTGAAACCCCAAAAGAGGCTTCGCAGGAAAGGAAGGGCCTTTCAGATCCCTGAGTGGATCTGGGAATGGCCAGGCCGTTAGCCAGGCTGGTTGGCACCCAGGGTGACTGACTGGGTTGTGGGTTTGAACAACCAGGGCCACGGAGGCACAGTTGGCCTATGGCCGGGTGCCACCAGCCATCCTGAAAACGCCACCTTTGTGCGATCCTGGGAGGTGCTCTAGGTTGACGAGGAGTGTTGTCAGATCTCAGCTGGCTCAGCACAGGTGGCCTTCTGGTGACCTGGTTATCCTGGAATGACAGACCTGCAAAGAATCTAGCATGCCATGTGTATAACAGGGCTCGCACCTTCTGCCACTCGCCCCGTCTTTACGTTAATTATGTGGTCCTAGGAAATGGACCTGCTCCAGAGGAGAAGGTTGCCAGTCATTGAAGTAGTTAAGAGACAAGTAGCCAGGCCATTGCAGGGTCCACTGGGAGGAAGTGGCTCTCACAAGGTCATTCTAGAGCTGGGGACGAGGCTCCCTGTTTGGGTGGCATCCAACCTTTTATTTTATGGGACCCTGAATCGCTCCCTGCCACCTGAGAACCGCAGGAAGAGGCTGTGGAGCAGGTGCAGCTACTTGATTCCCAGGGCCCAGCACAAGATGAAAATGCTGCTCAGAACTCAGGTTCCAAGCAGCAACCGCTGTCCTGCAAGCACCCAGGCGCGGGGCCCTTCCGCGCCCAGGCCTTGAGTGTGCAGTTTGCACGCCTGTAGACAGGCTGGTCCGGGGAGAGCACGGGCGGGCAGCGGGCCTGCAGCAGGCTGATGAGCTTGGCCACACTGCCCTTTGGGTGAGTTGACTGGTAGCTGTGCTATGACTTGACCTGGGCGGAGCTACGGAGATGTGGGCTGCGTGTGACGTGCAGTGACAAAGTCAAATGCTCTGGCCGGCAGCTTCTCTGGCACAGGAGGTCCCCGAATTTGGACACCCGATTTGATCATCTGTCACAGCGTGCAAAGCGAAGCCCAGGAGACCAGGTGCCTTAGCACCGTCACTGCCTGAGCCCATTTTCCAACACTGTTTAAGAAAACTTGGTGTGTCTGTGGTTTTGGATTAGGTGTCTTGTTCAAAGGCAGACCTGTCAGGGCCGGGCGTAACCAGGGCATAGAAGATAACACCACAACGGGACACAAGAATCCTCTGTACTCATTGCCTCTCAACTTCAGCCTGGTTGTTCCAGCAAACCCCTGTAAGGACCTCAACTTTTCTAAGTTAGCTTTCCAAAAGGACCTGTGTCCTCAGGGAAAGGACAGGTCCATAGCTAGAAAGCAGTTTTTATCTGGAGATAGTGGATTGGGGGTACTAGGGAAAGCACGGTTTGCAAAGGTTGGCTTATATGAATTATTCATGAAAAAGAAAAATAGGTGCCCTTTTATTCTCATCCCAAACGTTGCTGGGTACAGTGAGTTCTGGAGCAGAGGAGGCTCAGGGACTCCTCTCTCTCCTCCCCCAGCTCTTTTCTGTGGTACTGGGGACTGAACCCAGGGATGCTTTACCACTGAGCTACATCCTCAGTCTTTTTAAATTTTATCCTTTAATTTTGAGACAAGATCTCGCTAAGTTGCTGAGGCTGGCTTCCAACTTACAATCCTCCTGCCTCAGCCTCCCGAGTTACTAGGATTACAGGCATGCACCACTGTGCCTTCCTTCCTCCCTCTCTTTACTGTGGACCCCTTTCTAATTTGCCTGTCAGGCATCAAAATCATGGACAAGCAGAAGCTGTCATCCTGTGGGTAGGAGCAGATTAAAGCTGCTCTGGATGGGTGGGCTGTGGATGGGAGTCCACAGAAACTAAAGGCCAAGACTTCCAGGGGAGGCAGGCTTATTTAATGACAAAACCAAAATATCGTTTGTGATGTCTTCCTTCTCCTGCGAGTCTTTTTTAAAATTGAGGTGTAATTCACATAGCATAAAACGCGCACTTGAAGGTGCGAAATCCACTGGCTTACGTGTG
The DNA here is from genome assembly GCA_028644305.1 of Xerus rutilus. Lineage (NCBI taxonomy): Eukaryota > Metazoa > Chordata > Mammalia > Rodentia > Sciuridae > Xerus > Xerus rutilus. The sequence goes on along the minus strand of CM053415.1, from coordinate 27,450,985 downwards.
TTCACAGGGTTGTTCAAATGTCACCACCAACCCCAGAACGCTTTCATCACTTCTCAGCCGCCATCCCCAAGCCTCCCAGCCCCCTCGCCCCTCTCTCTGTCTCTGGTTTGCTTTGGTCATAGCTTTTAGCCACGCATGCTTTCCTTAGTGCTCTTCTAGAACTACCACATACACCCTGACCTGTCACAGACGACTCGCTGTTCCCGTGGTGGGACTTGGGCAGTAAGGCAAGTGAAGGGAAGGACTGACATGGGTGAGGTCCCAGAAGCCAGTCACAGGGACATGCTTCCATTAGTGCATCGTAGTTGTGGCTCCCTGTGCGGCGGGAGGATTTGGCCCACACGCTCCCCAGCACTCTCCCTGCCCTGCGCCTTCCCTCTACTGATCTCCCTTTGATTTTCATGAGAACCCCCCTCCATGCATCCCCCCCCACTCTCTTTTCCTTTTTCCTCTCTAACCTCCACTCTTCAAGTTTGACTTACTTTGCTTAATATCATAATCTCAAGTTCCAACCATTTTGGTGCAAATGACATTTCTTTCTTTCTTTTTTTTTTTTGGTACTAGAGATTGAATTCAGAGGCACTCAACCACTGAGCCACATCCCTAGTCCTATTTTGTGTTTTATTTAGAGACAGGGTCTCACTGAGTTGCTTAGTGCCTCACCTCACTGTTGCTGAGGCTGGCTTTGAACTTGGGATCCTCCTGCCTCAGCCTCCTGAGCCCTTGGGATTACAGATATGTGCCACCACATCCAGCTGACCTTTTAGTTTTTTGAGATGGGATCTTGCCAAGTTTCCCAGGCTGATTTCAAACTTTTTAGCCTCCTGCCTCAGCCTCCTTTGTAACTAGGATTACAGGCGTGCACCACCATGCCTGGCTTGCCTTCATTTTTGGTAGATGTCTATGTTGTGTGCTAGGTTGGCAGCCCACCTCCCCATCCTCCATCTCCTGCTGACTTCCACTGTGTCTGATGAGAATTCAGCTGTCATTATTATTATCATTCCCATGAGTGTGCTTTTTGTTTTGTTTGTTTTTATCCTCTGTTTTTAAGATTTTCTTTGATTTTCATTAGTTTACGATGTGCCTAGGAGTGGTATTCTTTTTATTGATCCTGTTTTGGGTTTGCTGAGCTTCTTGAATTTGTGAGTTGATGTCTTTTTTCAATTTTAATAAATTTTTTTTTGGTACCAGGAATTGAACTCAGGGGCAATTTACCACAGAGCCACATCCTCAGCCCTATTTTTTATTTTATTTAGAGACAGGGTCTCACTGAGTTGCTTAGCTCCTTGCTTTTGCTGAGGCTGGCTTTGAACTTGCAGTCCTCCTCCCTCAGCCTCCCAACTGCTGGGATTACAGGCATACAAATGTACATCATCTTCCCCAGCTAAAAATCTGGACCCATCAAATAACTTCTCCCCAGCCCCTGGCAGCCACCATTCTCCTTTCTGTCTCTGAATTTGACTAGTCAAGATGCCTCCGATAGGTAAGTTTATACAGTATTTGCCCCTCTGTGGCTGGCTAATTGTGCTTAGCATTATGTCCTTAAAGTTTGCCCATGCTGTAGCTGGCCTCAGGATTTTCTTCCTTTTTAAGGATGAATAATATTCCATTGCAAGGAAGTGCTGTGTTCTGTTGTGCTCATCCGTCCATGGACACTTGGGTGGCTTCTACCTCCCTTTTTGTCTGTCATTCTTTTGTTGATTCTTTTGTTTTTACTGTGAGATTTGACCCAGGGGTGCTTCACCATTGAGCTACATTCCTAACAACAGGGATTGAACTCAGGGGCACTCGTCCACTGAGCCACATCCCCAGCCCTATTTTGTGTTTTATGTAGAGACAGGGTCTCACTGCGTTGCTTAGCACCTCGCCGTTGCTGAGGCTGGCTTTGAATTCGCGATTCTCCTGTCTCAGCCTCCCTAAGTGCTGGGATTACAGGCTTGCGCCACTGCGCCCTGCTCCCAGCCCTTTTTTATATATTTTATTTAGAGATAGGGTCTCACTAAGTTGCTTAGAGCCTCACTAAGTTGCTGAGGCTGGCTTTGAACTTGCTATCCTCCTGCCTCAGCCTCCCGAGCCACCGGGATTAAAGGCATGTGCCACCATGCCTGGCTCCCTTTATTTTTTATGACACAAGGTCTCACTGACCATGAACTTGAACTTGCTATCCTCCTGCCACAGCCTCCTGAATTGCTGGATTACAGGTGTTTGCCATTGCGCCTGGCTGTGGCCATTCTTTGAGCAAGTTTTCATGCTGTCTTGTTTTCTGCTGTCTCAGCTTGATCCTTTCACATTGAAACATTGCCTTATGTTGGACTTTTTGACAAATGAGTTCAAGATAATGCATCAAATTAATATACCTCAACTTTAAAAACTCATTTCCCAGTCGGCTCTTCGTAATTTTTCATCATTTTGAATGATGAAATTGTTTTGAAAATTTTTGGAATCATTTACCTTTCCCTCCCACCTTCCTCACTGTGGATAAAGTCCCAGGAGTGGCCTCATGAGGTCAAGGGAAGGAGTGGTCTTCAGACTCTCAAAACACGCCTTTGAGGTTATGCTAATTTAATTGTACATTTATGGAATTTGGTGGTACTAGTTTTGCCATAGCCTCACCAGTTCTAAGTATTATTCAAATACTAATCTTGCAGTATAATAACGTTATAATCACTTTTACTCACATTGGATTATCAGTAAATCTGCCCCTAAATATTTCCACCTCAGCTGTATTTCATTTCTTTTGAATTGCCTGCTTGTGTCCTTTACCAAATTATCTCATGGAGAATCAAACTTTTTTGTTGTTGTTGTTGTTTGTTTTTGTTTTTTGGCACTGGGGATTGAACTCGGGGGCACTCGACCACTGAGCCACATCCCCAGCCCTATTTTGTGTTTTATGTAGAGACAGGGTCTCACTGAGTTGCTCAGCACCTCGCTGTTGCTGAGGCTGGCTTTGAACTAGCGATCCTCCTGTCTCAGCCTCCCAAAGTGCTGGAATTATAGGTGTGTGCCACCATGCCCAGCTTCAAACTTTTTAAAATTTGTACTTGTTTATATGCTGTAGACATGGATATTTATTTATTCTTTGAGATGGGGGTCTCAAAAACTGGGCTCAAGCAATCCTCCTGCCCTAGCCTCCCCTGTAGCTGGGACTATCCGCCATACTCAGCTTTATTGGTCTTTTGGATGAAATCATTCCCCATTTTTCTTTAAATTTTAGAAAAAAAATTCCACGCATGCGCACCCATAAGGGTGTGCCCACAATACGTCGTGTTGATGTAAAATCTGCTTTGACAACAGAGATCTGTTTTCTCTGCTGGGTGTCCCCGTGCTGCCCCGCCCACTCTTGCTTACTCCTGGGAAATACTTGATTGACAGAGTGGGAGGCAGGCTGGGAGGCTTCCGCAGGTCCCTTCTCACTGGGAATCACTGATCTGTGAACCACGTGCAGAGACCAGCAGGTCTGGCAGTCGCAAACCAGGCACATCAAGCCAGGGGAGGAGGGTGTGTTCCAGTGATTTGCTTGCCATTGTGAAATGTCCCCGTCCTTCATCCTCCTACGCAGAGTTCCCTGTAACAAAGCCCAGCACAGGCTTGTGAAGGCGACACGGCCCATGAGACTTCTGAATGACCCCACACGACGACCTGGGACGTGGCTACACTTAACTCGACTCTTGTTCTTAAAGTCATCAGTAGGACCTGTGGCACGGGGCACGTGAGTGATTGAGCTTGGGTAGCCTGGGGGGCAGACAGGCCTGGATGAGTGCCACCCCGGCCATTTGCCAGTGATTTGGAGGAGTCTCCTGACTTCTCCAAGCCTTAAATGGGAAGCGTGCATTCCCCATTGACTAGTACGAGGTCTAAGGAAGCTCAACCATCTTTCAAAGTATTTAGAGCAGTTCCTGGGCTCGGAGTCTTTGGTGGGAACATTGGACGCGGCAGGTGCTGTCAGTCAGAGCAGCCACCCGCCCTCTTCCCTCCAGGGTGTGACGGGTGCAGGACTTGCTGCCTCCGCTCCCTTCACTCTGGACTGTTGAGTAGCTTCTGTGCACCAGGGTCTGACGTGGGGAAGACCAGGGACACCTGAGTCTGGCATCTGCCCTTCCGTTGCCCCCCTCCTCATGGTGGACATGTGGTCCTTTGCCCTGGAATCTGGACCCCACCAGCTCTAGTCAAAGGCTCAGTATAGGGCTGGGGTGTAGCCACTGGTGGAGTAGCATGCCAGCCCAGCACCAGGAGAGGGGGCGGGAAGTGCAGTGGGGAGAGATGTCACCACCTCCCAAGCCTGCCTTTGTCCTGGTGCGTGACCAGCCCAGCAATCCAACAGACACATTCATGGATTCTGCCAGCTTTATTTTTCAGTTGAAAACTCAAGAGAGAAGCCTGCTCCCCAAAAGAAAGTAAAAAACTTTTGAATGCTGTACCCAGGCGGCCTGGGTTCCCAGGTGGCCACGAACCATGGGTCCTTTGAAAGCAGGGCCCTCCCCAGTGCTCCCTGAAGCACTCCCTTAGCATTATCTACCCCAAAGGGGGATGCTCCCAACCAGGCTTCTGGCTAAGGATCTGAGACCACCGCTCCCCTCCAGGATTCTCATGCATATGAGACCCTGAGTGGGCAGGGACGCCAGCACCGAGCAGCTCAGAGAGCCCGCTTTATGTCCAGTCTCCCAGGGGCTGGCTCAGGCTGTGACCGGCTGTGAAGCAAGTGCATAGATGTCTTGGGCAAGCAGGGCTGGAGGTGGGGCCCTGCCAGGACGCTTCCTGGGGAAAGCAGAGAATCGCCCAGGCGGGTTGGGGAGCTGACTGTCCCCAGAAACACCTGGAAAGCAGTGGCAAACGGCTCTGTCCTGCATCTGGGGCGAGTATGGCTCTTCTGAGTCTCCCAGCCTCCAGTGCTGATGGTCCTCCGCCAGCCAAGCACCTGGACCTCGCCGGGGAGCTGGGTTGGGGCGGAGGATGAAGCAGTGTGAGACCTGCGGTAGCCTGGTGCTGGCTGAGGCTGGACCTCAAACTGAGAAGAGAGGAGAAGAGAGGCCGTGCTGGGGCTGGGCGGACAGCACCACTGGCTCCTGGAACAGGGCCAGGGCCTGTGACAGCCCCCTCCCCCACTGGGCACCCTGTCCCCATGCCGCGAGTGCAGCGGGTGTGGTGCCTTGGTTCCCTGCTGTGGGACATTGGGCAGGCTGCGGGCACGAGCCTGGCCCACCGAGGCTTGGTGTCAGGCCTGCCAGGAGCAGCGGGGACCCAGGGAAGACGAGACAGCCCCCACCTCAAGGGGAGGGCAGCAGGAGGTACACCTGGGCCAAAGCAGGGGACAGAGGGGCTCCATGGGGCAGCCTGGACAGTGGGATGGTTCCAGAACATCCAGCACCTTTGAGCGCTTTCTCCCTACTTTCAGAAAGAGCCAGCCCTGCCCCTGGGGGCTCGGGTGCCCACTGAAGCAGCGCGGACCTGTCTGTCCAGGGGTCGCAGACCCCGGTGGACTCTCTCTGGACAGCCACTGTCAGCAGGCAAGCCTGCGGTCTCTTCCTTTCTGGCCTCGCTGGGGGACGTGCGGGGAGCAAAACGCAGGGCATCTGTGTCTTGCTCTGACTTCACAGGGGCTGCCACTGACGTTTTACCATCGAGGCTGACGTTCGAGGGTCCACACCAGGCACCCTGGCTGACCAGCATCAGGACCTTCCGTCCCACCCCTCATGTGCTAAAGAACAGTTTAAAGATGAAATACGGAGCTGTAGGGAACACCACTGGCTGCTGTCCCTGCGTCCCTGCCGTCTGTTTCTGCTAGACCTGCGTCTGTATCGCTCGGAAGCTTTCTGAGCTCCCACCAGATGCGCGGTCTGTCTGCTGCTGTCTAAGCTGGTTCTTGCACTTGGAATTCTGCTGCCCCAGGAGACTGATTTTAATATTTTTTTTTAGTTGTTGATGGACCTTTATTTTTTCTTTATTCATATGTGGTGCTGAGGATCGAACCCAGTGCCTCACGCATGCTAGGCAAGCACTCTACCACTGAGCCACCACCCCAGTCCCCCAGGAGACTGATTTTTATAACTGCAACACTTGTAGTTCAACAGTTATCGTATCACCACGCCCAGCACAGAGTAGGCACTTGGTAAATATTTAAAGATGTTTGTGCGGTCCTGAGGATTGAACCCAGGGGTGCTCTGCCACTGAGCTACGTCCCCAGTCCTTTTTTAATGTTGTGATAGGGTCTTGCTGAAATGCCCAGGCTGGGCTCGAACTTGCAACCCTCCTGCCTCAGCCTCCTGAGCCCCTGGATTACAGACATGGGCCACCGTGCCCAGCTTCAACTAATCTTTGCTGATTTTGTCTCCTGCAAATTTGAAAAATCATTTATTATCATAGATTTCTTGGTGCAGTCCTAGGATTTTCTACATGTGAGATGATGTCATGTGGATACAGGGATGAGCTACTTCTTTCTTTTTAGTTGAATGCCTTTTCCCCCTTGACTTCCAGTGTTATGTAAAACGAAGTGGCAGGAATAATTGTCTTCTTCCTGAACTTAGGGGGAAAACTGCCTTTCACCGTTGAATATGACATTAGCTGTGGGCTTTTCATATACGGCCTTTATCATGTGGAGGTAGTTTCCTTCTAGTTTGTTTTTAATCATGAGAGGGTACTGAATTTTGTTAAGTGCTTTTTCTGCACCAGTTAAGATGGTCCCGTGGCTTCCCCCGCATTCGGTTAACTTGCTGCATGCACACATTTTTCTGCGTTGGCTCCTTGCGTTCCAGGATGACCTCCGGATCACAGGTGGACCCTTAGTGTGCCGGTGAATGCTTTGTCTTCTGTGGAGAACTTTTCTATCTAGTTGACAAGTATATTGGTCTGTAGTTTTCCTGTGTCTGTCTGGCTTTGTTTTCTGGGCAGTTTGCTGGTTCATAGGATGAGTTTGGAGATTTTCCTAGCTCTTCAATTTTGGGGGAAGAGTTTGAAGAGGGTTGGAGTTGATTCTTTAAATGTGTGTGAAATTCACCAGTGAAGTCATCAGACCCTAGGTTTCTCTCTGTTGCTAGTTTTTGAGGACCAATTTGATCTACGTGGTGTCATGTTTAGATTTTCTGAGGTCTGTTTAGATTTTCTGTTTCTTCATGATTCAGTCTTTTTTTTTTTGGTACTGAGGATCAAACTCAGGGGCACTCCAACCACTGAGCCACATCCCCAGCCCTATTTTGTGTTTTATGTAGAGACAGGGTCTCACTGAGTTGCTTAGCGCCTCGCCATTGCTGAGGCTGGCCTCGAACTTGCCATCCTCCTGCTTCAGCCTCCCAAGCTGCTAGGATCACAGGCATGCACCACCATGCCTGGCTGAGATTTTAATGTGAGCATTTACAACTGTAAATTTCCTTGATCACTGCTTTTGCTGCATCTCATGGGTTTGGGTACATTGTGTTTGGTTTTCATTTCTCTCGAGGTATTTCCTAATTTCCCTTGTGATTTCCTGATTGACCAATAGTTGTTTTGGAGTGTGCTGTTTAATTTCCACATGTTTGTGGCTTTTCCATTTTTCCTTCCATGATTTCAGTCGTTCAGAGCGCACCACATCTTGCCTCGTGGCCTAACGTGCGGCCTTTCCTGGAGGAGGTTCCGTGTGTCTGGACTGCTTGTCCTGCTGCGGCTGGGCAGGGTTCTGTCTGCTCGTTGGTCTGCGCGTTGTTCAGGCCCTCGGATTCCTGCCTGACCTTCCGTTTGGTGGCCTGTCCGCTTCTGAAAGTGAGGTTTCAACGTCTCTTGCCGTTGCTGGGGCTCTTTCTCCTTTCAGCCCATTTTCCTCCCTGGCTGGGGAGCACGTGTGACTTGCGCCAGGGTCGATTCGCCAGGGGCGACAGCGCTCATCCTATGATGTTCTTCGTCGCTCAGTTTTTTGTTTGTTGGTACCAAGGATTGAGCCAAGGACGCTCTACCCCTGAGCCAGAACCCCAGCCCTTTTTATTTCTTGAGACAGGGTCTCACCAAGTTGTGTGGGCCTAAGTTGCAATCCTCCTGCCTTGGCCTCCCGAGTTGCTGGGACTACATGCGTGTGCGCCGCACCAGGCATCTTAGTTTTTGACCTAAGTCTGTCTTGTCCGATGTTGGTACAGCCGCCCCTGCTGTCTTTGGGGTCATTATTTGTGTGGAATAAGTTCCTTTTAGGCAGCGCGTGTTTGGATCCTGGGCTTGCCTGCCTTCCTTTTGTAGCAGGGTTGAACCCAGGAGCTCTTAACCACTGAGCCATCTCTCCAGCCCTTTTTATTTATTATTTTAAGACAGGGTCTTGCTGAGTTGCTTAGGACCTTGCTAAATTGGTAAGGCTGGCTTCAAATTCACGATCCTCCTGCCTCAGTCTCTGAGCAGCTGGAATTACAAATGTGCACCACCGTGCTGCCGGGGTTTCTCTTTCTTAGCCTCTTCTGCTAATCTGTCTCTTTTGAATGAGGAATTTCACACACACACACTGTGCTGGGGCGGGGAGGGGCTTGCCTTGCCACTCCCTCCCTTGGGCCTGGTGGCGCCCACCCTCCTGCAGGTGCTCCAGCTCTCCCTACACAGGGCTGTTTCGAGATGCCTCAGTCGCCCGAGGAGTCTCAGGCCACCACCTCCAGGGCTTAGACCTTGCCTGTGTTCCTCTGCCCACAGACTCTTCCCTGCAGACACTCCGCAGTGGTTCCCACCGCTGCCTCCAGAAACAACCTGCTCTGCAAACTATGCCACTATGCTCCCTGTAGCTCCACGTGGGGTGGGACAGGACCAGTCCTCTCTGCAGTCCCAGACAAGCAAGCACCATTCTCTCTGTCCCCAGGCAGGTGCCGGGAATGACGCAGGGCCCCAAGGAGCAAAGCCACCTTCCCTGGTCAGGCCTCCCCTCAATTGCTGCTACTGCTGCTCAACTTTCTCTAGAGTTACCGCGAAGCCACCTTGGACCCCGTGGCGCTATGAGAACATGGCGCCCCTCTTGCAGAGGTGGCTCTGTCTTCCTTTGCATTTTGACCGAGATGTTTTCAACATGCCCTTTTCTGTGTCTCGTCAGGATCGTTAGCCGTCCCACCAGAAGGGGTGTTGAGCTACCGTGTATGAATTACCCACTTCGGTATGTTGGTGCCAAGTTCCATCCTTGGATTCCAGAGATTAACCACTGGCATGGGGTGTTAGTTTTGTTTACCAAGGTATTAGTAACGTCTGTGTTCAGGTATGCAGCAGGCGCCATGGTTTGTCTCTTTCACTGTCCGTGGGGGGGTTGGTTAGAATACTACTTACTTGATTCAAATGAGTTAGAAAGGTTTCGTTTTGCTATTCTAGAACAGTTGTGGTAAGTTATTACGAAATGCCTATAAAAGTATCCAGGCCTGGTGTTTGTACCAGGGATTGAACTCAGGGTGCTTGACCACTGAGCCACATCCCCAGTCCTTTTTATTTTGAGACAGAGTCTCATTAAGTTGCCAGGGCCTCACTAAATTGCTGAGGCTGGCTTTGAACTTTCCATCCAACTGCCTCAGCCTCCAGAGCTGCCAGGGTTACAGGACACCTCGCCCACCTTGATTCTTCAACTTTTTATTTGGAAATACAGACTCACTTAGTACAGAGGTCATGTGTATGTTTCATCCAGTTCCACAACTATAGTGCATGATTAAAACCCAGAAACTGACATTTAAATGAATGTAACCACCACTCTGACCAAGACAGAGTTCTTCCCTCACCTCGGGGTCCTTCCACCCCACTATCCCTGACCTCTGCAACCAATGTCATTTTAAGAATTTTATATCATCAGTGGCATGTGACCTTTTGAGATTGGCTGGTTTCACTCAACTCAATGTCCTCAGAGTCCCTGCCAACAGCTGCTTGTGTGACTGTATTGCTGAGTCAAGGCAGGGGTGCCTGGGGTTTGTCGACACCACCGTCTGTTCTAAGGTTGATGCCAGGTTTCAGCTCTTACAGATGCTGCTGCTGTGCACGATCGCGTGCAAGTCTGGGGTGAACATACACTTCAGTGTCTGAGGGATTAACGTTCACGAGTTGTGTTAGCCAACTCTCCATCACTGGGACCAAATGCCTGAGAAAAACAATTCAGGGGTAAGGTTTATTTTGGTTCATGATTTCAGAGGTTTTAGTGCATGGTCCCTTGGCTCCAGGCAGCAATATCAGGGCAGAGGAAGATGTCTCGGCCTGTGGCAGCCGCGAAGCAGACAGCAGGGGTCAAGGATGAGACACACCATCCCAGGACACATCCCCAGGTCCCTCCTTCCTCCAGCCAGACCCCACCTCCCCACAATGCCATCAGATTGTGAATCCACCAACAGATGGATTCTGAGGTCAGAGCCCCACCTCTGTACCCTGTTGCCTTGGGGACCAAGCCTTCAAGACATGAGCCTCTGGGGGACCTTCATGATTTAGCAGTAGCGTACGTTCTGCATCAAGAATAGTACATGAGCCAGTGCAGTAGCGCAGGCCTGTAATCCCAGCAGCGTGGAGACAGGCTGAGACAGGAGGGTCACAAGTTCAAAGCCAGCCTCAGCAGCTTAGCGAGGCCCTAAGCAACTTAGTGAGACCCTGTCTCTACATAAAACACAAACCAGGGCTGGGGATGTAGCTCAGTGGTTGAGTGCCCCTGAGTTCAATTCCCAGTACCAAAAAAAAAAAAATAGTACATTGAGAAACTGCCAATGCGGTGGTGTACACTTGTAGTATGAAATGTTCTGGGGAGGCTGAGGCAGGAGGTTCACAAGTTTGAGGTCAGCTGTGGCAATTTTGTGAGACCTTGCTTCAAAGTAAATTTAAAAGGACTGAGAATGTAGCTCAGTGGTAGAGCACCCCTGGGTTCAATCCCCAGCATCACAAAAAATTTTTTAAATTTTCAAAACTGCCAAACTCTTTTTTAGAGTGGCTAAACCATTTTACATTCCCACCAGCAACGTCCTCCTCCCCAGTATTTGGTAACGTGACTAAGTTATTTCAACGGTTCTGATTGGTGTATATTGTTATGTCACTTCCCTACGGCAAATGGAACATTTTTATATTCCAGCCATAGGTCCTCTCTGGTGAAGTGTCTCCATGAGTTTTGCCCACTAACAGTTGAGTCCAGGCCAGCTGTGTGCAGATGCTCCCTCCTCCTCACTGGTCTTCCATGGAGCAGAAGTTTCTAACTTAGACAAAGTGCAATTTACTGATTTTTTTTCTTTTATGAATCATGCCTTTGGTAACATGTCTAATAACCCTTCAAGCTGACCCTGTTTTTATTTGTTTTTTTAGCTACAATTTTGCAACTTACTTTTCCTTGTGGCTCTAGGAATCAAACCCAGGGCCTGTGCATGGGAGGCAAGGGCTCCACCCCAGTTCACCCAGCCCTTGGTTACATTTTGAACAAATAGATTCAATGTGTTCAGTAGCTATGAGGTTTTTGGGTGGTTTTTCTTTTGGTATCAGGGGTACTCCACCATGGAGCCACATCCCCAGCCCTATTTTGTGTTTTATGTAGAGACAGGGTCTCACTGAGTTGCTTAGCGCCTCGCCATTGCTGAGGCTGGCTTTGAACTCGCGATTCTCCTGTCTCAGCCTCTCTAAGTGCTGGAATTACAGGTGTGCGCCACCATGCCCGGCTAGCTATGAGATTCTTTAGGTTTAATGTTCTCAAACTAGTTTGGACAAGTCCAATTTCCTATAACTGAATCTATTTTCAAAGGCATCAGCTAAGTCCTATGGAGCCTGAACCCTCCCACTGGGTCTGGGATTTGGGTCCTCGCTCCTCCTCTATTCATTTCTCATCTTGATTTCTTCCTTCTCTTTCCTTGGATTACACCAGGAGTCAGCCAGCTGCTGATCAGGCAGGAGACCAGGTAGCCACGTGGCCTGTCATAAACAGCGCCCGCAGAGATGTTTTCAGACCAGCCGGCCCTGAGACACCGTCTTCAATCTCAGCATGAAGTCTAACTTGCCGCTTATTTTCTCTTAGGCTTTTAGGATTTAGTTTACTTCTGTGTCACTGCTGCCAGGAGATCATTCATCCACTTGCTCTTCCTGGGAAGCTCTCCCCCAGCTAGCCATTAGGGCCTGCACGGGGGGTTTTGCAGTGTGTTCTGGCGACTGGCTGTGGACTGAGGTCCCGTGTGCTTCCTGACGCTGAGGGCGCCTGTCTCCGTGCCCCTTGCTGTCATTCTGGAACTTGTTGGACCTCTGGGCCCTCCTCCCTGTGCTGTTCTCCAGTTCATTCCTTTTCTCCTCTTTCACTGAAAATTTTGTATTTTCAGGGCTGGGGTGGTGGCTCAGTGGTGGAGCGCTTGTCTAGCGTGCGTGAGGCACTGGGTTCGCTTCTCAGCACCACATATAAATAAATAAAATAAAGGTCTATCAACAACTAAAACAATTTTTTTTAAAGAAATTTGTATTTTCACATTATGCCTATCATTTTCATTTTGGGGGGCTAGTTTACTGGGGACTGAACCAAGGAGTGCTCTACCATTGAGCTGTATCCCTAGCCCCTTTTATTTTTTTTAATTTTGAGACAGGGTCTGTCTCAGTTGATAAGGCTGTCCTCAAACTTTGGTGCCTCAGCCTCCTGAATCGCTAGGAATATCGGTGTGCGCCAGCTCAATTTTCCCTTATTTGCCTTTAATAACCCCAGGCAAGCCGGGAGCGGTAGCTCACGCCTGTAATCTCAGCACTTAGGGAGGCTGAGGCAGGAGAATTGCAAGTTCAAAGCCAACCTCAGCAACGGCGAGGTGCTAAGCAACTCGGCGAGACCCTGTCTCTACATAAAACACAAAATAGGGCTGGGGATGTGGCTCAGTGGTCGAGTGCCCCGGGTACCAAAAAATAAATAACCCTAGGCAGTTACTAGTTCTCGCCTCTGGAAGGCCCGGGGTGCCCTCTCCTGCAGTCTCTCACTTCATGGGCTTCAGCGCAGTGGCGCACATTCAGATCCCATGAGCAGGTGTACGGTTACAGGTTTTCAGGAGGTGACTTTGCAGAGCTCTGACACTTAGCTTCTTGGGAAGGAGGGTCTTTGGAGTCTGTCTCGAGTCCTGCTGTGCGCGTGACTTTGGTTTGGACTCAGCACGTCAGGGCGAGGAGAGAGGCCCTGGTTTTTCCCTTGGGATGGAAGGCTGCCAGCCAGCTTACCACACTGGGGGACAGGGTCCAGGGGCACGGAGTCCCGGGCACACAGGTGGATGTAGGCAGCCGCCAGGTTACAGGCAGTTGGGAGCTCCTCAGGGTCACAGGTGTCCTGGATGCACAGGCTGAGGAATGGGGTAGGGTCCACCTGCAGTCAGCACCAGCCCCGTCACCATCCTCGCCCGCTGCACCCTTGGGAGCAGCTCAGGAGGGCTTTGGCTGGGGCAGGCAAGGGCCTCCCACTCACCACGCGGAAGCAGGTCCCCAGGCTGGAGCGGGGGTCCTGGAAGAAGGCCTGGCAGGTGGGACTGTGTCCTGGGCATGTCTGCTGAGTCCCCTCTGTGGCCCTGCAGCTGCCACCCACCTAGTGGGACAGGCGTGAGATCAGGCCTCTTGCTGTACCAACTGCTCTTGAGCCGACTCCCCAGGGACGTCAGCCTCGGGGAGAAGCTCCCCGTGGGTGCAGAGCAGGCGGCCACCCATGAGAACCCCAGCCAGAGGGGCCTACACAGGCACTTCCCTCCAGGGCACCCCTGGTGAGAGGGATGCAAAAAGGACTGGCGCCCCTCACCTGCCAGGCCTGGGTGAGCTGCTCCAGGCTGTGGGCCAGGGTGCCATCCGGCAGCATCAGCTCATCACCTGCCTCATTGTTGTTGGTGCCCAAGAGGCCGGCAGACACGCCTGAGGGCAGGAGGAGGCCAGACTGAGAGGCCGGCGTCTCCCCCAGGCTGGCTCCAGTGGGGTTGTGTGGGACGAGCCCCAGGGAATGAGGGACAGAAGGTCCTGCCTGTTCTCCCAGGACCTCAGGGGAAGGAAAGGGGCTTGGGAACAGCATTTGTGTCCTTTCATGCTCACGGGGCCAGTCGTTCTCGGCCGACCTGCCCGATAAAGCAGACCACAGGAGAGCAGCCTGTCCCGGGGAAGAGGCCAAGTCAGGGTCAGAAAGCCCTGGGTCCAGACCTCGCCTCTGAGCTACTGGCCGGGGAGCTGGGACAAGTCACTTAACCTCTGCCAGGTCATCTGTACACAGGAAGAGGACCAAGAATTGAAGAGTGTGAACGTCCATGTTATGCTGGAGACGAGGCCAGGTCACTGTGCTCGCTCTGCCACCCCGGAGGGGAACAGCTGGGGGAGAGGGCCTCTGGGCCCTGCAGGCTGGGTGCCCCCAGGAGCCTGGGGTCTGCACAGGACAGTGGCACTCTCAGCCCTGGGGGCTGCTGTGGTCAAGCCTGAAGGAGGCCCTTCTGGGAGGGCCAGTGCCTTGGTGCCTAACCCACCATGGTGCCAGAGGCTGAGCGTCAGGCTGCAGAGGCCAGCTTGTACGTCACAGGAGACCGAGACGCCATCCTCATTGGTCAGCTCGATCCTGGGCATGGCCCTCTTCATCTTGGCCAGAGGCATGCGGAGGTCAGGACAGCTGTCGCCAGCCAGGGAGGAGTCGTACAGACTGTAGGCCTGGGGCAGACGGGGACTGAGCACGAGGCCCGGCTCACACGTGCCACCCCCAGGCACCATGCCACACGGACATAGGTCTCCCCAGAGTCTGCCCCCCTCCCACAAGCACACGCACCTTCAGGCTAGGGTAGAGGACAAGGGTCGTGTGGTTCAGCTCCACGTACAGGGCCCTGAGCCCTGGGCCCACCTGGCTCAGCGTCAGTGAGAACGTGCCGCGAGCGAAGTCCTTGGCCAGCAGGAGGCTGTCACAGTGGGCATCGAGGCCCCACACCCGACCGTCAAAGGTCACCACGTGCTGGGTGCCGGCCACCACAGAGTGGTCTGGAGGGAAGAGCCCCAGGGAAGGCTGAGCAAGCCAGCTCTGCCCACTGGGCATCCAGTGATTTCTACGGCGGCCACGTGCCAGCCGGTGACGATGCACCCCTCCATGCCAGGAGACGCCCCCCACACGAGCCTCCATGCCAGGCCTCCCCTGGGTCAAGGCCCAAGCACAACAGCGCCACCCCCACTGCACAGGGGAAACCGAGGCTCGGGTTAGCAGACTGGCACGCTCACAGAGAGCCGGACACAGACTGCCCAGGGCTCTCTGAACCATGGCCAGTCCCTGGAGAGCCCTTAGCCAAGGCCCTGCCTGACCGGCAAGTCTGGACTCAATTAGTGGCCTTGCAGCTCCATCAGGATTCAGCTTCCTGCTTCTGCAGCAGAGGCCCCAGGGACGGGCTGGCCTGGCGCCCTCAGCCGCTCTGCACATCCCGCTGCCAGACCAGGATCTGTATCCCCAGATGACCTGGAGAGGCCGGTAACCGCTGGGCCCAGCACGGCGCTGTTCCAAGCCCTCACAGGCTTCCCTGGGGCCTGGAGAAGAGGCTGCTGCGGTGTCCCGCGAGCCCAGGGCGCCAGGGAGGAGCTGGCCCAGGGCCGGGGCAGCACTCACACTCCACAGGGCTCCCCAGCAGGCGGCGGCGGAGCTCATGGTACTCGGCCAGCACGTTGGCCCTGTACAGCTCTCGGAGTTGCCGCAGCAGCTTGTCCTCCACCAGGTAGCTGGTCACCCGGGCCACATCCAGGGGCTGTTCCTCCACAGGCAGGAGTGGCAACGTCACCACCACTGAGCTGTTCCTGGAGGGAACACAGAGGAACTGGCAGGTCACCGTGTCCCGCTGAGCCCCCTCTTCTGCAGGATGCCGCACGTCACCACGTTAGCGGGGAGCGTGGGGCCTCCCGGGAGCCACCTATCCTTGAGGACACACTGCACTCGCTTGCGGGCCCGCACAGCCACTCTGGCCCAGGGGTTTGGAGCGCGTGGACCCCGAGGGAGGCCCAGGCCCTCGTCTGGCCCCGTGCTGCAGGTATGTGAGCAGCGGGGGCGTCCACCACGGAGCTGGGCCAAGGGAGACCAGAGGTGGAAGCTCAGGACACAGCACCGGGCGCAGCTGACCTGTGGTCTGAGGGAGGCCTCAGCTTACAGGGGGTAAGGAGGGGGGCGGGGACAGGGGCCCCATCTACCGTCCCCAGGAGGCAGGCTCAGAGCCCTGCGGCTTCCCGCACCCTTTACTGTGCCTCTCCCTGGGGACAGGACCCTGCTGTCTCCCAGGTGGCTCCTGACAGCAGCAGGAGGCCCTGCGTAGGCCCTGGCCATAGCGGGGGGCTGCAGACCACTGGCATTGGGGTTAGAAGGCGGCACCCTCCCCACCTGGCGCGAGGCTGCTCCTCCAGTCACTGACGGCGCAGCTGCCCTGCGCTCCGGCCTAGGGAGCCAGCTGCCCGATGGCTCGACAGTTGCCGGCCGAACCGTGACCCCGAATCGTCTACGTCCAAATGCCCAGAACCTTCCCTGGCCAGAGGCTCTGCAGGTGGGGTCAGGATCTCAACTTGGGGAGATCACCAAACTTCAGACCCCAGAAGCAACAAACTAGCCCACGCCCGGTCGGCTCCCCTGCTGTGGGGCCTGGGTCTCCATCATGGACCCTCATCGCTCTAGCTGCCAGGGTGGAAACCGCCTCTTAGCACCGACATCTGGTCTGGCAGCAAATCCTGGCACTGATCCTTAAACACATCTGTCATCTGACCACCTCTCTGCTGCTCCGGGGAGCCCCCTCGGGTCTTGCCTGGGCAGTCACAACAGATGCAGCCCAGCACTGGGCTCCACACTTCCGGCCACCCCCCAGCAAGTCTTTTTTTGTTAACACAGGGGCCAAAGGGATTTGTTTAAATGCAGATAATGTCCTTCCTCAGCCCCAAATCCTTCTTTGTGTTCCCATCTCAGTAAGAGCCCAAGACCTGCCTGGCCCTGCTCCCACTGGTTTCCTGGCCAGCACATTCCCACCCCAGGGCCTTTGCACTGACCATGCCCTCTGCATGGAGCTCCTGCCTCGACTCCTTCAAGCCCCAACCCAAAGCCCTCCTTCCTGGCTGCACCTACTCGCATCCTGTGGCATTTGCACCTGAGGAATTCAGGGTTGGTAAACTGATCACAGGTTACATCCGGCCATGACCTGCCAGTCAAGAATGGCTTTTATGTGGCTAAAGGCTTATTAAAAACAAATGAGGGGCTGTGGCTGTGGCTCAGTGGCAGAGCGCTTGCCTAGCATGTGTAAGGCACTGGGTTCAATTCTCAGCACCACATATAAATAAATGCATAAAATAATGGCCTATCAATGTCTGAAAAAAAATTAAAAAAAAAAAACAACAACAAATGAGCCAGGAGCGGTGACAGGTGGCACACACCTGTAACCCCAGCACTCTGGGAGGCTGAGACAGAATCGTGAGTTCAAAGCCAGCCTCAGTGAGACTCTATCTTTAAATAAAATACAAAATAGGGCTGGGATTGTGGCTCAATGATTCAGTGCCCCTAAGTTCAATCCCTGGTACCATTAAAAAAAAAAAAGAATGCTCAAAGAGCCATAAGGCCAGCAAGCCTCCAGTACCTCCTGGTCAGGCCCTCTGCAGGGCGGTCCAGAGGCCCCGTGTGGATAACGTGTTTATTGGGTCTTCTGTCCTTCAGTCTTGTTTACGGCTCTACAACTGTCTCCACAAAAGCAGACACAGTGGTGCACAACTGTAATGCCAGTAACTGAGGAGGCTGAGGCAGGAGGATCACGAGTTCCGGGCCAGCACAATTAGCAGTAAGAATAACGAGTAGTAAGAAAGGCTGGGGATGTAACTGGGCAGTAGAGCACTTGCCTAGCACGAGCAAGGCCAGGGCTTCAAGCCCCGGTACTGGAAAGTCTGCCTGCCCAGAGCACTTCTGAAGTGCCTAGGGAGGGAAGGCGGGCCTCGGCTTTCCCATCTGTGAAATGGGGATTGCAAGCCTCTCCGTGGCAGGGCTGCTGAGAGCACAGTGCCTGCCGTGAGCAGCCATGGGAAACGTCAGCCCAGCGCGTTACCTGGCCGAGAAGCTGTACAGGTGCCGCAGGGGTCTGCAGAGCCGCCTCAGCACACGCGACACTGTGGCTTCAGCCCAGTGCAGCATCTGGTGAGCAGCCTGCGGGGGAGCAAGGTGAGCTGTCAGGGTCCCCCCTGGCCTAGCTGGGCCATCGCCGCCGCCACCCCGTTGCCCCTCCTCACCAGCTCCAGGGTGCCCTTCACAGCCCAAAGGGCTGCCCCGCTGTGCCTTGGCCCCCAACTGCCTGGCAGCAGGGGCAACCAGGCCTGCAGCTGCCGCCCGGCCTCTGCCACCCACTCCAGCCACACCGCGTCCAGGGGCCGCCGCGTCACCTCCAAGTAGGCCTCCTTCAGCGTAGCCAGGGGCCCTGCAACAAGCAGCCAGAGCCCACCACAAGGCCTTGGGGCTCCTGACCGCAGGCAGCAGACCACCCACAGCCCAGGCAGGAAGCCCGGCCCCCTGGAGTAAGGTGGGGGGCGCGACAGGGGCGCTGGAGCCTGCAGGCGGCTAACGCGCAGGCCTGGCTGATGCG
This sequence comes from Xerus rutilus, assembly GCA_028644305.1. Classification (NCBI taxonomy): domain Eukaryota; kingdom Metazoa; phylum Chordata; class Mammalia; order Rodentia; family Sciuridae; genus Xerus; species Xerus rutilus. The sequence continues at coordinate 27,432,515 of CM053415.1, read as the reverse complement.
CTCGGGCCTGTGCTCGCCCTCGTCAGTGCTGGGAACTTGGAATTGCAGAGGGTTCCCGCCGCCCCAGCAGCGCCAAGCAGCGCTCACTGCACCTCAGCTGCACCTCAACTGCTGGTCGGTGAGTAATACGCTCAGCCCAGGAGGCCGGACCTTGTGTGCGTTAGGCAGGGGCCGCCCGCGGGACCAGTCCCCCTGCGGAACCCCCGGTGCTGGGTCTCTCCAGGGCTTCCCTGGTGGACGTCATTTCACACTTGCCCGGAGTCCATGCTGCGGAGGATTCAGTGCAGCTGGCGTAGTGGCCCTGGAAGCTGGAGCCGGGCCCCCCTCCCTTCCCTAGGCAGTCACAGGGCCAGGGCTATGACTGTGCCTTTCTAGCCCATCACTGCCCTGGGGGTGGCTGTAGGGGCCCAGCACAGACATGAGCAGGGGTGAGACATCACTGAGCTAGTCCACCCCAGGGGCCCTGAACGGCAGAGAGCCCAGAGGTTCACGACCTCACCGGAAGGGCCCTCGGAACAGGGGCCGTTCCCAGAAGCACACAGCCACCCTGGTGCCCATCACGGAACCAGAAAGAGGCCCTGGAGTCCCACAGCAGAGCGCCTCACACAGGTGAGGCTGCACGCTCAAAAGAAACCAGGTGAAGGACGGAGGAAACCTAGGCAGTGAGCCCCAGAGAAATAAGGCAGCGGGCATAAGGGATGTGGGCTTGGAGGCCTGCAGTGATGGGACCAGCCACACAGGACTGAAGGCCGCAGGTCCAAGCAAAGCTGAGCTGCGGGTACAGAAGGAGCGAGGCCCCCTGATTGAGACGGTGCCACCTGCCAGGCACAAGGGCGGGGCTCCCCACACTCACGATCCACTTCACTCTGCAGCTGCTCCAGGCCCGCTTGCAGCCCCTCCAGGTAGCGTGGAAGGTGGTGCGTCAGTGCCTGGCTCTGTCCCCACAGGGTGGCCACTGCCTGGCTGCTCACCTGCATGGCCTCCAGCCCCGCCTGGGACAACTGCCGGAGGAGACCTGCAGTGCTGTCCAGGGTGCCTGCTGGCCGCACCTGGGCAGGGAAACAAGGCAAGGCCAATGTGAAGCTCAGCGGCACAGAACACTCCAGACCCTCATGCCTGGGGTGGGCGATGCCCAAGGAGGGGCCGAGGCTTGGCCAGAGGGGGTCTCCACATGTGCCTCCTCCCGCTCTCAAGAGCGGTCTACCCACCAGGCGCTGGAACCTCCCCACGCTGTCATCCAAGGCTCGGATCCTCTCCTCCAGCTGGGCTTGCAGCTGGGACCCGATGGTGCCAATCCTGGACTGGGGAGGGAGCAGCAGGTTCGAGGCTCCTGTGAGGCTCCACAGGAATGGTGGGTGAAGGCTCAGTGCAGCAACGGGCCTGGGACTGGCTGCACCACAGGGGCTCTCGGCTCCGGGCACTCTGGCCTCTGTCTGGGCCCCCCACCCCCCAGCCTGGGCCCTCTTACCTCCACATGGTCCAGGAGGGCGCCCTGGCAGCCATGTGCAGCCAGGCGCAGGCTCTGGTTGGCAGCCTGCAGGGTCAGGTGTCCCAGGGGCTGGACAGGCTGCCCACCGACCTGGAGCAGGGCCTGGGCCTCTGCTGTCTGCCCGTGGGCACAGGCCTGCAGCACCACGCTCTCCTCTCTGCTCCCTGGCAGGAAGGGACCTGTGTCGTGCCTGCTGGCCGCTGCCTCCCTCAGCTACCCAGAACCCCAGGCAGCACCTCAGACCTAGGATTTGAGGCCCTGGAGCGGCCACCTGGTCAACTCCCGGGCCACCCGAAGCCCCCCTCCACACCCACCTCTGCTGGCCCAGCCAACCTCCCCACTGCACCTGGCCTGGCGCAGTCGGTACATGGAGGTGGTACCAGGAAGCACATCGCCACCCCAAGCTGGGGTCCCATGAAGTCCTAGCCGGGTGTCCTCGTGTCCCTGAGTTCTCCGCACCCATCCCTGTCCTCTCTCAGAACAGCTAGCTGGGACCCGGGCACCCTTCACTCACCTTCTGTGTGGGCCACAGAGGCCTGGAGGCAGTTGGGGGCCTGGGACAAGGACAGCCGCACTTTCTCCTCCCTCCTGTCCATGCTCCCCTCCAGCCAGGCCAGGCTTTGAGAAGCCGAGGTGGAGACCCGGCCCCTGAGGCCAGCCCGCTGAGCCCTGGGGCCTTGGATCTGCGAGGGGAGGGAGAGGCGAGAGTGGGGCCTGGGCTTGGGGCCCGACAGCTCCAACAGGGGGCTCGCCCCTGATTTCACAGATGGCCACCAGAGGGCGGGGCCCACTGTCCAGGGAGGCTGGAGCACCAGCCCTGTCCTGGCCACCCACCTCCAGCTCCCCAGAGAAGTCAGGTGCGTGGGGCCTGCTGTGGTTGTGGAGAGTCAGGCTGAGGTGCAGGCCACCGTCCGGGTCAGGGGCCAGGCCCAGGCGGCAGTGGGACCGCAGCAGCAGCCCCTCCCGGCCCAGGCTGTGCACCCCGGAGAGCAGGAGGGCCTGCAGAGCAGAGGCCAGTGCTGGGAGCGGCGGCCGGCGGCCCAGAACGCCAGCCCCTCTGCCCTCTGAAGCCTCACTGCTTGGCAGCAGGACTGACGTCTAAGAAGCGAGACCACCTTCAGCAGCTGGGCAAGGAGTGGCCTGTCTCCTTGTCTTCCTGCACGATCCACACGGCTCCTCAGGCCGCCACAGCGCCAGCACACATCCCAAGGACCCTGCAAGCCACCCAGCCCTCCCCTGGGGCCTTCCAGCACTGACCACGGTCAGGCCGCTCCTCTGTCCCGTCTCCTGCCCCGCCTACACTGTCCCCGGGAGGCCGCACCTGCTCCTCCTCTGCTGGCCACAAGGACCCTCGCTTAGTTCTCGTCCACGCTGCTTTCACGGTACAGTGGCCGAGTTTCACAGACTGTGCGATATTAACTACCCGTCTCTACAGGAGTGTGTGGACCCTGGGGTGGAGGGACGGATGGAGGGAGGCGGCAGCCAGCGAGCCCAGGAGGAGAGCAGAGCCTGAGCACCCTGTCACCTCCTGCTAAACCTGTCACCCTAAAAGGGCTGCCTCATCGCATGAGGTGCAGAGTAGAGCCCAGCCTGCTGGCTGCCCCGCTGGCCATCGGCAGAGCCACCACACTGCTGCCCGCCAGCCTCACTCTGGCCCCAGCGCCCACCTCCCGGGCACCCAGTCCTGGGGTGGCCCCTTCTCCGGCCAGACTCACCCTGGGCAAGTCGCAGAGCCCCAGCTGGAGGGCGTGACGCAGCCAGAGCGCGTAGTCAGTCTCCACTTCCCCCCAGAAGCTCTGCTTGGCACAGGGCGCCGTGAGGATGTGTTCCAGTGTGACCTCCACGTGGGCCTTGTCCCGCCGCGGTGCCTGATGCCTCTGGAATGAGGGGACTCATCACAGGGGAGACTGTCCCTGCGGCTGCAGCTGGGAGACCCCGCTCGGGCAGAGCAGGCGCCCCAAGTGCCAGCCTCCGAGCCCTAGCCCGCCACAGACACAGGCAGGATTTTGTCATGAGCGCAGAGTGGGTGGGGCCGAAAGGTCCCAGGAACCCAGGGTAGGCGGCCAGAAGTCCAGAGGGACCTTTGGAACAGCTGTCCCCATTCCTCCGTGGCCCAGCTCCTGCCTCAGGCTCTGCAGAGCAGATCATCGGTGGTGACACTGGAGGAAACCTGGCCCCTGATGCCGTTGGGAACTGAGGGGCATCCAGGGCTCCCTTCTCTCCTCCCCCAGTACTTCGTACTGTGCATGTGGCTTTATCTCCCAGAGTCCTCACTGCATCACACACCAGGGAAGAGAGACTGCTGCACCCATTTTACAGATGAGAAAACCAAGGAGAGAGGAGTGGCCAGGGACCCCTGCAGCACAGCCAGCTCTTAAACCCAGGACCACCTGAGCTGGGTGCTTTCTGCAGTAGGCGGGGCCCCGTGGAGTACCTGCCTGGCCCCGGCCTCCTGGGCCTCACCTCATATGTCACGTTCTGCTGCACACGGTGCCGGTCCCAGGACAGATCGAGCCACTCCCTGAATACGGCTGGGGTCTGGGTTAAGGCCCCACAGGCCCGGAGGGTGCCCAGGCCCCAAGTTTCCTGGAGCTGTCAAGGAAGAGAACGGGGCATGGGGGCTGGGCCAGGAAAGAGGCCCGAGCAAGGGCGGCCAGCACGTACCTGCCCCAGGGAGGCAGACAGGCAGCCGTCCCAGGCGGTGCTGTGTGCCCAGGACCTGTCTGCCCAGGACAGCTGCAGGGTCGCAGGCGGTCCCCTGTTCCAGGCGAGCTGCACCTGCATTGAGGGTGAGGGGGCGGGGAGGAGGGCGGATGTCCCACCCCAGGGAGCAAGTGCAGGAGGGGCCCCCACGGGCTGGGCACAGGCCGCAGCCCGCCTCCCGCCCTGCTCTGCGAGAGCTCAGAGCCCTGAGACCCGGCACTAGGAGGCCTGCGGGACAAACGTTCTCAACACCAGCCTGGGTCCCTGCACCGCCCTGCCCGTCACATGCCCTCTCCCGTCCCGTCCCCACCTCGCCTGACTCTGCTCTCACTGCCCTTCCCACCTGCAAGGCTGCTGCTCCCCAGCTCCTCCAACCCTTGAGCACCCTAGGAGGCCCTCACAGGCCACCCACCTAGGTGCCCAAATCCTGCCATCCAAGTCCCCTCTTCCCTTCCTCGTGATGCTTAGGGCAACGTCTGGCTTTTTTATTCATGTGCTTGAATTTTGTCTGCTCGGCCTAGCCCACTGGCCTCCATTCCACAGGAAAGCAACGTGAGCCACCCAAGGACACCCAGCGAGGTGGGCATCCAGCTGCCTGCCTGCCCCACCACGCCCTGCTAAGCAATGACTGTGAAGGGTGCTGGCAGAGGAGTGAAACCTGTCTGCTTCCCCTGTCAAAACATGAGCACAAGCCAGGCACAGTGGCCCATGGCTGTAATCCTAGCCACTTGGGAGGCTGAGGCAGGAGGATTTCAAATTTGAGGCTAGCCTCAGCAACTTAGCAAGGCCCTAAGCAACTTAGCAAGAACCTGTCTCAAAAAGGGCTGGGGATGTGGCTCAGTGGGTAGGCCCGGGATTCAATCCCCAGGACCGCAAACAAAAACGTGAACTCCACTGATGCGGGGCCCGTGCCTGTGCCTCTAACATTGCCTGGCCTACAGTAGGTGCTTAATAAAGCATTGATGAAGGGCCCTCAAAGCCCCCAAGTTTCAGTCATGTGGGACTCTGGCAAGTCCCGCCACTGATGAGCAGGGCCTCCCTCCCCTACCCAAGGGGCCCACACTAAGGGCTCAGCCGCACAATCCCCCCAGGTGCCCAGATAGTCCCTGCTCACCTGCCCGCTCTGCCTGCCGTCCCTGCTCTCGGCAAGACCACTGGCCTCAGCTTGCCGCCAGGAGAGGTCAAAGGGGTGAGCCAGGGCCAGGCGGGCGGCCAGCACACCCGGCTCCAGTCGCACAGAGGAGACCACCACCACCTGCGGGGCGAGGACGGCTGAGCCAGCACCTCCTCTCCCCTCTGGCCCACACACCTCCTCCCTGAAGGCCAAGGGTGGGAGCGGAGGCTCCAAGCACAAAATCCCAGCCCTGCGCAAAGTTCTTGGAGAGCATCAGCCCATCTGTAGAGAAAGAGCCTGAGGCTCAGAGAGGAGCACATGAGACGGGGCTATAGGTGGTGCCCACGGGGGCTCAGGACGAGCTCTGCTCCTGCCTTTCAGGAGCCCCGAGACCCAGGAGTCGCGCCCCCTCTGTGCTTCAAGTTCATCTGCAACCAGGGCTGATAACTGCACCAACGGGGCAGAGGTCGAGGTGGGGACAGGCGTGGTGCCTGGCACGGGTTCTGCCTTCGGTGCACGTCAGCCGGCACGACTGTGGCTGTCCCGGTGGCGCGGGGACTAGGTCTCCTGCCCCACCCAGTGCCTTTCCTGCAGTCCCCCGGGGCCTGGCACAACAGCGTTGGCCCAAGGGTCCATTCAGGCTGCAGGGTGGAGCCCAGCTCTGTCCAGATGCCAGGTCTCCTTCCAGCCCAGCCACCTACCTGGTCCCTGCCATCCCAGCCGATGGCCAAGTGGTCCTGGTGGCTGCCTCCCGAGTGCTCCGAGGACAGGTAGAGGCTGCAGTGCCGGGGCAGGGACAGTGGCAGCCGGTGGCTGAGCATCACTGGTGAGGGGACACACGGCAGGCACATGAGCCCGAGGCCGCCACTCAGGACGGGGTGCAGGGGAATCAGCCGACAGCGGCACGGCCTGGGCAGGGCGGGCGCTCGGGCACGCTTTGGAAAACTCAGAGGCTGTGTGCCCACCCGGGCACCATGCCACCCAGCACGCTCCTCCGCTGTCCCCAGGGAGCCCAAATCTCCCTCCTCCCTGCAGGGGCGGAACCTGCTGCCCAGTCCCGCAGCCCTGTGCTGGGCTAGTGGTACTCGGGGGCTGGCAGAGCCCCAGGCCCAGCCCGGGCCTCCGTGTCCCCCTCCTCCCTTGGACCCCTGCCCCATCAGAGCACAAACCCAGCCTTGGCCGGACAGCCAGGGCTCTTGACCAAGTGACGTGTTAAGGAACCAGAGGGACCGGCAAAGCTGCCCCCCCAACCTGGGGCTGGCCTGGAGGCAGGCCCGAGCTGCCAGCTGACCCGCAGCCTCACGAGCCAGGACACATGCTGTCTCTGGCCGTTGAGCTGCAGGACAACGTGTCACACAGCAACAGCTGACAGGTGCAGCCGGCACCAGCCCGTCACGTTCAGACTGCGGCCACCTAGCAGAGCCCTGCACCCCGGGCAAGCCCCGTTTCCTGCAGCGCTCTTGTCACTGTGCTCGCGCGTTTCCCTGCTCGCTCCCCACCTCCCTGAGGCGAGGCCTGGGCCATCTTGTTCCCTGGGGGGTCCCCAGTGCCTGGGACAGTCCCTTGGGCAAGAGGATGCTCGATGATGGTTTGGTGAGTGGGCGAGTGGGTGTCTGGCCGCCCCAGCCTGTGACACTCACCCTGCAGACTGAGGTTCCCGGCAGGCTTGGAGAGGGACCCCGAGAGGCTCCCGTTGAGGGCCACCTCCTGGCCACCCCACAGCACCCTCTGGTGCAGGACACGGGTTCCTCGGGGTCGCTCATACGTGGTCTGCAGCACCAGCTCCCCAGGAAGCACACTGAGCTGGAAGAGAGTGACGGGGCTGGGGTCACTGGGGACTGGCCCCCACGCCGCTGGGGGTGGAAGGAAGAGAAGCTTTCAGGAGGACAAAGGGAGCACATGCAGGTCGTGGGCAGCTTCCTGGGCGGTGACAGACACCAGGGCCAGGCTCTTCCTGAGGGGGAGCAGGTAACAGAAAGCCGGGGGGACTGACAGGAGGGCGCACACCTCTGTAAACAGGACAGCCACCACTCAGCTGCACGGGCTCGCTGTGCAGCCCTGGGCACATTTCCTAACCTCTCTGGGCCTTGGTTTCCTCATCTATAAAACAGGGAGTAGAATAACAGTGCCAGCCTCTGCGAGGAGGTGGGACCTGCTCGGCACGGGGCTGGGCTGGGGGAGGGGCTCAGGGGACCGGCTGCACCAGGCACCGGATTCCCCAAGCACTTAGTGAGCAGGTACTGTGCTCCCAGCACAAGGAACTCTCTATACTGGAGTACAAGGATAACCAGGCCCTGCCCTCCAGGGGCCCCCAGGCTGGTGGGGAGGTGGTCACAGAGACAAAACAAAAGGGAAAGTGCCAAGAGTGGCCACAGGAAATACTCAAGGTGCCAAGGAACACGGAGGAGGGAGCTGGGGACAGGCAGGACGGGGTCTCCCAGGCGGATGTGCGGCCTGTGCGCAGCTTGCAGGGGGCTGTCCCTCCAGTGGGAGCCGCTGCTGAGGGGGCTGCTAGGGTGGGCATTCTCTTAAATGCCTCTAAAACCCGTCACCACCCCCCATCTTGGTCTGAGGCCCCGTGAGCTCTTGCCCTGACCACTTCGGGGGTCCCCCGCTGCCCCCCAGGTCCCCCTCTTCACAGCAGAGATCTGAAGTCCTCACACCCTCCAAGGCCTGCCGCGGTCTGACCACGTCTGCACCTGCAGCCAGCCACCTCTGCCACCCGACCCAGCCGCTCAGCCCCAGCCCCGCCGCTTGGCCAGCTCCCGAGGTCACCCGTGCCCCAGGCTCCTGGTGTGCGCCGCTCCCTCCCTGGAAGGCTCCTCCCCTGGTTTTCCAAGGGGCTGATGCTTGTCATTCAGGGCTGGCTTCAGGGCCACATTCTCAGTGGTGCCTTTCCTGGCCATCTAATATAAATAAGCTCCCTGGTGACTCGGTCTCTCCACTCTGCCTTGGTTCCTTCCATATCATCAGATGTGGCTTCTTTTTTATGAGACCTTTGCACCAACTGCCCACTAGACTATACTCTTGGAGACAGGACGGGCTCATGGTCCTGCTCTAGGCCAAGGCCAGGTTCTGGAATCATGCCTGGCACCAAGGAGATGCTCCATCAATAACGCAAAGAGGAGGAAGAGACGGGGAGCATCGGGGAGCAGCCGAGAGTCCACCAGTAACTGCCCACCACACCGCCCTGCCTGCACCTGTCCCCCCGGAACCAGGGCGCTGGGACAACTTTTCTCAAAGGGCTGCCCCAGGAGGCCCCTGGCCATCACCCACACACCTGGGCGAAGTCCTGTTCCAGCTCGAGGACGTTGGTGAGGCTGTCCTTAGCAGCCACCAGGCTGCCACTAATGTGAAGACGGTGCTCCTCCACTCCCAGGACAAACATGCTCCTGGCCTCACCCTTGGAGTAGTATAGCTGGTCACAGAAAAAGCACATGGGAGATCTCATCAGGTCTCTGATGGACATTCAGGCAGATGCTGGCTCCAGACTGCAGGTGCCTCCTGAAACCCCAAACCCAAGAGACCTGCAGCTTCCTTGACTAGACCAACTCTGATGTCTGAAGGGCCACAGGCCTCAGGTTAGGCCATCAAGCATGGCCATGGCAACTCTGCCCACCCCTTCCTGCTATAACATTGACTTGAGGATAGCTACTGGCCCAGACCAGCCAGCAAGAATTCTGGTTGTAATGCTGCTATCAGCAGGAGGGGGCAGTGTGGCACAGGACACCACCCAGGTGTGGCACCAGATCAGGGCTCCAAGTGTGGCTTTGCCCACCTATGGAATGAGGACCTCCAGCTGGTTCTTTTTTTTTTTTTTAATTTTTTTTATTAATGTGCTATTATTTTTTTTATATCTTTATTCATTTTATGTGGTGCTGAGGATCGAACCCAGTGCCTCACGTATGCAAGGCAAGCGCTCAACCGCTGACCGGTAACCCCAGCCCCTCCAGCTGGTTCTTGAGACACCTGTACCTTCGCCTTTGACCCCGAACAACAAGGATAAGGACACCTGCTTTTCATTTCCAGGCTGCACAGCTCGATCGCCTGGGGTACACACTAAAAACACAGCTTCTGGATTCCTGCTTAAGACCCATAAAAAGAATCTCTGGAAAGAGGGTCAAGAACTGTTGTTGTTACTGTTTTGCATATTTCTGGAACTGGGGGTTGAACCCAGGGGTGCTCTACCATGAAGCTACATCCTCAGCCTTTTTGGAGACAGAGCCTGGCTAAGTTGCCGAGGCTGGCCTCAAACTTGTGATCCTCCTCCTGCCTCAGCCTCCGGAGTAGCTTGGATTACAAGTATGTGCACCACCATGCTCAACTCTAACAACTGGTATTTATAAGGAGCTCATCAGATCCATTACCCAAATCTCAAAGCAAATAATCTGTCAAATATGAACAAGGATATTCTGCAAACTGCCTGCACTTTAAGAAGCTCCTATCATGCACACCTGTAATCCCAGCAGTTCAGGAGGATTGCAAGTTCAAAGCCAGCCTCAGCAATGGCGAGGTGCTGAGCAACTCAGTGAGACCCTGTCTCTACATAAAACACAAAATAGGGCTGGGGATGTGGCTCAGTGGTCGAGTGCCCCTGAGTTCAATCCTCGGTATCCAAAAATAAATAAATAAATGAATAAATAAATAAAGTCCATTAACAACTAAAAAAATTTTTTTGAAAGATATTTTAAAGTAAATGTGAATAGAAAAATCCAGGTAGTGTATGAGAGTTTGTTGTAAAATTATCCATTTTGTGCCCCTAAAAAGTTCTGTAACAAAATGTTGGGGGGTAAAAAGGTAGGGGTGGTAGGAGAATGTTCTAGATCAGGAGTTAGCCTTGTCAATTGGGCTGGCAACCTGACTTTGTAAATAAAGTTTTATTGTAACACAGCCATGCACGGTCATTGATCTACTGCCTGCGCCAGGAGCTGCTTCTGCCTGACCATGACAGCCTGCAAAGCCCAAAACATTTACTGCCTGGCCCTTTAAGTTTGCAAACTTCTGCGCTTGATTAAGGAACTCAAGAGACATCATCCTGCCAGACTGCGGGGCTGCACGTGTTCCAATCCCGGATTGAATATTTGAAAGAACATCACTGGGACCAGCGGGTAACTTCCCCACGGGCCGGCCCTTAGGCAACAGGATCGTTTCAGGGTTAAACTTCCTGAGTTTTACAACTGCACTGATAAAAGGAAAATCCCTGTTACAGGAAACACTGGCTGACGCATTTAGAAGTCAAGAGAGAGGACATCTCCAGAAACATCTGTCACCCTCAACGCTACAGAAAAACGTGCAAGTTCAACTCTCCCGACTCTATAGCATCGAGGACACCGGGAGAGGCGGGGAGAGAGGCCAGTGGCTGGTGAAAGGGTCGCTGCTTCTACAGTAGCTTTTATACGGGCTCAAATGCTTCAAAGTAACACTGCGGGGGGGACTAAGACAATTCCTGCGTGACCCACAGTGACAAGGTTTGGGGAGACCCGGTTCATGAGCCAACATAGGAGAGGGCGAGTATACAGCCGGCGCTCCATAAATGAAGGTAATGGGGACCACGACTGGAAGGCTTTGAATAGAGCTGGTGGGAAACGAGGGAGCGGGGTGGGACCTCTGGCTCACTCTTCCTGAGCAGCTCCCAGGGACGGTGCCTGTGCCAGGTGTGGGCACGCCCTCCAGGAGCCCCTGATTTGGGGAAGAGGGGCAGACAAGACAACAGAGGCAGACAGGACCCCTAGGACCTCCTCAGGCAGGGTGGCCACAGTGCCAGCTCTGCTCTGAGGGCTGTGTTAGGTGGCACCAGGGCTGGGAGGGCACCATCTCCCAGCTCCAAGGGTCTCGGGGGCCAGTGAGGGGCTGCGGGGCTGGCCCGGGAGGGTAAACCTGGGTATGTCTGGGGAAACTGGAGCCAGGGTTTCCGAGGGCGGCCCACAGGGGCCGTCGCAAGCGCACACCCCCTCCCCTCGGGCAGGGCATCTGGAACCCGTTAGGCGTCCAGGAAACCAGGGCAGTTACCTTGGCTGCGACTGTGGCTGTGCTGGGACAGCAGTGCAGGAGGGCGGGGAGGTGGTGCTGGCCCTGGAACAGCAGCTCCTTGCTGGAAACAGGAAAAAGAGGGCCCGTGGGCACCTGCCCAGCACCCCCGGGGTCAGGTGGGACCAAGCCAAGCTCCCCAGGAGGGTCAGAGAGCCGCAGAGGGGCTCAATGAAGGCCGCTGTTGGTATGGCCTGGGGCTCCAGGGCCCTGCTGTGCAGTGGGCGGGGCTGGACTCGGGCGACCTGTGTTGGAGCTGCAGCCTCCCTGGTGTGAGGGTTAGGAGTGCACGTCTGCCCTGGGCAGCAGGACTCCAGCCCAGCCCCCTCCAGGAGCCCGTCCCTCCCCTTCAGGCCAGCGTGGCAGGGCTCCCTGCTGCGTCCACTCCTGGCCTTGAGCGCCTCCCCCGGGAGCTCCTTGGCCTGGGCGCCACTACATCTGCGCCACATGCTCTGCATTTGGGGGTGACCTGTGCCCCGTGCCCCATTCAGCAGCCTCCCTGGACACGCCCACCAGAGCCCAGCACCTCCTCCTCCCAGCTACAGCCACCAGACACCTCCAAACATCCTTGGGGACAAACACCCCCAAGTGAGGGTCCCTGGTCTACACCTTCAACAAGTGGCTTATTCTCCTTCCTCAGTGGCAGGGCCAGAGTGCTGGAGCCAGGCTGGTGGCTTACCTTAGCAGGCAGCATCCAGCCAGCTCCTCAGCCTTAAGAGCACCATTGATAAGCATGAAGGCCTGGGAGGACTTGGTGGGTGAGACCAAGAACTCATCTGTGCTCTGTCCTCTAAGGTCAGAGAATTGTCTATAGCTTTGTGACCTTGGGAAAGTAGCGTTGCCTCTCTGAGCCTCCCATTCTGTATCTGTACAGCAGCACTGTGTCCAGTTGGTGCTCCATGGGTGCCTGCCTGATGGCTACTCCCCAAACCCAGATCCTCTCCCTGCCAGCAACCCCCAGAGCCCTCACCTGGTCACCCGGCTCTGTCCGTGGACCAGGAGGACCAAGCCTGATGGCTACTCCCCAAACCCAGGTCCTCTCCCTGCCAGCAACCCCCAGAGCCCTCACCTGGTCACCCGGTTCTGTCCGTGGACCAGGAGGACCAAGCTGTCTTGAGAGTCACAGGTCAGCCGCAGCGAGGAGCTCGCCTCCTCCGCTGCCCAGAGCGCCTGGAACCTGAGCTGAGGAGGGAGCAAGCTGAGCAGGGGCACCCCGGGGGGGCCGAGGACCCTCAAGGCCAGCTGGGGGCCCCAGCCGTGGTCCACAGCCCCAGGACATCGTGCCCCCAGACCCGCATGGCAGCTGGGAGTGCCCAGCAGGCCTCTCGCCAGGTGGAGCAGGTGCAGGGAAGCTGGCTTGACGGGCAGCAGGGTGACCGGCCTACAGTGGGAGCTGAACCCAGGGTCTGGGCCACCCGCCCATGGCCAGGGACATCGGGCTGCCTGGGTGACGCTGGTGTCAGCTGTACTACCAAGGAAGCCTCAGCAACCTCTAGAGGGCACGGTGGCCCATTAGTCACGCTCAGAGCCAGCCTCTGCCCGCTGGGCGCTGGACAGAGGCGACAGCCCCCCAGGGCCCCATCTGCACCTCACCTGGCTGCTGAAGGGCAGCCCCAGCCTCTGCAGAGCCGGCACCGCGTGGCTGGCGTTCACCCCCAGCTCCAGCGCGCCACCCAGCAGCCAGGACACCAGGCCTGTCACGTCCACGCGGGCCCCGCCATCCCCACCACGGAGGGCCACGTGGGCCCAGGTCTGGGTCTCTAGAGGCAAAGAATGACATGGGCCACTGGGGACTTAGGCTCACCTCCCTCCCAGGTCAGGGACACACCAGAGCCAAGCCGCAGGGGACCAGGCTGCCACTGCACTGCCTGGGGCCACAGAGCCCCCGGGAAGCCTCCCCCACATCCTGTCATGATGAGCCCACTCACGGGCCACTGCTGAAACCACACTGAGAAGCCTCCTGGCCTGGCCCCGCTGGGCACCCTCCACCCCATCCGGACAGACTGTGGTCACCACCTGGAAGGAGCAGCCTCAAGAGCAGGGGTCTAGGCCTCCAGCACCTGGCACGACTCCGGCCACCAGGCGGCGTTCAGTGCGTATTTGCTGAACAAAATGAGCCAGGCTCCGCAATCTCCCCGGGAGTCAGAGGGAGCTCTGGAGTCAGACTGCCCAAGCTCAAGTCCTGGCTGCAGTACATACCAGCTGGGTGGCCTGGGCCAGGTGTCTCAACCTCTCTGAGCATCCAGCCTCGTCTGCAGAAGTGGGTGGCATTACTATGCTGTCTTATAGGCTTGCTCACGCCTTTGCTCAACAGCGAGCACCTATTGTGTGCTACTTGGCCAAACAGAAACCATCCCCACCCCAGGGTGCTCCAGTGTGTTCTAAGGGCAAGACAATGATACTGCAAAAAGCGGGGTGCAGAGTGTGTTGGGACCAAGACAGGAGGAGGGCTGGGGGGGATAGAGGGAGCTGGGTTCCAAATGAATCAGGAGGCTGGGTGCAGAGCCACACGCCTGTCAGCCCAGGGACTCCGAAGGCCAAGTCAGTAGTTAGAGGCCAGCCTCAGCAACTTAGTAAAACCTTGTCTCAAAAAATAAAGAAGGGCTAGGGTGCAGCTCCGTGGTAGAGCACCCCTGGACTTGAACCCCACCAGGCGGGCAGGAAAAGCCTGGCGGAGGGCCACCTGGAGGTGGGGGAGTGAGCCCAGCAGCCACGTGGAGAAGGCCAGGCCAGACCAAAGGAACAGCCCGGGAAGGCCTTGAGGCGGCAGCGAGCCTGGTGTCTGAAGAATCAGAAGCGGAAAGAAGAGGGTCGGCGCCCGAAGACGCGGCCAGCAAGGGGAGGGACGAGGGCTGGGCCGTCCGGCAGCTCTGACGCCCTGCCCTCCATGTGAATGGGTTGGGCACAGAACCCTGGAGCCTTTATGTGTTGGCAGCCTGCCTGGCAGGTATGCAGTAAGCACCCCATTAATGCTGGCTCTTATTTTTCCTCCCACCCTGCCCCACCCCCAGAGACGGGTCAAATTGTATCCCCTCAGAAGGGCTGTTGAAATCCTGTCCCCTGGACAGGGACCTTATTTGGAAACAGGGTCTTCAAAGATGTGATCAAGTAAAAATTTTAAAATAAGATCACACGGGGGCTGGGGCTGTAGCTCAGTGGTAGAGCGTTTGCCTAGCATGCGTGAGGCACTGGGTTCGATTCTCAGCACCACATGTAAATAATAAATGAACAAAATAAAGATCCATCAACAAATAAAAAAATATTTAAAAAAAAAAAAAAAAAAAAAAAAAAAGATCACACGGCATCCGACAGGCCACACGTCCAGTGATTCTAAGGGACGGACACGTGGAGGGAAGACGGGCCCGCGGGCCAACAGGGAAGGTTCAGATGCTACAGGCGGCAGGGCGGGGCCCCCAGAGCTGCGGGAGGGACTGTGGCCCTGCCAACACCTTGACCTGGGACGGCTCCAGGACTGTGAGAGGACGATGCCCATTGTCTTCAGCCACCCACTTTGGGACACCCAGCAGGCCAGGCCCTGTAGGGCAAGGTGGTCCTGGTTGGCCCTGGAGCCCAGGCCAGCTGGCTTGAGCTACAACCCACATGAGCCAAGGACAAGGCTGTGGGGGGACTCCAGGTGTGGGGGATGCCCTCTGCTCAGCACCGGGTGTCTCACCTCGCATCTGTAACTGGGCGTCCACGCCAGCCTCCCTGGGGACCCCCGCCTGCTGCAGGGACTTGCTGTCATGATGGATCCGGCCAGAGAGCTCCAGGTGCCTGTCACGGTACCAGCAGCTCATAGAGTAGTTGAGAGAAGCGGGGCCTGTCGAGATGCACCCGGAGTGCTCAAAGCCAGAGTCGCTGCTGTGAATGTCCACGGAGACCTAGTGCAGACCAAGAGGACGCTGGACTGCCCTGTGCAGAGGGCCAGCCTGGCCCAGCCGGCAGCACTTGCAAACCCTGGGGCTTCAGCTTGCGGAGGATCCAGACCCCGCAGGAGCAGGACTGAGGACCAGCAGGGCTACTCTGGCCCACTCCACACACAGAGGGACCCAGAGATAGCAGGAGGGACACCAGGAAACAGGCGAGCAGGCCTGGGGACGATGGCCCAAGAAAGCCCAGGAAGATGAAGAGGCCCCGGCGGCGTGAAACACATCAGCAAACCACAGCCCAGGCTGGCCAGCTGCTTGTGTTATAAATAAAGTTTTATTGGCACACAGCCTGCTCGTTCATTGGCCGGTCCATGGCCTCTGTCCGTGACAGCGGAGTCCAGTTATGACAGAGACACGGAGCCACCAAGCCTAAGACGTCTACCACCCAACCCTTAACAGAAAAAGATTGCTGATCTCTGGTGTGAAAGGCAATTCCCTCCTGCTACCCCCAAGCTTCTGTGGAAACTTTGATCACACCGCCGTGCCCCACCGTCACTGGAGGAGGAATGGACCTGGGCTGTGGACCAGCACCCTGAGCATCATCTGGGCACCTGCTAGAAATGCAGAGTCTCAGGCCCCACTCAGACCCACTGACAGATTCCGCATGTATCCTGATCCCCGGGCAGTGCTTACATCCAAGGAGGCATAGAGAGCCCCGTCCTAGCAAAGGGACAGCCGCACCATGGGCACCCCAGGAAGCCTGGCTCTGCTGGGCTCCGACCACCCCCTGCCCCTGGAGGGGCCACATGGGGCCTGGGGCTGGACCATCCCCATCCAGGCCCGCCTGCAGGCCTCTGCAGGCTCCTCTGCGGACCTTGTGGTGTCCGTGTCTCAGCACACAGACCTCATTCCTCAGGCCGTCCTCAGGGCCATGCTCACTAGGCAGCCCAGCCAGGAGGTGGCACTGCCAGAGTCAGCAGGCATCTCCAAGGTGGCCCTGTGCGCAGCTCTCCCCCAGCCCCGGGCTAAGGGCTGCAGATGGCCCCGCTCAGGCCTCCCCACAGCTCGACCTGCCAGGAGCAGCTCCGCCTCCCCCTGTACCCTGGCCAGGACACCTTGCAGCCCGCATCTGGCCCTGAGCCCTGGCTGCCTCGTGATACCCTGACGTGCCTGCCACCGGCCCGGCCACCTGTGGCAGAGGCAGCTTGGACATCTGGGCTCTGGGTTGATGTCCAGCTGCATTTGCTCAGGTCGCGCCAGGGCTCTGTGGAGCTGGGAGCCCAGGAGCCCATCACAGGGCAAGCGGAGGGTGCAGGGACGGGAACCCTGTGTCAGCTCAGAGAGGACCTCTGCCCTGGGCCATGCCACAGGCAGCCCTGGTGGCCAGACCATGCCAGTTCCTGGAGGTGGCCACCATGCACCAGGACAGAGAGCCCGTACCTCAAGGGGCCAGCCGGCGACGTCTCCCTGGCATACTCCTGACAGCTGGGTGGGGAGGGTGTCTCCGCTGCAGTTGACCTGTGGAGACCATTGGGGTGGCAGGGCCCCAACCTCCACCCCAGAGTGAAGTGCCGTGAGCGCTGGGGCTGGGCTGCACCCTGTGCCCCTGCGGGAAAGCCACCGTGGGAACACTGTCCCCAAGGATAGGCTTGCAGAGAGACCTGAGCACTGAGCCCCGGTGTCCTCACAACCAGAGGCCAGGCACGTGCTCCTGGGCCTGCGCCCACTGCTGCTCTAGGAGGCTCCTCCTCTGAGCTTGGAGTCGCCATGGGGGTGGGGGTTTCCAACAGCCCGTTTTGCAGATGAGGAAACCGAAGCAGAGAGCGTCACTCGCCCGTGGTCACGTGACCCACGGATGACAGCTGGCTTCAGCAAGCCTGCTCGCTCACACCACCTCCCACCTGCCCCGGAGGGTCTCGACCATGAGCACTGGGGCAAGCTCCCTGCTCCGGGGAGGGGACTTCTCCAGGGGCGGCTCCTGGGGGAGCGGCTGCCAGGGCCCATGTGTCCCCAAGGGCCACCGCATTGTACTTCCTATAACAGTGAGGGACAAGGGGACAGGATGGGAGAAAAGAGGACAAAGAAGGCTGGGCAGGGGCGGTGGTGGGTGGAGAGGCAGATGGCTGTGGAGGGCGTGGGCACCGTCTGACTCACCTGGAGCTGGCCGGGCAGGGTGCGCTGCAGCCCCAAGTGGCCATGGTGCAGCCCCAGGACCAGCCCCAAGTGGCCGTCCTCTGCGCTCCTCTCCAGGGCTGCATGAAGCTGCTGGCCATCCAGGCTTGCGGTCAGCCCAGCCACCAGGCTGTGTCCTGCGATCTGGGCAGAGGCAAATCTCTGGTATCCCGGGGACCGATCCTGCTCCCTTCTGGGCAGAGCCAGGGCCCCATCCCTCCTCACCCACCTGGAAGTGCCCACGGCCGTCCACAGAGAGGGGGAGGCCCCAGTGCCTGAGGGCCGGTACCGTGTGGTCAAGGCTGGCATGGAGCTGGTGGCCTGGGGAGCTGGGGGTCGGTCCCGCCAGGCCAAGGGTGACATTCAGCTGACTGTCCACACTCCACAGTGCCAGGCGTGCGGAGCCGTTGGACGCCACCTGGGCGAGGGACAGGAGCATCCCTGCCTCCGAGGGGAGTCCTAAGGGCGAGAGGGCCAGGGCAGGCAGAGTCCTGACACGGGACCACCTCCCCACCACACTGCCGGAGCCAGATGGGGACCAGTCAGCCTACCTGCTTTCCAGAGGGTCCCTTGAGCTCAAGGTATCCCCCAGACCCCCATGTCCCCAAATACACCAGGCGGGACTATAGGAAACTGCCCTTGGTCCACAGAAATGGCCATTTTGTCTGGTCCTGCCTGACCCCACCAGCCAGGTGCACCCAGGGGTAAGGCCCTTGTATCCTTTGGGTTCCCTGCTCCTGGGGACAGGGCCTCAGTCCCGGGAGAACGAGGGGAGGAGGGTTGAAAGCATTTCCGCTTCCCCAGCCTGGTACCGACCCTGGAGCTACGCCCTAGCTAGTCCCCGGGTGCATATAGGAGTCCTCAGCTTGGGGTTCGGGGGCTCCTCTATGCCCTGCCCTTGGCCTGGGAGTTGGGGAAGAGCCGTTCGTTGGCCATGTGCCTCCTACCTGCGTCACTCAACCTGCTGAGGTTGTGGCTCAAGCTGCCTGCAAGCTGGCCATGCCCAGGGCCCCAAGTGCAGGCCCCGCCCAGAGCCAGGCTGGTGGCATCCATGTGGACACTAGCCTGGCCCTGGAGGCTCCCCATCTGGGCCTGTAACTGTCCCCTCAGCCGCAGCTCTTCCGGCAAGGCCTGGCTGCTATTCTGGGCGAGGACGCAGGTGACGCTGTGCACACTGGTGCTGTTCCCTGCCTTCTGATGCTTGTCCCGCAGGAGGAAGCTCAGCACAGCCGAGTCGGCAGCGACCTTGAAGGCACCTGGAGGAAGACAGGAGGGAAGAGCAGACTGGGGGCTGCCTCAGGGAGGAGGACCGAGAACCCTGGGTACCAGCTCTGTGGTGCTGTGACACCCACTCACATCAGGGACATCAGTGGGACTGTGAAATGGACCAAGTAACACAAGATCCCTCCCCGTGAGCTCGCACTCAGAGACAGTTCCCAAAAGAAGAGGGTGGGGGCCCGGCAGGGCTGTCTGTTGGTGCCGGGCTCGGTCCTGCTCTAGGGAGCCGTGGTTCAGCTGTGACACACGCCCCCTTCCGCAGCCCACACTGAGACCTGGGAGGCCCAGAGGCCTGGAACTCCAGGGGTAGGAAAGCGGCTGAGGCCTCTTCCTCACAGGAAGAGGACCCCACAGCCCGCGCCACCCCCGAGCCCTAACTCCTGAGTCAGGGAAACGCCTGCCAACACAGGGCCGTGAGCCTTACGCGGTCTGTGCCCTTATGGCTCCTTCCTGTCATTCAAGATCTCACTGGGGGGTCACCACCTCTAGGAGGACTTCCTCGGCCCTTCTGCACCCCAGGCTGGGGCAGACACCCCTGCCCTGAGCTCCTGGTCACAGGGTCAGGTCTATCACAGGGTGCCGAGCTCTCCTCAGCAGACAGAGCTGGCCATCCTTGTTTAACAGACGTATTCCGATGGCCGAGGGAGCCTGGCTATGTGTCCTGCCAGACACGGACAAGCCTAGCTAGAGTGAGCCTCATGAGGTGACTGCAAGACAGTCAAAGAGCTCCAGATGGGACAGGCTGGAGTCCAGGAAAGATCCTCACACGCCAGGTCTGCGCCCGGGTCCTCCCCCAGGGATATACAATGTCCTTTAGCACATTAGAGGCTCAAACAAACCCTGCAGAAGAAAATTTGCTGCATTTTTAGTCCATAAGAGATTGTCTTTGACGGGAGGCACAGTGACGTCTTACATTGTCCCTGTGTCTGTGCCACCTAGACTCCAGCATGGGACACTGCAGCAGAGCATCAATGTGCAGCATCTACCCAAGATTCCACGGGAAGTGCCGGCCCTGGACCCCCACCCCTGCCCGGGCATCCCCAGGCCTCACCCTCTCGGAGCGTCTCCTTCTGCTTCAGCAGCCCCCTGAGGGTCAGGAGGCAGGGCGCCGCTGCCCAGCCAGGCCCCGAGTGCCAGGCTTGGCTCCACAGGCTCAGGACCCGGCCGCCCCTCTGCTGCTCAGACGCCCTGAGGAGAAGCCGCGCAGTGTCCTGGTCCAGCCGCACCTTGAGAAACAGCCGAACCCTGGAAGGAAGTGACGGGATGAGGGCAGGCAGCCCCGCCTGTGAGCCCTACCTACCACACAGCACTGCCTCTGGAATTAGAGGGACTTGGGAACACAAAGGCCCCCTCCCAGCTCTCAGTGAGAGGGCAAATACTGCGATAAAAGTGGGAAAAGTCACAGCCCTGACAGTCTGTTTGACTCGTCCTGCTGGGACAAGGGACCAGTGTTCTTCATATGACACCACGGGAGAAATTTCCCTTGAGCCTCAACACGAGGAACAGAATCAGCTGTGCTCCCCATCATGCACAGCACGCAGCTAGGTGAACTGTGTGCTTCCTTATGGCCACTACCAATGATGCCGCTGGTTTGGTTTCTCTTTTTGCATTGGCTGCTAGGAAGCTCAGAACCAAATCTTCAGCTCAGCTTTAGAAAATGTAGATGACCTCCCGACTGGTGTCACTTTGACCACTTCCCCATTTTTTTTCTATTTTTCTTTTCCCTTCCCCCAGTTTCCTCATGTATTTTTTTTTAATGTAGAAAAAGGGTAGGCAAAAACAGTGGATCGTTTTAATAACTAAAGTTTTATTGGAACACCCACTCATTACGAGTCCTCTATGCTGCCTTTAGGCCACAATGGCAGAGCTGAGTGGCCGTGACAGAAACCACATGGCCTGCAGAGCTGAAGGTATGTACCGTCTGGCTGTTTGTGGAACTCTCGCCAGCTTCTGACCAGAACAACATGCATTTGAAACTTAGCCTCAAGTCCTTAGATGGCGGACGGGGTGGGCAAGGACAGGGTGGGCAAGGACAGGGTGGGCAAGGACAGAGGGATGAAGACAGATGGTCACAGGCGGAAGTTCTGGGAACCAGGCCACCCAGGGCCAGGCCTGCAGCCGAGGGCCTCCCTGGGCCCCAGCTGGGGCGGCAGAGGACGTTTCTAGCACAGGCCCAATCAGCGCTTGGAGGACAGAGGTCAGAGAAGGGACACCGAGGTGGCCTCTGCCCCGACCCCCACACAGAGCTCCCAGGCCCTTGGAACTGGACCACGGGTGCATCTCTTGTTTCAATGAGGCCCCGCCTGCCTTCCTGGATGGGGTCGGGCACCAGAAAGATCAAGCCACGGTGGCAGCTGGAACTTCAGCCCCAGCCTGGGCCGCGAGAAGGACCGAGGGGCTGCCCGGCAGAGGACCGTCAAGCCCACCTACACGTAAGCCGCAGAGACCCCGGACCACCAGGCTGGGGAGGTGCCGGGCAGTGCCCAGGAGGGCGCCCCCTTGTGGGGAGGCACTGCAGGGGTGGAGAGCGCAGGCGGGGTTGGGACCGTGCTGCCACCGGAGTGGCAGTGACAGCAGCAGCCACATCCTCGTGGGCCCTGGGAGGGGAATCACATGCGTGCTCAGTCACCCCTCAGGACAGCCCCGAGCAGCAGGCCGGGACAGTGAGGCCATGAAGGCAGTGGCCCCGGGGGAGCAGCGGCAGAGCCAGGACTTGAACCCAGACTGCAGGCCGCAGGTTCCCGACCTGACGCCACACCAGGTGTGTTGGAAGCATAATCCACCAGAGGTGAGGCCAGAGGGAAGTGCACCTTGGTGGCCATTTCTAGTGATTTTTATTTATTTCTGGTACTGGAGACGGAACCTAGGATGCTCTGCCGCCGAGCTGCACCCCCAGCCCTCTTTTTTTTTTTTTTTTCTTTTCTTTTTTTGAGACAGGGTCTAAGTTGCTGAGGCTGGCCTTAAACTTGCAATCCTCCTGCCTCGGCCTCCCAAGCTGAGATTACAGGTGTGCCCCACCACACCCAGCTCTGTACATTCTTTACACCTTAACATGTCCTTCCAAGACGTCTGCACTGTATCTAGTAACCTCAGTGGAGAACAGTGGAAAATGACTGCCACCCCCTCCATTCCCTTCAAGCAAGAACAGTGCCATTGGAGGGAGTCTGGGTGGATCCACGTGACAAGTGGGGCCTCTGGTGACGATTCCCACCTCCAGGACCCAGGTCCTCAGCCCTCGCAGGCCACCTGGGGACGGTTACCTTGCTGGGCTGATCTTGCTGGACAGCTGCAGCTGAGCAGTGCCGGGGGCCCTGAGGAGCGCCTGGTGCAGAAGGACATGCACACCCCAGCCCTGGCCGCCTCTCCTCGAGTCCTGGCTGGTGTCAACCTCCAGCAGAACCAGCTCCCGGCCTGACATGTGCACAGACAGGGAGCCATTGAGGCTGTGCTCTGTGTAGCGCCCGGCGGCCACCTGCACCTGCGAGGAGACAGCAGAGGGCTCAGGAGCAGGGGGACAAGGGCCTGTGGGAGCCCCTCCTCCAGGAAGCCTTCCTGTCATGCCAGTTCTGAGCTCTGGCCAAGCAGCGCGAGCAAACAGGAAGAGAAACTGGGCAGAGGGCGGGGCACAGCCCCCACCCCAGGAGCACAGTCCAATCTGGCCCTTTCCACCACATCCAGCTCACAGATGGGGAAGCTGAGGCTCAGACAGAGCCGCCTGTGCTAAGCCCACGCCCTGAACCTGGGTTAGTGCCTTAGGGGGCCAGTGGAAGAGGAAGGAACATGTCCCCTTCAGGACTCAACCTCAGCAAGGACAGTGTCAACAGTCCCCCTAGACCCAGAGACCCTGAGCCTGTGGGGCTCCAAGGCCAAGGAGTCTCCATACACAGGGAGGCCAGGCTGGGGTGAGCGCTCGGCCAGGCCCAGCCAGGACACTGGGGAGCACGGCAGGACAGGAGGCCTGAGCCTCCCCGCTCTCGTGACCTGGGCCTCAGCCTCCCCATCTACGAGGTGCGCTGGTGCAGCCCCGCGGTGCTCAAGCAGTGCAGTCACAATCACACGGAGGCTCACGCCTGGTCGCTCCACGGCTGGCTGGCACAGAGACCGTGGTGGGGCCACACGACAGACTGTGATTCAGCACCAAAAACAAATGTGCTATCGAGCTCCGGGAAGCCACAGGGAAACTTAAACCTCGACTAAGTGAAAGCCACCAGCCTGAAAGGGCCACGTGCTTTGCGATGCCCCTAGACAACGTTCCCACTGCGGAAAGGAAAACTCCAGAGACATTAAAGAGTCAGTGGCCGCTGGGGGCAGGGAGGGGACGAGCAAGGGTCACAGGGGACTGAGGCAGTAAAGGTGTCCTGTATGGCACTTGAAGGGCAGATACATGCCACCATGCACAGGGCAGACCCACGGGTGTACGATGCACGACAATCCCAATGCCAATAAGGCTTTCTTTCGTCAATGAGGAGGCGGGGATGCAGACATCGTCAGCTGTAGCAAAGTCCCACGTCAACCCAGGTGTTAGCACCTGGAGGGAGGTGCATGGGACCCCTCTTCCTGCTGGATTTTTCTTCATTTATGATGTTTTCAATTGACACATGATATTTATATAGATGTATGGGTGACCCTACGGGTTCAATATGTGCATACACCACGTAATGATCAGATCGGGGTTATCAGCATTTCTACCTCCTCAGACGTTCACCAGGCCCGTGTTTCTGCTTCTGTTTTCTATAAACCTTTAACTCTTCTCGAAGAATTAAGTCTGTTAGCTGGGTGGGGTAGCCTGCAATCACTGCTACTCTGAAGGCTGAGGCAGGAGGATCCTAAGTTGGAGGCCAGCCTGGGCAACTTAGCCTGTCTTTAAATGGGGGTATAGTTCAGTGGTGGTGCACCCGTGTCTTCAATCCCCAGTATTAAAAAAGAAATCTCTATTACCACCAGTGACAAAATAGGCCAGGAGACAGCCTCTACCCTTGACCCAGGAAGGCCTCACACCTGCCCAGGTGAGTCCACAGTACAGCTGGGGTCTGGGCTGCACCTGTTTCACCCAACTGGCCTCAACGCAGCCAGGGGTCCTGGGGAGTCTTGAGGGGGCAGTGTGGCCCCCAGCAGGGAACACCAGTTTTTCTGGGAGTGGGGGGTCTCCGTGTTTCAAAGCACAGAACATCAGCAGAGCTGTGCATTCCTGTGCAGCTAGAATGTCTTGGTGGAAGAAAATCAGGAAAGAAATTTCCAAAATTAGGAAAGAAACGTGCTTCTTAGGAGTCAATAATAGAAACAAGGATAGAGATGCCCGGGTGCAGGGCAGGGGGCCCGAGGGGGAGCCTCCTGCACCACTGCGCCCCGCTCACAGCTGGCGGCTGGCTCCATAAAGCAGTGCCTGGCCCCACTCTCCAGCTAGCACGACGGAGGCCTGGTGGGGCGATGTGACGACCCAGGTTCGCCTCGCTGGTGAACAGGGCCCAGGGAATTGAACTTGAATGGACATGTTCACAAATGCTTCTAGGGGCTGGGCCTGGGGGAGAGCAGCCCCTCCCACCAGGGCTTCTTTCTTGGCTCCTTTATTTCCTTGCAAAGTGAAACCATTTGGGCTTTCTAGCCTCGCTGGGCAAAACATCCTTGCTCAAAACACCTTCCTGAAGGATCACATGGCTCCTCCCAAACCACAGGCCAGGGCTTGGAGGAAAGCACGGTTTCCATTTTCAAAGGCAAAACATGATGTGAGCCCTTCACCCCCCAGGGCAGCTAAACACCCTGTTAGCACAACACTCGCTTCCAAAGCACGGATTTGGAAACCTCCCTGCCATCTGTTGTTGATCCCGCAGGGGCCCCTCTGCTCAGCAGAGCCTCCTCCAGTGGCCTCCCTCCCCAGTCCCTGCCTCCCCTTCCTTCCGCCCTTCCCAGGGAGCACTTGGCAGGCAGCTCAAGATCAGCCCAGAGGGAGCCGCATCCTCACCTGTAAGTCTGGGGGAAAGGCTGGGCCCGGGGGAGGTCTGAGATGGAAGGAAACCGCCAAGTGGGAACCAGATCCACTCAGTTGAAGGGAGGCCTGGGGGGGGGAGCAGGAGAGGGGGTCACAAAGAGTCAGGGAGGGGGCTCCAGAAGGCCTGGGAGGTGGCCGGCCCAGCACCAAGAGGGCCGAGTCATTCCAGGCTTTGCTCAAAGCTCTCATCCTCCCCATTGCTCCTTAGCCCTGACTCTTCCTCAGGCCGAGCCCCCGGAAGCCAGCACAGGAAGCGAGGTCCCAGGCATGGGGCTGGGGAGACAGCCCGGACCCCACATTCCCTGCCTCTGGACCTGCCTCCCCCAACCCTATGAACCAGGCTCTGTGCTCCTGACTTCACCGCTATGACCTCTGCTCTGCTGGGCTGGGGTTATGGCCCCACTTCCTAGCTAGCAAAACCGAGGCCCAGTGTGTTAAGTACTTCACCCGGAGTTCACACAGCTAGGCGGCAGTAGTACTGGGAATTGAACTTGAATATATACCATGCTGATTGCACACTAGACTGAGAGTCCCTGGGAGACAGGGACAGAGACTGAGTCACCTGTGCATCCCCTGCACCTAGCAGAGCTGGGTGTGCAGCAGAGACATCCTGCGTCAGCACATCCTGACGGGTCACCGCCAAAATAAGGGCTGTGCTATGGCTCTCCAGGGCCACCTCACCACCCGTACAATAGGGTTCCTTCACTCTAACACTAAAACCCTTCCTCCCTCCGCAAGGAAGAGTCCAGCTGCTGACCTGGGATGTGGTGGTGCGGTCAACGGCAGCTCGTGCATCCATGCCAAAGTCGATCGCCCCTCGGGGACTCCGTCTGAAGACGATGTACCCACTCGCGTTCAGCGCAGAGGGAAACCCCATCTGGGAAGAGATGGGCAGCGTCTTTTCTCCTGCCAACAGCAGGGCTCTCCTTGGAGGGCATGAACCAGCCTTTGCCAGACCTGCACAGGCACCTGAGAGGAGTGGGCGGCGTCCAGGGCCACGCTGTGGCGGATTTCCCCGCGCCGAGATCTGTCCTGGTACAAACCCTTTAGGTGCACCATGACCTTCCGGTTGACTTTCAAAGTGGCTTCCACCACCTTGTCCTTGGCCTGGGTGTGAGAGAACCAGTGGCAGAGAGAGGTCACTTTCCACCTCTGTGCCAACAGAAGCTGCCCTTAGAAGCCAGGAATCAGAAGAAAACGGCCCAGGATTGATGGGTCTACAGTCTTCCACTCACAGGCAGGAAGTGGCTTCAGGGAGGGTTCATGGGGTGGACTGGATGGACAAACGTGAGCCTGTCTCCTCCAAAGGGTCCTGGTGCCCGTCTTCCTGACCGTTTTATTCCTAACACTTAGGTCCCACCACAGAGTAAGTGCTCAATAAATGCTGGACAAATGCAGGATCCCTTATTGTACCTGCAAGCCCACGGTCAGAGCCACGCTAGAGCGGAAAACAGTTTGATTCTCGTGTAGCAGGTAGAATCATACCGAGCCCCGAGGGAGCCCATGTAATAGTCCCTGGAACCCGTATCACCGTGGACGTGCTTGGGTGAAGGATCTTGAGAGGGGGAGTTGAGCCTGGATTGCCCTGGTGGCCCAGTGGGGTCACAGGGTCCTGAAGAGGGACAGTAGGCTGAAATCAGTGGAAGGGACTGGAAGATAATCCTCTGATGGTTTGGAAGATGGAAGGACAGGACACAAGCCAGGTAACATGGGCAGCTTCTAGAAGCTAGAAAAGGTCTCCCTGGAGCCCTTGGAAGAACCTACCCCTGCAGACATCGTCAATCTAGCCAGGTGAGACCCATTTTGGAATTCTGACCTTAAGAAGTGCCAGATCCATTTATATGGTTTTAAGCCACTCAGTCTGTAGCGATTGGTAACGGCGGCAACAGGAAATGAGCGTATATAGTTACACAGCCGCTAGTCGCCCAGCACTACAGCGTCGCCATGTGCCAAGTACCCAGCGGCACATTCTGCCCCCTTTCCCACCTGGATCCCCTAAGAAGCTAAAGGCGCCTGCCCCGGGGCATTAACACCGCTGGGCAGCCCAACTAAAGGAATAGTTGGTTTGTTTTAGAATCAAGATCGGGGGAGAAACCTAAGGATCCAAGGCCAGAGAACACGGTCATTAAACACAGTTTTACGAAGAGCAGACAGCCAGGCTGCCTTAAAGGGTCCCCATCCACTCAGGTGTCATCTGAGATTTGAGGCCCGGTGTGGTCAGAGCTGATTGTTTTTCCTCTTACAAACAGCAGAAATCTGGGTTTGGCTCAAAATCTTCTGATTTTTCAACATTGGCAATTAGTTTAAATAACATTTAAATGCAAAGCAGCCTAAACAAAACACAGCTGCAGGTCCGGCTGGGCCCAGGCGCCGCACTGCAATCTCCGGTCCAGGAAGCAGCACCCCATGGGAGCCATTTCTGCAGGTGTCTGGGGTTCTCATCCTGTCCTTTACTTCCCCTCAAAAGCTCCAAGGACTTCATTTCCCCAACCTCTGGGGAGCTATTTGCAGCCTCTTCTAGAGGATTGGAAGTGAAGCCGGGAGAGCAGGGCCTGCGGTCACAGCTGGTCCACCGCATCCCTTCCAGTGGTGGTTTAGGGGAGAGACAACCTCCATCTTCTCTGGAGGCCTGGAATACCAGAGGCACTCAAAAAGTGCATGCTGGGGAGTGTGGTCACCTCCCCGTCACCCCTGCAGAAGGGTCAGGAGGATTTTGATGAGCCCCGGTGGCCATGTCTTACGTCCTTGAGAGGGATCATTGGCTTGCAATTCTCACAGCCACTGCACGAGAAAAGCACTGCTGTTTCCATCTTACAGATGGGGAAACTGAGGCCCAGAGATGCAGAACAATTTGCCAAGAACACACAGGCAAATACGAGCCTCACCCCGGGAAGCTGACTTCCAGGACTTGCAAGTCGAGGGTTGGCAAACCAGCCCCCGGGCCCAATCTAGACCGACTTTGTAAATAATGTTTTACTGGAACACGGTGGTGCCCATGCGCCGACCATTGTCTACAGAGCTTTCTGACCATGGGGCACTGTTGAATCGCTGCGACAGAGCCGAGGCTCAGTGCGGCGTTTCTTCCTTCTTCCCAGATGTTCGGAGGCCTCTGCTCTGGGTCAGGCACACATTGGACCTTACGGAGCACCCAGGCAGGGATTTGGTCAGCACCTACTTGGCACCAGGCCCAAGGGCTACCAGGGTCAGAAGGCAGGTGTGCGACCAGCACAAATCCCACAGACTGGCAGAGGGAGCGGCAACCGGCCGAGTCTTCACACAGGAACAGACCCGGGCCAGGGATGGTGCTGGGGGTCAGGGCAGGGGGACCCAGGGGGCAGGGAACATTTCCTGAAGACAGGACGCCTGGGTAGACCCACTGGGGAGTCAGGAGCCAGAGGGCAAATGCAGATGGGAGGACAGGGACGCGACCATCCCTCAAGAGACAAGAGATGAGCCGCAGGGAGGCCTCCGCAGGAGTGGCAGGCCCAGCTGCAGGAGAGAAGCCCCAGCTCTCTGGCAGAGTGCCACTGGGGCCGAGTGGGACGGAGGACTCAGGCAGGGACACTGGGACGGGAGCCACCTGGGGTCTTCCCACTTACGCTGTGACGATTCCAGACGACCAGGCACATCTCCACGCTCCTGGGGACGGCCTTGCCATCGTAGGGGTGGGTCAGGCCCGCACAGACCTAGGAGACAACAGTGCCCACAGTTGGGTCCGCGGCTGGCGGGGCCACCCCCTGCCCCTTCCCCGGAGCCGACTCACATAGGGGTGCCCAGCTTGGCAGCCCAGGACCACCGTCTGCAGGATCTCCTCTCGGCCACTCAGGACAGCCCTGGTCTCCAGGGAGCAGCGCTGGTGCGGCCTGCTGGCTGTGAAGGTGGCCTGCAGGCTGAGGCTCTGCGGGAGGGGTGGGTGCCAGGGGTGCCTGACATGGGGGTGGAAAACAGGACAAAGCCATGGCAGCCAATGGCAGGGTCAGGGCAACAGCCGAGCCCCACAGCCCTGGCGGGGCCCGACCTGAGCTTGCTCGTGAAGACTGTCACCGACAGAACATCGGGACCACGGCAGCCCCATGCCTTACGGTTTGCCAGAGAACCCCCACTTGCCATCTCACTGTGCCGGTGAGGTGGGCACAAATGGGGTCACTGTCACCTTCAGCAGCAGAGACCCAAGGGACACAGCACAGGGGGTCTGGAGTCCCACATGCCAGAGCTGGAATCCAGGCTCAGTCTTTCACTAGCTATGTGACCTTGGGTAAGTGACTTGACTTCTCTGTGTCTCAGTTTCCCCATGGGGCAGGGATCACAGGGATCACAGTGACACTGTACATTCTTTCTGTTCTCTGCAGTTTTCCCAGAAAACTGCTTGGCATGTAGTAGGTGTTCAATAAACGCAAGTGGAATTAAATAAGCAAATGAGCTCTCTGTTAACAGCGGGCGCGGTACTTTGCTCGTCACCGATGTCCTGGGGGTGGGTGACTTGTCTAGGGTCACAGAGCTGCTGGCTACACAGCCTGAGTGCTAAGGTGGGCCTGCCCGTTTCAAACTCATACTGTTCCCTGCACACAGGGAACAGCCTTTTAAGCCAGCTGTGCCATGGGACGTGAAGACTGCCCCGCGCTATTCCAGGTGGGCGAGGACGCTACCTAAGGAGCAGGGTCGCCTGCTTTCGGTACAACGTCCTGCTGCGCTGCAGCTCCTCCAGCTGGCCTTCCAGCTGCAGGCCGTGTGGCTGGCCCTGAGCATCGGTCCCCAGGGCTGCCAGCACCACGTGGGTCTTCCGGGGCTGCAATGAGAACCAGGGTGACTGGAGGGCCAGACCCATGGACGTCGTGGTGACCTGTCCTGCCTTGGGAGGGACAAAAGCAGCCCTTCGCCGCCCATTGCCCAGGGAACGACCAGCTGAGGAGAGCTGCCAGGCTGGGCTGCAGCCTCCAGCCCGCACGGGCCCCGGGGCTCACCACCACGCTAGGCCTTCTGAGCAACAGGAAGGAAAGAGGAGCAACTTGGGCCTCTGGGCTCAAGGTTGAGCTTTGTTCTGGGGGTTTCCACTACTGTGGCTGGATCCATTTCTCAGACCCAGAAACTGAGGCTCGGGCTGGGGTACAGCTCAAGGGTAGGGCACTTGCCTAGCATGTTCAAGGCCCTGGGCTCAATCCCCAAACTGAGAAAAAGAAGGAAAGAAGGATAAAGGGAGAAAAAGAAACTGAGGTTCAAGGAGGTCCAAAACTCTTTCCCATCTCAAGCAGGGAGGCAAAGGAGGGGACCCAGGAGAGGGACTCAGGCCCCCTGGACACTTGCCTGCTTGGTGTGCCCATAGGCTGCTGTTAGGTTCAGCCCCCGCTGGGGGCCCTTCAGCCAGCAGCGGAAGGTCCTGCAACCCGGGCTGCTTTCCACGTGGACCCCGCTCTGCAGCGCTGCGCTCCAGGCAGACTCAAGTTCGCCCCAGCTGCTGAAGAGGCCCGGCGCCAAGGCCATCACCATGGAAACCTGCAACGAGGGAGAGGACGCCCAAGCCTTGGAACGTCCTGTGTTCCCCCGAGATGCCTTTTCCCCTCCTGCCTGGAGAGCTCCCAGCCATCAGGGGCTCACAGGGCAGGATGGCCACGATGGTTCTGGGCATTGCTGTGTCTCCTGCCCAACGCTAGACCTCCAGGACACCCTGTTCCACACGTCCCTGACCCTCAGGATTGCCCTCGGAACCTGTGGTTCCCCTGCCTAAGTGTCCCCATTTCAGCAAATGGCACTTCCACCCAGTGGCTTGGGACAAACCCTGGAGTCATTTGGCTCGTCCTCCACCCACTGCCTGCTGCCCATCCGTCACCAAATCCTGGAGCTCTGGAGTGGGCACACCTGCCAGGCCACCGCTCCCCGGGCTGGGGTGGCTACAGGTCCTCCTCGCTCTTCTGTCCTGGCTCTGCCTGCCTCCAGCTCCTCCTCCTGGTCCCCGAGATCAGCAGGAACAACCCATCGCCTGGCTCCACTCAGCCCTGGCCTCAGAAGGGACTGTATTGCTCTAGGGAGGTGAGAGAGGCTGGGCCTCTGTGTTCCCAGGTGGCCCAGGGTGGACAGCACTGTGTGCCAGTCTCCCTGGAGCAGACCCAGAGGACGGGCGCCTCCTCCCCGAGCAGAGCTGACCTACAACCCTGAGGTTCGCAACCCAGATTCAGGCAAAAGCCTTACATCTCACAGTAATTTGGGACCCTTCCAGATTTTATTTCATTCCCAGGAGGTGCTAAGAACACGGGGACTCTAAATTTGGGGGTGTCCTCTCTCCCAAATTTGCTTGACAACTGATTCAAAGGGCTGCAGACGCTGGTTGAGTCGGAATTCACGCTCCTGCGGGCTGGTCTCGGCCCTCGGTCCCCTGGCTCCCCACTGCAGAGGAAGGAGGTCCCAGCAGATCTGGGCTCCCATGCGGGGTGGTCAACGGCCCGAGGGCCCGGGGCCCTGCTCACCCGGAGGTAGGTGGTGGTCGGGGTGTAGACCTGGATCTTGCCCTCGCTGTCCTGGCCCTGGCTCCTGCAGGCCATGCTGACCACCAGGTCTCTGAGAGTCCAGGCCTTGGCCAGCGTCAGCTCTAGGACCGCCTGGAACGTAGCTTGAGGCAGCCAGTGCAGCCTGTGAGCAGCAGCGACCATTACCCACGGGCTGTCCAGGTGCAGGTCTCCTGTGAGGGGCAGGGAGAATGAAGCAGGTGAGGCAGGAAAGGAGCTTCCAGAGGCCCCCACGATGGCTCCTGGCCACAGCGGCTGAATCTCAACACTGGGATGGAACTTTCTAGAACGGTGGCGATGCTGTGATCTTGACAGGGACTTGGATCGCACAAGTCTACGCACCTGTCAAAACTCTCAACGGCACCTTGGGGACCTGTGCGTTTTGTTCCAGTTAATTAAACACAGTGTTCGAGTGAGATGTTCCCACGTCTAGACCTTCCCACACCAAAACCCAGGACAGCTGGATAGGTGGACAGATGGGCCATCAGGCAGGAGAGTAAAGCAGGCACGGCAGAGGCCAGGTCCTGAGGGTGTTGGTGGTCACTGCACGACTCCTTCAGCTTTTCTATGTGTTGGAGACTTTCCATAATAAAATTGGGGGGAAAGAGATGGTGGGAGCTGGGATCCCCTGGCGGCCAGGGATGCGGAACCTCTGAGCCAGCCATGAGGAGGGCTGAGCACCCTGACTGCTGAGGACAAAGGACACTCTCATCAAGAAACAGAAGTCCCCCGTGGCCGCCGTCACCGACGTGCTGTCATTGGACAGCATTTAGCCCTTCCAGGACCGACTGAGCTTGTCACAGAGCCCCGCTCTTGCCGTGTGGTGGACACTGAGCTCGCTCAGGGACTGACCCAGCCAGTGCTGCTCAGCACACGTGGAACTTGGCAGTGAACCAGAGGCCCAGCTGCTGCCTTCATGGAACTTGTGGTCGGGGGACAGGGAGGAAGAGATCTTGAATCAGTAAATATAAAAGCAGAATCTACGTAGAAATGGAAGGAATTCCCCGGATGATGGTGAAGGAAGGTCCCAGGACCACAGAGGCTCCAGGAATAGGTGTTCAAGGAAAATAGAGGTAACAGAAGCTGATAAACCACGTGACATGTTCAGCTAGGTGCCGTGGCGCATGTCTGTGGTCTCAACGCCCCAAGGCAGAGGCAGGAGAAAGCAAATCTGAGGACAGTCATGGCAACTTAACAAGGTCCTGTCTCAAAAAAATAAAAAGGTCTGGGGATGCAGCTTAGTGGTAAAACGCTCCTGGGTTCAACCCCCAGGATCAAAAATAAAAAGAAAAGAAACAATGGATGTTTG
This sequence comes from Xerus rutilus, assembly GCA_028644305.1. Lineage (NCBI taxonomy): Eukaryota > Metazoa > Chordata > Mammalia > Rodentia > Sciuridae > Xerus > Xerus rutilus. Next base: position 27,400,071 of record CM053415.1, on the reverse strand, counting down.
ATCATTTGGAAGAGTTTTGCCATGTTGCTAAAAAGTCTGAGAATAAGTAATAGGAAGAAAATAGAAGATAAATCCAATAGGGGGAAAAGGCAAGTATAACTCCAGGAAAACCAAAAAGCAATATCTATACTGCATGTTTCAGGCACGAAGGACATTTATAAAGTGCCATTTGTACAAATGTTGAATGTTAACAAATTATTGCTCTTTTAAGAGGATAAAGGCAAACCCATATTTGAAAAGGGCTCGTGTAAGAGTTAAATTTGCATCCTTTCTAGTAATAAATCCACAGAGAATGCCCAAAACAGAAAAATCAAGAAATAACATCACAAGTATAATTAACAGCTAAAAGAATGTATAATGGTTGCTGTTAAACAAGACTCAGGAAAGGAAAATGTGAGGAGGAGGATTACTTTGTCTTATAGACTCAACTTTTTAAAATGTATTTCAAGCCGGGTGTGATGGCGCACGCCTGTGATCCCAGCACTTAGGGAGGCTGAGACAGGAGGATCATGAGTTCAAAGCCAGCCTCAGCAATGGCGAGGTGCTAAGCAACTCAGTGAGACCCTGTCTCTACATAAAACACAAAATAGGGCTGGGGATGTGGCTCAGTGGTCCAGTGCCCCTGGGTTCAATCCCTGGCACACAAAAAAAATGTATTTCAAGTACACACACAAGCAGAGCATCACACAAAGTGCTCTCAAACACCCTTAACCCAGCTTCACAATTACCAACTTGTGGTCTAGTTAACTTTTAAACTTTGTATTACTTAAACAAAAAGAAAAATCTTGATAATTAATCCAAGAACAAATTAGAGTAAATATATTTTGTGTGACGATTGGAATATTACTCAGCAATAAAAGAGAATAAAATTATAGCATTTGCAGGAAAATGGATGGAGCTGGAGAACATCGTGCTAAGTGAAGTGAGCCAGTCCCCAAAGACCAAAGGCCTAACGTCATCTCTGAGAAGTGGATGCTGATCCATAATGGGGGGATATGGGGAGAACGGAGGAAGTTTGGATTAGACAAAGGGGAGGGCGCAAAGGGGAGAGGAAAGATGGTGGAATGAGATCATCTCTACCCCAGGGACACGTGTGATTGCACGGATGGTGTGACCCTACTTTGTGTGGAACTGGAGATGTGAAAAATTGTGCTCCATTTGTGTACAATGAACGGAAGAGCATTTTGCTGTCACGTATAACTGATTAGAATAAATATATATGTGTGTGTATTCTGTGTGAGAAAAAGTACCGCAAGTACAAAGGCCCTGAGGCACGTTTGGAGAACAGAGAAGAAGCCCGAGGGCTGCAGGAGAAAGGGCAATAGGGGGACGGGGTGAGGCTGGTGCAGAGGCAGGGCCCGAGGAGGCGGAGCTTGGCTGCGAGGGGAGGAACTCAGTGTCACGTGAAAGGTCTGGGTCTGGAGCTGGCCCGGGTGCTGGGCGTGGCTCAAGCAAAGGGGCCACCGAGGGGCCCTGGCCCATGCTCACCTTCCCACCTCCACAGGGTGGCCCGAGACGCGTCCTTCCACCGCAGCCCTGCCACCAAGGGCCGCCGCCCGCTGAGCTGCACCTTCAGGTGTGTGTTGGCCTCCACGTGGGGCTGGCGGAGGCTGGAGTGGTGCAGCTGCACACGGCAGGCCACCTGCCTCTCGGGCACCTGCAGCACGAGCTGGGGAGGCCCGGGGCGCCCGTCAGAGCCCGCCTCCCCGGCCGGGAGCCTTCCACAGCCACCACCCAGCGGGGCGGCCAGGGCTCGCGGGCCGAGATCTGCCCAGCCCACCCGCTGCCGCCGTGCCCCGCCGTGCCCCGCCGTGCCCTCGCCTTCACCTCTAATAGTGAGAAAGTTCACAAGGAAAAAATAAAAAAGCTGTGCTGAGAAAGTACCGGCCCTGTGGCTGCCCACCAGGCTGCCCACCATGATGCCCACCATGATGCCCACCATGATGCCCACCAGGCTGCCACAGAGCCGGACAGCTGCAGAGTGTCCAGCGCCATAGGAGGCCCACTGGGGCAGGGGCACAACCCTTTCTGTTTCCGGGTTGAATCTGGCAGTCCCTCCCGAGGACCCGAACATGACTATAAGAGGTAAAGAGGTTTCTGATTTGGGGGCGGGTACCGGGGATTGAACTCAGGGCACTGGACCACTGAGCCACATCCCCAGCCCTATTCTGTGTTTTATGTAGAGACAGGGTCTCACTGAGTTGCTTCGTGCCTCGCCGTTGCTGAGGCTGGCTTTGAACTCACGATCCTCCTGTCTCAGCCTCCCTAAGTGCTGGGATGACAGGCGTGGCCACCGTGCCCGGCTGAGGTTTCTGATTTCACCATGGCGTTGTCTGATTTTAATTTTAGGATCCCACTGGGCTCAGGATGAACTGGAGAAAGCTCCCTGGGCCGACCCTTCAGTGACTATTTCACAGCTGGTTAATGAGAGCACAGTCCAGCCCGGCCCAGCCCAGAGCACACGACCACGGGCAATGACCGATTTCAACCGCTATTCTGCCACAAAGTGACTGTGTGAACTTGTACCTGTCCCTTTGACCCCATTTCTCATCTGTAAAATGGGGACAGAAAACACACACCTGGCAACGCACAGGGGTTGAACGCCCCGCAAGCCCAGTGACACACAGCAAGCCGCTCGCGGTGGCTCCCTGCCCTTCCTCTTGTCCCCTGGTGCTGGGGTGGAACCCGGCCTTGGGCTGCTGGGAGGCGTGCCACCACCGGCCGCACACTTGCGTCAGCCTCTTCTGGATAAAGATCCCCTCACTCAGGCCCGGGGCTGCAGCTGGGGGTCAGCAGCCTGCCCTGAGGCCCTGGGTCGCACCCCCAGCATGGCAGGGGTGAGGGACATCTCCTCATCTCTGTCTCCCCAGAAGCCAGCACTATGCCTGCCCCCCTTCAGATGGCATGTGCAGACACAGGTCCCCAACCTCTGCTGAAACACCTGAGGCCGGATGTCTTCCGAAATAAGAAATTTTCACCCCTGATTCAGGACACCAACACGATGCATATCCTGCAGTTATCTAAGGAGCTGCCCGTCAACGCGAAGACGCATCTTTTTTTTTTTTTCAAATGCCAAGTGCAAAAAAGTCATGGGAGCATGTGAATGGGCTTAAAGCTGCTCCACTGTATAATTAAAAGCAGTTAGAAGCCGGGCACGGTGGCGCACGCCTGTAATCCCAGCACTTAGGGAGGCTGAGGCAGGAGAATCGCGAGTTCAGAGCCAGCCTCAGCAACAGCGAGGCGCTAAGCAACTCAGTGAGACCCTGTCTCTACATAAAACACAAAATAGGGCTGGAGATGTGGCTCAGTGCCTACAGTGTAGATTTCATGCTATGTGTATTTTACAATTAAAATTTAAAACAACAAATTTTCAGACCAATTAAAAAGTAAACATGCCTAGAGCAAGGGGGAGGTGCTGGGGAAGGGACTTGCCCACGGGATGCCATGTGCGTCTAGATACGTAGCCCGGGTCCCATGACGTATAATTATGATGCACCAATAAAAATCCATTTAAAATAGTGAACACACCAAGCAGAGCGTCCGAGGAGGCCACACCCGCTACTCAGCTGCTGAGCCCTGCCTCATTCCTGACTTACCAAAAAGAACCTTCCAGAAAAACCTAACCACGAACCTGTTACCAAACCACATCCACAGGAGGTGATCTGTGCTTCCCAGCCCTCTGGCAGTGGCCAGCACAGTGCGTGTCCCTCACCCAGGGAAGGTGACCTGAGCTCCTGCTGCCCAGCCCTGCAGGGACGTGTGGGGATTGCTGGTGGCTGCACCCTGGCTGGACGCGGGGCCAGCTCACCTCCAGGAAGTGGTTGCTCAGCGCTGGCCCCGAGTCATTCCTGAAGGTCTGGCTGAGGTGCAGGCGCCTCTTGTTGCTGTGCTGGTCCCACAGCTTCCCGTAGCTCAGCTCCAGCTGCGAGCGGAGGTGGCCGGGCCCCTCCTCGTGCCGGAGCTGGACCTGGGGACGCAGGGCAGTGAGCTGGCGAGTGGCCCTGCCCGCCCAGCCCCAGGCCCCTCCCTGCTGGCTCCTCACTGGACCAGCTTTTCTGGAGACAGTTCTGTAGAGTAGAGGGTTGTTTGGGGAATTTTAATATTTTTGGCAAAAATTTTGACTTTTTAAAATATTGCATTAGAAACATTCATTTGAATGGCTGAGTTTTTAGTACCCCCTTTAATTTGGGGTGCGGGGGAATCCCTCACTTGCCTTGCCCTAGTCGATGCCTGATAAGGACTTAAAGGGCCAGTAGCCATGCCAGGCACCAGGGGAAATGCCCTGAGCAGCTTTATATAAACCCTGAACTCCCACTTTCTCCCTCATGGCAGCCTGAGACCCCAACTCTCCAGACAGAAGGTGCACAGATCAGGGTTTCAACCTGAGAGTTCCTGGGACTCCACAGCCTCTCCACAGGCTCATTTATTCACAGAACACATTTTTTGTGAATACCAAATAGGGACCAGATGTCCCACTGGGCACCAGGTACCCAGGGATGAAAGAGCCAAAAGACTAAGTCCCACCCTCGTGGGAGCCGCACTCCAGTGGGAGAGGCAGCCTTAAACAGGTAACCAACAAAGGAACAGCGCGGCTCCCTTCCAACCACTCTGGCAGCCGGCTGGTTCTTTAAATGCTCCATTCTCCTTCCTGCCCCAGGGCGTTTGCACGTGCTCTTCCCTCTGCTTGGAGCACACTTCCACAGGAACAGAACTGCTTGTGTTTCAGCTTAACTATCCCTTTCCCAAAGGTGTGTTCCCTCTGGCCACACCCAGATCAGCCTTGTGGTGTCCAGCCATCCCAGCCTCTGCTCTGTTTACCATCCCTGGCAATCAAGTTTCCCATGATCTGATTTTTCTCTCACACTCTGCCTCTGCCCAACAGCAGGATGGCAAGGACCAGGTGCTCTCTCCCCCCGAGACTGGGTATGCAGTAGGTGTTTAATGAAGATCAACTGCCCGAGTAGACGGAAGACGGAGGCTGAAGTCTCAACCCAGCGTCTTCCCACACAGCTACCGGGTGAGCAAATCCACCTCCCTGAGGACCAGAGCAGGGGCTCCGGGGGTTCCCCTCACCCTGGCGCCCCGAACGCCTCCCAGCCCCAGGGGCCCACCTGGTGGCTGAACACTGGGACCTGCGTGCAGTGCCCCTGGTGGGTCAGCTCCAGCACGTGGACGCCCGCCGTGCGGCTCTCCGTCCGCAGCCTCTGGCTGGTGCTGCACTCGTGGGCCAGCCGCTCCTCCCGACCTGCGTGGCCAACCAGAGACCCTGCCCTCTGCCTGCCAGACCCCCAGGCTGCAGGAGGGGAGGGTGCACCCAGCCCGGCTGGCGCCCCACTGGAAGCCACCACCGGAGGCTTTAAGGTCAGGCCAAGCCCCGCGTGGCTTTTGTTTTCTCAACAGCAGGTGCTCAGTCCATGCAGGGCAGGCCTGTGGGGCCGCAGGTGACACCCAACCCTTGGTGAACCCTTGGGCTCCAGGCCGCAGTGCCACCCCCGACCTGGCACAGTGGGGCAGCGGCGTCGTACCTGGGGGGCCGTACTTGACCCTCAGGAAGCTGCTCCAGAGGGGGCCCCGCCGCTGCAGCAGGCCCAGGACACGCAGCCCCAGCAGGCCCGGCAGGAGCAGCTGGGCCCCCAGGGCCGTCGCCTGCTGCCCCATCTCCACCTTCTTCTCCAGCATCACTGTGGGGACAGTGGGGACAGGTGGCAGGTGTGGATGGCCAGCTCCCTGGGGACCTGCACCCTCCAGCCCTGAGCAAGGAGAGAAGACGGAGAGCCACCCTGGGGACCTGGGGCAGGAGGCCCTGGAGGGCAGGGCCTGCACCTCCCTCTCAGGAACGCTGGCGGCTGGCCCTGGTGATGCTCTCCGGTCCACACTGGGGCCTGGGCGGGAGAAAGCTTCTGAACACAGCAGAATAAAATGGCATGGAGTGGGACGGAAGGAAAACCAGACATGGGCCAGGCCGCCGGGGAATCTCTTTCTGAAACTTCAGCTTCTCTGTGGACGGGCAGGACACGCGCAGGCTGTCCAGACCTCGGAATCCCCAAACGCCCAGGCCAGGCGGGGCACAGAGCCCTCTCCAGTGGCCCCAGCCCTGGCTTCCCTTGGAATCCTCCAGAACACCCCGAGAGGACCACAGCGGGGCCTCCCCCGGCTCCAGCATGAGGCCAGCGTCGGCGCAGACTGGTCAGGACCCAGGCTGACCCGGTTCAGAGAGTGCCCCGAGGTAGCGAGGCCCACACGCTGACCAGCTTTCTAACCACACGTCAGAACCAAAACCTCCCCAAGGCCACCGTCTAAAGGGACGGAGGTGGAGGGCCCGGCCTCCCACAGAAGCTGTGAGCACACGGGAGCCGCTTCTCCTGTGACGGGCTGCAAACACCAAGGGTCCCCAGCCTGACCCCTGTGACGGGCCTCCTACCTGTCACACGGGCCTGGTCGCTCAGCATGGGGCTCAGAGAGGCCGAGAAGGCCAGCTTGCTGCCCGCCTGCCACGTGAGGTTCCCCAAGAGGACCACAGGGCTGCCTGCCGTCACCAGCTTCGCCTCCACCTGGGCCTCCAACCTCTGGGCCTGGCCACCTGCTGCTGGCCTCAGGTCACTCCAGCCCTGAAAAGGCCCAGGTCACCTGAGGAACAGCCTGGCCAGCAGGCCACCACTCCAGGGGAAGAACCAGTAAGAGCCCAAAGCAGGCAAAGCTGTCAGTCCCGGCCATGGCGGCTGGGAAGGAGGCGCCCCAGGAGGTGGGCCCGGCCACGGAGCAGACCTTGACGTAGTAGACGTCCCTGTCATCCAGCACCAGTTCCAGGTGGCCCGTGTGGGCACTCCCGAGGGTCTCCATCTTGCCTGGGGGACAAAACCAGAATTGAGAGCCCCGGGTCCACACCCTGATCTGCCCAGCCTCCACCGGGGAGTCTCCTGCAGGCTTGGCCTCTCAGCCTGTGGTCCTGGCCCGTCAGGTGGGCGCTGATCTCGGGACCCTGCTGTGGGTCGTGTGTCAGGCCTGTGCAGAGGGATGTGATAAGGGAGAGCATCGGCGTGACCCTCATGTCATTACCATCCAGCTCCACTTTCTTCCTGGGGTGTAGCAGCTTGAGCCGGCACCTCCTCCGGGGCAAGCTGTAGCTCACGTCCACCCCGACGTCCCTCGGCACCTCCGACTGAGGCGTGCCCATGAAGAGGTGGACCGAGGCTTCCTGAGGGAACCAGCTGTGCTTCTGGAAGCACAGCAGGGGCCATAGATGGACAGCCCCCTCCCCGGTCCCAAGGTTATCCCTCTTTCTAAGAGGTCTCCACCTCCACCTTCAGGAGGATCACAAGTTCAAGGCCAGCCTTGGCTTAGCGAGACCCTGTCTCAAAAAAAAATTTTTTTTTT
>CM053415.1:27318725-27382595 GCA_028644305.1 Xerus rutilus | reverse complement strand
CCCAGCACTTAGGGAGGCTGAGACAGGAGAATCGCGAGTTCAAAGCCAGCCTCAGCAATGACGAGGCACTAAGCAACTCAGTGAGACCCTGTCTCTACATAAAACACAAAATAGGGCTGGGGATGTGGCTCAGTGGTCAAGTGCTCCTGAGTTCAATCCCTAGTACCAAAAAAAAAAAAAAAAAAAAAAAAAAAAAAAGGGCTGTGGGGATGTGGCTCAGTGGTCGAGTGCCCCTGAGTTCAACCCCCAGTACCAAAAAAAGCCCCCACAAAACGAAGTTCTGACACAGGCTAGAACATAGGCGAACCTTGAACACATCATACTAAGTGGAAAAAGTCACAGGGGACAAATATTGATTCCCCTCATGTGAAGGTAGGAAAATTCACAGAAGGTAGACAGAGGTTGTGGGGCAGTTAGTGCTGATGGTGCACAGAGCTCCTATTGGGAGATAGACGGTGCTAATGGTCACCAATGATGTGAAAGTACTTAATGCCACTGAACTGTGCTTAAAATGTTATCTATGCTTTGCTACAGTAAAAACAAACACAAAGCAATCAGATGCAAAAGATGATGACCCATATAATTCCATGAAGGAGATGTCCAAAGATGTGTGCAGTGGCCTGGCATGGTGCTGCACACCTATAATCCCCACGGCTCAGGAGACTGAGGCAAGAGGATGACAAGTTTGAGGCCAGCCTCAGCAACTTAGCAAAACCCTGTCTCAAAATAAAAAGGGCCAGGGATATAGCTCAGTGTACAAAGCCCTGGGTTCAATATCGCAAAATATTAAAATTTTTTTAAAAATCCAAGGCAACTCAGAGATACCCAATGAAAGACCCCATTCCATGCTCTACATGAAAACACAAAATGGTTTTGAGAAACTCTTATCAGCAAGTGCTCCAAACAGTTAAAAAATGCTTCACAAGTATGACATAAGACTTCAGACAAAACTAAGGCCATTTCCGTGGGGTGTGAGGGCTTGTCCAAGAAACACATAACAATCATCAGAAATAGGAGAGAAGAAAATGGGTGGGCACTTCCACTTGCAAGAACATTGGGGAGCTCTGGGGAAATCTCTGGGAAAAGGGCCCCAACTGTGAGCGTAGCCCACAATTCTGCCAGAACCAGCACCACTCAACTTACCATTTGCCTTTAACCTGAGCCAGTGCACCCAGGCCCTGGAAGGCCAGCCTCAGCCAGGTCTTGTGTTTCCAACCCCATCTGTCTCTGTCTGAAGGCCATGGTTTGAACTTGCTTCCCCCACAGACCTGTAGATCTGACCCCATTTTCTCTAGGAGCAGCCCGACCCCATCCTGTGGCTCTTCTTGCTCTGAGAATACCCTCCCACACTCCTCCCTGTCCCCCGCTGCTCTCCTGATGGACCCCCTGAGGCATCTCCTACAACCAAAATGGCGCCACTTGTCCATCATCTCTGGAGTCCTCACCTGCTGAATGTGAGTCCCTTCAGAAGGTTCCTCTCTGTATTAAACAGACTGGACATTCTGAGGGCTGTGACCCCCGTGGCCCTCCTCAGCATCAATGTGACCTCCCAGTTGCCCCAAACACTCACCCATAAGGCCATCTGGCATGGGCCAAGCACGTCCAGGATGGCCAAGCCTCGGAGGCCCAGTCCACTTGCCTCTGCAGGGGCTCCCTGCAGGCTAGTGCTGGTGTTGGTGGAAAAGTGGTACGTGTACCTGGTGCCCACCGGGAGGTGGGGCCCAGCTGACCCTGGAGGGCACAGAGGGAGCAAGTCACCTTGACAATCTGTCAACCTCCAGGCCCCCAACTCCACCTACACTGCTTAGGCTCCCTTGTTCCCACCTTCCTCTTCCCATCTAGGTCCCCAGCTTCCGGGCCCAACTTGGGAAGGCTGGGTAGCTGTGCAAGCCCAAGAGGTTGGAGAAGAAAACGAGACATTAGTGCTCAATAAACGTCAGCCAGTGCCCTGATGGGCTGGGCCTCTTCTGAGGGCTTTATATACATCAAGGCTTCTCAGTCTGGGCGCTATTAGTATTTGGGGTGGGAATTCTGTTGGGGGGGCTGCTCCGTGTATACTAAGAAGGTTTAGCAGCTTCTCCGGCCCCCTACCCACTGTGTTATAGTAATATAGCCCAGCTGTGACAATCAAAAATGCATCCAGAGCCAGGCGCAGTAGTGCACACCTGTATGGTATGTTTTGTGACAAGAAAAAATGATCTTGCATTCCAGCTGCAGTTTTGTGGTTGAGTCATGAAGGAAGGAGATATCTATCTCTGGAGAGGTGGTCTGCTGAGGGCCTCAAAGGTCTTTGGAAGCCGGGCGTGGTGGTGCAGGCCTGTAATCCCAGCACTTTGGGAGGCTGAGGCAGGAGAATCGCGAGTTCAAAGCCAGCCTCAGCAACGGCGAGGCGCTAAGCAACTCAGTGAGACCCTGTCTCTACATAAAACACAAAATAGGGCTGGGGAGGTGGCTCTGTGGTCGAGCGCCCCTGAGTTCAATCCCCGGTACCAAAAAAATAAAATAAAAATAAAAATGCATCTATACAGTACCAAATGTCTCTCAGGAGGCGGGGGTCAACTATCCAAGTTGAGAACCATTGATCTACCTCATAACCAATTTCAAAGTAGGTACTTACTTTCCTCATTTTACAGAAGAGGAAACTGAGGCTCAGAAAGGTTAGCTAACTTACCCAAGATCACACAGCTAGCATTCAAACCCTGAGATTCTGGCTCCTCACCCACTGCCTGAAGGACAGGTAGCAGCAGGGGCTAGTACCCTAATCTTTATAGAAGACAAAGTCTCAAAGCTGGCCAGCTACAGGTGCGCTGGGGAAGAGCTGATTTAGGAAATAGAGGGTCCAAATCTGTTTGGGCCAGGACAGCAACTGTGAAACCCGATTAGGAGACACCACCATTTGCCAGGCTTGTGTCTAGATTGACATTTCACCTCAATTTACTGAGACGTGACCACAGCACATGTTCCCAGGAGGCCCCTGTCAAAGGAATTTGCTCAGGAGTTTCTCTCACCTGCCCTGGAGATGCAAATGGCATCACCTGGCTGGCGAGGTGCACTCCACTGGCAGCTCCCAGGCACGAGGACCCCGCCGGGGCTGGCGTGGCTCAAGGCACCGTGCTCTGGGTTTACCACCTGTTCCTCCAACAGCCTTGCAGACTGGCCCTGCACCCCTCCCAGCTGGGCTCTCTGAGAACTGTCCAGGGCCCTGAGGCCGCCCCTGGTCACACCGTGCAGAGTTGCCCTCCCCCACGCCACCCCCACTCTGCCCCCTCCTGGCCCAGGCTCCCAGTCACCGCGGGCGGAATCAGGTGTTCTGAGAGGCCAGCTCACCTGCGCAGGCCAGCGACATGCAGGCTTCCTGTGCAGCCAGCGAGTCTGAAAGTCCTGAAAATACAAATCAGATGAAACTGGGGTGAGGCCAGAAAGGCAGGGACAGCGCCCTATGGGCCACCAACCTGCTCGTGGAAGAGAACACTAAGGGTCCATGGGACCAAAGGGACAAGAGGTGACACCAGCTCTGCAGGCTCCAAGCCAGAAGCGCTCTGCACCCAGGCCCAGCCTTGGTCCATGTCTTGGATCCTGGCCCCACATCCTAATGGCTCCCGTGGGTGACCTGGGGCATCTGTGGCCCTCCTCCCTCACCACTGCCGAGTGCAGCGGGCTCAAGGCCCAGAGCAACGCAGGCCTCCTGCCCTCTGCCCACCTCCCACCCACCCCTCCCCTCCCCCCTTGCTCTGTCCACCCCCTTGCTCCCATCCATCTGCCATCTATCCAACCACCTGGCCACACATCTCTACCACTGTGGCCATAATGCCAGGCAAGGCTACATCTTCCCTGACCTGGACAACTGCATAGCCTCCCAAAGGCCCCTTTGTGTCCATGAGGCACCCCCCCACCCAACAGCCAGACAGGGCTCCCCCAGTGCTGGAGAAGGAACCCAGGGTGAGTCCCACCCCAACCTAGGAGCATCTTTTAAACACCCACCAGTGGATGCAAACAGCGGTAACCCCAGTGACCTGAGTGGCTGAGGCAGGAGGATTACAAATCCAAGGCCACTCTCAGTAACTAAGTGAGATGCTGTCTCAAAAATGAAATGAGCTGGGGATGTGGCTCCATGGTAGAGCACCCCTGGGTTCACCCCCAGAACACACACACACAACATGCAAAGTCACCCTGCTCCCCAGCTTAGCTCCCGAGTCAGCCTGTCTCCTATACGCGCCAGCAAATCCCCGCCGTGGACCTGGCCTCTGCCTGCCCGGCCACACGCCAGACCCTCGCCCTCCAGCCAAGCTGGCAGTTCTGCTGGCTACAGGCCTTGGCACAAACCTCTGTCCCCAGGGGCCCACCCTGTCTGGAGGAGGCCCCCACCTGTCCATCTCTTGGCACCTCACTCTCTCCAGAACCCTTATAAAAGCTGTGATCGATTATTTGAGTTGACTTATTTAATGCATCCTCCAGCTTCTGGGAAAGAACCTGGTCCCATAGACACTAGGAGACTCAAATGTGTACACGCACCTAACACGCATGGCTCTCACCACGCACCTGGCACTACTGCCAGCAAGTTATGCTTGCGACCCATCCAACCTCCCGCCCGATCCCCAGGGGAAAGGCTGCGGCTGCTGCCCTGTTACAGATGAAGTCACCAGGACCTTAAGCAACTTGCCCAGGGGCTCGCAGCTGGTCAGTGATGGAGCCAGGACAGCCAGGCTGAATCCATAGCCTTACCCCACGCAGGTAGGTGGAAGATGAAAGGCCAGGGGATGGGAGGGAGGGAGGGAGGGCAGAGGCACTGTAACTGTGCGTGGAGTAGCTGCTGCTCCTCGGCAGGCACGTGTGACACCCTCCTTCCCCCTGCACCCTCCCCGTGTCCACCCTTGTGCACACTGGCTCTTCCAGCTTCCCAACCACCCTGCTGAGCCTCGGCTGGCGCTCATGGCCTGTGCCAGCCTATTTAATCCCCTGGAAAACAAATCCCTTCCCACAATGGGGAAGAGGATCTTTTGCCACCTCGCCCGGACCCTGAATTTGGGGGGTGATTCTTCTCCCTCTGAATATTTTGGCTCATGTAACAAAACCTTCTTTGCATTCAAGTAGGACATCAATAGATAAAACCGCATTTCAAAGACGCTCAGCCCATCAGCTGCCTGGTTCCCTTCAACTGTCTGGCAGTGTGGCCCGTGGGCACCAAATCCAACCCATCGAAGCACCTTCCACTCTGTTGTGCACAAATCCAGCCTCCTGCTCGGTTGATGATCACTGCATCTGCTTTAGGGGCCAAACCTGCAAGCCTAGACCTGCCACGATCTCCAGGACGGAGATGTGTCCCAAGGACATTCTGCTCAAACCAAGTTCATGCCCTTTCACTTCTCAAGCCCCTAAGCAGCACATTTTAATGTTGTAAAGAGTTTCAGGAAAACAAAGGTCATTTAATGATAGATCCATAATAGACTAAGCAAGAAGGGGAACCCTTGGCGTGTTTGAGGTAATAAATCTTCACTCTCTTCTTGCTAACTTTTCTTTTTTGGTAGCAGGGATTGAACTCAGGGGCACTTGACCACTGAGCCACATCCCCAGTCCTGTTTTGTGTTTTATGTAGAGACAGGGTCTCACTGAGTTGCTGAGCACCTCACTGTTTCTGAGGCTTTGAACTTGCCATCCTCCTACCTCAGCCTCCCAAAGTGCTGGGATTATAGGCGTGCACCACCGCACCCCGCTTCCTCTTGCTAACTTCTAAGGAGAGATGGGAAATGGACTGAAATCAGGGTCATCTCTACAGCCAGGAAATGAAGCCAAGTCTCATTTCCGCTTTGGCAGGTGTCAATTCTGATTACGGTTTATTCATTTATCCAGCCAACGAGGATTCAGACTGCCTACCGCGTGGTAGACAGCATTAGATGCTGAAATACGAGGAGCCCACCATCAGCCTGCTCCGTCCAGCCGGGGCCACCAGCTACGCGTGACTTCTTAAGCCTTGGAATGTTGCTAGTGTTACAGAAACTTTTCATCTAATCTTAATTCATATGAAAACCAGATACTTCATTCAGTTATTGGAAAACCATCAAACATGTTCAAAATGACTTAGTACCTGTCTCAACTCTAGATCTGAGGATATCTAAAGGCAGACCGAATATTTACAATGAAAATGTAGCAGCCGGGCGCGGTGGCTCAAGCCTGTAATCCTAGCACTGTGGGAGGCTGAGACAGGAGAATTGTGAGTTCAAAGCCAGCCTCAGCAACAGCGAGGCGCTAAGCAACTCAGTGAGACCCTGTCTCCACATAAAACACAAAATAGGGCTAGGGGTGTGGCTGAGTGGTCGAGTGCCCTTGAGTTCAATCCCCAGTACCAAAAAAAAAAAAAAAAATGTAGCAATCAAATTTAAATATGCTCCAAGTATAAACTATATTGCCTTTCAAAAGGATAGAAAATGTCTCCCTATTTCTTTATATTGATTACATTTTATGATAATAGCTTGGCTATATCAGGTTAAGAAAATAGGTTCTAAAAATTAATTTCCGGCCATTCAAGGCTGAGGCAGGAGGATTCAAAGTTCCACTGCCACCTCAGCAATGTAGCCAGACCCTACCTCAAAATAAAACCAAAAGGGGGGGGGGGTGGAGCGAAGGGACAGAGTCCCCTTGGGTTAAAACCCCAGTGCCGCAATAAATAAAAGTCAATTTCACCTTCTTCCTTTTACAATTTTTAAAGCCAGCAAAGTCAGAATCACAGGCGCTGAGCTCTTACCCACTGGTGTCGCCCTGGAGGCCGCAGCAGTAAATGGACACGTTCAAGTTCATCTCCCAGCCTCGCCCCACCGCGGAGACCAGCTCGACATCCCCAAGCGCGGCGCAGCGCAGGGACCCGCTTAGCCCGGCTGGGGACCGGGTCCCCAAGCACCCACATGCCACCGCGCCTCAGGACGGCAGCCAGAGACCAGGCCCCACCTGTGACCCTGACCCCCCACTCGCGAAAAGCAAAATGAGGAGCGAAGAGGCGAAAGGGAACCTGGCTACAAAATGCTGTCCCCGGGATCAGGGTGCTGCTGCCCCACCCCGCAGAGCAGAGGGCGACCCCGGGCAGGTGTACTTACTCCCGGGAGTCGCTCTTGCCAGTGTCCAGAGCAGCGCCAGCCCCAGGAGCCCCATGGGCCGTGGCATCCCCGCCTGGCCCGATCCCCGCGAGCCCCAAGCCACCAGCGTCCCTCTCCAGCAGCTCAGGGTGGGTGGATGGAAGCCTCTTCCCTGGAGAGCGCTCAGCTCCAGCCTGCGCCTTGGGAGGGGACGAGGGGGCTCAGCTCCAGCCAATCAGAAACGTCCATTGAAGTTGTAACCCCACCCCCAGGGAGGGCAGGGGGTCTGACCAATGAGGGGGAACCCCTTTCCGCCCAGGGAGAAAAGAGCTGCCTCTCCATCCTTGCCCCAGGGACGTCGGGGCAGAAGGCAACGCCTGCGGTTCCGATTTTTAAACACTGCAGTATCTAGAGCATACAACTGGCCCCTGAACGATTTTAAAGTATAACATTCAGTGGCACTGAGTCCATCCTGGCCCTGCGCCTCCACCGCCACCAGCTAGTTCTGCGGCTGATGGCCAGTTTCCCACCGCTCAGGGCAGGAGAGGCAAATGCCAGGGGCCTGGCGCCCTCGCAGAGGTGGCTGGTTCTCCCAAGCTGCAGCCCCAAGGCTTCAGAGAATGGGGGGGTCTTGGAGGCCAGGGGTCTGCTGGCACCTTCCCCAGGCCCCACCACGACGTGCCTCACCTCCAACACTCCATCTGCACCTTTGGTTATTGAACTCCAGGTACTCGATGCCCTTGGTCAGGACCTCCAAGCACCCGCAGGGCTCATGTACCAGTCCCCGTTTTCAGCATCCGCCCCTGAAATAAACGTGCCTTTATAAACAGCAATTTTTTGGCACCAGAAACTGAACCCAGGGCATTTTACCCCTGAGCCACATCTCCAGCCCTTTCCATTTTATTTGAGAGAGGGTCTTGCGAAGTTGCCGAGGCTGGCTTTGAACTTGTGATCCTCCAGCCTCAGCCTCCCGAGTCGCTGGGATTGCAGGCTGCACCACTGCCCCTGGTGACTTTTAACAGAACTTTGAGTCAATTAAGACTCTAAGACATTGACGGACTGGGCATGTGTTTTATAGGAAATTCATCGTTCATGCATTTCAGCTTGGACCATTTTCTTTTTGTATTTTGAAACCAGTAAGGTCACCTGCTCTCAACTCAAGACATTTTCAGGGTTGGAGACTTAAAAGGCCCCGGGGCACAGCTGCTTGGGGCCCTCTGAGGTGACTGCTAAATGCTGTGAGGGAAAACAGAAGCCCAGCCTGGGGAGCCAGATCCCAGTGGGGAATGCAGTGCCCAGGGAGAAGCTGCGGCCCAGGACAGCCCGGGTCAGAAGGGAATGGTTACTGAGTCGGAGTCTCTGAAGCCGTCCGTGAAGAAGAGATTTCCTTGTGACTGGAAAAAAAAATATGGATCACAACACTGATAATAGCGTCACTGTCATGAAATTGTATCCGATGTGGGGAGAGCATTCCCTGTGTATTGAGCCATTCAATAAACTCCCCAGCAATGACCCTGCAATGTGAAGGAAGCATCATCCCATTGTGCAGATGAGAAAGTGGCGACACAGAGAGGGTATGTCACTCGCCCACAGACACACAGCTCATGGGGATTTTTTTTTTAATTTTTTTTAGTTGTAGATGGACACAATGTCTTTATTTTATTGCTTTGTATGTGGTGCTGAGGATCGAACCCAGGGCCTCACGCATGCGAGGCAAGCGCTCCACCGCTGAGCTACAATCCCAGCCCAGCTCATGGGGATTTTAACCTAACCTGGCTCCAGAGTTCTTGCTCTTTTCAGTGGGCCACACCCCCCAGGCCATCCTGCTGCCTGCTGGGATTGTCATCCCCAAGGCTGCCAGGCAAGGACCCCCACGGTGGAACCCACCAGAACCCTGGGACTCCACGGAACCTTGGGACTCCACGCAGCAGCAGGACTCTCAGCCAGACCCCCTGAGACACGCCAGCGCCCCGTCTCCCACACCACAGCTAAGGGCTCTGCTCGCTCCTGGAGAGGATCCGCAGGTCTGGGTTGGCCAGAGGATGCATTAGAGCCCATTGCGCCGAGGCCAGAGTTAGCGGAATTAAGCAGCCCTTTTATTAAGACTTGATTTTAAGAGCAATTTCAGGCTCGCAGGAGAATTAAGAGGAAAGAGGTCGGAGGGCAGCTCAGGGGTGGCGCGCCTGCCTAGCACGCAGGGGCCCTGGCTCCCATCCCCAGCGCCCCTGCCTTTCCTCACCTGCACGCCTCCGAGCGGGGCTCACCAAGCCCATGGTCCACACCAGGATCTGCTCTTGGCATTGGAAATTCTAAGTCTGGAAGAATGGAGGTGACAGGTCCATGTGAGTGTCACAGTCCTGAGACCTGCACTGAGTACCCCTCCCTCCCCAAACCCTGGCAGCTGCTCCCCTCCCCGACTGCCTGGCTTTGCCTTGTCCAGAATAATCCAGGCAGAACCAGAAGGTATGAAGCCTTTTCAGACCATAGAAGATTTTTTTTTTTTTTGGTACTGGGGATTGAACTCAGGGGCCCTCGGCCACTGAGCCACATCCCCAGCCCTATTTTGTGTTTTATGTAGAGACAGGGTCTCACTGACTTGCTTAGCGCCTCACCGTTGTTGAGGCTGGCTTTGAACTTGCGATCCTCCTGTCTCAGCCTCCCAAGCCACTGAGATTATAGGCGTGGGCCACAACCCGGCAAAGCTTTCTTCTTAAAGCAGGAGCCACTGGACGGTTGTCTTGGCAGCGCTGGGGAGAGTGAGTAGAGGGCCACGATTCCCACGGCAGAGAACTGGCCAGCAGGGGGCGCAGCCAGCCTCTGGTGGAGGGTGGAAGATTTCCGCCCAGAGCTGGCCTTTCTGAAGCTAAGCAGCCACACCTCTCATCTTTGAAATGAAAGGTAACCAGGGGAAACCTGCTCCTCACTATTATCCCTGTTGGAAAGGCCTGGGGGATGGGGAAGCTGGGAGTGATGACTCATTGCTCACTTGTTCAATTAGCTGTGTGACCTCAGAAAAGTTTCTTGGACTCTCTGGGCTCATTTACTTGTTGGCAAAAAAAATTTTTTTTTTTTTGCAGTCCTGGGGATTGAACCCAGGGCCTTTTGTACGCTAGGCAAGCACTCCACCACTGAGCTACAACCCAGCCCTCACTGGCAAAATAAAACGGGGTGAAAATTACAGGCTAAGTATCTTTCAGCTCTACATAACATTCATGTAGACAACAGAGGCCAGAGAAAAACCAAGTACACATAGCTGATCACATGATAGGAACAGCATGGCATACACTTGAGCCGGATCATTCAATAAGCAAAGTTCAGGAAAAGGACACAAATGGATTTGCTTTGTGCTAAAAGAGGCTCAGCCCTAGGAATAAAGGAAATGCAAATTAAAACCAGAGTGTTTCTCCAAAAGCCACCGTTTGCTCCAGTCTCCCTGAGGTTTTTGCCCAAGAGAAAGCACACATGCACAGACTTCTACTGGAGCATTCGCAGCCGCTTCAGTTTGTATTCGCTCAAAGCTGGAAACAGTCCAAACACCCACCAGCTGGATAATCCAAGTAGGGTTCATCCACATGGTGGAATACTACATAGCCACGAAAAGGAACAAGACTTGGGAACATTGACATCATAGCCAGGATTCCCAGGAAGGGCTCACTGTGGAATTAAATGACAGACCATGCCCTGCCCATGGGAGGTGTTCCAAGTGACCCTCACTGCCACTCTGCCATGACGGTGACCCATAAACACTGGCCATTACCCTGCTGGAGCTCACAAACCTACTTACTAATTGACTAATTCCTGGCTGACCTTTCTCAAAGATCAAGTACCCAGGACTCAGCTGAGCTGGGAGAGATCGAGCTGAGATCCAGGGGAAGCCCAGCAAAGCCTGCGAGCAGTCACCGTGGAAGGGTAGGCAGGAGGCTGGAGCTGGGGCAGGCGCCGCCTCCTCTCCCCTTTCCCCATGGGATGGTAGCCGAAGGTCAGGCGTGCCTTCCAAAAGTGCAGGGCTCCCTGTTGGGGGAGCCTCAAGTAAAAGGCTCTGGGAAGTGGGGCCCAGCGGTGCACCGTGACCCTAGGGAGCGAGCCAAGAGGATCGCAAGTTCCAGGCCATCCTGGACAACTTAGCAAGACCTTGTCTCAAAAAATCAAAAGGGCTGGCGGTGGAGCCCAGGGGTATAGCACTTGCCAGCACACAGGGGGGTGCTGCGCAGTTTATAGGGGGAGAGAGCTCAGTGGACACGTGCTGGGCCAGAGGGTAAGAGAGCCCATGAGGTTTTCTTCTCTTGCCCCCCATAAGAGGAGGCCTAGGATCAGCAACACCAGGGCGAGGAGCACAGCCAGGCACAACAGCACGCTGGGCCTGAGCCCCCGACCCGCAATCCCAGTGCACCCACCCTGGCGAGGAAAGCCGCTTCCCCCAGAGGCCGTCTCTGCAATCAGCCTGGCTCAGGCCTGAAAAATCACACTCAGGCTTTATTTGAAAAGCCCTCCCCTTTCTGAAGGAGGTAG
Organism: Xerus rutilus; assembly: GCA_028644305.1. Taxonomy (NCBI): domain Eukaryota; kingdom Metazoa; phylum Chordata; class Mammalia; order Rodentia; family Sciuridae; genus Xerus; species Xerus rutilus. Next base: position 27,371,022 of record CM053415.1, on the reverse strand, counting down.
CTCACTGTTCTCACCTGGCCCAGGGTGGGCCCCTCTTCATCTTCCAAAGTTCCTACCTGGATTTATCACAATGACTTTAAAAAGAATATAGAAGCTATTTAACAAATAGTTTTAGTGACAAGTGGAACATGGTTATTTATTTTTGAACAACTAATGAACAGTAATTGGAGAACCATGGGCTTCGTTAAAGATGTAACCACCCACGGTGGAATGGATAAATGAGGTCTAGCTGGACGGTGGAATACTACCTGGCCGTCAAAAAGAATGCAGCTCTGATTCATGCCGTAGCGCGGATGATCCTCGAAAACCTCGTGTTCAGTGGGAAAGCCCAGACAGACAGACAGACACACACACACAACCATGTGATTCCACTGGCATGAAATGGCCAGAAATGCCAGTGGTGGGACTGGGGAAGACTGAGGGGGTCACAACTAAAGGGGGCAAGATGGCTCTTGTTTTTCACCGAGCAGCATCATCCTAGGCCTTGCTAAGTTGCTGAAGCTGGCCTTGAACTTGCGGTGCTCCTGCCTCAGCCTCCCGGCTCAGCTTCCCCAGCTGCTGGGAAGACAGTGCACCACCTAAACAAGCTCTCTGAGGACTCCGACCATCCCCAGGCACTTATCCCTGCAGCCAGGGAAGGAGTCCTCTTACCCAGGACCCAGAGAGTGATGCGAGTCGCCCTGGCCTGGCGCTCCTGCTTGGGACCCCGGTGACTGGGATGAAGAGTCTAGGGAGGCAGCTCCGTGGCAGAGCACTTGACGAGCACACACAAGTCCCCTGGTCCCCCACTGTGCTGAGTAAATAGTACTAGAGTGGAAGGTTTCCGGGTCACCAGGCCTCTGCACAGGTGAGCCAATGCCTCGGGGCATCCAGAGACTGGTCAGTGGGCCTGGGGCGAGGCCCAGCTGGAGGCTTTTCAGCTGCCCTGGAGCTTCACGTGCAGCTGAGGCTGAGCAGGCTGTGGCTTGGAGGACCCAGTCAGTCTTTCCTAACTGGCATCACCTGCCTGAAGCCGTGGGCCGTGGGAGGTGGGAGGCCAGGGCGAGCAGCTTAACGCAGCAGGTTGGAGGAGCACCCTTGCACGCCCCTCAGACCCTGGGACCTGCGAGTGACCCATTGATTTCCCCACAGGGTGGCCCCAAAGCCCTTGGACAGTGACCACGCTGGAGGCCTAGGGCTTCTGGGTTGGGGTAGCACCAGCTCTTCCCTTTCACGCTTCCAGAGACACAGGGACAGATGCGCACACACAGGGCCACCCACACATGGACACACACGTCCCCGCGCCTACGAAGAGACCTAGCCCCCCACACTCAGACCCCGTGGAGACACCCAGCCCACGCATGTGTGCTCGTGATCTGCTCTCTGATCAAAACGAACTGATTTAAGACTCTTCAGACAGAGGCAGACTGCACACAAAACAGGAGGAGAGACAGAAAACAAAGTTAGAGCAAGTCAACCGCAAAATCAGGCTGTGTGGGAACCTAGGAGCACCCTGTAATCACACTCGCTGCAGCCAGCAGATAGAGGCCACCAAGGCCGCGGGGTCCCCTGCCACGCTCAGAGGTGCCGCGCTGCCCAAGGGCTTCAGGCTCACAGGCAGAGGACGAGACCCCAGCCCACAACCTCCCACCTGGCATAGGAGGAGTTTTTTCTACTTTAATTTTAGACACAAACTTGAAATGCAAACCACAACTTAAAAAATGGCACGTCTGTAATCTTAGCACTTAGGGAGGCTGAGGCAGGAGGATCGCGAGTTCAAAGCCAGCCTCAGCAACGGCGGGGTGCTAAGCAACTCAGCGAGACCCTGTCTCTACATAAAACACAAAATAGGGCTGGGGATGTGGCTCAGTGGTCGAGTGCCCCTGAGTTTAATCTCCAGTACCAAAAAAAAAAAGAAAGAAAATAGGGACAGGGACTACTTAGATAGGGGACACATTCCTACACTTGACAGAGCCATTCCAAGACGGTTCCCTTGGCTGTGAACTGGTTTGTTTTTAATCGCTCTAAATATCATTCCTTTAAAATCCTTAGATCAAACAGAACCCCAAAACTGCTCCTGCTCCCCTCCACGGGCCTGGCTGGCTCCACTCCAGCTTCCCCGCGGCTCGCGGCTCGCGGCACTCGGGATGCAGGATGAGGATCCGAAGTGCAGATCAGAATTGTGCGAGTAGAATTCCAGTGTCTGGATTTACTCCTCACAGACACCCCGAGCCCAGGCACCCGAGGAGGCCTCTGGCATCCCCCACGCCAGGCTTCCTCAGGGGAGAAAACGGAGGCCAAACCGTGTGAGGACAGAAAGCCACATGTACAAATAGTCCAGCCACCTGAAGAAGTGTCCCAGGTAGCAACCGGGAAGCCAGTTGTCCCAGAGAAAACATTTTCCTGGCCATGCCGTGGTCAGCCAGGGATCCATCCTGGGCCCGATGCTGGCAGTGGCGGCCGCCGTGGCTGAGTGCCTTTCGTCAGCGACACAAATCAACCCTTCTTACAGGCCTAGGCAGATGACAGTAGGTGACGCCTAGACACTTCTGGATGGAATGGCAGAAATTCTTTTTTTTTTTTTGGTACTGGGGATTGAACTCAGGGGCACTCGACCACTGAGCCGCATCCCCAGCCCTATTTTGTGTTTTATGTAGAGACAGGGTCTCACTGAGCTGCTTAGTGCCTCGCCATTGCTGAGGCTGGCTTTGAACTCGCGATTCTCCTGTCTCAGCCTCCCTAAGTGCTGGGATTCCAGGCTTGAGCCACCGCGCCCGGCTAGAAATTCCTGTTTGAGGTCCAAGTAGATAGGTAGAAAGTCCTTTTGTTGACTGTGACCCAGTGTTTGCATAGGACTAACTCCAAAGTCCCCAGTAAACCGTGACAGGATGGGGGAGCATCTTAACTCCCCAAAATATAGAACTACTCCCGCACTGAGCAAAAACCACAATGTCCAAGGAATGCTTTGTACTCTGGGCAGGACACAAAACCTCCACCTCATACCTACCTGGCGGTCCTTGAAGGACTTTGCATATGTAACTAACAGCAGCTTGAGGTCACTTACACATCCTGGAGAAAAACTGCCAACTCCGCAAAGCCATGAATTTTGTCCAATTCAAGGAAGACATCCCACCCGCCATCAGGATCTGGAAAGCAGCAACTTTCCTAGACCATAAATTAGGGTTTAAACGACAATGTAAGCCACACCAAAATGTCATTATTTTCCTGCACCTTCCAAAATGAAACTACGTACTCAGGTAGGAAAAAGGCAGGGGGGCGTCTATACTGCTGGCGTGGCCCCATGCCCGCCTCCAGCATCTCACCAGCACCCAGATCAATTAACAAAGCACGTTTTGTTCGAGAATGAATGAGGGCGGCTTTCTTGTGTGCATTTTATTAAAACTTGAGAGCTGTGGCTTGCTGCCATCAGGGACGTCTGCAGCTCCAACGCCTCAAGTTCAGGCCTGACACACTAGCAACCCGCTCCACCCGCCACAGGTCATCTTGATGACGAGGACAGTCGGCCAGTCTCGTTTGTATGGCGAAGGATTTTTCTACCATTAACAGAGCAGACAAAGGTCCCTGTACAGCGCCTGGAAACACCACGCGAGACTTTCTTCACACCAGAAGAACCGGATGAACCAAAGACTTTATTTGTATTTTTTAAAAGCAGAGAACGCCAAAAGTACCGTGTGGCACCCACGGCTCACTGCACAGAATGATCACTGGTGTGTTCAGAGCATAGAGCCATAAACAGAAGCAATGGTTCTGACCAATTTTCAACCGATATACAGATTTCCAGTCAAGGCCTTGGTTTGATCGCTACACGCTGTCAGTCCCAGGAGGAAATGGGGGATCGTGAAAGGTGAGCCCAGCTCTGCCTCCATCTCAAAGATGACACAGCGGCCAACTCTGACCTGCCACTCAAATCACGTCCTGAGATCGATGCTCCCACGTCCCAGGTCTCAGCTCCCTGCACGTCTGCTGCACCACCCGGAACCCCAAAGGGCCCCCTCGGACAGGTTTTCTAAGAACCACAAGAAGCCCATGTAAGGACAGTGGATAAAATGACCCACTTCTTTTTCTGTTTGTACAAAAAAGGAGCCAAGCACAGTGGTTCAGACTGGTGCTCCCACACTCGGGAGGTGAGGCAGGACGGCCTCAGCCCAGAGTTCAAGGCCAGCCCGGGCGACACAGGGAGACCTTGTCTCAGAAAACAGAACCAAGAGCACCCGCTCTGGCAAACGGGAAAGTGATGCCCATCACTTAGGTAAAGAAAAGGGTTCTAAAAACCCTCCCTTCAAAATTAGGTGCAAAGGCGTATCAAGACCAGAGGTCATGACGCCTGTTCATACAATTAAATTACAGCACAGGAGCAGGGGGTCCTCCTCCAGGTCAAATGTGTTGCTGAGGGTCTGGCACAAAGAAACAGGGACGGCCGGACAGAGAACCCAGCCCACTTTTTTATTTTGCATTTGGGGCCTCATGATGTATCTGAGGGGGTGTCAAGGGCCTTTCCTTGCACTTAAAAAAAAAATTAAGAAATTAAAGTGAGTTTGATTGCTAAAGAAGTCTGCGATTACAAAATCTAAAAGCCAAGCCCATGAAGTCGTAAGGCAAGATCTGTGTCATCAGGGGCGGGCAGACGGTGGAAGGCCAGGTGCCGCAGGCTGGCTCGGCACAGCGGGGGCAGGACTGTCTCACAGATAAGGCAGGCGGAGGCTTTGGGATGGAGCCTCCACCAGAAAGGCCACTGAGGCAGGAGGAGGAGCCAGCCGGTGGCAGCCCACCAAGGGTTTACGGGTGAGCAACGATCGCAGCCATTTGGGATGACCTGGGGTGGCAGGTGGTTGGTGGCAGGAGCCCTGGCACCAGCCACACTCGAGCTCCACCTCTTTGCATGCCCTGGGCAGATTCCAAGCAGCAGTTTCTGGGGTTTGGAGGTCTGTGACTTTTGTGACATGTTCCCCCCCACAAAAGACTTGGAGGTGGATCCCTGCGGAGGCGGCCACGGGGGCACCTCTCCCGGGGCAGCTTCCTGCAGCACGGCACACGCTCTCCAGGCTGCCCAAGTCCTACAAGCGCTTGTAGGTGCCCAGGAGGGCTTTGCAGTTGGGACAGTAGTGGTCCACGTCTTGCAGGGCGTCCACACAGAAGGGGATGAAGCAGCAGCCAGCCACGCACCTGGGAAGACAAAAGGAGCCACATGTCATCACCAGCCACAGCAGGCTAGGTGGTGCCTGGTGTCCTAACACTGGGAACCTGGGAAAACTAAGAAGAAGCATTGGAGATAAGATCACTGGATTATCTGAATGGGCCCCCAAACCCAGGGATGGGCATCCTCAGAAGAGGAAAGGCCAAACAGGGCGCGATGGAGCACCCCTGTAATCCCAGCGACTCAGGAGGCTGAAGCAGGAGGATCGCAAATTCGAGGCCGGCCTCAGCAATTTACCTTAGAAGAAACACCACACAGCACAGAGGCCAGACTCCAACAGTGGAGGCAGAGCCTGGAGTGGAACAGCCACAGCCAGGAACACTGGGGCCACCAGAAGCAGGAGGAGGCGAGGACAGCTCTTCCCCTAGTGTGGCTGGAGGCAGCAGGGCCCTATGGCCATCTTGACTTTGGACTGCTGGCCTCCAGGATTGAGAGAGAATGTCCTTTGTTTAAACCACCAGGTGCGTGGTGGTTTATTAAGGCAGTCTAGAGACTCAGACGTCAAGCAGCACCACAGCTCCCCCGGGCATATTTTCAAATCTGGGGTCATTCAGCATCTTTCAAAATCTTAGATCAGAGGTAGGTGATTTGTGTTGGGGATTTTTTGTTTGTTCGTGGTACTAGGGCTCAAACCCAGGGATGCTAGGCCACTGAGCCATATTCCAGCCCTTTTTATTTTTTATTTTGAGACAAGGCCTTGCTTATGTTGCTCAGGGTCTTGCTAAGTTGCTGAGGCTGGCCTCAAACTTGTGATCCTCCTTCCTCAGACTCCCAAGTCACTGGGACTACAGGCCTGCACCATGACACCCACCTACTCAACTTGGTTCTGAAGCAAGAAAACTGCTGTAGGGAATCACAAAACAAGTCAGTGTGGCTGCATTCCAACAAAACACAGGCGTGGGCTAATCTGGCCTGGGGGCCTCTATTTACAGACGCAGGTCTTACCAATCTCTTTTCACATGGAGAAGTTGCTGCTGCTGCTGCTTTTTATTTATTTATTTATTTTTTGGCACTGGGGATTGAACTCAGGGGCGCTCGACCACTAAGCCACATCCCCAGCCCTGTTTTGTGTTTTAGGTAGAGACAGGGTCTCACTGAGTTGCTTAGTGCCTCGCCGTTGCTGAGGCTGGTTTTGAACACACAATCCTCCTGTCTCAGCCTCCTGATGTGAGCCCCTCTTGTGAAATAGGAAGAGAAATATTGTTCCTTCCCACCCTAACATAACAAGCAGAGGAGGAACATGTCAGTCACCCAAGAGCAGAGGACTCCTGAAAGAAAGGGAAAACATGGGAGCCGGGGTTTCCCAAGCAGCTCCCACAGCCAGGAACAAGGTTTACCTGCTGGGGTAGAGGGGGTGCGGGGGATATTCAATCATGTTTCCTCAAATTTCTGTCCAAGAACAGAAACTATGATCTCTTTAAATATAATACCCTCGGTGTAGACCTAAATATTTATATAATCCCCTGCAGAGGCAGCGGGAAAAGCACTAGAGGTCAGAGAGGGATAAGAAGGTGAAGAGATTTCTACAAAGCGTGTTAATGTGGAGACTGTTTAAAGCGTCTCAGAGTCAAGCAAAGATTATTAGGTGGGTCATGAAATTCTAGAAGAATCAGAAACCCCTATGGGCATCTGCTCAGGGGGTCCCTATGCAGGGAGTGGTCTGAGCAGGGCAGGACCAGACCTGCAGGTGCGCAGACACGCAGGGGCAGGGTTCTCAGCCCGCAGGACTCTGCACTCCAGGGCCCAAAGGGGCTCCAGGCATCCAGTGGGGAGAGGCCAGCGGTGCCGCCCCATTTCCCACAGTGGGGGTGGGCACAGCTCAGTGGAAGAGCGCTGGCCTAGCACAGGCCAGGCCCTGGGTCCCATCCCCAGCCCGGCAAGAAAAAAAGGTCCTCGGACACCCAGGACAGCCTCCAGCCCTGGATGTCCCGCACACGGCAGTGACTCACCCCAGCAGGCACAGGCTCCCGCAGGAAAGCCAAGTGAGGGCGCCTGCGTTGTAGGACAGCTGGGTCACGATCATCTTGTTGCAGGATGGGCAGCACATCTGGACTGGACGGTCGAAAAAGGACACGGGCTGCTGCACGTAGACGGCCTGAACCGCAACTGATGGGGAAGAGGGAGAGACCGGGCTGCATCTGGAGCGAGGAGGCAAGGGGTGCAGGCGGCCACACCCCAGAGCCAGGACCACCCAAGACCACCCAGAGGCGGCGCAGGCGCCCGTCCACTTGCGATCCGACCAGCTAAACATGGTCTGTCTGTGCAGTGGAGTTTCAGCTTCCAAAAGGAGACTCCCACACTTGCTGGCCACAGTGTGGATGGCCTCCAGGACATTAGGGTAGAAGGAGCCAGCCACAAGAAAACGTTGTGATTCTACTTATAGGAGGTCCCAGAGTCATCAAATTCAGACACTAAAAGTGGCATAGCTGTTGCCAGGGCCCCTTGGGCAGGGGAATGGACATTAGTGTCTAAGAGGGGGGCCTTTCGGTTTGGAGAGATGAAACAGTCCTGGAGACGGATGGTCGCACAACTCTGAGTGTACTAGGTGCCACAGAACCGTCTTCTAAAATGGTCAAAGACTTTATGCCATGTAGGTTTCACAGGAAAAGAAAAAGATGGCTGGACGCAGTGGCGCAGGCCTGCAATTCCAGAGACTCAGGAGGCTGAGGCAGGAGGATTGCAAGTTCAAGGCCACCCTGCACAACTTAGCCAGGCCCTACCTCAAAATGGAAACTGAAAAGGGCTGGGGAGGGAGCTCAGCATGCCTGAGGCCCCCAGTTCAATCCCAGACACCACAAAAAAATAAATAAAAAGGTTAGTAAAGGAAACAGGCAGCTTTTTAGGACTTTCCCTCTAGGGGCGCTCAAGACCTCCACGCAGGAGATGGGGAAAGACCTTGCGCTCCTGGCAGCGGGGGTCTAGCTTGGCCAGATCAGATCTTCAAACTCCACTGCCCACAGAGTCCCCACAGAGAACAGCAGGTTCCTGGGCCCTGCCATGGGGTCTGATGCAGCCCACAGGCACAGGTGCCCACACTGCTGGGGTCCTCAGGTGGTTCTACTGGGGTGGTCTGCAGGTGACAGCCAGGAAACAGTGATGTGCTAGGTTTCAGTTGTCTTCAGCCACAGGTGAGTGGCTGGTGGGGCTTGGGGGCAGGAGACGGCAGCCTGGGCCTTCTCTTTTGGGAGATGGAAAAGTTCTGGAACCAGGCAGTGCAGACAGATGCCCAACTCCATGCAGATGCTAAGACGCTGACCGGCACACGTCAGAAGGTGAAGCCCAGAGCGCACAGTCTCCATGAAGCCAGCGAGGTAAGGGCCATAGCAGCCTCCCACCGGCTGGGTCAACGCTCCACCAACACCCACTCTTGCTACACAGGCCTTCTTATTTGGTACTGGGGGTTGAACCCAGGGCCCTCTACCGCTGAGCTACATCCCCAGCCTTTCTCTTGAGACTGGCCTTGAGCTTGCCATCTTTGTGTCTCAGCCTCGAGTGGCTGGGATTACGGGTGTGTGCCACCACGCCTGGCCTCACAGACTCTTTGATGCAATCCAACCAAGAGCCAATGGTACAGGCAGTCAGTAGAGCAGGAAACACGCGCCCAGCTCGGGAGGGCAAGCCGCACCACGGGAACGTGTGCAATGACTGGCGCCACTAAGAGAAGCCACGTGCACACACGCGTGGTCATCAGAAGCCAGTCTCCAGGAAGGGAACCGTGAAGCACTTAAGTTACCAAAGGTCAACTTTCTGGTCAAGTGACTTCTTTTTATATCCTTAGAATGACGTGGGTATGAGGTTGCACTGAGGGACTTAAGTACTGCCCAGAGAGCACTGGACTTAGAGCAAGGTCCTTCCAGGACCACAACACTGAGGCATGTGAAGTTCACTAACTTCTTTTTGTTGTTGTTCAGGAATAAGTTATTTATTCATTACCACAGTCTGTACTTTATTTTTGGTGGTTCAGGGATTGAACTCAGCTGTGCTCTACCACCAAGCCACGTCCCCAGTCCTTTGATTAAATCTTTTTCTTTTTTGGGGGGGCGGGGGGTGCCAGGGATTGAACTCGGGCACTCGACCACTGAGCCACATCCCCAGCCCTATTTTGTGTTTTATGTAGAGACAGGGTCTCACTGAGTTGCTTAGCACCTCGCCATTGCTGAGGCTGGCTTCGAACTCGCGATTTTCCTGCCTGCCCCCCCAGCTGCTGGGATTACAAGTGTGCGCCATCGCGCCCAGCTCATCACAGCATAATGGAAGTCTAAAGTGACCACCTTCTCCCCTTCGCCACTAAGCACAAGAACTGTAACAGTCTGCTTCTACCACATGACTGCTCTGCGTTGGGCACAGGGACCCTTACTTTCTTTTTAACATTCCACTGATGCGGATGCTTGCCAAGGCCTAATTTACAAAATGAGCAACCGAGGAAGTTCAGTGACCCTGGGCAGGCTGACCCTCCCACTCGCTCTCAGCTGGAGATCTCTTCCTGGTGGGCTCCATACAGAAGCAGAATCGCCCCTGGGCAGCAGGAAGCTGCAGGCGAGGCTGCCCCGGGCACAGGGGGCCCAGGCACTGACGGGAGGGTTTCTGCTCACCCATTTCCCACTCAGCCATCTTAGGCTTGCTGGGTTCAGGGACGGGGACTCTCAAGCCTCAGCAGGAAGGGTGGGTCCTTAAAACACAAGCTGCCATTCCCAAATTTCCCTGGGATGTCTGGTTGTGGCAGGTGCGGAGGGGTCGTGTTTTGTGGCTGGGCACGATCTTGATTGTTTTATTAGGGAAAATTCACAGCCTTAGTCCCAGCGACTCAAGAAGCTGAGGCAGGATTGCGAGTTCAAAGCCAGGCGCAGCAACTTAGACAGGTCCTGATTAATAAAATATGAAAAAGGGCTAGGGATATGGCTCGGTGGTTAAGCACCCCTGGGTTCAATCTCTGGACAAAAAAAAGGGGGGGGGGCCTCAGCAACGTGGAATCTGAAACACCATATGTGACATCTCAGGGTCAGGGATGAAGTCACCCTGCTCAGCACTTCACTCACTTCTTGGCAGCCACTACTCTGGTCCCTCCTGATTCCCAGGTCGCAAGCCAGGTAGAGGGCTAGGAACAGTAAGGGGGCCCCAGGAGGCTGTGCGTACTTGCATTGGGGTTGGGGACGGGCACTGGCTGGGTGTAATACGGAGGATTCATGCCCTTCCCATCCGGGCCAGCCACCAGCCCCGTGGTTGGCCCAGGCACGGGCGCCGGAGGCGTTGGGTAGTAACCATTAACGGCCACTGTCTCTTCATAGGACGGAGGTGCAGTTGGCACTGAGGAAGGTCCTGGGGCTGCCTGGTAAGGTCCTGGAACCGACATTTTACCTAAAACACAAACAGAAGGGACCAGGTAAGAAATTCAAATGCTGTCCCCTGCTATGAAGAAGTGATGTGCCCTGGCTTGTCCAAGAGCAGAGGGAGCCGTGTCCCTTCAAGACCCACACTCTCAGCCGGGTGCGGTGGCTCAAGCCTGTAATCCCAGCACTTAGGGAGGCTGAGGCAGGAGGATCGCGAGTTCAAAGCCAGCCCCAGCAAGGACGAGGCGCTAAGAAACTCAGTGAGATCCTGTCTCTACCTAAAACACAAAATAGGGCTGGGGATGTGGCTCAGTGGTCGAGTGCCCCTGAGTTCAATCTCCGGTACCAACAAAAAAGACCCACACTCTAGATAAGGGCTTCCGGAAGTGAAAAGCAAAGTCATGCATGAGAACCACCCAGGCCTAGAGACTCACAGGGGAAGACAGCTGCTGGAGCTGAGCTTCCTGCGACCATGACCTCAAACCATCAACCCTGTGACGTCATGTTCCACACTTGGCATTTCTTCATTTGGTGGTAGGGGTGAGTACCAGGGATTGAACCCAGGGGCCTTCGACCACTGAGCCACATCCCCAGCCCTGTTTTGTATTTTACTTAGAGACAGGGTCTCACTGACTTGCCTAGTGCCTCACCATTGCTGAGGCTGGCTTTGAACTTGGGATCCTCCTGCCTCAGCCTCCGGAGCTGCTGAGGATTACAGGCGTACCACTGAGCCCAGCCATACAGCTGAGCAGAAACGTCCCCAAATGCACGGTGCTGATGCCACGTAGGTGAAGCTCAGACAGGAGACAGTAACCCATGGGCTAGAACTCGGGAGGGTGCTGACACTTGGAAGCGGGAGAAACGTCTAGAAGAGGGTAGAAGGGGGTCTTCTGGGGGCTGGTCATGTTCTCTTTCTTCACTGGGGGCTGGTCACCTGGCTTTGTTTATCTAAATTCAAGTTGTACCAGTGCAGTGTGTGTCTTTTTGTATGTATGTTAGAGATTTTTAGAAAGTAAACACACGTCCACACCAGGTCCCATCTGGGAAAACAAGACTGGAGCAGCTGGGCACATACTTTCTTCTGTGAGGGCAAAGACGAGGCCTCCCACCCCTGGCAGAGCTGCTGCCCGCCTAGAATTACATCCCTACACCAGGCTGTGTTCCTGCCTGGCGCTGGTACTCGGCAGCCGGGGGCAGCTGGAGCGGGACACAGTGCTGTCCTTTGTGTGGCTGTTTTTCCAAGCAGGCAGGGCCCAGGCGGCTGTGTTACAAGAGCCATTCAAACATAGATGGGAGTGGAGGGTGGCGGGCAGCCTGGGTGTGGGGCTTGGGTCGGCCTGTGCCTCTCCCCACACTCGGGAAGCCCAGGAGTGACCGATAGCACCGCAGGCAGAAGGGAGAATCCTTGAAGGAATCTCTGCTGCTCAAGGAGCCACAGGACCTCCAGCTGGGCTGTCTGGCAGGGTGGCAGCCACCCGAGGAATGCTGCGTGGTGCCTGAAACGTGGCCAGTGCCCCAAGGAACTGAGGTTTTTTATTGCAGCTGAGTTTAAATGTAAAAACTGGGGCTGGGGGTGTAGCTCCGTGGTTCAGGACCAACCAAACCACACCCCAGCACCAAAAAGCCCAACAAAACCATAGTAATTCAATCCTTGGAAAGCTTTTTAGCTAAGTCTGGAACAACCTGGGTTTATGAATCTAGTTTTTCAACAATAAGCTTGGTGAACTCTTGAGCACAGGTCAACATGTTTGGGGTAAAAAGTTAGCATCCAATTTGAGATAGGATGTCCATGTAAAATACACCCTGGATTTTGAAAACTTAGCATGAACAAATTAATGTAAAATATCTCATTAATAATTTTTTGTAGTCCAGTGACTGGAGAGCTGAAGCAGAAGGACTGCAAGTCCAAGGCCAGCCTGAGCAACATAGTGAGACCCAGTTGCAAAATAAAAAACAAAAAGAATCGCAAGTTCAAAGCCAGCCTCAGCAATGGCGAGGCGCTAAGCAACTCAGTGAGACCCTGTCTCTACCTAAAACACAAAATAGGGCTGGGGATGTGGCTCAGTGGGCAAGTGCCCCTGAGTTCAATCTCCAGTACCAAAAAAAAAAAAAAAAAAAAAAAAAAATGACCCTAGTTTAGACCTATGGAGATCTGTAAACTATATTGTTAATTTCACCTGTTTATGCTTTTGACGAAGTGGCTATTAAAAAAAAACTTCACATAATGTCTCATGCTTCCCATGGTATGAGCAATGGGAGCCATGGAATGTTATAGAGAGAGCTCAACCCTACAAAGGGCAGATGAAACAGGTCTGTAAGGGAAGCAAGAAGAAAAAACCACAGCAGGCCTGTGTGTAGCCAGGAGGCAATGGGGCGCTGGGTCCACAGAGGAAGACAAGGCAGGAGGGTGGAGGGGGATTTCCACCAGATCACAGGAGACTGTTGTGACAAACGGCTCCAGGCTTCAAACTGTGAACGGTGGTAAAGCAGAGGAGGCCTGTGGCCGGCCTCCAGGCCTCCCCGGCCTCCCCACCCCACAGGCCTCCCCACCCCACAGGAACGGAAATGCAGGAGGCCCAAAGCGCCAGCCCCAGCCCCACCCAGAGTCGGCTGGCGCAGCTCCAGGTGGCCTAGCACCACCAGGCACCCGGCTGCCTGGGCACCGCGGGCCTCGCTAACATTTTCAGCTTAGGAGCAGGTTAGCGGCCACCTCCTGCTGCGCACCAGAGGAAGGTCCAGGACGCGCGTGGCTTCCTGTCTCAGGAAGGCAGACCCACAGGGCCCACGCTACTGGCAAAGACTGAGTCATGTTGAAAATGACGAGCAGAGCAGATCAGGCCAGTGTGTGCAGGGGGCCCGGACAGCACGGAGGCTGTGGCTGGGGAGGCGAAGGGGACAGTCCCTGCATCCCGGGCTGTGCAGACGGCTGGCTGGGTCAAACTGCTGTGACTCAACAGGGCCTGCAGGCTGCACCGGCGGCCCAGCCTCCAGGAGGAGGGGACCAGGCCACAGTGTAAAAGTGACAACCAGGTGTGGGGGCGGGGCCTCCCCAGGACCCAGGAGGCAGGACGGGCTGGGCGCCGTCCTCCCTGCCACAGCCTCTCTCTGGATCTTCAAGATCTCAGCCTCTCCAGCGGCTTTTGCATCAAATGTATTTATAATTCTGGAAAAAAACAAGGGCAACCAGCCAGAGTCGTAAAAAAAAAAAAAAAAAGAGGAAAAGGAAAACCACCCACCCACCATAAGCAGCTGGTTGAAAGTTCTCTAAGTAAATTCCACAGCCCTCCTCCCCCAGGCCCAAGGCTGGAACCACCACACAGCGCCCTGTTCTAATTTGGCTTCCCCCAGGGGACAGGGAGGCCCACCCACTTACCACCTCCCACCCCCCAGAAGGGATCTGCTCAACTGGAGCCCCGCTGCCCGCTGCCCCACCCCAGGCTCCCTGCAGTCACCACCCACTGCTCCCAGCCGAGTTCAGGTCCCTGGGGCCGGGCGATGCCCTTGCACAGCTTGATCCAATGGCTGCCCCCTTTTTCAGGACAGCCTGGAAAAAAACCACAGGAAAGCATTTCCAAGCCCAGTGAGACAGCACAGCTAGTCCTGCCACACACACGAGCAGCCCTGCAGACTGCCTTTGGTGGCCCCAGTGACAGGGCAGTCACCACACTGGTCCAGTCAGGCAGTCCAGGTGGAGCCCAGGTTGCTGTAGTTACAGGGAGCTTCGTGGGGGACATAAAGGTACAAACAGGGGCCTCCTCCCACCCTCCCCAGTTGCTTGCCTCTGTCACAAGGACCCTGAGACTGGCCTTCCTCTGTCCATCTGGAAGTATCAGGCTCGGCGCCCAGCCGTCCCACCCTCCCCTGCGTCCATCGAGGAAACGTGGAGAAGGCTTGGAGATGTTTCCACCACCTCAGAACAACTCTGATGAGCCGTTTCCAAATGTGGACACATTCCAAATCTATTTTTTTAAATATGGAAAAAGGGACCAGAAGAACCGGAGCCAAGGCCAAGGGCATGTGACCGGGACGGCTGCCTAGCCGGGGCCTGCGCTGGCGGCGATGCTCGGACAGGCCCAGGACCGAGGCCACACTTCCATGCTGCTGTGTTAGACCCAGAGGTGAGGGAGCCAGAGGGACCAGCGGCTGCAGACATGGGAGAGGCGGCCTAGAGACCCGCAGAGCTGGACGGTGACCTGGCCACTGGCCCTGGCCCCACTTCCTCATCTGCAGATCCGGCACTTGGAATGCTGAGGTCCTTCTAGGCGACAGTTTCCCACATTCCAAGTCTGGACCATCTGCTCAAGGAAGGGCGCTCTGTCCCGGGTGGTGATGGGCTCCTCCAGGGCCCTGGAGCGGTCTGGGAGTAAGCGGCTCACCCAATCCTTGTCCCAAGAGTGTCCTCAGCCTTGCCTGTGGGCCAGCTGCCTCGTCCCAAGGACAAAATTAAGCTATATTTAATTAATTAATTTAAATACAATTCAATTTCTGACCAACAAGAGAAATAAAATACTAAGAAATAAGATTCTGCTGGGGAGAGCTGAGCTTGGGAGGGCCACGCGCCACACGTCCCCATTAGGAATCTGTCCCTGTCCACCGTCCACACCCCCGTCCGCTCCGTGGGATTCCTACTGAGGCTCCTCTCTCCTGGATTCCTCCTGACCTTTCATGGACACTGTCCTGGTGTCCCTCACACCTGGATATTCTGCTCCAGGCACCTCCAGTCTTTTCCATGACAATCTCAGAAGTTCACAGGGAGTGGCAGGGACAGTCCCCTTTGCCGTCTTGGGGCCAAGTACAGCTGGGCTGGTTCTGCCCACGTCCACTCTGTCGCTGGGTCATGCCTTGGTGTCACTGCCAGGAGCCCATCCTCCAGGCCATGGGCTGGCATCACCCAGGGAGAAACGAAACACGCAGGTGGCACCCGTGCAGCTACTGGCTCTCTGAGCCTCCCCGGCAGCTGCTCTGACTCTGGCGGGTCTGGTCGGAGCACCATCCTCGATGCTGCTCACCTCTCCCTCCACCCCCACTTGGATTCACAAATGCACTAAAATGAAACTTAAGGGACCTCTACTTTATGTAGGTCACTGAGACAGGACTCACTACAATCATCCGCATGAACAAATCAAAGAACTGGGGCTCAGAGAGGTTAAGCTTCTTGTCCAAAGACACACCAAGCGAAAAAAGGCTGGAGGTTGCACCCATATCCACTCACTAAGCACCTTCCAGGTGGGGCGACCCCGACACAATCAGCAGCCCCAGCACACAAGCCACCCCCAGACCAGACTCCAAAGGCAAATAGATGCCGAGCAAGCCCCCACGTGTCCAGTCCCCAGTCCCCCGCTCTCACTGCCTCCCAACACAGGAGATGTGTCCACTGCAGGCTTTCACGCGCCCGACAGGAGGGACCGAGTGACAGAAGCAACACCTCCCTAGGAAGGAGCCGGCTGCAACAGTCTTCGCTGCAATTCACAACGGGCCACCTCCTCCTGACCAGGGATCCTGGATCCATGCCGGGGGCGCAGAATCTGAGACGCCAGGAGAGACCAAAGCCACACACCTGGAGAGATCTCCCGGGGCTGTGCCTTTCTGCCACCTGCTTCAATGCCCTGCTCCAGTGCTCAGGAGAACACCACCTGCCTCAATCCCAGGAGAAAAGGCAAAGGCTGTGGGGCCCCAGGTGCCCTTGGTCACCCATAAGGACAGCCGGGCCTCCACTATTTACTTATTCATTGTGGTGCTGGGGATTGAACCCAGGGCTTTGCCACTGAGCTACATCCTGGCCCCAAGTCCCAGCCCTTTATTAGTTCATTTACTTACTTATTTATGGTACTGGGGCCTCTAACACTGAGCCACAACCCTAGCCTTTTTTATTTTGATATAGGATCTCACTAGGTTGCCAAGGCTGGCCTCCTGCCTCAGCCTCCTGAAGGGCTGGGATTCCAGGCGTGTGCCACCACACTGGGTTGGTCTCAGCTATATTATAATACTACTCTGTGGAAAGAAGAGGGAGACACCCTCAAAATCCTGGAGCAAAGTCACGCCATCGGGCCCAGCAATCTTCAGCACCCGGAACTGGGACTGATGCACTGACACTGAAGACTTGGGACACAGAAATAAACCCCACAAAAGCACTCGCTTTCAGGCGCAAATTTGCTTCTAAAAAATTCAGGCTAGCCGGATGCAGTGGCACACGCCTGTAATCCCAGCAGCTTGCCAGACTAAGACAGAAGGATTGCGAATTCCAAGCCAGCCTCAGCAACTTAGTGAGGCCTTTAGTAATTTAGGAAGACCCTGTCTCTAAAGAAAAAGTAAACAAGGGCTGGGGATGTGGTTCGGTGGTTAAGCACCCTGGGTTCTATCCCTGGCACCAAAAAAAAAAAAAATTCAGCCTAAGGCTGAGGATAGAGCTGAGTGGGCAAGAGCCCAGGCCCTGAATTCAATTTCCAGTGTTGGGGGGAGGGGGCAACATGCCAGCCTGAACAGCCCAGGGTCTTCTAGAGAAGCCAGTGGGAGAGTTATTCCAGGTACCCACAAGCTCCTGGGGTCCCCTCTGCGGCCTGTGCCCATAGTAGACCACACCTGGCAGTCGCCCTGGTCACTGTTCTGCCTCAAATCCCAAATTGAAAGGAACAGAGCCTGGCTTCAGGATGCCCGGAGACGGCCAGCCTACCAGCTCTTCGCGGGTCACTCGGGCTCCAAGCCACCTCTGGGAAGAACCTCAAAGTCACATGGTGCACGAGGGACACCAGCACCAGAGCCCCCCAGTGTACAGGCCCATCTCTATCTGTACAGAGTGCCCAGCACCCCGACCCAGAGAAGAAGCTCATCAGCTGTGGCCAGGACTGTGGGGGAGGTGTGGGGGGCGGGGGAGGAAAACGTCTGGAGCCAGAGGTGGGGGCTGCACAGTGTCGTGCATGTCCCGAACCGGTCACTTCAAAATGGTCAGTTTTACGTTCTGCTGAACTTTACCTCAATAAATAAATCAATGAACAAAAAGGCGGTGCTGGGCTTCCCTAGTCTCCTGCCCAAGCCAGCCTCACCGGGAGCCTGCACTCTGGCACCAGCCTGAGTTCTGCCCGCCCGGTGGCCCCCAAGGCCTAAGACCTGGGCCTCCCCTTCAAGGTGGCAATGTCCAGGGCCGTGGGGGACCTCACCGCCCACTTCACCCTCCTGCCAAGGTCCAGGTGCAGTGCCTGCAGCCAGAGCGCCTGGGTTCCCCCAGGCGGATCCCAGAACCCTGACCCAGAATCTGAGGAAACAAAGTTTTTTTTTTTTGGTACTGGAGACTGAACTCAGGGGCACTCGACCACTGAGCCACATCCCCGCCCTATTTTTTTGTGTGTTTTATGTAGAGACAGGGTCTCACTGAGTTGCTTAGTGCCTCGCCATTGCTGAGGCTGGCTTTGAACTCGCGATCCTCCTGTCTCAGCCTCCCTAAGTGCTGGGATTACAGGCTTGAGCCACCGCGCCCGGCTCTGAGGAAACAAAGTTTTTAAGGGAAGACATTTATGTGATGACAAGCTTCGAGAGGGGAGGACCTCAGCTCAGCCCAGGGCAATGTGAGGACGCAAGCGCCACAGCATGGACAACACGCGCCAGAAGTGAAATCGCTACAGGAGCCAGAAACAGTGGCAAATGCCGGTGATCTCAACGATTTAGAAGGCTGAGGCCGGAGGACTGCATGTTGAAGGCCAGCCTCGGCAATTTAGCAAGGCCCTAAGCAACTTGGCGAGGCCCTGTCTCAAAATAGAAAATAAAAAGGGCTGGGGATGTGGAGCACCCCTGGGTCCAATCCCTAGTACTGAAAGAAAAGCCTTAGTCTGGAAGGCCCTTGTCCTCCTCGACTCTTGGGGCGTGAGGCTGCTCTGCAGGCCGCCATGGGCTCCAGGCAGGGCCGCAGTGGACAGCCCTTGCAAGGGCAAGCGTGGAGGACGGCAGGTGAGAAAAATCAGGAAGGAAGCAAAGCCCCGAACTCCAGGCCTCAAGACCAGCCGTCTCTCTGGCTTTGCCAACATCCATTCCCAGCTCCGGGGCGGTTGAGAGAGAAGAGTATGGGCACCTCCTGCCCCTGGCGGCGGCCCTGGCCAGCACTCCTGGAGCCAGGGCGGGTTAGCAAGACGCAGAACAGACCTGCTGAGCCAAGGCCAGCGAAGACCAGGAGCCTGCCCTGTTCCCTGCTCAGACTCGATGAGGCACCAGGCGCGGACCCACTGCGAATGGCCTGGCCTCCCTGGTGGCCCCTGGCAGCAGCCCCGCCCTCGGTGTCAGCTCATCGCCCAGAAGGGGCCTCCCCAGACAGAGGGAGCTAAGGCGCCGGGGCCCCTTTCTTGCCCGTTTCACCTGATGACACAGCCCACGGGCAGAGGGAAGGGGGAAGGGAACTGCTCCTGGCCAGACAGGTGGCCGCAGCCACGGGGCTCAGACAGGAGTGAGGGGACGCTCTGCAACCCAGGGATTGTCAGACACACCTGCTGAGCAACCCGTCACACCTGCACTGTGTCCACCACCCCCACAGCTTCACAGGTAGACAATTCATGTTTGTCTAAATCCCTATGGTCCGGTGGCAGGGCATGGTGGCACACGCCTGTAATCCCAGCTACTCCAGAGGCTGAGGCCAGAGGACTGCAAGTTCAAGGCCAGCCTCGGCAACTTAGCAAGACCCTATCTGTAATGTAATATAGCTCATTTGTAGAATATCCCTGGGTTCAATCCCAGTACAAAAAAAAAAGACTAAGGTTACACTTCCTGTAAAAAAACTTTCTGTACTAATTTTAATTTTACAACTTTCCTATAAATTCCAAACTATTCTGAAATTAAAGATTTAAAAAAACACAACACGACCAAATGTGTGATATCATTTCATCCATCCCTGTGGGGAAAAGCACAGTGCTCCACAGCGCAGGCAGCTGGCCCACACGCAGCACCCAGGTCTTCCCCAGCGCTGGCGGGGAGACGTCCAGAGCCTCACGCACAGGAGTCCTCTGGCCCAAGAGCTCCCCTCTAGCACTCTGCACCGAAGATAACCCCAAGCCGGGGGCAGCGACACTTTGGGGCTGATAACAGAAGACTAGAAGCCACTGTCCTTCAGCAGAGCCAGGCTGGTCAGCTGACCCTGTGCACAAGGAAGAGCTGAGCAGCCATCAGACAGAATGAAGAACAGCTCTCTGTGCAGAGGCAGCCTCGTCCAAGACTGCTCTCGCGTGAAAATGCCACAACAGTGTCGGGGGGGACATCCCTACCTGTGTGCCCTGCACAGCTCCTTATGTGACAGGCATAAAACACCCCTGAAGACACAGGAGACATGCCGGGCCTGCAGGGAGGGGAAGCGGGGGCCCAGGAGTGAGGAGGACCAAGGCTTCCCAATCCCAGGGACACGGGCCACAGTGACAGCAGAGCTCACAACGAATCCATCTTCTCTCCATATGAAAGTCTCCTCTGAGCCGGGCGCGGTGGCCACGCCTGTAACCCCAGCACATACGGAGGCTGAGACAGGAGAATCACGACTTCAACGCCAGCCTCAGCAACAGCGAGGCGCTAAGCAACTCAGTGAGACCCTGTCTCTACATAAAACACAAAATAGGGCTGGGGATGTGGCTCAGTGGTTGAGTGCCCGAGTTCAATCCACAGTACCAAAAAAAAAAAAAGTCTCCTCTGCAAACCCGCCTCTGCCCTCCCTGGCCCTCCTCCTTGCATCCTTCCTGTCCCTGGTGAAAGTGATGTCACCACAGCCCTTTGTCCCATGACTGTGTCTTAGGTCCGTGCCCAGCACCTGGCCTGGGTCCCTCCCTGTTTGTGGAGTGACTAAAGCTTCTAATTACAGCTGGCCTTCTGTATCGTAGCCGAGTTCCACATCCGCAGAGCCAACCAACCGTGGATTGAAAATATTTGAGGGGGGAAAAATCAGTACTGAACATGTTTAGGCTTTTTTGGTCAATCACTCCCCAAACAATACAGCATAAAACTATTTACCTAGCCTTTGCATTGATTGCCTATTATAATCACCTTTATTATTAGCAATCTCGAGCTAATGATTTAGAGCATACAGGAGGATGTGTGTAGGTTATAAATACATACTATACCATTTTACTTATTTACTTTTTCTAGTACTGGGTATGAATCCAGAGGTGCCCTACCACTGAGCCACATCCCCAACTCTTTTTCGTATTTTATTTAGAGACTGGGTTTTATTGAGTTGCTTAGTGCCTCGCTGTTGCTGAGGCTAGCTTTGAACCCACAATCCCTCTACCTCTGCCTCCAGAGCCCCCAGTCCTTTTTATTTTTTGAGACAGGGTCTCACTAAACTGCCCAGGCTGGCCTCGGACTTGCCACGCTCCTGCCTCAGCCTCCCGAGTAGCTGGGATTACAGGCATATGCCCTGCACAACAAGGCCACACCATTCTGTATAAGGGACTTGAGCATTAGTGGATTTGGGTACCTGAGGGGTCCTGGAACCCACGTCCTGGGATACGGAGCGACAACTGCTCTGTCTAGAAGGTGCTCGTTTTGACGTTCCCACTGCAGCACCCAGGCCTGCGCTGACAACATCCTGTTCACCGACACAAAGTCCTCGTTCTCACACTTTGTGCCACCATCCATTTTCACCTCCCTGCAGAGGCAGACGACAGGCCAGAGATGGGGAAGACACAGGCCCCCTGGTCGGCCTAAGGAGCCTGTGTGGGAAGCAGTTGGCCAACGGGAAGGTGTGGAAGTGGCCACCCAGGGGAAACTGAGTCCGCTCCTAAGAACAAGTGGAGGCTGGGGCAGGGCAAGGCAGAGCAAGGGAGGCAGGGAGGCCCAGGGCAGAATCCCAGAGGCACGCCTGTCCTCAGAGCCCTTGCGGCACCAGGTACGCACCAGGCCAGGAACCTTGGTAGACTAGACGCCGCAAAGAATTCCAGTCTGGTCCAAGAACGAGCGGCTTAAGAGCAACTTGAAAACCCCCCAAAAGCACTCAGCTTCTGCCAAGAAGGGGAGTTCAGATCCTAAAAATAAGCCTCCAAACCCAGAATACCCGGAGAAACCACCCACAGCAGAAGCCACCCAACAGCTCCTGGCAGCACAAACACACATCAAAGGCTGGGAGCCACAGCTGGGGTGCCCTCTCCAAAGCCCTCAGCATCGGGCACCCAGGCTGCACCGCCTACCGGGGCTGCTTCCTCCGGACCACGGCCCCTGCGAATGCCTCCCAGAAAGCTTCTAGCCTTTTTCTAAAATTAATCCCATATTTCTCTCTGTTTTCTTAGAGTCTAGGAGAGGAGACAGACAGACAGACAGGGAGGGGGAAGGAAGAGCAAGGTGGGTCTGCATTTTGTGGTCTGTCCTGTCCCTGGGGGCCCTTGGGGCACCAGGTATGCACCAGGTTGGTCAGAGTCCAACCAGCAGCGGCCCCGCCCCAACTTGCTGCTACAAAGCCTCAGAGGACTTGGACCCCAGCAGGACCCGTGAGTAAGATCTCCAGGGACAATGAGTGACTGTTGGTCTCGGAAGAGTCCCCGGCTTGCTGGCTCCCTGGGAGCACAGGCAGGGGTGCTCTCTGCCTGGAGTCTCCAGAAACAGTGTCCCAGGTCCCCTCCCAGGAACCTCATCATCAAGAAGATGCAGGAAGGAGGACCAAAGGTCAACAGTGCATGCAGAAGGACTTTGTCACAGGCTGTCACCTGGTCTTCAGGCCCACTTTCTTCCCCAAACCGTTCTCCCTAAGTTCCCTCTGCCGCCGCCCCCCAGGGTTGCATAAGTTTCCAGATCTCTGAGCGCTGTGGGGAGGGCCCTCCTGCTCATCATAGACTTTTTCCCTGCTGCTCTGCCTGATGCCAGTTTATTGACCATGAAAGAGGCGGCAGACACAGTCTCCCGCCCCTCCTGTGTCCTGGGTGCCTCCTGCAAGTGAGGTAAACAAGCGTCTGTGTCCAGCACAAACATCTGCCCTTGGGAGCCATTTGCTGACTTCCTGGGCTCTGGCCAAATTCCACAGGACCACAGGCTGCCAGCTGGAGCAGCTTTGATAATGATGGAAAAGAGCTTTGCCCCAGGCAAGACTCCAAGCAGGGCCAGGTGAGAAGGGGAGGCAGACCCCGCCCACCCCACTCCCTTCCCCAGCTCCCTGGCTCCGCAGTCCAGCCTGGCGCTCTCCTCTGGCACCCTAGTTGCTTCCTGGGCAGGGCAGATGGTTTCCCTCTGGGAAGGGATGCACTGGGCTTGTCTGGAACCCCCCACCCCCGCCCGCGGGGCCCAGGAAAATCACACACACAGGACTCCCCCGCACACCTGAGGCTGCAGGTGCCCGCAGACTCTACATCCCATGTACCACAGGGATAGTCCCCTGCGAGCTCTTTAGAAGTGTCTATGTTTTAGGGGCTGAGGACACAGCTCAGTGATGGAGATGCATGCTTATTAGCAGGCACAAGGCCCTGGGTTCAAGGTCCAGCACAAGAAAAGAGCCTGTTCTCCCAGCAGCTCTGAAGGCTGAGGCAGGAGGATCGAGAGTTCAAAACAGCCTCAGCAATTCAAAGAGACCCTGTCTCTAAATAAAATATAAAAAAGAGTTGAGGATATGGCTCAGTGGTTAAGTGCCCTGAATTCAATCCTCAGTACCAAAAAAGAAGAAAAAAAAGAAAAAGGTGTCTATTTTTTAATAAAGGAAAAAAGACAACTCTTCCTCAAAGACAAATTCCAAAATCATCTGTGCTAGCCCTCTACCAGAGGGAACTCGATCTCTCACCTCCCTCTCCTGAGACCAGGCTGAACTAAGAGGCTCTTGCAAGAAAATCACCTATGAAAGGAACAGAGGAGCCCGACAACAGAGAAGGTGGCCAAGGCCACCTTACGCTAGTGATGAAGGCCAAGTCACAGTGATGTCATGTGCATGTCAAGATCCTGTCCCTCTCAAGGGTGGGGAAGGAAGGGCACTCCACCTCTGTGGTCTTTATCCCCAGGACCCACAACCCCAGTGTAATCCTGAAAAAAAACAGCAGAGAGCTGTTTTTTGGTGGTGCACAGGGCTCAGAGGCTAAGGCAGGAGGATTCCAAGTTTGAGGCCAGCCTCAGCAACTTAGCAAGGCTCTAAGCAACCTAGTGAGATCCTGTCTCAAAATAAAAAATAAAAATAAAACAGGCTGGGGATATGGCTCAGTGGTAGAGTGTGCCTGGGTTCAATCCCTGGTAACAAAACACCATACAACCCAAATTTGAGGGACATTCCTCATCAATACTCCCAAAACTGTCAAAGTCATAAAAAACAAGGAAGAACAGAAACTGGGAGATAGAATGACTGAAGGCCCTATGGTACCTTGGATAGGATCCTGGCACAGAAAAACAGAAGTTAACAATGGGGAAAAGAGAGAGGGCATGAGGGTCCTCTCCCTGTATTCACTATACAAATGTCTTGCAAAGTGAAAATTATTTCAATATTAAAAGTTTGTTGCTGCTAGACAATCCCAGCAACACAGGAGGCTGAGTCAGGAGTATCGCAAGCTCGAGGCCAGCCTTAGCACTGAGCGAGGCCTTGTCTCAAAATAAAAAATTAAAAGGGCTGGGGATGTAGCTTAACGATAGAGCACCCCTGGGTTGAATCCCTAGTGCCAAATAAATAAATAAAAGTTTGAATATCTCCAGGATCACACTTACAAGTACAGGAAACAAAAAAGGTGAACTAAAATGGGCAGCTCTCATCCAAATGCATTTAAGCACAATTAAAAAAAAATTAATGATAGTTTATTTTTGTAGTATTTTTAAAAGTATACTTTGGTTAAATGCCAAAGATTAAGTGAGGGAGGAAGGGAAGAATTCTAACACTTATAATTTGGGAGGTGAAAAAAGAAAAAGAAAAAAAAAAGGAAAGAAAAACAAAGAAAACCCAGAATTTCAGTAGGACAGGTTTCCGAGGACCCTCCAAAGCTGAGGACATTTACACATTTCCGTTCCCCCACAAACCCTCAGTCCCGCCTTTAGGATGTAGATTTCAAAACCCCCACAAAGTAGTTTTGGCCACATGTGGGTGGTAAATGCTTCTATAAATACAGCTCCTGCTGCCTCCTAGATTTAGGTATCAGATCAACACACAAAAAGGCCAAGGCCTTCGGGGAAATAAAGCAGCTTTTTAGCCACCAACTTAATCCTCTAAGATCAATTCTTCCAGAAAGAAAAAGGATGACTCAATTCCACTCTGGGGGTCACTACCCCGCAGCAGGGGGGGGGGGCCAGGAGTTCCATGAATATGCAGATGACAGGCGTGACCCCAGAAGGAAAGGGAGGCCTTGGGCAAAAGGAGGACACCCCCAGGCAGGCGGTCAGGTCTCCCCCAGAGAAAACAGCCTGGTCTGTAAACAAGGAGGAGAACAGGCTGGGGAGGCCACCAAGGTCTGGTCTTTCAGGATCTGGGGAGAAACAAACTCCTTACAACAGTGTGACCAGATGGATCCCCACTGGGATGAACCCTGGGCATCTCTATATTGTGCAGCAATGCAATCAAATAGTGTTTAAAATTCTTAAACTGAGGGCCGCTGGCTCGTAATCTTGAAAACACAAAGATTTGTGCAAGACGGTCTCTGCCTGCTGTAATGGAATTCAACCTGCGCGAGGTTCCAGGAATGTCCAGTGAGTGAATGACGCTGACCCTCAAGAAGGAGGAAGGACGCAGACAAAGGGGAAATGGGACGTCCAACCTGCTCTGGGGAAGGAAGAAAGAAATTGCTTATCTGACTCTAAACAGATTCGAATTCAGTATAGGGCAGTAAAAACACGGAAGCTCCCGGTGAAACAGTCCAGAGAGATATTTTCAAGTCCGTCCTCTGGACTCGGCGCGTTTCTGCAGGGCTGTATGTTCCACTCGTCAGGGATAAAGTTACCATGAGCATAAAGCCAAGTTCAAGTGTGGCCTAACTACAAATTACAGCGATTTGTGGGATGAAAACTGGTGCCACGAGGGAGCCACGCAGCTCCCCACAATCAGAGTGGGCCACTTCCCTCTGGATTCCTGGTGAAACCACATCCCCAGTTTGCACGTAAATAATGGCTTTTGATGAAACAGGAGTCGGCCTGCATCAGTATGGATCCTACATACCCTGGTGACAGTTACATGGAAAACAAGCACGGAGACAAAAGGCAGAAGACACCCAATAAGGGAACGGTGCCCGTTTCACGCACGTGGTGAAAGTCGGCCTGACTTTCTTCTCTATCTTCCACACTTTCTGAAATACTTCTAAATTGTTCCCCGACCCAGGGCTTCAAAAATGCCAGGCACACGCTCCACCACTAAGCCACTTCCCCAACCTTTTCTTATTTTCTTTTGAGACAAGGTCTCGCAAAGTTGCCCAGGCCTCGAACTTGCCAATCTCCTGCCTCAGCCTCCTGAGTTTAAATGTAAATTTTAAAAAAATATCTACATGAAGCCTGGGGCCTAGAGTGGTGGCACATGCCTGTAATTCCAAGGTCTCAGGAGGCTGAGGCAGGAGGATTGCAAGTTTGAGACTAGCCTGGGCAACTTAGGGAGACTTTGTCTCAAAATAAAAAGGGCTGGGGTGTAGCTCAGTGGAGGGCACTCCTGGGTTTAATCTCCACTACCACACCCACAAAAAAATCTATGAATGATTTCACTAGACTCAAGGTAAAGGATGGTCAACATGAAGCTCTCCACCCCAGAACACTTTCGATTTTAAGGCTCCTCAAGTATTTAAATAGCTTGTATTTAAATAGCTTGAGTTCTCCATCATTTTCTCTGGAGCCTGGTGAATGAACTCCCTGCAGGCACAGTGGGCAGAACTTCCACCACCCAGACACCCTCTCTAACACTTCCCCTTATACCTGCTGGGCCACAGAAGGTGATACCCCAGGGTGTGGCGCTTGGCATGTGGACTTTGGCCTGAAGGACATGGGAAGGGCCTCAGTAGCACAGCCTCTCCCCTCCCCATCCAGCCCTTCCTTCCCAGGATCCCTCCACAAGGTGGGTCAGAGAAACCAGATCCCTCCCCAAAGCCAGCCACCAGACCTAGGGTGCCACTCACACCTTCCCAACCTGCAAAGACCTGGCCAGAGGAATCCCTCACCTCCCCTGCCTGCCAGGAGATGCTGAGACCCTCCTGTCCAGTCACGTTCCTACTAGGCTGTCCATCTCTCCTTGACTATAAGCACAAGAATGGACCGCTGCCCCTGGGTCTTTGGTTCTTGACTTTAGAAGCCTCCTGTCACATAAACACACTTGATTCCATCAATTGGCTCTGCTTTCTCTAACTTGTCTTCTGTCACAGAAGTGTTGACTGCTACCCCTTATGATGGGGAGAAGGGCCACACCTTTCTGCTCCTACAAACCCAAAGCAATTAGACAGAATTCTACTGAAGGGACCTGCAGCCAAGGATCAACTTCACTAGCTCCAAAGATGCTGCAGCCTCTGTCCAGTGTCAATCCATGCCAGCTCAAAGAATGAAATTATGACGACCCAGCAAAGTGCCACTTGACCTCCAATAACAATCTGCAGCAAGTAAATACCAATGGGTGGCCAAATGGGCTTGGGAAACATCAAAAACACACAGGCTCAAGAAACAGGACTAAGGACATCTGTCTACCTGATAGGCCACCTGGCTCCCTGGGGTGTCTTCATGGCAGTAAAAGCAAAACCAAACAGACGACAAGTCACAGTGCCAAGACTCTGAGGATTTCCTCTTGGGGACTCCTTTCTCTGCACCCTCACTGAAGCTTTGGGGGAGACACATCTTCAGGAGAATCTGAGGTCCCTGAGAAGCAGCAGCCCATTTTCAAAGAGGCATTACTCACCCCTCGGGCAGCAGGGGTGCCGGAATTAACAGCAGCAGACCAGGCGCTGTCCATCTTGAAAATTAATTTAAACTGGAAATGGCTCTCAGCTCCTTCCTCTCTGAGGGTTCCCCTTTCACTGTCCTTGACCCTGGGCTTGTCTGCAGCTACTCGCTCCTCGGCAGCTTTGCTGAGACTCTTCTGCTTGTTTGAACCAAGTGCACAGGTGCTCAGACCTACCACGAAGAAACTTCCCCTGACAAACTGAGCTCCCTCCTTTCCACTTCTCCGCAGCTTTTTCCAGAGGCACGAGGGCGTTCACGAGGCCTGGATTCTTCAGTGTTCCTACTTCCCACCCATAGCGTAAGCCCCTCAGGACCAGGAGCCATTTCTTCTGCATAGGAGCACTATTTATGGAGCACTTTCTATTTCCTTATAGCCAGCTCATGAAAGCGACTAAAGGAAGAACAAAGGGAAATGTGTTTGCCAAAGAAAGGGAATTACTTCAATCTAGTATCTTAAGAGACTTAAGAAATTGATCCTACATCTTAGATCCATCACTGAGTCACTTAATCCATGAAAACATTACAAGGATACTTTTTCAAATATGAATGAAAGCATCCATTATTAATGCCTTCAAGTAACAGGAAAGAAGGAAGATGGGCCTCTCCCATGGTGAGCTACAATAAATGTTTCCTAGAGAGTTGGGCCCACTGTTAGATGACAAACCAAGAGCTGGCTGTGAATAAGGTACGGGTGTCACTCCATGCCAGGTAGGCAATCAGATGCCCTCTGAATCCTGATCCAACCTGATAAAAACAAACACTGGAGTCAGTCTGTATACCACCCTTCTGTGTAGGCACCGGGTTGGTCCTGTTCTTAAAACACCACTCTGAGAAGGCTGGGTGGAGGGCGGAGGACAGAGAGGCAGCAGGCTCAAGTCATGCAAATCACAACTTTACTGAAAAGGACCCAATCTGGGTTCCAGGAAGCCTTGAACAGCTCCCGCTTCCCGCCAAGGGGAAGGATGCTCCCCCCCTGTGGGAAGGCTGGTGGAGCTCAGAAGACCCGTGGCTTCCAGAAACTGGATTTCCCAACCGCTACAGCTCGGTCCGATGGCCAATGACATCAGCTCCATCACCCAGAAAATGAGGAAGCCAGAAGCCCAGGGAAGGTCCAGAGGGCCTGACCCCTGAAGCGCGGCCCTTCCATGTCCCTATCCTCCCTCACCCTTAGGAGATGCGGGGAGGACACCGACTACAGACTCGCGCTGACCTGGAAACCAGAGGGGAGGACAGCAGCGTAACTTAACCACCTGTGTCCCTCCTGTCCCACCAGCATCGACCTCTAGGCGGTGGGCAGCGCCGGGCGCGGTGCGAGGGCCCGGTGCGCTCACGCAGCGCCCACCTCGCCGGGAAGGAGGGGTCTCGCCAGGAACACGGCCCGCTGCGGGCGGGCGGGCGCGGCTTCCGGGCGGCCGCTCGTGCCCACCGCCGGCGGCCGAGCCGGTCCTGGAGCCCGCGCGGGGCCGCCGACACGAGCACGGAAGCCCGTCCCGCGGAGGGCCAGCGGCGTGGGAAACTCGCTGGGCCTTCGTTCGTTTGCTTTTCCTTTCCGAACCCCCGGCGGCCGTTCTGGGGACGCCAACTCTGAGAGCCGCCGCACAAGAGCCAACCGCGCCTTTTCCTGAGGAGCCCGGGCTTGCTCCGGACGGCGACTCCGCCACAGGGGACGGCGGGCCGTTCGGCGCTCCGGGGCGCAGGCCCGGTCCCGACCCGAGGCACCACTCGGACCCCGCGCGGCCGGACCCCGCGCCCCCGCCCGCCCCGCGACTCTCGGGCAGCCGCCCTCCGAGAGCACGGCGACCCGGGGCTCCTGGCAGGTGCGGCCGCCCGAGGACCCCGCCGCCGGCCGCCGCCCCGCGTCCCAGCTCCCCGCCCGCGCCGCACTCACCGCGCCCGCACCGCCTGTGGAGCAGGGAGGTCTGAGCCGCCGCGCGGTCTGCAGTAAGGAGGGCGCGCGGGAGGAGGGCGGGGCTGCGCGGGGCGAGGAGGGGCGGGGCTGCAGGGCGAGGGCGGGGTGGTGAGGGGCGGGGCTTCACGGGGGCGGGGCGGGGCGGGCCGCTGCCTTCCTGCTTCTCCCGCCTGCGCGCGCAGCCTGGAGCGGTCCCCGCCGGGGGGCTACTGGGTCTCAGTCGTACAGCTCCGGCGCTGGTGGCCCCTCGCACCAACCTCCGCACCTGGGTGCACCCCGCACCCCTGCTCGCACCTGGGGTCTAGCCGGAGGCCACAAGCCCTTCCCTGAGCCTTTCAATAGCCCACTGCCCTCGGGACACCCCCCGTCGCAACCAGTCCCGCTTGCACGCCTGGAGCCCCGGTTGCACCCCAGATGCCCTCGCGCGGACCTCCGAGACCCCCACTCGCGGGTCCTGGTGCCCCGGTGCCCCTGACTCCGGACCCTGGGATCCATCCCAGCAGCGGGAGGAGGAAGCTCGTGCGTCACTTCTTTGTGTAACCCTAGGGTGGCCGGTGACCCCACTCGAGTCCTTGCTCAGTCCATCACTGAAAACCCTGGAGGTCAGTCACCCTCGTTTTAGCATCTGACCCAGTGAGTACCATAGTAGTGGGCTAGGGTCTTCCCACCAGCACCAAGATCATAATGACAAACAGGGGAGGAAAACGCATCCTAAAGGAACGACTGCCCTTTGTTGTTGTTAAGAGGGGGAAATAACCAGTGCTATAATCCCAGCACTTTGGGAGGCTGAGGTAGGATTACTAGTTCATAGCCAGCCTCAGCAAAGGCAAGGCACCAAGCAACTCAATGAGGCCCTGTCTCTAAAACACAAAATAGGGCTGGGCATGTGGCTCAGTGGTCAAGTGCCCCTGAGTTCAATCCCCAGTACCAAAGAAAAAGAAAAAGAAGAGGAAAATGCACACACCTGGAAAAAAAGAAAAAAGTTTTCAACCTTTCTCAAGAATGCTATGAATAGTTAGCTCCACGTGATAGAATCAGGGATTTTTTTCTATTTTCTTATGTTTCATGCACAAACACAAAATGCTAGTTTAAAAAAAAAAACAACTAATCTTCCAAAAAGGAACCCAGTTGCCAGAGTAGCCTCCACTGCCTGGACTGTGTTCCCCATTGACAACCAAACCTGGAAACTAGTGTTTCCATAACACCTTCCCATTTCCAAAACATGTTCCCCACACGTTACACAATTCCTTCTCAAGGGAGCAGCAGATTCCCACCACTGACTTGGCCGAAGATGGGGAAACAGCCCAGCAGGACAGAGGCTTGCTGGGGTGGTGCATCCCCACCCTGTCCCCAGATCCGGGCTCCTTGTCCTGGCCTGCTCATGGCCAAAGCCTTTGCTTCTGCTGCTGCCGAACTGGAGCTGAAATGGGGCAGAGGGAGCCTCAGGTAGGGCTGCCAGAGACAGTTAAACTCGAATTTCAGATAAACGGCAAACAATTGCTTAGTAAAATAGACCCTCAATGTGGCAGACTTGTGATATGTCCCCAATGTTGCATGTAACATGGTTAAACTTCTGGTTTATCTAAAGTTCGCAGGGAACTGGGGCATCTCAGGCTCTATTTGCTGGTCTGCCTCTGAGACCTGAACCAGCAGTTGACCACTGACAAGTGCCCAGCTGGAGGCCCAGGGAGCCCTCCCTGAATTGGCCGGGCCTTTCCTGGCCTGCTCGGCGTGAGCCCCATTAGCTGCAGGGAAAATTGTTCTCACAGTGGGATGCTGAACCCTGAGTGATAAGTCCAGTGGTCCTTCTGCAGGCCTGACAGGTCAAGTGCATGCCTGTGTGTTGCTTGCTTGCTTTGTGGTACCGGGGCTTGAGCCCAGGGCTGCTCTGCCACTGACTATATCCCCAGCCCATTTTTATTTTTTTTATTTTGAGACAGGGTCTTGCTGAATTACCCCGGCTGGCCTCGAACTTGTAACCCTCCTACCTCAGTCTCCCCAGTAGCTGCAAGTACGGGCCCGGGCCCCTGTGCCTGGCTGCACGCCTATGTTTCTGTTTAACACAGCCTACCCAGGAAGGGATGCACAGCAAGCCCCCGGAGAGGAAGAGATTCAGGGGTGCACAGTGGGGAAAAACACAAGCTGCAGGCCCACTGGGTGCTGGGCCTGGAATGTGGCCGCACTTTTCCACGCGTGAACTCACTGAACTCGTGTTCTCCTTACAACAACCCATGGGCTATTCAGAGGAGGCAAAGGAGGCCCAGAGAAGTTAAGTAACACGCCCCAGGTCACACCGTGAGATATTTGAACCTGGTCTAGCTGATTCCTGTGGTTTTCACTCCTGTGACATGTCCGAGGTACTAAGACTGGGGCAACGAGGTATGGGTCCCAACTCCAGTTAGAAGCAGCGGAGACAGATAACAAATCAATAGTAAGTGGAGACGGGGGCAGGGCCCTTGCCCAGCATGGGTGAGGCCCGGGTCCCTTCCCCAGCACTGCAGAAAGGAAAAGAAAATGTACCCTGTGACTTTGGCATCACATGCCGGCTCTTTCCCAACATTGCCGCCTCCAGGAAGCACGCGCCTCTGTGGTACAGCTGGGCTTTCTTTATCCCTCTGATGTATTCTACAACACAACGGGGGTGGGGGGATGGTAACAGTGTGCACCACAGAATTATATTTATTTAACAGTCACATGGTCCACCAGACTCTGTTCTCCCAATAACCCATAAGGGAAATATTATCATCTCCGCTTTATAGACTTGGCAATTGAGGCCCAGAGAGGTTAAGCAAGTTGTCTAAGGTCACACAGCTAGCCGTGAGATTTGAAACCAGACATCTTTGTCCAAGTCCGTGCTCAGCCACCAGGCTGTGGAGAGCTCCTTGGAGCTTAGAGCTTTCTTTTTTTTTTTTTAGTACTAGGGATTGAACTCAGGGGCACTCGACCACTGAGCCACATCCCCAGCCCTATTTTTGTGTTTTATGTAGAGACAGGGTCTCACTGAGTTGCTTAGCGCCTCGCCATTGCTGAGGCTGGCTTTGAACTTGCAATTCTCCTGTCTCAGCCTCCCTAAGTGCTGGGATTACAGGCTTGAGCCACCGCGCCCGGCTTAGAGCTTTCTGAATGGCCTGAACCTGTGTCTCTCAGGCCACAGAACCTCAGGACTTTCCCCTCCAACGCTGTGTCACCCAGAGACCTGATCCACAGAACAGAAAAAAGCAGTTCTGGGTGAGCTGGAGCAAGCCCCAGTCTCCCCGTGCTGAGTAGAATGTCTGCCAGCTTGCCCCAGTTTTACAGCTGAGGCCCAGAGAGGGGCTGGGAGCTGCAGGACCCCACAGCCAATGCCAGGGTTGGGACAAAACCCCAGCATTCTTGGATCTCCATGCAGGTCCAGCCTCACTGGGCCATTCACCAAGGCCCCGCTGTCTCCAGGGGCGGGACCCGTCTCTCCCTGGACACCACTAAGCCAAGGCCCAGGTGAGCCCACCAGTTCGCCTTCCCACGCCTGCCCCGGGGCCCCGTCCCGGGTTTTCTCCCAGGCTCGCTGTGTAGCGCCAGGTCTGCGCTTCCTGGAATTTGAACCGAAACACCAGTGTTTGTCCATCAGCCTGGAAACCTGGCACCAGCTGCCCCGACACGGTTCAAGGCCAGTTTCTGTTCCCAAGGCCTGATGGAGAAGTGGGGGTGCGGGGGCTCCGGGGCGTCTGGGCAGCCTCCCCTGGGATTGCTCAACTTCCAAGGGGGCTGGACAGGCTGGGGGCCATTGGTCCCTGTGATTTGAGAAAATGGCAGGGAAGTGGCTGTGGCATGGGGGCTGGAAGTCCCCTCTGTGGTGAGACTCGGCTGCCCTGCCCTCCAAAGCAGGCTTCTCAGCCTCCCTGTGTCTCCCAGTGAAGCCAGGGCCTGAGGGAGCTCGGAGGGCACCTGGCCTGCAGCGCTCCCACGGGCCCTCCATGCACAGCTATCACTGTGGTGTGTCGCCCTCAACTTTAAGCTGCACTTGCCCAGAGAGGCAAAGCCACAAGGCCTCTGAGCCAGCCCCTGGCTACAGCCTATTTATTTCCAGGGTCACAGACTTTGGGCTTTGGTTTTGCTTTGGGGGGCTGGTGCTGTTGCAAATGGAACCAAGGCCTCCAGCTTGCCAGGCAAGCGCTGTACCACTGAGCTACAGCCCAGCCCTCTTGATTTTAGAGTCAGTCTCATTAAATTGATCAGACTGCCCTCCAACTTGCGATCCCTCTGCCTTCAGCCTCCCTAATAGCCGGGGTTACGGGCATGCACCACCACTCCTGGCTGACGTATCCATCTTAATAGTATAATAGTAGCCAGCCAGCTGTGGTGGCGCACGCCTGTAACCCCAGCTACTCAGGAGGCTGAGGCAGGAGGATCGTGAGTTCAAGGCCAGCCTCAGCAACTTAGCAAGGCCCTAAGCAACTTAGTAGGACCTTGTCTCAAAATAAAAATAAAAAGAGCTGGAAGCGTAGCTCAGTGGTAGAACACCCCTGGGTTCAATCTCCGGTATCTCGCACACACATACAAAGAAAAAAACAAGAAGAAAGGCCTCGGCATGGAGAGTCCCCTTTTCCAAAGCCCTCAGATGACAAAAGAGGAAGAGAAATGAGAAGTGACAGAGGGCCCGACTCATCTCTAACACCCTCGCAGGCCCTTCACAGCCTCCTCAGCAGCGTGGGAAACAGAATAGGCACAAAGTCCCGTGGATCATGGGAGGCGCACCTGCGGCCTCATGGGAGATGTGCGAGTTTGAACCTAGGGATCCCACTCGGGAATCCACGCAGGGAGGTCCTTGGATCTGTGCACTGGTGGGATCTCCTCGCTGACGACAGCCCAGAGTGAGACCTCAAGGTGGCTTCTAAGAAGTAGCAGGACAGTGCCTCTCAGAAACCACTGCTTAGGAGGAAGAGCACCTGCATGGCCGGGCTCAGCGATGCAGGCCTGCGAGCCCAGTGACGGGGAGGCTGAGGCAGGAGGATCACAAGTTCAAAGGCAGCCTGGGTAACCTAGCAAAAGCCTGTTTTAATTTACGATGAAAAGTGCCAGGGGCGTACTCGGTGGTAGAGCGTCCCTGGGTGCCTGGGTGCAATCCCTAGCAGGCCCCCCCCTCCCTCCCCTGTCACTGGTGTTATGGAAATGTCATGGAAGGCAAGCTGCCTGCAAAGACCCTAAATGCAAATGCCAAGTTCCTAGAACAGAAAATAGCAAGTAACTGACGCAGTCACCCAGCATCTGCAGCAGATGTCTCTGCAGGTCACCCCTGCAGCAGGGCACAAGGTCACTGGACTGGGTTATCACCAGCCACTCTTCTTTGTAAATGAAATGGAACAGAATGAAATGGACAGACCACCCACACAGGCCCGCCCTATCACAAGGGTCGATGCGTAAAACTTGCCTATCATTTATGTGAATGCTGACACATCCCAGGTTACAAAGTTTGGTGCTGGGGATGGAACCCAGGGGTGCCCTACCCCTGAGCTAGGGCCCCAGACCTTTTTGTTTTTAACTTTGAGACAGGGTCTCACTAAGTAGCCTAGGCTGGCCTCGAACTCGTGATCCTCCTGCCTCAGCCTGTTAAGTTGCTTGGAATACAGGCATGCGCCACCATGCCCAGTATAAATTTTATTTTTCACTGTATCCTGTAGCTACTAAGAAAAAAAAAAGTTGGGTTTTTGGGGGGAAACGCTTGATGTGAAAAATATCTAAAAGGAAAAACCACAACCAAGTACCTCTCTCTCCGAAGAGGAGGAGGGGGTGGGTGGGCAGGGATTTTATTTTATACAATTCTGTAATGTTTTGTTTTAAACAATGAGTATGTGTTACTTTTGCAATAAAATAAAGATCTTTTTAAAGACTTGTAGGATAAATAAACATCCCTGCCTCGGTCTCCAGGACAGGGTTGTGCTGTGGGAGCTGCCATCAAGCTTTTGATTTGAAAAAGAACAAATCCCTGAAGGGGGGGGGGGGCTGTGCCTCCCAGCGCCTCCCTGGTCCATCTTCATTTTGGAAAATGAAGCAGGAGCTCCAGGTTAGCCTTGGATTGGCTGGGAGGGCCCTGGGGACACAGCGGCAGCTTCCGCCATGCAGAGCAGCCTGACAACCTCCCAGGAGGTCAGGGAAGTCCTTGGACTTCACTCCCCCGAGTGTCAGCAGGCAGGCCCGACACGGTACCCGAGTGTGTCCCCCGTGGACAGAGAGCTCTCCTTTCTACAAACGCCCACCTGAGAATCCGCTGTGGCTGCCACAGACACACCGAGACCCCTGGTTTCCTATTATAGATGTCGCCACAGGAGATTTCTCTGGACAGCGGCTGGCTTCTCCTTTCCCTTTTTAGGATTATTTCCTCCCGGGCAAGTTCCCAGAAGTATGTTTGCTGAGGACAAAAGCAGAGATGTTTCCAGAATCTGAGACCCTCGGCCAAGCTGCCCTCCAGGAGGGAAGGGATCAGCCTTGCCAAGGACTTGCCCAGGCCTGTGCTCAGGCCATTGGCACCCGCTTCACCCTGGTGGGAAGTGAAACATCTTCCCTGTGCCGGGAATAGCATGAAGGAGGAATCGAGGAACTTCCCCAGAACAGGCTCCCCAGCTCCACCCCGGGGAATCTGGAGCCCAGGCCCTCAGCGGGGCCCAGCCAGGCCTGGAAGGACGGCGCTCCCTCCTGGGCTGGTGTATTGCATGCTCTGTGAACTAACTGCCCAGGTTACAAATGTTCCATTAAAAATGTGGCCCACAGCCGGGCGCGGTGGCTCAAGCCTGTAATCCCAGCACTTAGGGAGGCTGAGACAGGAGAATTGCGAGTTCAAAGCCAGCCTCAGCAAGGGCGAGGCGCTAAGCAACTCAGTGAGACCCTGTTTCTACATAAAACACAAAATAGGGCTGGGGATGTGGCTCGGTGGTCGAGTGCCCCTGAGTTCAATCCCCAGTACCCAAAAAAAAAAAAAAAAAAAAAATGTGGCCCACAGCGCTGCTGGGTATATGCACAGGGACAGCTGGGGACAAAGCTCAGAGTTGGTGACCCTCAGGGACACCCGGGACCACTCGTCAGACCAGCGAGAGGGAAAGGAAACTGGGCGGGCACTGTGATGCACTCCTGGAACCTCACTACCAGCAAAGCTGGGGCAGGAGGATCACAAGTTCAAGGCCAGCCTGGGCAACTTAGTGAGACCCCAGATGTCTCCAGACATTGCCGAATGTCCCCTGGGGCAAATGTCCCCGGCTCCATGGGGGCAGGACAGAGTGGTTTATGACGTCGCACCAGGGCCTAGCGCAGCCGGCACCTGTCAGAGAAGCTGGCCAAAGAGATGAGTGCCAGCCCGCCCAGCCACCTGGCCCCCTCCAGGTTTCCAGACACGGAGCTCTTGCTGTCCAGATGCTCACAGCCACCCCACGGGGTCAGAATCAGACTCTTATATCATGGGTGAAGGCACAGGGTTCAGAGAGGCTGACCAGTGGCCCTACACCACACAGCAAGCCTGAGAACCAAGCAGAGGGTACAGCGCAGCCTGACCACCTTGCTCTCCACGGCTGAGAGGAACTGGAGCAGGAAGGAAGGGAACAAAAGCTGGAGCCAGCGCCAGGCGCACGCCTGTAATCCCAGCACTCAGGGAGGCTGAGACAGGAGGATCGCGAGTTCAAAGCCAGCCTCAGCAATGGCGAGGCGCTAAGCAACTCAGTAAGACCCTGTCTCTACATAAAACACAAAATAGGGCTGGGGATGTGGCTCAGTGGTCGAGTGCCCCTGAGTTCAATCCCCAGTACCAAAAAAAAAAAGCTGGAGCCAGGACAGGTGGAATTCTACTGCAGAGGCACAGGAGGGGACCCCCAGTCAGGAAATCCCAGCGGAGCAAGGCCTGGAGGTGGGCATCTGAGTGGCTGGCTTAAGAGCAGGTCACCCCAAGAGAACCCAAACCACGTCCACAGGACACCGGCACGTGAGGGGCTGTGACAGCACCGTCCACTCCAGCGCAGGGGAGACAGCCGATTGTCCATCCGCAGAGCGGGGACAAGGCTGGTCTGCCAGCTCTGAGGTACTACGGGGACGTGCGCAGGGAGGGAGCGCCCACACGTGCCCCCCACCACGCGGAACCTGGAGGCCACAGGCGTGATGCCAAGCAACACTCGGAAAGGCAAACCCGCAGAGGCAGGGGCAGGCGAGGGTCGCCGGGCAGGGCGAAGGGGACGCAGGGCGGGGGCTGAAGGGAGAGGGCTCTTTTCAAGGTGCTGAAAGTCCTGGGGGACAGCATGGTGTGGGGATCACAGCTCCGTAAGGCCCAAGTGATCGGCAAAGGACGGCCACCGACACCTGGGGCCCTCGCATCCATTTCACCTCCCCCGGGGTCCCCACTGCTCCTGGTGGCTTTGGGGACCTCAGGAGAAAAGTGGCACTAACCCTGCAAAATAACCCAGCCCCACAGGATGAGGTGGCAGGGGACCCCACAAAGCAGCGAGTGTGCAACTGGCTGTCCACACACAATGGCCCCTCAGAAACATGTCCCCGGGGGACACAGAGGATCTCTATCAGCCTGGCCTAAGAAAGAGACGCCTGTGTTCTTCCAGGCCCTGCCCCCGGGCTGCGGGCCAGGAATGCCAGCCCGGCCTCTATTAGGTTTCTAAACTTATGCCTAGGTGGGGGGCTCCCGGAGTTTGAGCTCGGGAAAGGATGCGGTGGACGAGTGGGCAGCGGGAGGGAAGCGCGGCCCCAAGACGTGAAGCCTGAGCAGAATCAAAGCCCTTCTGGGCAAGGCCAGGGTGCTCAGTCACCAAAGTGCCCTTCTTAGGTGGCTTCAGCTTTCCTCAGCACGAGCGAGGAATGGGATGGCATCCGTGGGCAGCCCAGGTGGAGGAGTAAATGAGACAAAGAAAACTCCCACTGTCAAAATCTACAAGTGGGAACAGGGTCATTACCTTGGGGTGTGCTGGTTGCGCAGTGCACAACCGCAGAGGCCGTGCTTTTCAAATATGGAGTCCCACTGCGTAGGAGTTACTCCCATTCAAGATGGCCCATAATGCACCAGAAGGGGCACCAGCTGGCTTGTGTGGCCAGGGCCACTCTTAGATGGGGCTGGGAGAATGTGAATCAATTTGTATGTAGAGAACAGAAACAAGACCCAATCACAAATGGACGTAATTGACATACTTAGCCTCCTCCGCACCCCAGCTGGCTGAACCTAATGGGGACGGGGCGGGGTCAAGAGGAGGGGCTCAGGCGCGGCCCGCACCTCCGGACCGGCTGCCCGGTTCAGTCTGCCTGTGGGAGGACGATCTCCAGCGTCAGCATGGCCCACGTACGGCGGGCGATGCGCTCACGCGGCAACACGGCTTGTTTTTCTGACATTGACACTTACCTGGGTGACCTGGGTTTTGATTTGCTGTGGCGCAACCCTGCCCCCAGAGGCCACGCCCACGAAACCCTTTCCCACCCACCTCTGCTGGGAAGAGGCTGTTAGGCCAGCAGCCAAGTCCCTGCGGCGGGGCGGGGCGCTGTCCCGGGGACCCAGGGGGACCCCGGCCGCCACACGTCTCCCTTCCTCCCTGGCCGCCCTCAAGTCACCACCTGGCCTGGCTGGTGTGGACGCCGGCCCAGACCCGTCCACGGGAGGCTGGAAGGAAGGCCCAGGGCGCTGGCCACGCCACCGAGGCTCATGAGCCTCTCCCTGAGGCAGGTCAGGTGACTTCCCAGGCCAGTGACACCAGATCCAGGGCTCTGGCGACCTTACCGTAACTACAACAGGAGGCCGGGGAGGGGCGACCTGGAGGGCCGTGTCCCCTCCTCGGGTCCCTGGGAAGGAAGGGCTCCGGGCAACTCGGGGCGGTTTCCGTGGGAACGTCAGTGGCCTCTGGTGGGGACACCTGTGTTTAGAGGAAGCTGCGTGCCCGTGGCCAGTCGGGGGAGGAGCCCGCCCCCGCCTCCCAGCGCAGGAGGCTGGTGGAAAGTTACCCAGGCCGGGAAGCGGCCTGGCCCCCAGCTCCCCGCCCAGCCCGGCACAGAACCGGCTGCCCCAGCCTCCCTCTCCTCCCTTGCCTCAGTCCTGGGAGGCCAGGAGGTGGGAGGCCAGGGGAGACGTCTGGGGCATGAGTCAGCCCCTCCCGCGAGTGAGTCCACCTCAGAACCCAGCAGTGCTGGACCCACAGCCACAGGCACGTCTCTGCCCTCCCCACGGCTCCTAAAGACCTGTGAGTGCCCTCCTTGTTGCCCCAGAGTCTCCATCTCCAGGCACAAGCAAGGAGCTTTGTCCTGCAAAAGCTGGCCTGTGTGGGCCGTGCCAAGGGCCTGGGGTGCCCCTTCCCAGGGGAGGGCCAGCCCATCAGGTTCTTGACTCAAGTTTGGGTCCCCAGGGGATGGAGGAGGTCACTCACATAGCTTCCACAGACCAGAGTCCCTGGGTCACCTGAGGGGAAAGCCATACAGTGACTGTATTTGAAATGGCGGGTCCAGGACACTCTCTTCTGGTTACCTGGTAACTGGGTCGCACTGGTTACCTGGGTAACTGGGTGGCACCCAGGTTTGGATGGTGTTCTGCCTGCCCAGACCTGCCCCACCACGAAGGTATCCATGAGTCACAACTTGCCCTTAGACTCGGACTCGGCCTGGAGGAAGGTGCTGTCAAGGGCTGAGCTGCCTTGGGGTGGGAGAGGAGAAGGCAGGGAGCTGCCTCAGGGGAGCTCTACATCCAGCCTGTGGTTCAGGTAACCCCTCGATGATTCAAACCGGTGGGACCCAGGCCTGAGGGGTGGCTGGAGAAAAAGGGCACCCTGAAGCCAGACACAGGAGTGCACTAGCCACTCGGGAGGCTGAGGCAGGAGGATCACAAATTTGAAGCCAGCCTCGGCAACCCAGCCAGACCCTTTCTCAAAATAAATTTATAAAGGGCTGGGGTGTAGCTCAGTGGTAATGTCTAGCATGTGTGCTGCCCTGGGTTCATTGCCCAGGACCACCTCGCCCTCCACACACACAAGTATCCTTAGTTACATCTGCAAAGACTGAAATCTCCTAAGGCCTGGACACATGGGCACAAAGTCCTTACCTAACAAAGTTCTCACGTTGTCTTCAGGAAAGCCCTCCAGGCCTTTTCCTGATGGTGCTTACGGTGCGTGCGCAAGTGGCATGAGCCACTTTTTCAACTTGGGGCATGAGCAGAAGCAGCCAGGTCATTGGGTCAATGATGTTACCGTCCAAATCTCTTGCGCAGAACCTAACTGCCCCCAGAGGACACACGTGACCGACCTGTGAAGTGGAATGGGGGGCCCTGCAGTCAAGCGGCTTCCAGCATCTGCCTCTCCCACCTATCAGTTCCCAGCTGCCAGCCAGGCAGGGCAGATCCCAGCTTACAGCGCCTGGCCTCCTAGCTGGTGAGCAGCACATAAAGCATTCTCTTTCTGCAATAACCGGGTGCCCTGGTGGACGCTGTGTGCACCAGGCAGCAAACCCTTGCTCAACCAGAAGACCCTTTCTCCTAACCGAGTGTGGTGGCACACACCTGTAATCCCAGGGACTCGGGAGGCTGAGGCAGGAGGACTGCAAGTTTGAGGCCAGCCTCAGCAATTCAGTGAGGCCTTGTCTCAAAATATAAAGTAAAAAGGGCTGGGGATGTAGCTCAGTGCTAGGGCATCCCTGGGCTCAATCCCCAGACCAAAAAGAAAAAAAAGGAAAAGAAAAGAAAGACCCTTTTCCCTATTAAGGTCACATTCACAGATCATGGGTGGACATATCTTTTTTTTTTTTTTGGTACCAGGGATTGAACTCAGGGGCACTTGACCACTGAGCCACATCCCCAGCCCTATTTTGTGTTTTAGGCAGAGACAGGGTCTCACTGAGTTGCTTAGCGCCATTGCTGAGGCTGGCTTTGAACTTGCGATTCTCCCGTCTCAGCCTCCCACTGTGCCCGGCTGGATGTATCTTTTGGGAAGCTACCACCTAACACACCACACTCCCCTCACCTCTGGGGACAGACGGTGGGTGGAGAGGACACCATCTCAGCAACTTCATGAGCCAATCACGGAGCCTGCGGGAAACTGAGGCATCCTGAAGACCCTGTCCCCCTTCAAGCCCCAGTGCTTACAATCAAGGCAGAAAGATGTCAAACCAGACGTGTCTAACAGGGACGATTTTATTGAAGAGATAAGAAAAGGGAAGGGGCCACTCTCAAGGGAGAGAGTGGCTCCTCTCCAAGAGAAGAGGAACAATATGCCTCTCCTGCACTCTCATTTTATTGGGGACCCCAGGGAAGTTTCCAGGTCCACCTCTTTACTTTTGACTGACAGCAGGGTGACATCTGACTTTCAAGTCCCCGCTGCCATGATAGCTCTAGGTCACTTTGGCCCATGCTGTTTCTAAGTGCATTCTTTTGTTGTTGTTGGTTTTCTGATTGTGTTTCTTGTTTGTTTGTTTTGTTTTGGGGGCATTGCTAGGCCACGTCCTCGGCCCTTTTTAAATGTTTTATTTTGAGATAGGATCTCACTAAGTTCCTTAGGGCCTCCCTAATTGCTGAGGCTGGCCTACAACTCGAGATCCTCCTGCCTCAGCGTCCTGAGTCACTGGGATCACAGGCCTGCGCCATCGCACTTGGGTTCTAATTGGATTTGTATCCATAAATTCTTACAGATTGTGTGGTCAGGAGGAATCATCCTTATCTCCCTGAGTTCAGAGATCTGGTCTGTGAAAAGGGTCACAGAAGTGCCCTCTTCAGGCTAACTTGCGTTCCTCTTATCAACATAATTTCAGGCCTGCATTTCTCCTGCAGATAACAGCTAGTTTGCTGAGGAATGTGACTTAGCCTGTCCACTGAGGCCAGGCAGGGCTGCAGGTAAATTGCTTCTTGGAAAAGAAAGCAGGTGGGAGTCAGCAGAATGGGCCCATTTCATAGAATCATTCCCTTAACCTCGTGTTCCCACCATTCACCTCTGCCTGTCCCCGTCACTCTCATGGTGTTTTTGAGGTTCATCTTCGTTGTGGCATGGGTGAGATTTCGTTCCTTTTCGTGGCTGAGTAATATTCCGTTGCTGTCTGATTTGTGCTCCACGCATCACTGACGGACCTGGGCTTGTTTCCCCCTTTCGGCTACCATGAAGATCTTCTTACTTTTTTTTTTTTTTTAATATTTGTTTTTTAGTTGTAGGCAGACAGAATATCTTTATTTTATTTTTATGTGGTGCTGAGGATCGAACCCAGTGCCTCACGCGTGCTAGGCGAGCACGCTACCACTGCGCCATAACCCCAGCCCCTCTTCTTACTTTTTCAGATGTGCTGTTAGAGAGTTTAAAATTGCCAATGTGGCCCACATTACATCACAGTTGGATCCGCTCTGTTCTAGACAGCAGGGAGTCCAGTGGCCATTTCATGGCTGTGGACACACAGGTTCCGGGCCCTGATGGTCTGCTTCTGGTGGGTCTGGGCACAAATGGAATGGCTGCTCTGTGTGCATCTAAAATACTGCTCCTCCTGCACCCAGCTCCGCACATGGCCACAGTGGACACTCTGTTCTGTGTACCCTGGGAGAAAGGCCGGAAGAGGAAGAAACATGAACAAATTGGAGCTCTGGGGACGGGGAAGTCCAGGCGGGTGTGGGGAGGAGAGAACAGGAATCCCCAGAGCAACTTCCAGAACACCAAAGGGAAAGCAAAGATACATGTGGTGTGATAAAAACATATCGCTGGTCTTTGCCCTCGTTTAGCACTGGACTCCCAAGCCCTTGGAATTTCCTGGTAACTTTCTTTTGTATGCTAATGAGGGGGGGCGAGGTGGCCTTGGAATGGGGTCAGATCAGATCACCAGAAGCCCAAGCCTGTGAGGAGGGACCAGGACAGGAGAGTGGGAACCCGCAGCCACCCTGGAGGTTGGAGCTGTGGACAAAGCCCAGAAGCCACCGGCAAGGCCCATCGCTCAGGGCTGTATAATGAGATCTGAGTCAAACCACCTGGCGGGGTCTTCCAGGTTGGCAAGGACATCACACGCTAGGAGGGGTGTACTCCAACTCCACAGGGACAATGCCCCTGCCCTGAGGACCCATCCTTACCCCTGCCATGTCCCTTCAGCTGGCCACTTATTCTTACCCTCCACAACACGCTAACAGTGACCACAGCACTGTGCTGGTTCTGATGAGCAAACTAGGGTACCCCAGAGGCACCCTTGAGGTGACTGTACCCACAGAACACTTAGGCCACCAGCACGGGGGTTCCTCAGACCAGCAGCCGCCGGTCCGGCCATGCAGCTCCAAGCTGATCTAACTATCCACAGCTGGCCTCAGAGCCCACAGGCAGGGGCTTGGTGCCACAGCCCCCCACTGAGGTGCCAGCTGCAGAGCTTGGCCACTAGGGCTCCTGAGCCACTGGCTACAAACCCAGGGCTACCCCCAGCCCCTCTTGGGTTCAGTCATGGGTTAGAGCAGCTCCCGGATCTCAGGAACGTGGTTCGAGCCTCCCACTGGTTTATTATCCAGGGTACAATCAGGAACAGCCAGTGGACGAGAGGCCCAGCAGGTCTGGGCGGGGTGGGAGGCCCCGTGCCCTCCCTGGGTGTGCCACCCGCTGGGCCATTCCACATGGCCACACCCTGAAGTCCTCCACCTGGTCACTGTGTCTGCACATGCTGGGCATGGCTGAGTCCATCATTGGTCATTGGCCATTACCCGACCTCCAAGGTCACCTCTTCTCAGGGGCTCAGGTACAGGTGTAAGGGCTTCCTGTGACTGTCAAAGGCCATGCCTGTCACCCCCGCCACTCGGCAGAATGCAAAGACCAGGTATGTGCGTATGGTGTCACAGCACCAGGGATCCCTGCCTGGTGTTTATATTCATGTGTAGCCACACGCATGAACACGCCTGTGTGTGCGTATATACCTTTTGTCTGTTCACAGCGCTGGGGATGGAACCCGGAGCCGTACCCCTGAGCCACAGCTTCAGCTTTTTTTTTCTTGGTACCAGGGCTTGAACCCAGGGACGCTTAACCACTGAGCCACATCCCCAGCCCTTTTTTGTTTTTTGTTTAGAGACAGGGTCTCCCTGAGTTGCTTAGGGCCTTGCTAAGTTACTGAGGCTGCCCTTGAACTCGGATCCTCCTGCCTCAGCCTCCCTAGTCGCTGGGATCACCGGCCTGTGCCACCGCACCTGCCACTCCCTGGCTTTTGAACAGAGGTCTCTTATTTAATAAACAAGCAAACAAACAAACCACCAT
The DNA here is from genome assembly GCA_028644305.1 of Xerus rutilus. Taxonomy (NCBI): domain Eukaryota; kingdom Metazoa; phylum Chordata; class Mammalia; order Rodentia; family Sciuridae; genus Xerus; species Xerus rutilus. The sequence continues at coordinate 27,326,604 of CM053415.1, read as the reverse complement.
AAACGATGCGGGCTGGGCCGCCTCAGGGAAGAGCACTTTGCTGGGGCGCGGCCTCCCCGATGGGGCCTGCAGGGCCCTGGAGCCGCGCGCCCCCTCCAGGCGCCAGCGGGTCCTGCACGGCACCCCCTCCCCAGTGCCCCGACTCGCTGGCCTGGGAAGGACCTGGCTTCCCTGTGCTGGTGAGGCGGCCAGCAGCGAGTGTGGCCTTGCGGGGCCTCCCCAGATCCGCGGGCTGCAGGAGCTGCGGGGTGTGGCCCGCTGGGCAGAAGGCGGTGGCCCAGGCATGCGGTGTGGGACAGTATCGTGGGGTGGAAGCCCTGGATACGGCCCCTGCCAGTGACAGGAGTAAGTCTCAGCTTCCCTGGTCCTCAGGCTGCAGGCCACCACCAGTGCCACTCAGTCCCGCAGGTGTCCCAGTGGACGGAGCCCGGTGCCCTGCTGTGTGTGGACCCTTTCCCTGCCCTGGCCCCTGCGCCCACCTCCCAAGGTCCTGGGCTCAGACCTGCCTCTGGGCGGCTGACACTAGGATCCCCAGGGGACCTGGCAGCTGTCAGGTCTGCGGGGTGGGAAGCCAGGCCCAATGTTGGTGAAATCCACGGTTTTATCTTTTTTTTTTTTTTTTCCAAAAGAAACCCAAATCCACAGCTTCCTGTGAGATCTCCAAATTCAATTGCCAGCTCGAATTAAACAAGGTGAAGTGAGCCAAAACAGAGCCGGAACAGGGTGTGTACCCAAGCTGTGGGTGCCGGAGGGGCAGGAGAGGGGAGAGGGGACTTAGTCCCACCCGGCAGCCTGGGGGGACCACCTGCTGGAGACCCCGCATGGACCAGCCATCCTGGCCTGCTGAGGGGCCCCAGCTGGAGGGCCCCAGCAGGGCTGCCCGTCCAGAGACCCAGAGTGACTACGGCTTTTCCAAACACGCAGACCCCAGGCCCCCGGGCCGAGAGAAATCCCAGGGCCCCTCCGCCCACCCGCCTGCCGTGGGAGCTCAGGCCAAGGGAAAACACACCTGGGCGGCCAGAGCTTGAGGAGGAGCCAGCAGTCCCGGGAGGCCACTGCTCCACCCGCGCTGGGGAACCTCTTTAATGCCATGCAGATGGCAGAGGCCCTGTGGTCCCTCCACCCTCCGCTGCCCTCCTGCGGGGACAATGTGGAGGCCTCTCCAGAGGGGCTGTGCACCATTTCACATGGTCCCTGTAAAGCAAGGGCTCTCCTGAGGCTCTTTCAGAATGTCAATTAAGAATGCCGGGTGGGCCTGGTGCAGTGGCGCAGGCCTGGAATCCCAGCACCTCAGGAGGCTGAGGCAGGAGGATGGAAAGTTCAAAGCCAGCCTCAGCAACGGCGAGGCGCTAAGCAACTCAGTGAGACCCTGTCTCTACATAAAACACAAAATGGGGCTGGGGATGTGGCTCAGGGGTCGAGTGGCCCTGAGTTCAATCTCCAGTACCAAAAAAAAGAAAAGACACATCTTCAGCAGAGGGCAGCTGAGTGTCTTAAGGAAGGAAAGTGTAATTGATAGAGAAACGGGTCACAGTGTTGTGCAACCGTGCCCTCAGGAGACAGGCCATTTCCTCACACCTCCACGGGGCTGGCCTGTGCGGAAACTGGTCAATAAGCAGTGACGTTGCAGATTCTGAGGCTGAGCCAAAGCGCCTGGGTTCCACTGTGACCCTCTGGGCATGCTGCCCAAGACTGGCAGATGAGGAAGCAAACAGCCCCCGGAGCGTCACATGATGGGAAGCCAGCCAGCCACCCCCCTGCACCCCAGGACCCGAGGGCGGCTCACTGCTGGGCCACCTGTCAACACGTGAGGCCTAGAAATGGAGCAGCAGCCATGGGGGCGAAGGTCAAGGTGGTCAGGTGACAAGACAGTGTGTCCTGGGGTCACACTGCTCGCACTCAAAGCCTGGCCTCTCGATCCGGTTTTGGGGGAACCGAGTTTGACACGGATCCCGAGGCTCTGTGTGGTGTGCTGCAGGGACGCAGGGACAGAGCAGGGCAGAGCACGGTCACCCCTGTGATCATGGCTCCCGGCTCCTTCAACAGCCAACCCGCAGCTGCCCTCTGCCAGTGCTGGGCATGGCGAGCCCACGGCTCCGAGTCCTCCAAGCTGGTTCTCACAAGTCCCCAGCCTCTAGGGGCCTCGTCCCCTCTCTACGTGGCTGTAGGAGGCAGGAGACATCACAATCCCGGTTTTTAGATGAAGAAACAGGCACAGAGAGGTTGTGACCCACCTGAGGTCCTGCAGCTAGTGGGGGCAGAGGCAGGATTTCAACCCTAGAGTGACCCCAGGTCCTGTGCCTCCAGTCACCTCCTCAGGTTCCACAGAACCAGCTGATGGAAGAAGGTCCTGGAACTGGGCCGAGTCCCTGTGAGTATGTCCCCAGAGTCCTCCCACAAGCCGCTTCCAGCCCGCTCTGTCCTCCCAGGGACCTGGTGTGGACGGCGGCCGACACCTTGGAAGTGCCACTCCTTCCTCGCCCTGCCCAGCCTCCAGGGGATGCCTCGCAGTCGCTGACCCAGACTGGCCAGCGACTGCCCAGCATCCCCCAGCCTCAGTGATGGCCTCAGTAAGGGGCACATGACCCCAGGCAGAGCCAATGAGACCCCACCCCGAGTCTTGCTGGAGCCCCCGAACCAGAGAATTTCTCTACTAGAAGGGGGAATGGAAGCCTGGAGCTTCACAGTGCCGTGTCTGCCAGCAGGTGGAGAGAGCCCACCAAGAACCAAGCCATGCAGATCCCACAACACTGCCCGAGCCCCTGGATCCAGCCATGCCTGAACCTGTCCCACTCCCAACTTCCCAGTGACACGAAACAACACATCCTGCTTTGGCATAAGCCCGTGTCAGTTGGATTCTATGCTTTGCAGCATTTTCTTATTTGTCCTGACTGATGCATTAGATTTTAAACAACACGGAACAAGGCTTGCCGATTCTCTGCTGGCCCAAACCAAACACGGCTCTTGAGAACACAGACACACTCCCCTCTGAGGAAGGCGGAGGGAAACAGAGATATTTCCCATTCTTTTGTTATGAATCAATAGACAAAATAATACCCGGTGCATTGCTCAAGCAGATTATCCTGCCTCAAACCCTTCCTTATTCCTGCCCCCACCAGCCCTGAGCTGGCGGGCCCCAGGGAACCCGGTAGGGCCAAGCGGCCTGTGTGGAAAGCGCATCTGTGTCTCCTCTCTGCCTCCAGCAGGACCTAAAAGCTTCAAGAAAACCCCTTGCAAGTGTCCCCCAGCCAGCAGCCGACAGCTGTCTGGACTGCGTCTTGGAGGGGAGAGCGGCCAGAGCCAGGGAGCCAGTTCGGCTCTGCCTGCGCACCAGGCCCTGGCTACACCTCCAGGTGCTCCCGAAGTCACTTGGACCGGGACCAGCTGCGGAGGCTGACGAGGCCGGAGGCTGCGGTCCCCCTGCAGCCTCAGGACCTATGGAGCCGGAGCGGGAAGCAGACGTGATGTCATCTCAGGCTGAGCCCCAGAGCGGAATCCAAGGTGGGACTGTGGGGGTTTGGGAAGGGAGTGTCTCCGGGGTCCAGCAGGGAGGCTGGGAGGCTGGGAGGCTGGGAGGACCAAGCTCAGCCAGGACGTGGCCGCTGGGGCGGCGTGGCCTGCTCCCAGGCCCTCTGTGCACGGATCCCCTTCCCTCTGGGGCCCAGGGCAGTGCAGAGGGGACAGGGGCACCATGAGAGTAGCAGCCCTTCCCTAGGAGCTTGGGGACTGTGTGGCTGGGAGCGAGGGGTCAATGGGAGCCTGGGAAGCACAGTGGCGGCCGCCCAGGGCTTGGGGCGAGCAGACTGGCTCCCTGTGGCTTCCACACGGAGGGGACAGGGAAGGACGAAGAGTGACCTGTGTCCAACGCTCCTCCTCCCAGAGCCGCCTGGAAGAGCCCAGTAAGTCCTGGCTTTGCCCATCTGGGTGTTGCGGGCCGGGCCTGGTGGGAGTTTGGCATCAGCCCCCGGGGGCTGCAGCAGGGATTGCTGGATTGCTGGGTGTCCTCTGGGGCGTGCCGGCCTCCACGGAGGCTGACCAGGCTTCCGTCTGAGCCAGGGACTGGCCCTTCTGACCAGGGGCCGGGCTGACCCCAGGACTGCAGGAGCAGGCGGAGCTGGTGGGGTCGACTGTGAGCGGGACCCCCTTGTTGCCGGCTGGGCCCTGTGGCCTCTCTGGCTGGGGTGCCCTGCACGTGGGATCCCATGTCTGGCCAGACTGCAGGCCCAGGGCCGATGTCCCCAGGCTCTGCTGCTCTGAGAGCAGAATCTAGGCCTCCCATGTGATCAGGCTGCGCCCTGAGCCCCCAGGCCGGGTGGGAGTTGCCCGCCCTCCTCTGCCCAGGAAGGCCAGATGCCTAGAATTCCTCAGCAGGAGTTCCCACCAGACTGCCCCTCTGGCCCCCAGGCAGGGAAACAAAGGCCATTCTGAGGCCTGGGTGGGAGGCCCAGCCAGACCCCGACTGCCTCTGGAGAGCTGCTCTCTGTGGGCCCCGGGAAGCCTGCCTCTGGGGCCCCATGACATCTGTGCATGTAAGCACGTCACCCGTGCCACGTGAGCACCTGGGAGCCAGACAACCCTGCACACCCCTGACCGCAGGCACAGGTGCGGACATGTTCCTGGAGGCACACCTGTCCACACAGAAGCAGGACAGCCGGGGCCAGCTGAGCAGGGGTCCAGTGCAGTCCAAGAGCTGCTCAGAGCAAGGCGGACCAGGTTCCAATTGCTGCTGTGCAGCCTCAGGCAAATCATTCGACCTCTCTGTGCCTTAGTTTTCCCCTTCGCCAACTGAGATAACAACAGTATCCACGTTAAAGGGTTGTTGAGAAAATGAACTGAGTTGATACGTGGAAAACTCCAGAGCCCATCACAACGGAAGTGCCATCTACGTCTGCTACACCAGGAGGCTACTTATCAACACAGAGACGCCCAAAAAAACCTCACACGCAAAGAGGCGGCAGGCACAGCTCCAGGGGCTCCACTGCAGACACGCACACACGTTCAGATGTGAGAATGGGGCACGGTGCTGCCCACTAGCACGGGCACAGGCGGCTCACACCCTCCAGCCAGAGCCGGCCCTGCTGCCCGTTCTCCCTCACACGGGGACAGTGGCCTTCCGGTCCTTTGGCAGGCATTGTGTCACCTCTCAGCTTCACACCAGGCTGGTTTCTGTTTATCTGACCACAAACACCCCGAAGCAACCACTTCAAGAGGAAAAGAGGCCCCAGGCCCAGCAGCCGCTGGCCCCAGCAGCCTGGGCCCTGCCCTGCGCTCCCTGCCACAAACCCAGCTGCGCAGCCCCTCCACCCACCTCCTCCACCATCGTCCCCAGGGGGACCCCTCTGCAGCACCGAGGCTGAGCTCCACCAGCCTCTCCCGGGGCCACACTTGGATGGGGGCAGCACAGACCCTGGGGGCTGAAGGGGAAGCAGGAGGAGGCCATGGCAGGCCAGGTCATCTCCGTCCCCAGCCTCCCTCTGCCGCTCTGTGGAAGCGAGGACAGGACCGCCGTGCGCGCTGAGCACGGGGTATGGTCCGGGCTGAGAAAGGGCCGCCTCTAGGAGCCTCCTTGGAGCTCCCCTGGGAAAACTGGAGATGGCAGCCTCCCTGGAGCCAGGCTGGGGTCGTCAGGAAACCAGGCCCCAGACAGGACGATTGTCACAAAGAAGGGGCGGGGGCTCCTTTGCCCACCTTCCAGGGTCTGGGTGCCGCAGGGGCGCAGGGCTGCAGTCCCAGGAGTGAAATGCAGGTGACAGTGTCCAGGCACGAGTTTTCTCTTCCAGCCCACGTCGGCTGGGGCTGAGCACCTCAGTAACCAAGTGGCTCTTCTGCTGCGACCGGCCTGGGCTGCGCCTGCTGCGGGCAGCTGGATGGGGGCTCCTCCCGGGACTCCGCGCTCGGGGAGGCAGGAGCGCAGGAACCCACAGCGGGGTGCAGCACAGAGTCTGGCCACAAGGGGCGCGCAAGACGCGGGGCAAGCCACTCACATCATTGACAGCTCCGTCACCTGCCGCCCACCAGCTGCAGCTCTGAGTTCCGGTTCTCAGCTGTGAAAAGGAAACAAAAAGTGCACCCCTGTAGATTTGCTGCAAGATTAAATGAGATAACGCACGTAGCAAGTACTCAGTATCCCTCGTTGTTAATGTTTAACACAAACAGCATGGCTTACTTGGCTTTTATAACTGGGTAGGGGGCCTCAAAATCAGAAGATCAGCTGGGCATGGTGCACACGCCTGTAATCCCAGCAGCTCAGGAGGCTGAGGCAGGAGGATCGCAAGGTTGAGGCCAGCCTCAGCCACTTAGCGAGACCCTGTCTCAAAATTAAAAAAAATAAAAAGGGCTGGGGATGTGGCTCCATGGTTAAGCACCTGTGGGTTCAATCCCCAGTACCAAAAAATTAAAAATTAAAAATTTTTTAAAATTTAAAAACTCAGAAAATCCATGAATTTGGTTAGGAAAAAAATACATCTTTTTTTTTTTCCAGTGCCAAGGATGGAACCCGGGGTCTTGCACATGCTATCAGCACTCTGCCACGGGGCTACATCTCCCGCCCCCCAAAATGCAGCTTTATTCTCATTAACCTGCAACTGACCTTTTGCGTTTAGCTTCAACTCTGATTCAGCAACACCCACGGCAGTGTGGGCAGCGTCTGCGACTTTGTCACCAACAGGAATCATAGATATTTTTACATCCATGGCCTTCTTTCCAGATGCACGTGGCTGCTGCCTTTGTGACCTATGTATTTTTTTTTTGCATTGAAAACATTGTTCTCAATATTACCTTTAGTTATTAAAGTGCAGGATGGCGTTGATGGCAGCAACTTTGAAATGCAAAGAAATAAGTTGGGGAGAGTGACGGATGGAAGGTCAGAGGGTTAGCTGGAGGGAGGATGGGTGGATAGTTAAAGGGATGGAGGCTGGAGGGTGGAGGCTGGAGGGTGGAGGCTGGATGGATGGTTAGATGTCAGAGAGAGGGATAGCTGAATAGAGAAAGGGATGGTACCAGAGATTGACCCGGGGCACTTAACCACTGAGCCACACCCAGTGAATGAGAGGATGGATAGACGGATGGGTGGATGAGTGACAAGAAGTTTTGTCTGGGTGGTAAGTACATGGATGTTCATGATACAATTTTTTTTTTAATGTATCTGTGTGTTTGGACATTTTCACGATAGAATGTTGAGAAGAAATTTTTTTTTTTTTTTGGTCCTGGGGATTGAACTCAGGGGCACTCGACCACTGAGCCACATCCCCAGCCCTATTTTGTGTTTTATGTAGAGACAGGGTCTCACTGAGTTGCTTAATGCCTCGCCATTGCTGAGGCTGGCTTTGAACTTGCGATTCTCCTGTCTCAGCCTCCCAAAGTGCTGGGATTACAGACTTGCGCCACCGCGCCCAGCTCCCAATTCTTTTTTTTTTTTTAAATATTTATTTTTTAGTTGTAGGTGGACACAATATCTTTATTTTATTTTTATGTGGTGCTAAGGATCAAACCCAGTGCCTCCCACATGATAGGCGAGCACGCTACCACTGCGCCACAGCCCCAGCCCCCAATTCTTTTTTTGAGACAGGGTCTTGCTAAGTTGCCCAGGCTGGTCTCAAACTTGTGATCCTCCTGTCTCAGCCTCCTGAGTTGCTGGATTACAGCTGTGTACCACCCCACCTGGCACCAAGAAAAAAATTTTTTTTTTTTTTTTTTTTTTTTTTGGTACCGGGGATTGAACTCAGAGGCACTCGACCACTGAGCCACATCCCCAGCCCTATTTTGTGTTTTATGTAGAGACAAGGTCTCACTGAGTTGTTTAGTGCCTCGCCATTGCTGAGGCTGGCTTTGAACTCGCGATTCTCCTGTCTCAGCCTCCCTAAGTGCTGGGATTACAAGC
>CM053415.1:27198614-27318225 GCA_028644305.1 Xerus rutilus | reverse complement strand
TGGTACCGGGGATTGAACTCAGAGGCACTCGACCACTGAGCCACATCCCCAGCCCTATTTTGTGTTTTATGTAGAGACAAGGTCTCACTGAGTTGTTTAGTGCCTCGCCATTGCTGAGGCTGGCTTTGAACTCGCGATTCTCCTGTCTCAGCCTCCCTAAGTGCTGGGATTACAAGCGTGAGCCACCGCGCCCGGCTAAGAAAAAAATTTTTAATAAAGGTTTTTGTGCTCCTGGATTCAGCCATACCTGTTCTTTTTTTTTTTTTTTTTTTTTTGGTACCGGGGATTGAACTCAGAGGCACTCGACCACTGAGCCACCTCCCCAGCCCTATTTTGTGTTTTATGTAGAGACAGGGTCTCACTGAGTTGCTTAGCACCTCGCCGTTGCTGAGGCTGGCTTTGAACTCGTGATTCTCCTGTCTCAGCCTCCCTAAGTGCTGGGATTACAGGCTTGAGCCACCGCGCCCGGCTATACCTGAAGTTCTTACTATGGACTTTCCAATTATGTAAGCCAACAAATTTCCTTTGATGTGGGGTTTTGTTCCTTGCAACTGAAATGTATCTTTTTTTTTTTTTTTTTGGTATGGGAGACTGAACCCTGGGATACTCCATCACTGAGCTACATTCTCAGCCCTTTTTATATTGAGACAGGGTTTCTCTAAGTTGCTGAGGCTGGCCTCAAACTTATGATCCTCCTGCCTCCACCACCTGAAGTGAGGTTTCCATCAGTGTACGCAAACACACTCACATACACACAGATAGACAGGCATGGCGCAGGGCTCACCATGGTGCCTGCCACAGAGAAAGTGCTCGACGCCTTATAACCATCATCGTCATCACTTGTGTCCAGAGCTGTGCACAGGGGCCGGGAAATGAGCCACCCACGGCAAATGTCTGGGAGGCCAGGAGGTCTTCATGGACAGATGGGGTCATGTCCCTCCCAGCCCAGCGGCTCTGTGATGGTTCCCATGAACTGGAAGATAAAGCACAGACTTCTCACCCCGTAGGAGGAGCCGGAGCCCGTGTCCCCTGCCCCTCCTCCTGCCCACAGAGCTCTCTCACCCTCCTGCGGCTGTGACTCCATAAGCCCTGCCCTGCCTCAGGCCCTTCGTACGTGCTGCTCCCTGCCCAGAATGTTCTCGCTTTGAAACCTCAGCCAGTGGCTCCTTCTGGCATCAGCCATGCGCCGCTTGCTGGGGAGGACTGCTCCCCCGCCCACCTGGATGCGGCCCTGCCATGACTTCCCTTGAGCCCTGCTGGCTGACTCCTCCCACTAGACGGGCCACCCTCCCAGGGCTAGGACCTCGTGGGCGCTCCCCAGGATCCCCAGGCTCAGCACAGCACCTGGCACGTGGTGGGCATGGGCTTTGGCCAGGGTCACACAGCTGCCAGAAGTGCTACCGGGCTGGAACTCCAGAGCCTGTGCACTGGGTCACGGCACCCAACACCTAAGCCACCCTCTGGTCACGCCAGGTGCTCAGAACACGCCCTTGGCCCTCAGTTTCCAACCGTGAGCCAAGAGCCGTCCTCGGCCCCACGTTGGAAGTGAGGACATGGGCCTGGTAGGGCCACCACCCGCCCCTCTGAGCTCGACCGTGTCCTGCGTCACCTCATGCCCACCACGAGACTCTGGGGGAAGGGCACCTGGCGGTAGCTGCCCCTGCCAGCTCACAGGGTCTGGCCTCTCGCCTCTCGGGCTGTCTCCTCCTCTCCAGGGCCCTCTGTCAGTCAGTCCCAGCAGCCGTGTCCCCTGTGTATGCACCAGAGAGGAAGCTGGCACAGGGGACATTTGCCAGGGATTCCCCGGGCCTGGGCTGGGCAGGGACTGCCAGGCACCTTCCTCTTTCAGGAACTGAGAAGAGGTGGTGACGGCTTCCCATGCGCTGGGGTGGAGAGGCCCCAGCTGAGGGACCCTTCACTGCCCCCCAGAGGCCATCTGGGTGGCCAGGGGTCCTCCTGGCTCTGTCCCCATCACAAGGGGACCCTCAGCCTCACTTCCCAGGCCTGTGACGCAGGCGGGAGCTGGGTATGCCTCCATCTCTCTGTGTGGCTCCCTCTGGTTCCAGCCCTGTCCTCTGGCCTGGTCACCACCCTGTCCCCTGTCCACGCCCACTATCTGCCTTCTCTGTCCTGTCCCTCACACCCTGTCCCTGAGGTATGGCCCCCCACTGATAAGAACTGGTCCTGCCTGACTGTCAGCCCAACCTGGGAACCCTTCAGAGAGTAGGGGGAGCTGGCGGGAGGTGCAGAACCAAGGGCTGGACAGACGGACAGACGGACAGACAGCCCGGAGACAAACGGCAGAGTCAAGGGCCCAGGGGAAAACAGCAGGAGAAGCTCCTCAGCTGAGCTGGCCCAGTGAGGCCACCATGTGATTTTAAAGAAATGTGCTGAGAACTGCCGGTCAGCCAGAGCCCTGAGCTGGGGACTGAACCCAGGGCGCTTCACCGCCCAGTCACGTCCCCAGCCCTTGTGATTTGTTATCTTGAGACACAGTCTCACTAAGTTGCTTAGGGCCTCACTAAATTGCAGGACCCTAAACTGTGATAGGATTTTTTTTAAGTCAGCTTTATCAAGACGTAATTCCAATAGTACATCATTCACTCATTTAAAGTATACAGCCAGGGGTGGTGGCACACACCTGTAATCCCAGCAGCTCTGGAGGCTGAGGCAAGAGAATCGCAAGTTTGAGGCCAGCCTCAGCAACTTAGTGAGATCCTGCCTCAAAAAAAATAAATAAATAAAAAGTGCTGGGGCTGCAGCTCGGTGGTGAAGCGCCCCTGGGTTCCGTCCCGGGTGCCCATAAATAAATAAACATACACGTAAACATTTAAAAACTGCACAATTCAGTCCGTGAGTGTATTCACACAATGGTGCAACCGCTGCCCCGGCAGAGCCCGTTCACTCCCAGGAAGAAGCCCACCCCTGGCTGTCAGCCTTGCAAGCCCACCCCGGCCTCCGCTGTCTATGGCCTCTGCTGTCTGTGGCCTCCGCTGTCTATGGCCTCTGCTGTCTGTGGCCTCCGCTGTCTATGGCCTCTGCTATCCATGGCCTCTGCTGTCTGTGGCCTCCGCTGTCCATGGCCTCTGCTGTCTTTGGCCTGTTGTCTGGGGGCACTCTCCGCCTGGTGCTTTGGTCCCTCCGTCTCTGGATGCCCTCGGGGCTTGGACGCTGCGCCCACAGCTCTGCGTCCTTTCCTTCCATGGACAGCGTCCCCTCTTGGGGTCCTGGACACTCCCGTTTGTCATTTGTTGGGTGACGCTGTGAGCTCACCTCTGCCATCTGCCGAGGTGCTGTGGCGGACACACCACATGGGGCTTGGAGTGGACGCTGCTGGGTGTCCTGGGACATGTCGAGGGGCCCCGCCGAGTCTCTGTGGGACTTGGAGCCCCGCGAAGCGCACAGCCTGGACTCCGTGATCCACCCGGGCAGGGCGCACGGCCTCCCTGTGCCAGCTGGGGAGCGGGGACCGCTGTTCCCTCAGAGGAGGAAACCGAGGCACAAAGAGGTCCAGTGACGTGAGCCCCAGCCCTCGAGGCCAGATGGCAGAAAGCTGTGATCAGAGAGGATAAGCCTGGGAGTCAGGAGTGCCCAGACCCCCGAGGACCCGAAGCAGTGGCGTCCCCCCGCACCCGCACCCCAGCCTGGCCACACGCCCTCACCTTCTTTGGTCGGCAGGGAGTCTGACTGCCCTCCAGCTCAGGACATGCCAGAGCGAGCTTTCTTTCCACTCATGTATTTGTTGAGCACCTACTGTTAGTGCCAGACGGTGTAGCACCGCACTGGAGGTCCCGCCAAGAGCCAAGCAGACGCTAACCCTGCCCTTGGGGACAGACACCAAGCTGTATGAGTAATAAAAATAGCCTGTGTCTGGTGGTCAACAGGCCAAGGAGAGGGGCAAGCAGGAGAGACACATGGGCAGAGCCCCGGGGGTGCAACTGAACACAGGACAGCGTGCGGGGGTTGGAGGTGTCGCTCAGCATGTGCTTAGCAAGCACAGGGCCTAGGCTGTCTCATCATTCCCCCACAAATCCCCCCAAAACCCACACAAAGCCACACCCCCAGCCCTATTTTGTGTTTTATGTAGAGACAGGGTCTCACTTAGTTGCTTAGCGCCTCGCCATTGCTGAGGTTGGCTTTGAACTCGCGATTCTCCTGTCTTAGCCTCCCTAAGTGCTGGGATTACAGGCATGAGCCACTGCACCTGGCTAACATGGGCTTCTTTAAAACTGGGAGACTTAAAGATCCAGTCATTGTCCTGTTTTATAACCTGTTCTCTTTCAGTAGCTTTATTTTTTTGAGACAAGATCTTGCTAAGTTGCCAAGGCTGGCCTCCAACTTGGTATCCTTCTGTCTCAGCCTCCTAAGTAGCTGTGCCGCCATGCTCAGCTATAAACTCCCTCTTGTTTCACCAATGTCTCTCTCTCTCTGTTAATTAACCTCTCAGGCAGTGGGTGACTGGATCAGATCTGATAAGACCACCATAATCAGGCCTCTGGCCAAGGACTCTGGTGAGGATACCCACAGGGCGGAATCGGAGAGCAGCGGGGCGGAGCCTGGGGACAAGGCACAAGTGTAGGGAGCAGGGCAAAAGCCTGCAGGGGGGCGTCTCTGGCATGACTGGCGGCAGCGGCAGCAGCGGGGCCTGGGATCAGGCTGCCGTGCAGGGTGAGGGAGGCAGGCTCCTGGGGCTCCTGGGTTGGACTCAGGGGAGGCTGGAGGTGACATCCCAAAGGTGGCCGCCACAGTCTCTGCTGCCTCAGACCCTCTGTCTACTGTTGACGGTGACTCTCCTCCCTCTTGGCCCCGGTGGAGACCAGGACAGGCGGACGTGAGTGGTGGCGGCGCAGGGCTAAGGCACTGTGCCGGCCCGCGTGCCCCCCTTCATAAGCAGTCTTCCTGTGGCCCTGCAGGCTCGCGTCCACAGGACAGGCCACACTCCCCAGCAAGCCACCTGCTAAATGCAGCCCCGAGTGCTGAGATGCGGATGATAAGAAGACACGGGTTACCCTGAAGGGGCAAGGGACCTTTGTGACCCTCACACAAGGAATCCAGGAAGACAAAGATGGTTTCCCTGACAATAGAATCTGCAATAACAGGGTCCAGTTAGACCTGGTCAGCACGGGCCACGGACCTAGAGCTGTCATGGCTGTGGGGACTTGAAAGTCTGAAGTCATCCTGTTGCCTGTCCAAAGCCAAGAGGTGGCCTGGTGGGACTTTCTGGAAACTTCCCTGGGAGCCCCAATCAAGCTGGAGGGCAGGAGAGGTGCACCATCCTTCTCTCTGAGAGACCCACTCTCTCCTCGACAGGGGCCCCTTTCCCCTTTCCCATCCCTTCTAACAGACTCATGTCTATCACTCTGAGTGACATATGTGAACTCTTTCTGCAAAGGGTTTGAAGGGGTCCCCAGGCTGCCTCAAGTTCACAGCTCTGTGACAGTGGGACCTTCCTGAGCAAGTGGTGTGAGGTGGCCTCTGAGGCACAGTCACACTAGGCTGAGGTGTGGCTCAGGGCTGCAGCCTGCCCCGAGCCTGCCCGAGTCCCCGGTTCCAGCCTGGCATTATATTTTTTTTTATTTTTAATTCCTTTAATTTATTTTGTTTTTTCATATTTAATTTATTTATTTGTTCTATTTAGGCTTCCATGATAACAGAGTGCAATTTGATTCATTGTACATAGATAGAGGATAACATATCAATTCTCTAGTTGTAAGTTGTATAGAGTCACAACATACATGCAGTCATACATAAAGTTAGGGCTATGATGACCATCATATTCCACCACCTTTACTGTCCCCATGCCCCCTCCCCCCTTACACCCCTATGAGCAGAGTTCCACCATTGTTCCCATGTCCTTCCCACATTATGGATCAGCATCCACTTATCAACGAGTATATTGGGCATTTGGTTTTCTGAGATTGGCTTACTTCACTTAGCATGATATTCTCCAACTCCATCCATTTACCTGCAAATGCCATAATTTTATTCTCTTTTACTGCTGAGTAATATTCCATTGTGTATATATACCACAGTTTCTTTATCCAGTCATCTATTGAAGGGCATCTAGGTTGGTTCCACAGTTTAGCTATTGTGAATTGAGCTGCTATAAACATTGAAGTGGCCGCATCACTGTGGTATGCTTTTTTTAAAGTCTTTTGGGTATAGACCGAGGAGTGGGATAGCAGGCTCAAATGGTGATTCCATTCCAAGTTTTCTAAGGAATCTCCATACTGCTTTCCAGATTGGTTGTACCAATTTGCAGTCCCACCAGCAATGTATGAGTGTTAGCCTGGCATTATATTTTGACTATCGGCCACTATGTGGAGAGGAAGCCAGGGCCACAGGCAGGGGACACTTGTGTGTCTGCTTGATAGTCCAGCTAGGTCCCTGCTGGCTGCCCACATCAGCCACCAGACCCCAAGCCTCAGAGCCCAGGAGGAGAGTAGCCAAGTGGGCAGCGCGTGGCCGCCCAGCCGATGCCCAGGCTGCTCCCCTGCGCCCCCAGCAGAGGCAGCCGCGGAGATGAGGCCACGACATCCTGAGCAGCCCCACCAAGACCTCTTGGCTCCAGTGAGGGAGGTGGGTTCTGCCAGGCCCTGGGGTGCTGGTCGGTGAGGGCTGGGCGGGCGGGGTGGCCATGACCCTGGAACCTGCCGCAGGGCCCTGCCTGGCCGCTCAGTCGTCCTGGGCTCTCGGACTCGCCTAGCGCCCCTTCCTGCAGGGAAGGGGTCCTAGGCAGAGGCGGCCCTTTCCCGGCAGTTCCTCATCCTCTGGGATAATCAGTCCCAGGAGGAAGGTCAGGGTCAGGCAGAGGGGGAGCAGGAGGCACAGGCTCCCCCAGGCAGGGCCGCATGCGTGCCCCTGGCTGGGGCAGGAAGGGATCAGTCAGGACACTTGTTGCTGAAAGGGACAGGAGTGCCACTTACACTGTCACCGGAGAGGGGTGTCTCCAAAGGAGGGGCCACAAGTTCCCGAGAGAAGGGGGGTCCTGAATCAGCACTGGGGGCTCTCGGCATACCTGGTGGGAAAGAAGTTGCACCCCGGGCGGTCAGGTGCGGACAGGGGTGTTGGGAAAGCAGGTGCACGTCCAGGGCAGACCCAGCTCATCTCGAGACGCCTCCCGGGGCAAAGCCAGGAACCCACGTTCAAGAGTGAAAGCGAATCATCTGGAGGGCGAGGGGTGCACTTTGGAGATCCCGGCTCTCCTGGAAGGACGTTGGTGAGGCTGATGGGGAGGTTCGTGGGAATGCCAGCGCGGAGACGCCAAGACCAGCTCAGTGGTCCAGTCACTGTCCAGAGCCTTGGGACCATCTGGCCTTCATTACCTGATCAGTAAGGAAACTGGAAGGCCCCCTAAATTACAGTCTTCTCAAAACATCATAGCAGCTGGGCACGGTGGCGCACACCTGTAATCCCAGCACTTAGGGAGGCTGAGACAGGAGGATCGCGAGTTCAAAGCCAGCCTCAGCAACGGCGGGGCGCTAAGCAACTCAGTGAGACCCTGTCTCTACATAAAACACAAAATAGGGCTGGGGATGTGGCTCAGGGGTCGAGTGCCCCCAAGTTCAATCCCTTGTACCAAAAAAAAAAATCATAAGTCTCTTTATGTCACCTATTTATTGGTGGTCAAGCCACAGTGCCCCAGTAGACGAAGAGATTTCCCAGGAATGTGGGAGCAACAGGCCTGCTACAGACCGACTTAGGGGGTGACCGGCCTGGGACAGCACACGGAGCTCCTCAAGTAAGAGCTCATTTCCTTCTCCTTCCTTTGTGTCTGCTTTCTACTTAGTTTTTACTTCTCTTATCCTACCAAAGCAGACAGGAAAGGGAATCTTCTGGCTCACATTTTGGGAATGGATTGGGGGTGCCGAGCTGGCGTGGAGGCTGCCAGATCTCTCTCTGGTTATTGTTCCCACACGGCCAAGCCATCTTGCCCTGTGTTCGTCAGCTTTCCGTCACTATAACAAATACCTGAGATAACCAACTTATAAAGAGAAAAGGTTTGTTTTGGCTCACAGTTTGGGAGGTTTCAGCCCATGATACATTGGCCTGGTGCTCTGGGCCTGTGGCAGGCACCGCATCTAGGCAGAGCCAAACTGCTTGGCTCAGGGCCAGGAAGAGGAAGAAGGAGGAAGAGCCAAAAGACCCTTCAAAGGATGTCCTCAGTGACCTCAAGACCTCCCTCCAGGCCTCACCTCAAAGCTGCCACCAACTCCCAAGATGCCACCCTGGGGACCATGCCACCAACCCTCAGGCCAAGAACTCCACCACTGTGCGTCTCACTGCGTCTACCTTGGCCTCCCAATTCTCACCCCTGTGCTGGCTCCAACTGGCAAAAATCCCAGGGAAGCCTTCTGATTGGCTCATCTCATGTCACATGCATCCACCTCTGAACCAATCAAAGAGCTCCAAAGTACAAGACTGCCATGTGGGTAGTTACTTGGAGCAGAAAAGCCACTCCTGTGAGGGGGAGCACCTAGGAATCTACGATGTGGACTCGTGCCTTCTCCCTTAGGTTCCTCATCTGTAAAGTAGGATGACAATGTGTCTTGGGTGCTGGAAGAGACTGGACGCGCGGGTATTTGCCCACACACTTAGCACTGTTTGCAGCCGGTGGCCAGAGACATACAGGTGATCGTCATTGTTGAGTCACCGCAGTCACTATCAGAGCTTCGCCTATTTTCATTATCATCAGAGCAACCCTGGAGGGGGCGTTCTGATTCCCATTCTACAGGGGAGAAAAGTAGGGGAGAAAAATTCCCAGTGCTCTGCGGGGTCTGTGGTTTGGGGAACTGGTAGTCCTGGAGCTGCCCGGGTGCTGGGGAAACCAGGCACGCAGGTCAAGTCAACGGTCTTCCATAGCAGGATGGAACCTCGGCCAGGGTCTGAGTCCATCCAGGGTTTCTCAGCACCAACCTTGTTGATGACTGTGTCAACAGCTGTCCATCTGGGGTGGATCACTGTTGGGGACTGGCCTCTGCGCTGTAGGGGGTATAGCCATATCCCTGGCTCCACCTGCCAAGCGCCAAGAGCATCCAAAATCCAGATGCCAGACGCCCCAAAATGTCAGCCCACGTTGGCCTAGTGCCTTCCGGGGTGAAATTGCCCTGGGCTGAGCGGCCGCCTCCTACACCCTGTCAGATCACAGGTGGAGCCACAGGCCTGGAGGGACATGGAGGAGCCCACCCTGTGCTGGCACCAACCAAAGCTTTTCAGTTATCACCTGAATCCTGGTGACCATCCTGTGAGATAGGTGTTACCACCTTCCTTTCAGACATGCAGAATCTAAATCTCAGAGAGGTAAAGTGACTTGCCCCAGGCCACACAGCAAGCAAGTGGAAGTCAGAGCCAACCACTTCAAACTCTGGGCCCACAAAAGCCCCTCTGTTAAATGAGGTTGGACTTAACTGAAGGAGTCCCCTCAACAGGCAACAGACGCCGACAGATTCACGAATCTAGTCGTGTCCACAAGGCTGTGGTCAGCTGCAAACCTCTGAGTTTCTGCTGGGGTCTGCTTGGCTCCTTCCTGTCCCTGCGTTCTGTCAGGCACTGGCAGAATGGTAGGCTTCCTGGCTGCTGGGCTATCCTTGGCCCATGTCACTCTGAGTCTCATTGAGCAGGTGGCCTGGGCAAATGTGACCATCTGTCATAATAAAATCATAAGCCATCAGGGCTGGACAAACCCAGGGTTTAACGCTTACGGATCCGCATGGGAAACCGAGGCCCAGAGATGGGCAGCACCTTACTCAAGGGTGCACAGGGAGAGGGGCCGAGCTGGCACAATGTATCTGCATCTGCTGCTTGTGTGATTTTTTTTTTTAAGGTACTGCGGATCGTGCTTGAACCCAAGGGCCCTTCACCACTGATCCATATCCCCAGTCCTTTTTGTTTTTTGTTTCGAGACAGGGTCTCACTAAATTGCCCAAGCTGGCCTCTAACTTGCAATCCTCCTGCCTCAGCCTCCTGGGTTGCTGGAATTATAGGCATGCACCACTGCACAGGGCTACCTGTGCTTTCTTTGTTAAACAACTTTACTAAGATATAATTCGTGTACTGTACAATCCACATATTGAAAATGTACCATTCAATAATTTTTAGTACAGTGCTAGATTTATTTTTGTTTTTTAGTACTGGCTATTGGTCCCAGGGGCACGTTCCCACTGAGCCCCATCCCGAGTCCCGCGGGCCCACTCGGTACTCATTGCTCCACCCATGGGCACTTCTGCTCCGCCCACTGGGATGTCCTCTCCTCCCTCCTGCTGAGCCAGGGCTTCCCCTGTGTGGCTTCTGCGCTTGATGTGGTGGCAGATGACAAGCTGCTGAGTGCACCCTGCAGTTCCCACTTCACAGCCAGGGAAACTGAGGCTCGGAGGGGCCACGACGTTGCACAGCAGAGCCACAGCCGGTCTGCTCCCAGAGGCTCCTGCTGGCAGCGCGGGGCCAGCATGTGCTTGGTTGGACCTGAAAAGCATTTTTATACCTTTTAAAAATAGGGGCTGGGATTATGGCGCAGTGGTAGCGTGCTCGCCTAGCACGCATAAGGCACTGGGTTCGATCCTCAGCACCACATAAAAATAAAATAAAGATATTCTGTCACCTACAACTAAAAAATAAACATTTTAAAAAATAAATAAATAAAAATAAAAATAAAAATAAAAATAGCTGCCCATAGGAAACTTGGGAGTTTTTGTGTTAAAAAACAAAAACAAAAACAAAAAACAGGCTTTCAGGTTTTGGGGGAAAAAAACAATCGTGATCCCTGGCCAATCGGGGGCCCACTTTCTCTTGCCTGGAGCCGGGGAGCAGCTGCAGAGGGCTGGTGTCACCCTCTCAGACTGGACAGGGTCCCCAGGCCTCTACAACCCCCCCTGCTTGGTAGAGTGACCCACTGCCCAGTCTTGCCAGGATGTCCCCATTTTAAAACTGGGAGCCATCTGCCCAGGGAACGCCGCAGTCCCAAGCAAATCAGGACGTCCATCAGCCTCTTGTCCCCAAAGCCTTCTACCTGACATCCTGCCACTCCTTACCCACCCATCACCGCCTGCCCAAGCACCCGAGGCTCCAGAACTGTCCCCATGAAGCGCACCAATCTCTGTGGTGCGTCCACTGGGCTTGGCGGGGGTTTTTAACCATCTCCGTCTCTACCGACCTTCTCCACAGTTAATGGTCCCCAAATGCCAATCCCCAAATTTCCTGGGTCCTCCACAAGATGAGAAATGAGAGTCTGAATTGTTCATCCACCGGCTCGCCCATCCTTTCTTCCCAGGTGGAGGCCTGTCTGCTCTTTACAGCATCTTTTATAAAATACTGGGAGAGGAGATGGTGGCTTGCTGAATTTTTTTGTTTTTGGAACTGGGGATTTAATCCAGGGGTGCTTTACCACTGAGCCACATCCCCAGCCCCATATATATATATATGTATATATATTTTGGTATTGGAGATTGAACTCAAGGGCACTCGACCACTGAGCCACATCCCCAGCCCTATTTTGTGTTTTATGTAGAGACAGGGTCTCACTGAGTTGCTTAGTGCCTCGCCGTTGCTGAGGCTGGCTTTGAACTTGCGATTCTCCTGTCTCAGCCTCCCAAAGTGCTGGGATTACAGGCTTGCGCCATCGCGCCCGGCTCCTTTATATTTTTATTTTTTAATTTTGAGATAGAGTCTTGGTAAGTTGCTTAGAACCTTGCTAAATTGATGAGGCTGGCCTTCAATTTTCAATCCTCCTGCCTCAGCCTCCAGAGCCCCTGGGATTACAGGTGTGCACCACTATGCCCCACCTGGTGAGGTTTTTGTTTTTGTTTTAATATTTTTTTAGTTGGACACAATACTTTTATTTTATTTATTTAGTTTTATGTGGTGCTGAGGATTGAACCCAGTGCCTCACATGTGCGAGTCAAGCATTCTACCACTGAGCCACAACCCCAGCCCCCTGGTGAGGTTTTTAACGTCTTCCTTGGTTAAAATAAAAAGTTAATCACCTCCTGAGCACCCTTCATTTCTTAAAATAAACTTTTACTTCGATAATAGGTTTCAATTTACAGAGAAATTGGGATGGTAGTAGAGATATCCCACTCCCAATTTCCATTATTGTCGTCGCGCATGAGCTTGGTGCACTTATCACAATTAATGAACCGACACAGATAACACCAGGGGTACAGAGAGCGATACCTCAGGGTGTGGCACTTGGCATGCTGCGGACTCTGCACTGAAGGACACAAGAAGGGCCTCAGCAGCACAGTCCCTCTGGCCTCCTGTGCCATCCTTCGGTCTCCTGTACGCTCCCGTGCATGCCCTCATGCACGCACACGTGCACGCGCGCGCGCGCACACACACACACACACACACACACAGAAACCAGAGTCCCTCTTCCCCAAAGCCAGCCACGGGGACCAAGGACGCCACTCCAACCTTCCCAACCTGCACGGGAGCTGCCAGAGAGGAGTCCCCTACTTCCCTGTGTGCAGGAGACGATAAGACCCCCTGGCCAGAGGGTCCTGCCCCAAGCCCAGGAGGAAGGAAGGCCACAGAGAGAGGCCCAGGAGAACCTGAGCAGTCCGGCTACCTGGCTGTCCATCTCTCCTCGACCTAAGCACAGCAGCAGGCATTTGCCCTGAGTCTTTTGTTCTTGACTTCAGACGCCTCCTCTGTCACATAAAATTTCAGTTCCATCCATCTGCTAGGCTTTGTCCTGTTAATCTGTGTTTGTCTGAAGCGTTGCCAGTACCTTGGTACCTTTCCGCCCCTCCCGTACTTTATGACTAACTTGAAAAGTCCGCTCTGCGTTCAATTCCCTCAGTCTTTTGCCTCGGGTCCACGGTCTGCTCCAAGATCTCATTTATAGAATGTGTCTCCATTTGGAATTTGTCTTGTATTTTGTTTTTGTTGTTTTATTTTTTTGCAGTCCTGGGGATTGAAGCCAGGGGCGCTCCACCTCTGAGCCACATCCCAAGCTCTTTTTATTTTATTTTGAGATAGGGTCTGGCTAAGCTGTCCAGGTTGGCCTCGAACTTGTGATCCTCCTGCCTCAGCCTCCTGTGTGCCATGGTACCCGGCCTGGTTTGTTCTCCGAGTGATTAGGGTAATGGGTTTAGAGAGGAGAATCTGAGACGTAAAGAGAGTTTCCCATCACATCACATCGAGGACACGTGCCTCAGGGTGACTCATCACTGTTAGTGTTGACCTTGATCATCTAGCTGAGCCAGGTGAGTTATTTGGAAATCTGCTTAGGATATTTGCAATAAAAAAAAGTACGAAGCTCTAAATTCTGGCTGCCACTGTTGCGGGCGTCAGCAGCCACGTGTGGTCTGCCAAAGGAAAGACAACCCAGCCCCCCTGTGTGCCAGGCCTGGGTGGCACTTTGATTTCACACAGGAGGCCGCTCCCTGGCAGGATGAGTTCGGCCGTCCCAGTGTGCGGATGGAGCTCAGAGAGGCCAAGCGGCCAGTGTGAACAATAGCTGAGGCTTGAACCCATCTGCTTCCCCTGCCCCCACCCAGCCCCAAGCCGTGCCTGCCAAAGCTAACTGCTGCCCACAGCCACCAGGATCATCCTGCACTGGGCACCCCCGTCAACTGGTGGGGAGAACCTCACCAGTTGGCTCCTGCTGCCCCCAGAACCTCTGGATGGAGAATTCAGCAGGTCAGGAGATGAGCTGCGTGGCACCCAGCCTGAAGGGTGCCCACCACCTGGCACTCCCACCCACACTGCCCTCTATCCAGAGCACAGTGGGCACCCAGCACAGAAGAAGCCTGCAGGTTGCACTCAGGAATCCTGGCTTAGCACCACCTGTAATGTGCAGCTGCTGAACTTGGCAGGTCGATAAAGACGCCCTCTTTCCACACGGTAGCGTTTATTTTAGTAATAACACGGAGGCCAGAGCCAAGTCAAAAGCGATAGGTGAGAGAGAGAAAAGACCTCACCAGATCCAGGAAACGCCAACACCTGAAGTCACACAGCTGTGGAGTCCAGGGACAGCTTTCCCGTGTCGTGACTGGGAAGTCCCAGGAAGTCCCTTCCCATGGTGACACTCCAAAGTCTTATTCTCAGTCTGGTTCTCCTTACATTCAAGTCAGAACAAAGAAAGCTCTGTTCTAACAACCTGGGTGACCTAGTGATCTCCTCAAGGACACTTCATCCCCCAGGACTGGCCAGACCCCCAAGGGAGGGTGATGGCCCTGAGATAGTGGAGGACTGCAGTTCTCGGGTGAGTCACGTCACCAGAAGGCGGCATTCTTCACATGTTCCCTCAAGGGTGTGTGAAGGCCACAGCAGGCAGGGACGCAGGCAGGAAGGTCCTCAGGATTTCCCTGGGCCCCTTATCACCCCTGCCTTGAAGAAGGGGTGGGCTGTGAATGGCTGAAATCTGGGGACCTGCTTCGGAGGGGACTCTGGAGGGGGGAGTGTTGGGGACCAAATCTGGGGTCTTAAGCATGCTGAGTAGGTGCTGTGCCACCCAACTACATTCTCAGCCCTATGGCCTCCAAGGTCTTGCTGGTCCCAACAGACCAGAGAAACTCAGGTTCCCCTGCAGAAGACTGGACTGGGGCAGGGTCTGTCCCCAGGTGCTCATGCTTCCCTTGAGCAGCCTCCCTCCTGCCCACCAGACCTGGGAGTCCTCTGTACAATGGGGTACCGGCTGACTCCATGTTAAGCCGCAGGTGTCAGTCTCCAGCCTCCCTGGGGGGCTGCCCAGGCCTGTCTCCGGGGCTCAGCAGCCCAGGCAGCCCAGCACTCGCCCCCTGCGACAGCAGCGCCCCCTGCCGGCCCGGGGCCTCTTGGCGCCCTTTCAGCACTGCCGCTGCTCTCTGCCTCCCCCTGCAGGCCACCTCGGGAAGGGCGGCTTGGTTGAAAGCTATCCGCAACGGGTCCTGGATGGTCAGAGCCAGGCCCTGAGCCCAGGTCAACCTGGGTTCCAATCTTAGCTCCACCCCTTACTCAGAGGGCCTTAAGTGTGCTACAGAAATCCTCAAAATTTAATCCAAAGCTTGGTCATTTGTAAATGCATATAATTATTTTAAAAAATTATTTTTGGTGGAGACGTAAAACCCTTGCAGAAAAGAGTAAGAGTGTACCCCTTGAGTACACAGTCCAGCGGGTCATCACAACGAAACGCACTCATGAAATTCTCCGGGACAAGGACACAAAGTCCACAGAGCTTCCCCAGTAGCTCCTCCAGTCCTACGCCCCACGCACACCATGACCCCTGGATTCTCTAACACCCTACGTTCTCTTCCCCCAGAGGTCACTAACGAAGTCACATTCAGAGTCCTGGCGGCACTTATCAAAGCCTCCTTCTTTCTGGCCAGGTCCTGTCTCATTTTCTCTCCTTCACTCTCTTCCCTGCCCCTTAAGAAGCTCACTGCCAGGTGTGGTGGAGCATGTCTGTAATCCCAACGCCTCAGGAGGCCCAGGCAGGAGGATTGCAGGTTCAAGGCCAGCCTCAGCAAATTAACAAGGCTCTTAGCAACTTAGTGAGATCTTGTGTCAAGGTAGAAAAATAAAAAGGGTTGGGATGTGGTTCAGTGGTTAAGCACCCCGGGTCCAATCCCCAGTACCAAAAAAAGAAAAGAAAAGAAAAGAAAGAGAGAGAGAGACACACACACAGAAGGCTCACAGCCTTGTACCCCTCACTCCTCTCTCCTTTCCCTCTCTATCACTTCCGGAGAGCAGCAGGAACAAATTACAAATTGTCAGGCAGGCCACCCCCTCCACCCAGGGCTCTAGGGGAAGACGCTTCCTTTCCCATTTCCTGCTTTGGGACCACCTCACTTCAGTCTCTGCCTCTTTCTCAGGTGGCCTCCCCTGGGTGTCTTCGCCATCTCCTTCCCTTTGTGTCTGTTTCTCTTCTTGCACTGACTGGGGCTTGGAGGACACAGTGACCCTCCTTCAGCACTTTATTGTGGAGCTCAGTGTAGGTTCCCCCAGGGGACAACATCTTCCCTGTGGAGGGGGAGGAGGAGACTTTGGCTGCCAGTTCCAGAGCTCTCTGGAGTGGGCTCAGTCACACTGGAAGGTGCCCAGCTCCACACCAGGCCCAGACTCAGCACTTGCCTCTGGAATCCAGGGACGGTTAGTAGACAAGCACTCGGGCTGGCTGCTATCTAATGCTACAGCTGTGGGGGTGGTGAGGCCTGGAGGGGCCCCATCCAACCTCCGTGGTTGACTGAGGAAGAAACAAAGGGTCAGAAAGGGCCTGAGATCTGCTGTGGCCACAGAGCTGGACCTGGAAGCTGAAGCTCTTGAGCCCCGGGGCTGGCATCCTTGTGTATTTCCAGAGGGTGAGGACGGTGGCTGCTCTCTGGCCCTGTCCCCACCACACACTCACTCACTCAGCTCCGCCCAGGCCTTCGCTCTCTGACCCAACTGACCTAATTGACCTAATCGCACTTCCTCGCCACTTGGTAAGACCGTTTCCTGCTGGGGATGAGGAGGAGGTGGAGTCAGAAAGTGTCCTGTGGCCAACTGTGACAAGTGACCTCAGAATCAGTGGCTTCGAACAGCACTCACTCATCCTCGGGCAGCACTTGAGATCAGAAGTCCAAAGTAATTTTTATGGGTCTAAAATCACGACACTGGCAGGCCTGGCTCCTTCTGGAACTGCAGGGAGTCCATCCCAGGCCTCCTCCAACCCCGAGAGGCTGCGGGCCTTCCTTGGCTTGCGGTGGCTTCCTTTCCACCTCTCCTTCTGTCCCACCTGCCATCACATGGCCCTCTGCCTCCCTCCCCTGAGCACCTCTGACTGTCTCAGACCCTCCTGGATGACCCGGAGACTCCCTCACGTCCAGACCCTCATCATATGGGCAGCTCCCTTGCAGAACAACACCTGTAGGTTCCGAGGAAGAGGCTGTGGCTGTTTGGGGCCATCATTTAGCCTAGAATGCTCCAATTCCTTGCCTGCACCCTGTCGCCCTTACGGTAATTCCTGCAGACTTGACCAAAGGGAGGGTGTTCCCCAGAAAGCTGATGAGGACACTGGAGCTCCCAGAGGGGACTTGTCTAAGGGTCCATGGCAAACAGATCATTATCTGAGCTGAGTAAGTCTGCCTGACCCTGAACCCATGTCCTCACCTCCCCCACTGCCCTGCCAAAGACTTCACCTCTCTTTTTCTTTTTCCTTCCTTCCCTCCCTCCCTCCCTCCCTCCCTCCCTCCCTCCTTCCTTCCTTCCTTCCTTCCTTCCTTCCTTCCTTCCTTCCTTCCTTTCTTTCTTTCTTTCTTTCTTTCTTTCTTTCTTTCTTTCTTTCTTTCTTTCTTTCTTTCTTTCCTGTACCAAGGATTGAACTCAGGGCTACTCAACCACTAAGCCACACCCCCAGCCCTATTTTGTGTTTTATGTAGAGACAGGGTCTCACTGACTTGCTTAGCACCTTGCTGTTGCTGAGGCTGGCTTTGAACTCGCGATTCTCCTGAAAGTCAACATTTATTGAGTGCCCAGTGTATGCCAGGTTCTTTTTTGAACATGATCTGGTTTGAGCCACATATCAGCCCTTCTTAGTCTAATCTCCAGATAGACAGAGTCAGTAGAGTTTTCTGTGGGAACTGGCTCACATTTATAGACGCTGAGAAGTTACGAGGTCTGCAGTCAGCAAGCTGGAGACCAGGAAAGCCAGTGATGTGATTCAGGCAGAGCGAAGGCCTGAGAATGGGGGGGGGGGGGGGGGCACTGTGTACATCCCAGAGTCCAAAGGCTCTGGGATGTCCTGGAGCTCTGATGTCCAAGGGCAGCGGAAGAGGCATGTCCCAGATTCAGAGGGAGAGAGCTTTTTTGTTCTGTCCAACCCCTTTGGATTGGATGTTGCCCACCAAGTAGGGGAGGGCAGAGCTTCTTGGCTCAGTCTGTTGACTCAGAAGCTCATCTCCTCCAGACACCCTCAAACACACCACAGATAACCTTTCACCAGCTATCTGGGCATCCTTAGTCCACTTAAGTTGACACAAAATTAACCATCACAAGCCCTAAGAGGTTGGTACAGGGGAAAACCATATTTTACAGATGAGGAAACTGAAGCCAACAGAAGTAACAGTCACTCACATATGGTCACAGAGACTGGCCTCCAGGTGCCGCATGTAAAAGTTCAAGGGCTATTTAAGTAGCCCTGTATTGCCCTTGTGACGGGACGTGAGGAAGGATAGTCTAGAACAGCATGTCCAAGGGAAGTCTTGTCCTCTGGGAAGTCTTGGCACGGACCCCAAGGCCTGTGCGTTCTGTCTTTACCAGCCCGCCCCAACATCCGTGCTCACACAGCCCAGCCGAGACTGCTCCTTCAGGATGAGCTCTGGCATTGGCCTTCCTGAGTCCCCAGACTCTCCTGCCTGAAGCCAGGCTCCCTTGTCCCCCACATCAGGGTCTGTCAGCTGTCAGCCCGAGCAGCCTCTTCCTCCCAGCCAGATCCTGCTCACCACCACAGCCCTGGAGACCCACCAGGGCCCAGCTGCAGCCATCAGACCCAGCACCCCTGGGGCTGAGGTTCCTGAAGCCTCTCCGCTTAATCCCAGAATTGAATCTGGTCTCTCTCTACAGCAGCTGGGCAGGGGCAGTTCTGGGGAGCCAGAGAAACTCCTCAGCTATAAGTCAGCACCCCTCCCTCCTCTGACAGTGCTACCAGAGCCGCTTACGTGGGTTGGCCTTCCCAAGGCCTCCCCACCACCCAGTGAGTAGGGTTCTCAGTGGGCCTCTCTTGAGACTTACTATGCCAAGTGCTTTCCCAATCTCTGCTAATTTAATCTTTTTTTAAAATTTTTTTTTAGTTGTAGTTTATTGGACACAATGCCTTTACTTCATTTGTTTTTATGTGGTGCTGAGGATCAAACTCAGTTCCTTGCACATGCTTGGTGAACACTCTACTACTGAGCCACAACCCCAGCCCTGCTAATTTAATCTTAAAAGCAAAACAAAAACTTCCACATGTTTGGCTTTATTATTATCCCACTTTACGGATGGGGAGACTGAGGCTCAGAGAACTGCTGTGGCTTGCCCACATCTCATGCCTGCAAAGCGCAGGGCTGGCATTCAAAACCAGACTGATCTTCTTCCAGCCCCCCACTCTGCAGGGGGATGCAAGAGGCAGAAGGAAATAAGGAGGGGTAAGAGGGACCCCTACTCAGAGAGGGGAATTCAATGGAGCTTTGAGGTGGGCACGGTGTCATGGGCAGAAAGGAAAGGGGGACAGCGTGAGCAAAGGCATGGAGGGGGAGCCTGAGTCTATAGAGGCCGAGAGACAGTGAGACGGGTGTACCTCATCAGGGGGACGTGTGAGCAGCTGCAGTTTTTACTGTGACTATGCACATGCGCATGGGTGTGTGCTATTAGGAAAAATAATGAAACATTTTGCAATGGGCAAACAAGATTCCCATGCATGGTGCCTGGTGCACCCTTCGAGTTACCTTGGCCTTCTATCACCTTTGGGCTATTTTACAATACCTTAAGTTGGAGACAACTGATGGTAAATCAGAAGAGGCTTATCCAGAGTAAGGCAAATGAAGGCATCTATTTGAATTAGCAGTAACATCTTAATGGTTTCCTCACCAGTTAATGAGTCAAAAATCTTGCATGAGTCATGAATTTGCCTTTTCAAAAATGATCCTTGAGCAGTACCCATTTGACTGCTGTCTTGGGGTGCCATGCCTGCCCACACATTAACCCTGCCCACATGTGTCTGGCCTTGCTGACCTGTCCAGCTGGCCCCAGACAGTGGCCTCTGCAGGCAGGAGGGCCAGACCAATAATTGTTCCACTTGGCACTTAACGCATTTCCTACAAAGCAGCACTCTGAGCTCACTTTACCCTTTCCACTCCCTTGGGAGACAGGCAGGCTCACTGACCTCATTTAACAGACAGGAAAACTGAGGATTAGAGAAGTGAGAGTTAGTAGCACAGTCAGGATGTGAACCCCAGTGATCTGACTTTTGTGCCTGTGGGTTCCCTGATTATCCACAAGCAAATGGATTTTGTGGGCATCCCTCGACCTGGCTCATGCAGACAGAAGTCCTCTTGGAAAGAATCTTCACATGGAACAACTCTCCATCAACATGATGAACTGGGCACTTGAGGCACCCTGGGTAGAGTGAGGGCTCACTATGTGCCTGGGTGTGGACACCTCCAGCCTTCCCCTCAGACATGCCCCTGCACTGTGGGATCAGCCAACCCTGCTGCTCCAGCTCATAGAAGGCAGGAACTAGGGCTGTTGGGGAGGAGCAGGGGATACTATTCCTCAGCCAGGAGACAACTGCTCCCTGAGAGCCTACTATGCACGAGGACCAGAGCCAGGCACCACACGCACCCTTCCACAACTTCCTCACCATAACAAGGCAGCTTCTGCCTCATCCCTACCAGACAGAAGAAACCGAGGTTCAGAGAGGTTATGCAACTTGTTCAAGGTCACAGAACAGAGCTAGAATTTGAACCCAGGTCAGTATCTCAAGCCTGAGCCAGATTTTAGCTTCCCCAGGCCTAAAGGAGGTGACATCCCAGCCAAGGTTCAGAGGGGACCACAATTAGTCAGCAGGGTGGATGCTGGTACCCACTCCATGCCTGCAGATGCAGGCAGTCTCCTCCTGGGAAGCTGGAGCTGAGGGTGCCAGACCCACTCCACCCTCATTTCCAGGAACATTTTGGAGTCACTCTGTGTTTCTCATCAGCGGACATTGGATTATATCTCAGCCTTAGTTTCTCTAATACTGAACTCTGCTCCCTCCACCACACGCAAAAGCCAGGTCACCAAACTATGTGACACAAGGATCAAAAAGACAGCTTGGACCAGGGGTGCAGATCAGTGGTGGAGCCCTTGCCTAGCACTCATGCAAGAGAGAAACAGACAGACAGACAGAGATAGGGACAGACAGAGAGGAGGAACCCTGCATGCTCCTTGCCACAGCAGCAGGTCCACCCCAGGTAAGAGCTGGGGACAGAAGCCACCCTACCCCTGCCCTCCGCCTCCCTGCCCTTCTGTCTTTTCCATCAGCGGCAGAGACTGATGGTCCCCAGCATGCACTCTCTCCTTCTCCCATAGTAACAGAACCTCCACTGTTTGGCCAAGCATGTCCCTCAGAGTCCAGACTACATTTCCCAGCCTCCTTTGCACTAGGTGTAACCAGGTGATTGAATTCTGCCAAATGGTATATGAGGCAAGAGCTAGTACAGCTTCCTCATTGTGCCTTTAAGGGAAAGGGCGGGTCCTCTTCCTGCTTTAGGGTCCCTTCTCTTTCCCCCTTCTGGGTCACTGGAGTGTGGGACATGTTTGTGATTAGACTTGCACCCTAAGGACACAGGCAAGGACTGGAGCTCGGTGGTAGAGTGCTTGTCTAGCATGCTCGTGGCCCTAGGTTTGATCCCAACACTGCACAAACAACCCAGCATTTTGATTGTTCATCCCTAATGGACTGGAGCCGAAAAACCACAAAATCTCCAAGAAACAATGAAATTCCAAATTGCATGCAGTCATCTTATTAGTAATGATTATATTAGTATTGCTATGTTGAAACTATTAGCTTTATAACAGAATAAATAAGAAATTGTGCAGTCAGGCATGGTGACGCATGCCTGCAATCCCAGCAACTCAAGAGGCTGAGGCAGGAGGATCGTGAGTTCAAAGCCAGCCTCGGCAATTCAGCAAGACTCTGTCTCTAAATAAAACATACAAAAGAGCTGGGGATGTGGCTCAATGATTAAGTGCCTCTGGTTCAATCCCTGGTACCAGAAAAAAACACATATTGTGCTAGTGCTGTTAGAAACCACAGTTTTCTGTGTAGGGAAAAAAAAAAGGTAAAAAACAGAACCCAAGAAGCTAAATAAGCCGGGCGTGGTGGCTCACGCTTGTAATCCCAGCACTTAGGAAGGCTGAGACAGGAGAATCGCGAGTTCAAAGCCAGCCTCAGCAACGGCGAGGCGCTAAGCAATTCAGTGAGACCCTGTCTCTACATAAAACAAAATAGGGCTGGGGATGTGGCTCAGTGGTCGAGTGCCCCTGAGTTCAATCCCCGGTACCAAAAAAAAAAAAGAAGCTAAATAAAAAACATTTTGAAATTAAATTGGAAGAATGATCACTTTTTCCAGCTTTAACCCTAGTTGCAATGACAACCCAGTAACACTGAGCACCCCAGCTATCTAGATTGTGTTCCCAAATTCCCATTTATCACCAAAAGGTGCAAACCTCCTTGGATAAATTTCTGGTTCCATGTAGAAAATGGATATGATGACCTCAGGGCATGCTGTCCTCAAGATGCCAGGGAGACCAGGCGAGGGTGTATCTCAATGGTGCCAGGCCCTGGTTCAACCCCCAGCTCCCAGAAAAATGAATCAAGGGAACTGTCAAAGACGGCTGAGGGCATGTCAAGGACACAGGGCGCAGAGGCTCCCCCTCACTGTACTGAACCTGGTTCCGAGACGTTAGCGAGGATGAACTCAGCCCTAGGGAAATGACTTAGACTGGTTGAATCCTCACAACAAGCCTGGCAGCAGGGTGTGCCGGGGCTCATTTTATAGGCAAAAAAACTGTGTCACTGCTAAGAAGATTGCCCAACGTCCAGCAGCTGGGAGGCGGCTGGGCCAGGATTTGAATTCAGGCGTCTCCCCTTGGCGTGCCCCTTGACCTCTTCTCACTGCTTCTTCTAACGTGGGACATTCAGCATCAAAGTCGAAAAGGAAAACAGGAAACCTCCAAGGCTTGGCAGAGGCCGTTGTGGGGGGCTCAGAACTTTGGTCAGTGCCCCTCTGGCTCTGCTGGGCGCACACCAGGGCTGAGCCCGGTGGGATCCCACTGGGATGTGCACGGCCCCCTCTCGTGGTCAGTGGCAAACCAAGCTTCCAGCTGCCCAGCTTCTCTGCCAGCCATGTCCACATGCTCCTGCTGCACCTGGGGCCACGGAGGCGCTCAAGACGGCCACTCTATGGTGGCAATCACCATTTAGCTCCTGAACGCACAGCCGAGGACGGATGATAAGCCCACTTCCAAGATGGAGAAACTGAGGCTTGGCCAGGTATCCAACTCTGTAGCTCACACAACCGGGAAGGGGCAGAGGCTGGTATTTGTGCCCCCGTCCCAACCCCTCTCTTTCTTCTCATGGCCCAGCCTCCCCGGAGGGTGAGTGTGGGGTGCTGGTGCCCATGTGGCAGAGTGAGTCACCCTCACTTTGTGTGTGTGTCATCGCCCCAGATGCAGCTGGTGCTGGGAGGAGATGTCTGCCAGATGAACTGGAGGTGAGATGGCTTTTCTCAGCCAGAAGGGAGCCAGCTCCAGAGCACCCTGACGCCTCCTGCCACCCACCCCGTTGCTCCTCCAGCACATGGCACCAGTTCTATCTTCACAAGACCCCAGGAACCTGTCCCCGTTCCTTCCTCCCCAAAGGCTCTGCCTGGACCAGGCCACCAGGAGGCCCACCTGGACCCCCTTCTTCCTGCTCTCCCCCTGGCCTCCTTCAGCCACCTTCTGCCAGAGACTCAGGCAGACTCTGATAAGCTCTGAGTGGACAGGTATCATGGCGAAATGGACAAATGAGTAATTTAGCTGCAGCCAAAATTCATGAGACTCCCTTTTCTAGCCAGGCCTAATTTTCTTCCTTTTGAGATAACCACGGGAGCTGGGGCTAGGGTTCAGTGGCAGGGCCCTTGCCTAGCATGCACAAGGCCCTGGGTTCAAGCCCAGCCCCACAAAAATAAAGAAGGAAAAAGAAAAGAAAGAAAGGAAGAAAGGGAGGGAAGGAAAGCAGGAAATTTGCTCTGGGGATGTTGCTCAATGGTAGAGCGCTTGCCTAGCAAGTGGGAGGTCCTGGGCTCAAACTCTAGTACTGCAAAACAAACAAACAAAAATCCACCATAAAGGAGAATCATGCACAAGACCAAGACTGGAGGCAGCAAATCAGATTACAAGTGAACATTCTATACACTTTGCAGTGACTAAAGGGCAAGGAAATAAAAGGAGGGAATCATTACAGATTAAAAGGGATGCAAGTGGCACCAACCAAATGCATTGCATGGACGCGCTCTCTGGACTTGAACCAATCAGCAGTAAAAAGATGCTTAGGAACCAATGTGAAAGATGGGGCTTTCGGTCCAGAGTCCAGGGTGGGAGCTTCCCAAGGCCAAGGTGTCTGGATTTGCAATGGAGGGATCCAGCAGGGGCATTAGCACAGTGGATGGAATATTCCAGAATCCAGGCCAGTAGCAGCTGAGAAGGCCAGTAAAGAATCCACTGGGGCCAGGTACGGTGGCGCACGCCTATAATCTCAGCACTTTGGGAGGCTGAGACAGGAGGATCGCAAGTTCAAAGTCAGCCTCAGCAAGGGCGAGGCACTAAGCAACTCAGTGAGACCCTGTCTCTACATAAAACACAAAATAGGGCTGGGGATGTGGCTCAGTGGTCAAGTGCCCCTGAGTTCAGTCCCCGGTACCAAAAAAAAAAAAAAAAAAAAGAACCCACTGGGCTGTGCGGTTTGTTCTTGACATTTGGTTACCATAACATATTCTAATTTTTGTGTACTGGGGAGAGGGCTAGGGGTTTTAGAGCTAAACTGCTTGGTTCAAACCCTGCCTGATGCTTCTTTGAGTGTGAACTTTGGTGAGTCACGATCCTGCCACGTGCCTCAGTTTCCCCATCTGCCAAGTGGGAGAAGGGTGCCGTCTGCCTGACAGGACAGGCACCTTTCCTGTGGGGAAGGCACCGGGGCTGATGCCTGGATGAAGGCTGGCACTCCCTACACTAGGGAACAGCAGCTCGGGTTACTGCCATCAGGCCATATGGGGTGGGGGTGGGTCTGCAGGATTCCTTTTATTTTTATTTTTTACTTTTTATTTATCTGAGCAGATCTGAACTTCACCATTGGGAGGGAGGATGCAGGGCACAGGTTTGTTTGTTTGTTTGTTTAAATATTTATTTATTTATTTTTTAGTTTTAGGTGGACAGAATATCTTTTTTTTTTTAATGTGGTGCTGAGGATCGAACCCAGTGCCTCATGCGTGCTAGGCGAGCACGCTACCACTGCACCACAATCCCAGCCCCCACAGGTTTGTTTTAACAGGCCTATTTGGATATAAGGCACCACACAATTCACCCCTTTAAGGTGGTTTTATTGTGTTCTGGAACCACGATCTCAGAGAGCTGGCCCGACTGCTGAGCGGCAGGTGGGGCGCACTCTTGAGGCTCCTCCTGACCTTTCTCATGGCAGAGGGTGTGGGCCAGGGGCTGCCCCCTCCTGCTTCTCCTCTGGGGCAGGGCCCACAGGCAGGCCCGGTGTTTGTCACCGGGCTGTGAGCCGCCTGCTGGCCAGGGCTCCCAGCCACAGTGCAGTCTCTGCAGTTAGTGAGGTGTGTCTTAGAGAAAGGTGCCCACAGCCCTCAGTGCGGCTTTCTCTAGATCAATGATAAGCTGCCACAATTTAATTTCCTCCTCTTCTCTCAAGAGGGAGGGAGGGATGTATTTGGCGGCTGTGAAAGTTGCTACAAGGCCCATTAGGGGGCAGTTAGTGACGGCCCCTGGCAGGAAGAGGAAGGAGGGTGCTCTGGGAGCTGGTGGTGCCCTCCACTGCGCAGGGGTAGGCAGCGAGGGGTGGAAGAATCCACAGCCCCTTCCCACAGTCCTCGGGAGGCCTAGCAGGATGTGACAGGCCTCTGGGGTCATGATGAGCCTGGCCCCGCTGACCCCTGCCTTGTGAGCCCTGTGGTCCTGAGTGAGTGGCAGGTCTGGTGTCCTGGCCTGTAAAGCAGCCATCACAGGGCTGTGAGGGTGAGGGGCTCGGGCCTGCTGTACCCCCTGCCCAAGGCGGGGGCAGGAGAGGAGGTCCAGCACGGAGCCTCCTGCCTACCTACACCCACAGGGAATTCCAGCTCAGAAAGTACCTGACATGGAGCTGAGGGAGATAGAGACCCCGGAAAGACCCAGGAAAGGTCTAAAACAAGGAAGCATGGGAGAGGGGTTCTCCAAGCTGCAGGGAAAGGGACATTCTGGTGGGTAAGGGGAACTGAGCAGCCTGCCCCTGCTCAAAACCCCCGTGCCTTACCGGGGGCACGTTCTCAAGGGCCCCTCATCCCGGAGGCTTGGCCGGCCCTGGCGACCCCTCTTCCTACCACTCTCCTCCCAGGCCCCTGGCCTCCTCCCCCCCACTCCCAGCCTTTCCAGGACAGTCCCCTCCCGTGGAATGCTCCAGGACTGGCTTCTTGACATCCTTTAGGTCTCTGTCCTCTGTCCCCAGGGTGTCCCACCCTGACCTCCCCTAACACAGCCCCCATTCACCTCCGCCACGCCTCACAGCACCATCCCTCTCTGAAATGACATGTCATGGTTTACTTGTGAGGTTTTGTGTGTCTCCCAATTCATGGCCTCCCCTCCGGAGCGCCAGCTCTATGATGGCTGGAGTCTGGTCTTAGTCACAGTCCCGTCCCCAGGACTTGGTGCATGCTTCCTGAACGGCTAATGGAGAGTCCTAGGATGGGGCCAGGCTATGTCTGAGCTGGGGCTTTGAGGCGGGAGCCTAGGAGGGCCCCGGGGCCCCAGAGATGTTCACTCATCTGTGCCAGGGCTGGGCGGGCTCAAACCCCTTCTCCTCAGGAGGCCCTTGAGGCTACTTCCTGTCTGTGTCCAGGAGGGAGCTCGCTGTTGGAATGTATTCTCACGACAGAGCCCTGGCATCAGAGTGCCCAGCTCTGCCCGCAGCTTGGCTGATTAGAGGCTGATGGGTGGCTAGGGGCTTGGAGGTGCCCAGGTGGTCTGGGTACATTCAGAGGCAAAGACAGAGGGTCAGGGATGTTCCTTGATTAAGGTGGGGTGAGCCAGAAAACCAGGGCCTCCAGCTACTGGGCACTGTGTGACCTGCCCCAGTCCCGTACATACGTCGGGGCTGGACTGGTCAGGCTTGTCCAATACCTGCTCTTCAGGGTCCTGCCTGCCCTGGGCACCGCCTGGTGGGTCTCCACAGGAAGAGCTCCAGAGGCCCAAGCTGGTCAGACACCTCACAAGGAAGGACGGTAACTGCCGGCACCTGCCCTGGTGGGAGTGGCCGGGCACATTGCCACACCAGCTATAGATCTGGGATTCAGAGACATTCAAAGGGCTGGACGGGGACAAGGACAAGTTGGTGCTCCCAAGTTCTTTTGTTCCCGCCTGTCTGCATTTGCTGGTTTGCTCTTAATGAGCATTTATGGAGACTCCGCTGTCTCTGGGTTACAGAGCTGCCATAGCCCGGCCCCTAGTTTTGGGGGTCCCATAACCTGGTGGGGACGGCAGACACTAAGGTGAGACCTGGGCTGGGCAGGGCCTTGCAGGCTGTGGAACAGGACAGCCTCCCAGGGCTGCATCTTAAATGGTGAGCAGGAGACCTAAGGAGTCGGGAGGGCACCCAGGCCTTGGGAACAGCATATGCAAAGTCTGGGCAGGGGAGGAGCAGGAGGAGGCAGAGAGGGCACCTGGAGGGAGGGAGCAGCCAGGCACCAGGGTGGCAAAGGTGCTGAGGACGCTGAGGGTCGTTGGCGGCCCCAGGACTCAGCCACTGGGAGGACCTAGGGTAGATCTGCCTCAGCTGCTCGCTCCCCTCCAGCTAACCAGCGAGGACAGGTCAGGACCTGCTGGAGACAGCTCACCAGCCATCCCTTCCCTCCCTCCGGGTCAGCGCAGCAGAGACAGGCAGGGGCCCACAGCAGGGAAAGGGGTTCTTTCTGAGTGACAGAAATCAGCGGGCCTGGGGCACTGCCCAGCCAGAGCGCCAGGCCAGTGCCCAGCTGCCCAGGAGTCTCAGGCCAAGGCTCAGTAGGGGAGCGCAGGAGGGACTGGGACTCCAGGTCAGTCTCCGTCTCGGTGGAGCTGGGATGGAGTAGAGACTGTGGCTCAGACCCCAGAGCCAAGTTCCCTGGGGAGCTGGCCCCAAGTGGGGCAGTCTGGCCCAGGACAGAGTGGGCTCCTGAGCCTCACGGGCCTGCCAGGGCTCCCGGGGCTCAGGAGGACAGGGACACCCCTCCCGTGGTGCCCCTGGCCTGTCCCAGCTCTTCACACATGTGACCCCTGTGACCTGGCCTCACTCCTGCGCTGTGGAGCTGCTGGGCTCCACAGCACAGTGGGCTTGCTCCAAGAGCCCAGCATGGAAAGGCTTCAGGACGCCACTCACAGGAGGGGACAACTGGCCAGGATGCAGGGGTTCTGGGTCCAGAGGGCGGGTGCAGTGCCCCAGGAGCGGCTCCTGGTCCCCTTCTCACCTCACACACCTGGAGGCGGGAAGGTGGATGCCATCTTAGTTCCCGGTGCTGATTTCCCTTCCAGCAGCTTCTCCTGAGTGGCCCAGAATGAGATCCAAGGGCTGAGTCCTGCCTACACCCGTGGGCCCAGCCCAGCCCCAGGCTCATTCCTAAGCATAGACCTGGACCAGCCCTGGGACTACCATCCCCAGTCCCCATTCCTGAGGGAGGAAGCTCTCGCTGCCTCCCCGTCTAGCTCTTTTCTCAGTTATCTGTTTTCTTGCTATTTTATGATCTCATACATTCTATTGCATTTATATGTGTGTAATATGTTAAATATCTTTAGATCTACCATATGTTGTATATTAATAAACTTTGCTAACATATTCTATTATTATATATTAATAGTGTATAGTATAATACTTCTGTATTTTAATATTACAGAATGTTACATTTTAATATTAATATTATAATATTACAGTATTATAATACTTCTGTATTTTAATATTACAGTAAGACTGAATGTTAGTCTTTTTTTTTTTTGAACTAGGGACTGAACCCAAGGGAGCTTTACCACTGAGCTACATGCCCAGCCCTTTTTAGTTTTCATTAGAGTAGGGTATCCCGAAGTTACTGAGGCTGGTCTCGAATTTGGGATCCTCCTGCCTCAGCCACCTAGTTCCTGGGATTACACATGGGTATGACCGCACCCAGCTGAATAATTAGCCTTTTATTATGATGTTAACCTCAACAAGGAGATCGTCCAGACCCAACCATTTGGCAGTACCATAATCCAGGACTTGCCGTTTCTCTGAAATAGCAGCCTTCACCTTCTACCACTTTACAAACACTGTCAAATATGTTTTGGAAGCAAGCGCCGGCCTCCTGGGGCTGCGGTGGAGCAGACGCTGGTGCTCACCGCTGGTTCAGTTATTCGGGCTCAGCAGCATTAGGTCTATATATGCCTCAAATTATTCATTAAAATCTGAAACCTAGCCGGGCGCGGTGGCTCAAACCTGTAATCCCAGCACTTAGGGAGGCTGAGACAGGAGAATCGCGGGTTCAAAGCCAGCCTCAGCAATGGCGAGGCTGCTAAGCAACTCAGTGAGACCCTGTCTCTACATAAAACACAAAATAGGGCTGGAGATGTGGCTCAGTGGTCGAGTGCCCCTGAGTTCAATCCCTGGTACCAAAAAAAAACCAACAACAACAACAACAACAACAACAAATCTGAAACCTATGCGTAACGGTGGGGAGTAAGTTCCAAGACATATTTTCCAGCAATGAAGGCAAGGAACGTGTGGAATATTACCATCTGGCCTGTGTGACGGTTGCTCTGGAAGCTGGCAGAAGCGGACAGGCCCGCCCCCTTGCTCTGCTCCTGCACGCAGGTGGCACCGTGCAGTCCCCTCTTTTCTGTCTGCTCTGGGAGCATGGAAGCCCCACTAGAGCAGGAGGCCAGTCCATTCTGTTCTTCTTCTTTTAAATATTTTTTTAGTTGTTAATGGACTTTATTTATATGCGGTGCTGAGAATCGAACCCAGGGCCTCACACGTGCTAGGCAAGCGCTCCACCCCTGAGCCACCACCCCAGCCCTCCGTCCTGTTCTTCCATGCCTCCAGCCTGAACTTGTGCTGTCTATCTCATATGTGGGGGTATGAGCACTGGAGAGGGGCTGCTCAGAATGGAGGCAGGACCTAAGAGGAAAGTGCACGTGAGGTTTGGAAGGCTCGGATGTGCTATGCTGGGTTTTGTTCATCACCCCTGCCAGATTCGTACCCTGGATCCCTAACCTCCTGTGTTTAGAGGTAGCATCTTTTTTTAAAAAAATATTTTTTAGTTGTCAATGTTTATTTTATTCATTTATATGCAGTGCTGAGAATACAACCCAGTGCCTCCCACATGCCAGGCAAGCGCTCTACCACTGAGCCACACCCCAGCCCCTGGAGGTAGCATCCTTGAAGAGGAACACCCGCCCCCATCAATCTGACTGGTGTCCTTATGAAATGAGGAGGCGGCACGGGGGCACGGGGGCACAGGGACCTGGGAGAATGCTGCAGGAAGCTGCACACCAAGGACAGAGGCCTTGGGAAACCAACCCTGCCAACACCTTGACCTGGGCTCAGCCTCCAGGACTGTGAGAAAATGACTTTTCTGTTGTTTAAGCCACATGGTCAGTGGCATTTTGTTTTGGCAACTACAGAACACCATATAAGAAAGGACATAGAATACCTCATTACTAGTTTTTTTACTTGGAGGGTTTACCTTAGCATAGCAAGATGCTAGGTTCCCAGCAGTAACAATAATAATAATAATAATAATTTTTATATTGAT
This sequence comes from Xerus rutilus, assembly GCA_028644305.1. NCBI lineage: Eukaryota > Metazoa > Chordata > Mammalia > Rodentia > Sciuridae > Xerus > Xerus rutilus. Next base: position 27,287,740 of record CM053415.1, on the reverse strand, counting down.
TCCATATATTGCATTTGGAATACTGGGATAAAGAAAATACATTACTAAAATTAATTTCACCTGTCTCATTTCAATTTTTTTTTTTTTTTGGTTGGTACTGGACATTGAACTCAGGGGCACTCGACCACTGAGCCACATCCCCAGCCCTATTTTGTGTTTTACGTAGAGACAGGGTCTCACTGAGTTGCTTAGCGCCTCGCCGTTGCTGAGGCTGGCTCTGAACTTGCGATTCTCCTGTCTCAGCCTCCCTAAGTGCTGGGATTACAGGCTTGCGCCACCGCACCCAGCTATTTCTAGTACTCTTAAGAGTCCTAGTTGAATATCTTGTTCCACTCTCTCCAAAATACACCCTACAAAAGCTCGAAAGATTACATAACCAATCCCTACCTCACACCATATTTAAAAAATCAATTCAAAATTAAGGACTTAAATGTCAAAATAAACCATTTAAAAAATTTTTTAGCAGAACATGTAAAAATATCTTTTACATCTAAATGTTGGAAATAATGATCGATTTTAGACAACAGCAGAACCTCAGAATTCTTAGTAGAAAATACAGGTGAAGCTGCATATGGACACACACCCATAATCCCAGCAACTCTGGAGGCTAAGGCAGGAGGATTGCAAATTCAAAGCCAGATTGGTCATTTTAGTGAGAGCCTGTCTTAAAATAAAAAGGAGCTGGGGATGCAGTTCAGTAGTAAAGTGCCCCTGGGTTCAGTCCTCAGTCCTGAAGAAGAGGAAGGGAAGGAAGGAGGGAGGGCCAGGAGGGGAGCAGAGCAAGCAGCAGCCAGGCGAGAGCATAGGAGACGGGCGGAGGCCAGAGTGATGTGGCTTCAAGCCAAGGATGGGGCACGGACCACGACCACAGAGGCTGGAGAGAGACCCTGAACACGCCCTTCCCTGGAGCCCTCGAGGGAGCAGGACCTTTTTGCCACCTGGATTCCAGAATTCTCACCTCCAGAACTGACAAAATACTTTTGGGTTGCTTTAAAACACCCAGGTTGTGATCATTGGTAGCGCCACTTTTAGAAAATGAATGCATCCTTTTAATAAAGTTAGTAGAAAAGAACTAAAATAAAAAGACATGTTTTAGGATATAAGTATGATAGGACTGTAAAGAAGGAACGCAGGGCAGGCGAGGACAGTGTGGGAGGCCTGGGGCCCTGGGGAAGGAGCAGGGAGCCTCAAGGTTGGGAGCAGGTCAACGTCAGGGTCCCAGCTTCTGCTTTGATTGATGGGTCATCCAGTGCAGATGACATGATTCAAATAACTCTGGACACTTTTCATAAGCAGGTCAAGCAGGACCTAAGGAGCCAGCACACCATGCTTTGGGTTAAGTCTGCCCATAATTCTGTGGATCTGAAATTCACAAAAATTACATGCAAAAAATAAAAATACTAAGGTCCCTTTCCCAGTGCTGCCTCTTCCAGCCTGTGGGCACCTCTGGTACCAGGGCCAGGTGGCACCCTGGCCTCCTGCTCCACGAGGCCCTCCGTGGAGCCTCCCCAGTTCCTCTCTCCCTTTCCCATGCTCTCCTGCCTTGGACATGCCATGCATCGTCCTGTTTCCCCACTGTCTGTCTGTCCTCCCAGGAGAACGGAAACCCACCAAGGCTGAGCATCACCTGCCAGACTCAAGGCTGTCTCCCCAGCAGCCAGTGCAGCGCAGTGCCTGACACATAGTAGGTGCTCAGTAAAGATCAGCAGAATGAATGAATAACCAAGTGAGTGGATGGATGAATGATCAGAGGCTGCACGATTAGATTAACAGACTTCATGGTTCCAGGTGCTCCAGTGCGTGGGGTGAGAGAGCGGAGCAGGGACACTGGGGCGAGGCCAGCCGCTCCCCACTGTCACCCTGTAGTCTGCTCTCATCACACGGACCCCACAGACCCAGGAATGAAGACCAGAGCTGACCGAGGCCCCACTCAACCATGAAAACCTAGATGGACTTTTCCAGGGGACACGGCGCCCAGCTGCCGCTCTCCTGGGCCAGGGCGGCAGAGGACGGTGGGTGGCTGGCTGTGATCTGCAGTGTGGCTACTTCAGCAGGGTTGGTCTGCCACTGCCTTCTCCATCTCCCATCCATCTCCCAAAACACCTCCATAGTTACTTCCTTTATGTTTTAAGTTACTCTTTTCCCCCCTAAATACACTTATTTTTAAAGGAATGGGTATCATTCACTAATCACAAATGGAAAAGCAGTAACCGGGCCCTACATGGAAGGGAACTGCACCATAAATACACAGAAAACACCATGTTCTAGCTCATGAGCACTGACTCCCCAAGATCCTGGATCTGAGGCCGACTTCCTCTCCTCGGTGTAAGGGGCTCAGCCATGTTAAAGTCGCATTAGCAGCAAGCGAGGCTTCCTCTCCTTGAAAGAGAATTGCTGTGTGTTTCAGAGCTGGGTGACACCCTCCCTGTGTGCCCTCAGCCTTGACCTGCAAATCTCAGCAGTGGTTTTCATCTCACCCTTCAGGAAGCTCCTCTGTGGCGAAAATCAAGGGGTTTTCATTGTGTTTTTAGGCCTGGAAGCCTTATGGGAGATCCTGGGAGCAGATGCCTGCCTGCTCCCAGGGCCTGGCAGCTGTGGGTTAAGCAGGGAGGCCTAGCTGCAGGAGCTTCCCCTGAGGCAGGCTGGCTTTTCTCCACTCTCCAGTCCCAGCAAGCCCTCCCCTTGTCGCAGCTCCTCTCCCTTCCTTTCCCCCTCCCCAAGTGAGCTGGGGCCAGGCTAGCACAGGGCAGACCCAGCAGGCCCCAGCAAGCCCCGGGGAGCAGGAAAGCTCACCCCTGGCCCTTAATTATCCTGCTGGTTAATGAACATCTGAGAACATACAGCCCATCCAAAAGGGAGGACTCAGGGGACACTGAGCCAGATGTCGCCATGGAAGGAGGTGGCAGGGGCCCCACTTACCACCTCCCTCCATGGAAATGGGCCTGGGGGAGGGGAACTATGCTTTCTGCCTCTCTGGGGGAGAGAAAGCTGGGACAGGGGCAGGCAGCTGGGGTCTTGGTAAGAGCAGAACACAGTGGGCTACTATGTGGGTTTGGCTGCAGACTTGGTCCCCGCTGCACTTGTGGCCTTCTGCAGGTGACATACTGTTCAGCTCGATCCCCAAACCATCAGTACCACCTGGGTGCTTGTGAGAAACAACCTCAGGCACTGCGCCCAGGGGCTGCCCGGTGATTCCTGCGCACATGCCTCCCCACACTTCCTGATCTGTAGATGGCAGCTAAAGTTGAGTTGAGGCTCCTGTAGAGTTTGGAACAGGGGCTGGCGCAGGGTGAATTCTGCACAGGTGTTTGCCGCTGCTTGTTCTGTCACTTATTGCATCGTTATCACTGTGGCGCATCCTGGGTGGGACAATGGCTGGATCCAGGTGGGCTGAGGCCAGGGCCCCCCACCTCTCAGCATCCCCAGAGGTGGGTTGTAAAGACAGGTGGCCAAGGCTCAGAGAGTCGTGGCAACTTGCCCAAGATCTAAATGGGGGAGACTGCATTCACCCCAAACCTGCCAGACCCTGTTAGTAATATAAACAGGGAATGGCTGAGGTTGCCCAGTCCTCCTTGATGCGATCTCACACCTGTGACGTTGACCTTGCTGTCACCCCCATTCTTTCAGATGAAGAACGTGAGGCCCAGAGAGGTTAGGCGGCTCTTCCAAAGCTGCGCAGCAGGAGAGCTGACCTGGGCAGTCGGGCTCTCGCTCCTGTTCCATGCCGCGTGGCTTTCACCATTTCCCCTGGAATCTTTTCCCAAAGTGTCCCTGCCTCGCCTGTCATCATGTTGCCAGCTCTGGCTCTGGAGTCCTGAGCCTGCCTCTCCCAGGCCCTGACTGCTAATGAGGCGAGACCAACCTGAGGCTGGGACCACAGAGGCCACTGGAACTGGCTTTGTGGGGAGAACCTGTTTCCTTTGCTCCATGTTCCCAGGTGTGGCCCACAGGCAGATTCGGGAACAGGAGCTTTTGGGGATGCCAGGCGCTGGCCTCCAGGGCAGCTGGCCGGGAGCCAGGCTTCCCTCTGCTGTTCTTGGCCCCATTCTTGCCCAACTCCCAGCTCGCCTCCTGGGCCTGTGCTCCTTCCTGGCTGGAGTGCAGCTAGGCTGGCGGGGAGAGCTGCCTCTGACCATTCATTCAGCGTTTATTTAGCACCCACTGTAGACTCAGCAGTGAACAGGAGAGATCAAATGGGTTAGACAGAACAAAAGTTAATTGTGCATCCTTGAAAAGGCACAATGTCACAGTGGTTAGGAGTGAATAACCAAGGGACAACTCTTGGGTGGGGGACCAGTGAGGGCTCTCCTGAGCAAGGGGCATGTAAGATGAAATGTGAAAGAGGAAGTGGAAGAATGTTCCAGTTGAAGGAAAGTCAGAAGGTGAGAAAGAGCTGGGTGCACTGTCCACTCCAGCCGGTGGGGCTCAGACTCCATCTACTTCCAGAGGGTTCCGTTTGAGGCCCTGGAAGAAGTTTCCAAGCAACAATCCCTCCAGCTCCCAGAAGAGGTCCTAGCTCCTCCAACCCGCTCCTGTTGTCCCAAGTACCCTAAGTCAGGGAGGCCCTGAAGGATCCTCCTTCACCCATCTTGTGGATTCCAGCTGGCCACTGGTGTCTTCTATCCCAAACACTTTCCTGGAGTGAACCAGTGGTGGTTATTGCATTAATGGAGCCTCTGTTCCCAGGCAGGCAGGACCCACCTAAAATCCTGCCTCCACCTGAACAGCTAGCAGAACTGGAGCTCTTTAAAACCTTGGGTTCCTCATCTGTAAAATGGGATGAATCTTTTTTTGAAGTTATTTTGATAAAATGTGTTGACCAGCTAATACAGGGTCTGTATTTAGTCGGGGGCTTGCTTGACCACAGGGGAACTAGGTTTTTTAAAAACCCATGATTTGCCAGGCGTGCTGGCTCCCTTTGTCATCCCAGTGGCTTGAGAGGCTGGGAGGAGGATCACCAGTTCAAAGCCAGCCTCAGAAATTTGGACAGGCCCTAAGAAACTTTGGGAGATACTGTCTCAAAATAAAAAATAAAAAGGGATGTGGCTCAGCAATAAAGCGCCCCTGGATTCAATACCTGGGAAGTCCCTCACACACACACACACACACACACACACACACACACACACACAAAACAAAAAACCCCAAAGCCATGATTATTAGTGGTCAAGGGCTGCAAATTCCCCAGTCTGCTGCCAAATGAGAGCTCTGAGTGCGGAGACCTTACTTGTCTGGTTCGTCGCTGTTTGGGCAGCGACTGGGGTAGAAGGCCCAGCGTCGGTGTTCCCTACGTAGTGAATGGATAATAAATGGATGAATTAGCGAAGGAATGGACGACCCAGCTCCCTGCCCGTGCAAGGGCACTTAACTCGGTGCCGCGCCTCCCGCCGGCCCTGCCCTGGGGCGCTCCGCTGCAGCTTCCAGGCGGTAAGCAACTCTTGCCTGCTGTACGCCTCAGTTTCCCCGTTTTCAGGCGGGAACAGAGCGGCTTGCAGGGGTTGGCGTGAGACCTGCGGCGGGAGGGCGCCTGTCGCGGGCCTCGCACCCATCGGCGCCCAATCGGCGCGCGCGGAAACCCAACCCGCCTCACGCCCCCTGTTCTGCCAGCTGCGCGCAGCCCCCGCCCCGCCGGGGTCGCCCCGGCCCCAGGCGCACGTGACTCCGCCCCGGACCTCCCCGCCCCGCCGCCCAAGCGCGGCCCCTCATTGGCCGCCCTGGAGGTCACGCCCCCATCCGGGGCGGGGCCGGGAGCGTCCCGCCCGCCGCAGAGCCGGGCTCCTGCGTCCCGACGGTGCGCGGCGGCCGGACCGGGCTGGCTGGCGGGCGGAGCCGGGTCGGCGGAGCTGCTGCGGGGAGATCGGGCCGGGCTGCGGGCCGCGCCATGGTGAGCGGGCCGGGCGCGCCGTGCGCTGTGGCGGGCGGGCCCTTGCAGGAGGGGCAGGGGCGGCCTCGGAAGAGGTGGGGGCGCGCGAGGCGGCGGTGCCCTGGGCCGGGGTCCCTGCGGCGGGGGAGGGGCGGCCCGCGCGGGGGCGCGGCTTCGGGGGAGGGTTTGTTCCCGGGCAGCGCCCGCGAGCGGGGGCTCTTTGTGCGCTGCGCTGCGGCGAGATCCGGACAAAGGAGGCGGCGGGGGGCGGAGGCTGCTTCGCGGGGACCCGGCGTCCCCCGCCGCCGGTGCGAGGCTCCCCCGCGGCCCGCAGTTCTGCACCCTGCGCCCGCTGCCGGGCTCTCCGGCACACTTAGGGATTTCTCAAAATTCCAGGAGAGACGGGGGTCCTGGCTGCGCCTAGCGCGGTCAGGACGACTTTGAGGGGTGGGCGTCCAGGCAACGTCTGGCGCCCATTTCGTGGCTGGGGAAACTGAGGCCGAGCCGCAGCGTTTGGTGCCGGCTTCCTCGGCAGTGAGTGCGCGGCGTGGGCATGACCGGGTCTCGTGGTCCTCCGTTCCCCCCACCTCGAAAGAGGCTGACTTGAGTTGCCTCTTCAGCTGTCGCCCCCTGGCCGAGCCCCCTTGCCTTGCCTCTCTCCAGAGTGAAGGGGACGCGGGCGACGCCTGGCAGGGTTAAATGAGAGGGTGCGTGGAGCGAGTCTGGCACCGCGCCTGCACGCCGCCCGCGCTTAGCACGAGGGAGCTGCCGGGGCGCTTGTCATCCCTGAGTCCGTCCAGCATCGAGTCTTCAGCACAGGTCACCCAGCCTGCTCTCATGGGGCCAGACCGGGATTCACCTGTCCTCCACCCCGCAGGCAGCAGGGAGAGGAGGTGGTGGAGAGGAATACGTTGTGGAGTCAGACGTTCTTTCAGCAAGTTCCGCGGAGTCCGGAGTTCTGGATCTAGGCTGCCTAGGTTTGAGCTGTGTGACCTTGGGCACTTGACTCAACTCCGAGCCACAAATTCTTCATCTGCCAAGTGGGAAGAACAATAACTCAATTTTAGGGTTGTTCTGAGGCAGAGATTTTGGAGACAGTCTGTAAAAGATGCTCAGCTCAGGGTCTGGCACATAATAGTCACTGTCAACTTTTGTAGCAGCCACTATTTCTGAAGTTGTTTGGCCAAACAGGCTGACCCTAGGACAGCCTGTGAGAACGACCAGTGGGCAGCGCATAGTGTGGGAGCTGGAGCCTCCGATCTGGGAGTAGGAGACCCAGCTGACCTTGGAACAGTCCTGGGGCTCTGGTTCCTGCTTCCTCTTCTGCCATGGGGAACCTGGGGGATTCTGGAGCAAGCCTCTCTTCTGGAAGAGGTGGAGGGTGACATGATAGTGGCCAGGGCTGGGCACAGCCCCACTAATGTTCGCTTCCTGTTGACAGCCCTGCTGTTGTTGGTCCAGCTACTTGGAGGGCAGAGGCCTCATATGATGTGTCCTTGCGTCCCAGGGCCTGCTGGGGCCTGGCACCTCAGACAGTCCACCCGCAGCCTGGTGCCCAGGTTGCCCCTGTCCTGCAGTCTTGCTCCCCTAATTAGAATCCAGGGCGGGAAGCATTTCTGGTTTGTGAACAGGAGTCAGTCAGTGCGCTTGGCAGGTGGCTGTGCTGGAGTGAGGGACACACTCCACCCTGGGGTTGGCTGTGCCCTGTGAGCAGGTGGGGCTGCTGACGGGCACTGTGCTCAGCCAGGCTCAGCAGCACTTGTGATGTGCCCGGTGAAGGGAGAAGAAAGCAGCAGTGTGTCCCTGGGGAATGGGCTGTTAGTGTCACTGGGCCTGGGTCAGCCTGTGTGTCCTTCTGGGCCTGGGGGTGGGGTCAGTGAGGCCCCACTTTATGCACCGAGGCCATTAGCACACACTTGACTGGGTGGGAGCTGTCGACAGAAGCCTGCTCTGGGCCCTGTGCACGTCCAGTGAGGTGAAGGCCCTGAACAGGCAGGGTCACTTAGGTCCCCTCCTCACACAGGGCAAGACCTAGAGGAGAAGCCCGGGCCACAGAAGAGACCCATGCCCTGCGCCCACTGTTAATCAGGCAGGGGCTGTTCTTCTGCGCCCTCGGTGGTCTGCCCTGCCCTCTGGGCCTTGGCAAAGTGGCCCGACAGTTTTAGCACCACTGCAGGCTCGTTGGTGAGGGCCGGTGCTGGCCAGTGCTCACCTGGATTTGTTGATTCTCTTATTCCAGGGCACACATTACCTCTGCTAGGGGACATGCCATGTCCTGTGCTTCACCCTCCTTTGAGGGTTATTGAGGGCAAAGAAGTCTGCAGACTGGAGAGCCTGTGCTTTGCCAGGAGGGGTCGGTGGGACCCAAGGGTCAGGGCACACGGTGTAGGCTGGGTGGGGAACCCGCTGGCCTTGGGTTTCAGGTGCCAGGTTTGCCTTGACCCAGGGAGCCAACAACGGGTGCTCCTGCGTGTCGCAGATCTCTGCTGCTGGCCCTGTGCTGCCCTGGCTCTCCGCACGTGGATGACTCTCCTTTTGCCTGCGGGGTTCACGTCCTGATTGCTGGCTCCTCGTCTGCAGAGGGAGTGCTCATGGCAAGCAGCCAGCCAGGGGGCTTGGGGCCAGGTGCCTGTGTGGGAGGTGTGACGATTGTTCTCACGTGGTCCAGGTTTCCCACATGCCATCCTGGGCATCTCCCAAGCCCAGGTCTGTGCCACCATGGCCCTTGGGCTCTGCACAAGGATCACAAGGGGCATGCTGGCTTGCAGGAAACAGCCACACTCAGGGGCCTGAGGTGGCCCAGGACAGGTTTAGCAGGGGCTGGGGTCCAACCAGACAAAGTGGGGCTCACAGGGTCCCACTGCCCTGGCACACTGGTCTTCCTCTGGGTTGTGCTTCTCAGCCACTTGGCCACCACCTCCTCTCGCTGCCCCAGCATGCGTGTGCTGTCCTCTGGGAATCCACAGGCTTACCTTACTTTCACCCCACACTCGGGCTGCAACCTGTCCTTCCCACAGGCTGCTGTGGTGGGCACAGGGACCTGTACCCAGGGCCCTGGGGGTGGCCTGGGGTGGTCCTCAGGGAGCTGACTCAGCTGGGCTTCCCTGACTGCTGCCTTTGAGGGCAGGATGCCCTCTAGCTTCTCAGTGTGTCCCCAGGCTTGGAATACTCAGCAAACCTTCACTGAGCACCTACTGTGTGCGGGTGGTAGGGCAGCGAGTGTACATGGGTAGTGGCTTCCTCTTGCAGACTTGGTGTCCATGGGGAGCAAGGTAGCAGCCAAAGAGACCCTGACCCAAGAGCATCCCAGGAGACGGAGCTCTACAAAAGAAGGGGAGCGGGCGACGTGGGAGCAGGGTTGCTGGAACCAGAGTGGCCTGGGCGGCGGCCCTGAGAAGTGCTTTCTGAGAAAGGCCCCAGGTACAGGAAGGAGCATCACAGGATGGTGAGGGACACTGCAGGCCCAGGGGACAGGCAGGGCAGAGCCAGGTGGAGGCAGAGAGTTTGGATTCTCTTCTGAGGCCTGGGAGTGTCTGAGCGGGAAATGATGGGGTCAGATTTTTTAGATCAGTTCTCAGGAAATACTTGCTGAGCGAAAGGAGGAACCAGCACATTCAGGGGGGGCCTCGGGCCATAGGCAGGCGGTACTGTGGCTTGGTCACACAGTCACAGGCTCTGAGCTTGGGGTGGGCAGGGCAAGAGGTCCGTACCTGGCTCTTCCTATCTCCCAGCCTGGGGCAGTCACCTCTCTCCTCAATGGATCCCTCTGAGCTGGGGCTGCCTGTGCCTCAGTTTCCTTATTAGTCCCGGGACTGCTGGTTGCCCTGGACTCGTGGGTGCCTCTTGGGCTCCTCCCGGTCAGATCCTGGTACCAGTGTTGGCTCTCCCACCTCCTGCCCCTGAGCCATCCCAGTCCCTAAACACACACTTCCCCTTCCGAACTGATACTGACTCACCTTCCTGTCCAGAAGGCCATGTGGAGGGTGGATGTCCCAGCAGCTCTGCAGGCCGAGGCCGGGAGGGGGAGGGGGAGGCAGGGCAGGTGCAGGCTGGCCTGGCTGCTGAGTGGGCGGGGCAGGTCAGGAGCCAGGCTTGCAAAGAAGGTGAGGCCAGCGCTGGGACAGGGAGCCCCTGGCTTCCTGGTCAAGAGGGCGTCCTTGCAGGAGCTGGCGTTAACTAGGTCAGAGTTACTTTCCACCTCCCTTGGGTGGCATTTGGGGCCAGGTCACTCTGGGTCACAGCTGTGGAGATGTCCCGTACCTGCGGGTGTTTAGCAGCATCTCTGGCCTCTACCCTGCCAGTAGGGCCTCCTCCCCCTGTTTATGACAACCCAAAATGGCCCCAGGCATGGTCAGAGGTCCCCAGGGCCAGGCAGCCTGCATTGAGGACCACTGGACAAGGTTAAAGTTAAGGGAGCTGAGCGTCTGGGCAGGGGCTGCCTGTGGGAGGCGTGGCGGCAGCACGGCTGGGAGGCAGGAAGCAACTGTGTGGTGCGTGGTGCTGGCCCTGCAGGTAGCTGTGGAATTGGGGGTATCCTGTGTCTGGTGACTGACAAGGGTTCCGGCTATAGTGGGCTCAGCAGCCGGCAGTAAGAAGGCCCTAGCTCCAGGACGAGCGCCCTCCTGCGGAGGGCCTCTCTGTAGGTGGTGGGCAGTACTCCCTGGTTCCAAGGCCTGGTCCTTGGACACTGGGGTGTTGATTAGCTACCTTTGACCTTCAGGTAGCCCCCAACCCCAGCCTCCTAGGTGGGGTATGCGTCACTTCTAATTAAGGCCATTATGGCTCAAGGACAGCAGGTCCATCCTGTTGGGAGGGAAAACCTTTTTCCAGTGCCATCTACCTTCACGGATGCCGTCTCCTGAAAAACAAAGTACCACCCATGTGGGTGCCGTCCCGACCGAGTGTGGACGGACTGCCGGGCCTGCACGATGCATTTCAGGCTGGTCCTCATCCTGTGGCCACCTGGTTTGTTGCTGTGATGGCTCTGTGGATGGCATGAGGGGGAAGAAAGGGCAAGGTCTTGGGCACCAGGGCAGCCAGCTGGTTTCAGCATCCAGGGGGGCAACAGTAGCAAAGTCTGGGCTTGTTGCCTGGCCCCGGGTGTCTCCTGTGGGAAGAGAGGAAGACTGGAGTCTGGGTTTTCTGGATCTCGTGTGGTCAGGAGCTGCTTTCTCTATTGCCCCTCAGCAGCCCCATGTGCAGATGAGGATTCTGGGGCTGAGTGAGGTGGTGGGAGCTGTCTGAGGTCACGTGGGTAGGTGGTGGGTCCCAGTCCTTTGGGTCCTGGCTTCACCCCTCCCTACACCTGGGCCCAGGCCTGGCCCGGGCATGCCCTCTCCCACCTCTGCCCAGACAGGGTGATGCTCCCACTCCTTGCTCCTGCCTCCAGCAGTCACCATCCTGCGCTGCTAAGAATGCCATTCTCCACCAGCTTGGCCTCCCTGCAGCTTGGCTGCCCATCCAGCGTGGCATCATAGCACCTGGTCCTTGGTGTCCCCCTGTGGCACCTGCATTTGTGGTGACAAGCATTTTGGAGTCTGCAGTCTGAGTCCTGCAGCAGGTGCTGAGCCATGTGCACACAGAGCTGCCGCCACATCCCTGCCTGCTCCAGAGTTCCCCTGGGCGTCTGCGTCATGGGGACTCTCTTTCATGCTGGCTTGGCCTCAGTCCATCTGGGTTCCAGAGTTCCAGGTCTTCCCAGGCCAGCCACTGGCCCTGGTGGCAGAAGCTGTTGTCTGCTGTGCCCTGTCACAAAAGTCTCAGAGGGACTTGGTTGCTGTCACCCATTCCCCACCATGGCAGATGTCATTTCCTCGTTTTCAAATCCTTCCTCCATATCCTTCAGGAAGCCACTGGCTCCTCTAGGTCCCCGAGTAGTGGCTGACGCCCAGTGGTGCTGGCTCCCAGACCACGCTCCACAAGAAGAGCCAGAGGAGCGTCCGGCCCTCCCGCAGCCCCTGCCACAGCTTTAGAGGTGTCCTCTGTTCCCCATTTCCTCCACAACTCCGTCCCAGGGCTGAGCCAGTGTTACGTGCACATGATCTGGTAGCAGAAGCTGGTAGGCAGGTATCGGGCACTTGATGGGTGCAGGCTGGGGTGAGCCTCTGAACAGACAACAAAAGCTGGTCATGTGTTTCTCACCTGAGAGCCCACGGTCAGGATAAAGGACTCTCAAAAACAGCCCAGGGGCCCGCAGTGCACCTGCAGCCCCAGCACTCGGGGGTTGGGTGGGAGGATTGCTCAAGTCCAGGAGTTCGAGAGCAGCCTGGGCAACAAAGCAAGATTCTGTCTCAAAAAAAAAGAAAGCTGGGCGCGGTGGCGCAAGCCTGTAATCCCAGCACTTAGAGAGGCTGAGACAGGAGAATCATGAGTTCAAAGCCAGCCTCAGCAACGGTGAGGCACTAAGCAACTCAGTGAGACCCTGTCTCTACCTAAAATACAAAATAGGGCTGGGGATGTGGCTCTGTGGTCGAGTGCCCCTGAGTTCAATCCCCGGTACCAAAAAAAAAAAAAAAAAAAAGAAAAACAAAATTAGAACCCATGCAAGTGCCAGCTGGAGCTCTCGAGGGTGCAGCCCCGTGTAGGCCCTGTGGTACCCTTGTCTTGCTCTCTCTTCCAGGACTCTCATGTCCAGCCGGAGTTCCAGCCTCACTGAGCCAGCTACTCCTAGGAGCTTCCTGCTCAGGAAGCCGCACGAGCGCTGACCATGTCTATCATGGACCACAGCCCCACTACAGGCGTGGTCACGGTCATTGTCATCCTCATCGCCATCGCCGCCCTGGGGGCCTTGATCCTGGGCTGCTGGTGCTACCTGCGGCTACAGCGCATCAGCCAGTCGGAAGACGAGGAGAGCATCGTGGGCGATGGCGAGACCAAGGAGCCCTTCCTGCTGGTGCAGTACTCTGCCAAGGGACCGTGCGTGGAGAGGAAAGCCAAGCTGATGACCCCCAGCGGCCCAGAAGTGCACGGTTGATCTGGGCTGCGAGGCTTCCGGTCCTGTTCGCAGCCAGCCAAGCAGCGCCAGGAGGGGCAGAACCACACAGATATGCTGCTGAGAGGAAGGGTTGACGCTTGCTGGCATGGCCTCGGCGGGCTTCGCCATCGCATGCACTGACCTCAGGGTCCTGGCTGTCCTGGGCTTCCCATTGGCCTCCTGGCGAGGCTGCCCATTGCAGGCAGTGGGCAGGCCTGACCTTGCTGGAGCCACGCTAGGGCTGTGGCCCCGTAGCGCTTCTGTTACTTGAATGTTTAGCTGAGCCTGTTTTTGACAGAGCTACTACTGTAATGCGTGAACTAACAAACCTGTGAACTGTACATAGGCCCCAGAAGCACGTGCTTAAAGCCTTTTTTGCTGAATTTTTAAAATACCATATCGAGCACATGGGACTGGTTGACTGTGGCCGTATTCACGATGAGCAGAGGCAAGACCATGGAGGGTCTTGGACGTGTGAGGCCCAGGGCTGCACCTGGTAGGAGTCCGATGCCTACCTGCCTGCATGTGAAAGAAGTGAGATATCAGTTTTAAGTCTGGCTGACCAGTCTAGGTGCTTTGGTGATGTCTGTCTGGTTGGTAGTGAAGACACCACCCCTCCCTCTTTTCTCCAGGTGGATGCAGCTATTAGATAGCAGCGCCCGTTGACGGTGGCTTATTGCAAGGAAGCTACGTACCTGCTTGGGAGCCAGTGAAGGACGAGTCAGCACGCGTCCCGAGGGCTGCCAGGCATCTTAGTAGCAGAGCAGTGTTTTGCCCCTCTGGTCTCAAGCATGCTGAGTACTCCCCCTTAACACAGGCTTTGCTGAAGTCACTCTGATCCTCAGAAACACCAGAGCTCTGGTGGCTACTGTCAGCGTAAACCCAGCTGGCCCAGAAGAAAGTTTTTGGTTTTATTTTTGTATTTAACATTTCCTGCACTGGAGGGGAGGAGACGGAGACTTGGTTTTTCCCCCTCTTCCTTTTTCACAAGTTAGCTTCCTTTCCTCTCTGATGATCGCCCACCTGCTCGGTATTGGATTTCACTTTCCTTAGTGGCCTGTCTCAAGGCCCTGCATGCGGTGTGTGCACATCCACGTCACCCAGGAGCCACCAGGTGCTCCCTGCCAGTCCATGCCGAGCACAGGGAGAAGGGGTGAATTTCAAGTTCAGGAACTGGTTCTCGTGGGGGAGAGTTGGTGGCTTTCAGTGGAGCTGGCCTGTGTTCAAGGTATCCCTTGTGAGCTCGGCTGGGTTTTTAATCCGACCACTGTAAGCACATTCTACACCATCACTAAAACGTGACTCAGGCTGTCATCCTGAGTCACCAGCTGGAGGCTGACCCCACATACTCGCGCCTGCCTGCAAGCACATGGGGGGAGGCAGGGCTTCGGCCTCCTGGCCGTGCTGAAGGTGACTCTCTAGAGCCTCTGGGGAGCTGTAGGGAGCCTTCTTTTTAGCAACATACACCTAAATTGGGGTTCAGATACGAAGCAACAGCTTAGGGCGGGGAGGGGTGGCTGGCAAGGCCACCTGTGCTACAGGCCGTGGTGGTGCACCAGAGGGCAGGAGAGGAAATGCCCTTGGCCCCGACAGGATGGTGCAGGGGCGAGAGGTGGTGGAGGAACACCTGGACATAAGCAGGAAGTGGTCAGGTGGAGTGGCGGCTGGGAACAGGCCCAAAGGTGCCGACTGAAGACCAGGGCCAGGTCAGCTCTGGACAGTTGGGGGAGGCTGAGGTGCTGGATCCACCCCTCCCCTTTCAGACCTCCAAGCTTGCTCCCGCTACTCATGCGGCTTGCGGGCTGGCTGCCCTTCAGCTCCAGGAGTGGCAGGATCGGCACCTTCAGCCTCTGACTCCTCAGCTGACTTGCAGTTCTCACTGCCACCGAGTTTGTTTTGAGATGAGTGTGGCTTTCTCATCAGTTTCACTTTGGAGGTTCTCTTTCTCCCTCCAGTAGCCAGGGACATCTGCAGAGCTTGAGTCAGCCCGTCAGAACTGGTGGCAGTATTGGATGAGGGACAGGAGCACTGGTGGGGGTCTTTGGGAGGAATGTGACGATGCCTGTGGAACTGGTGGACGACACATAATGGCTGTCCCTGTTCTCATTATCAATAGCTACTTTTTTTAGCATAGATACCAGAGCCACACACTCAAATGGCTTGGTAAGTTATGACCTCTCTTTGAAGTCTTTATCAATAGCCCAACTGTTGTGTTCAAGTCTGAGACCAGTCAAGAGTTAACCTTTCACCTCCGCATCATGGCAGAAGCATCAGTGGGGCAGTGGGAGGGAACGCTTTGACACTGAGCCACTAAAATATGGACTGATTTTTCAGACAGACCTTCAGATAGACTGTGCTACTGTTTTTCTCTCACAGCTACCAAGTTTGTGCAATAAGTGGAAGGGATGTCATCCCTGTTCAATAAAAGCTGAATGACATTCAAGTTGATTTTCTAGACCACTGAGAAAATCTTTATTTACAATAAATTTCAATAAAATTTGCATAAATATATTCCCAATGTACAGTTTTCACCTCTGATTCCTTCATGTCATTTTGAAAGTTAGTCTGTCCTGTTCTCACTCTTCCTCTCAGGTGCCAGCGAGGAGCTGACATTGGAAGGTTGAGGGGTGTTTCCCGGTAACCCGGGGGCCCCTGCAGGCTCAGGGTGCTCAGGACGTGCCTCTGTCCGGGGGGCTGGGTCCTCAGCCCTGTCCTGGCTCTCCAGTTTCCTCTCCATGGTGGCCACCAGGATCTTGAGCCACGCGTTCTCAGTGAGGAGAGTGTCCGAGGCATCGGCTAGCTCCTCCAGCTCGCGGGCCTTCTGTGCATACAGGGCCCGTAGCTGCTCGCTGTGCCGCTGCAGGAGGCTGTGCTGCTTCTCCAGGGTCTGCTGCCGCCGCAGCAGCCGCCGCTCATCCCTGCGGGCATTGGAGAGCTGGCCCTCCACCTGCACCTGTGCTCGGTGAAGGCTGCTTATCTCTGCTCTCAGTTTCTGGATCTCTCTCTCCAAGTGGGAGAGGTGCCCCTGCTGTAGGACTGCCTCGCTCTGAAGACATTCTTCAGTAGGGGGGTTGGCCAAGTTCTGGGGGGCGGAGGCAGGGTCCGAGTGATGCAAGATGAACCTCAGCAGATTTGGAAGGGTGATGGGGAGGTCTTCAGGGTACTTCACACTTAGGTCCTTTCTGGAGAGAAAGGGAGAGGAGTCAGGGGTCAGACACATGGCAACAGGAAGGTCCAAAACCAGGTGCTGCGGGGGCCAGGCAGCTTTTCCTACCAAGAAAGACAGCGGAGGACTTTACTTACTGAAGGGGAAGATGAGCCTGAGCAGGCAGTTCTTTCACAGAGTGAGGCTGTCCCAGCTTATCTTAGATGTGTGTCTGTCCCTGAGGCCAGAGCTCAGCTTCTGCACATGGCCTTCCAGAAGGACGAGTGCTCCCAGGCTCAAGCCTAAAGCCAGTGACAGGGCACCAGCAACTTGCAGCATGGGAGCCACTATGTGCTCTGTGAGGCCCAGTGACCCTGCAGCATGGGCATCCTGGGCAGGACTGTCACTATGTCACTTTGTGGTCATCAACAATGCTTGGTGAAATCAGAAAAGCCTGAAACACTTGTTTCCTCAGTGAGCATTTCTTACGCATCCATGGCAGAAGTCTTCAATCCCCAGGAGACACTGGGCTCACATCTGGAGTGGTCCTACTGGCAACAAAACCAATCAAGGGGCTTGGGTCAAGCATGACTGCCTGGCTCTGAGAGCACAGAATAAGGAAGGAGGGTGACAATGGACGGGGGTTCCCCATAGCTTTGTTCCAAGTCCTGACTTAGAAAACTCCTTTTCAGAACTTAATTGTCTAATGGCCAGAGTCTCACAGATGTATTCTTCTGTGCATGCACGATCTGGCTGCAACAGACCAAAATGACAAGCTTTTTGCATTTATGTCTGCAGGAGCCAGCAGAATCAGCTCCCTCAGATATTAAAGGAAAGGAGGTCAAGAGCAAGGACTCCACAGACCAGCCACTCAGAGTGGCTCTGCTCTGTGTCGTATGTTCTTAGACAAGTGACTCATCCTGTTAAGTGGGGATGATAAGAGTATCCCCTACCTCATGGGACTGTTTTCAGGATTTAATGAGTGAATACACAATGTTAGCTTTTTAAAGAACTTGCATTGTTCCTTAAGCAACTGCTAGTTAAAAACTCACACCCCTCTCCAGACACAAAACCAGCGGCCAAACCCCTAAAAATGACAAAAGGTGTTCTACAAAAGGTAGGCCTTTCCCCAGCAAATAAAAAACCACAAGGATGTCAAAATCAGATATGCTCCACTGCATACAATATCAACGGAAACTTTCAAGTGATATTCAACACAAAGAACATGGAACCGTGCATGTAAATTTTTTTTTTTGGTACTGGGCGTTGAACTCAGGGCACTCGACCACTGAGCCACATCCCCAGCCCTATTGTGTTTCATATAGAGACAGGGTCTCACTGAGGTGCTTAGCGCCTCGCTGTTGCTGAGGCTGGCTTTGAACTCGCAATTCTCCTGTCTCAGTCTCCCAAAGTGCTGGGATGACAGGCATGCACCACTGTGCCAGGCATGTAAATTGTTTTATAAAATAATTTGAGTATTTAATCATCCCCTCTGTTAAAGCACAGATCTCTGGACACGGACGCTTTCTCCACGTGGGGTGTCCAGTGCAGCCCCTAGAGAGGGCAGCCAGCAGATAAGCTGGGTCTGCCACCACAGCCTGCAGCACAGCCCTGGTCTCCAGGGCTGAGTAGAGGAGCACCACCCCCAAGGAAGGGCTGCAAGGGACCTTCATGTGTCTGTCTGGAGACGTCTGTAAGCATGCAGTTGTAGAAGTCTGGGGACAGTGCCATGAACCCCTAATGGCATGCTAAAATGCTTTCATATATTTTGAAAGTGGCCAGGACACAGAGTATCAACAAACTGTTTCCACAAAAGTAGTTCTTTAGGAAGCAGTGGTGGTAAGGGGTGGCCCCATTCCTCTGACTCCCCTCAACTCTTGAGGGAGGGCTGGGCACTCCTCAGGAGTGGCTCCTCCCCAGGGACCACCACGCTGAAGGCTATTGGTGGAGTGTGTGCACCTCCTACCCCCTGGCCGAGGGTCAGGCCAGAGCACCTGCATTTTGAAATGTCATCCAGAGGATCTGATGCAGGCAGCTGGGGAGGAGGAGGGGCTCTGAGATGTCCCTGTGCAGGAAGGTGATGGTTTCCCTCGGGACCCACCTGCCCTCCTGCCTCAGGTGGGGGGCTGCAGGACCAAAAACAGGAGGAAGCCAGCCAGGCTGCACATGTGGCTGAGGCCAGCCTCCTCTGCAGTGTTCTCCATGATCTCTATCAACTGAGGCGTGCGCATTGCAGACAACTTGCTAGGGATGTAAGGCTCTGCCTCTCGTCGCGACTGCCCTCGATGCTGCCCTTTTGCCCCGTGCGTTTCACCCACAGCATGGACGAATGGGCCTCTCATAGTGCACCTGCAATTTCATATTCCTTTCACTAAAAATAGCATAAGCAGGTGAACATGAAAATAGTCTTGTCACATGTCATCAGTCCTTTTCATTTCCCCTTTTGCAAGCTGTCAGCTCACATCATTTGCCCACTGACCTCCTGGGCAAACCAAACGTTCCAGCTAACTGTGAGCTCACCTCACTTGGGCCTCCCGTTTGCTTTTAGGAAATGAGAAAAATTCCAATCCAAAGCAATAAGGCTTTGATTTACTCAGAGCTCCATCAGGACAGAACAGGACAGTCTTCCATTCAATATTCACACCCCCGACCCTTCCTGTTCAAGGACACAGGCAGGGGGTGGAGAACGAGCTTGGCTTCAGGTTCTCACGCCAGGCAGCTTCAGCAGGAGGTCCCATCCCAGATGCAGGCCTCCCGACAGCCACCACTGGCACTGTCCTGCAGTGTGTCCTTGTGTCCCCTCGGTGCATACCCATGCATTTCAATTGCTGAGAACTTACTCATGCAGAGGTACAAGTTAGGTGCTATGACTTTAATACTTTCTCCAACTATGTTTGGAATGCAAACGTTACATGTCGTTAAACTACATGCCCAACTTCTGTCCCACACAGATGAAATTGCCAGTGTTAGAGTCCATGATTCCTTGATTGTGTGGCAATTTAAACATTTCTTAGAAAGAAAAAGGCTCATCATGACACAGCCAGCCACAGAACATGGTGAGTCACGTTCTGATTTTAGCGCATGGTTTGACAGGACCCTACTACCACAGGAAGTGTTCCAGCAAACATTCTTTAAGATAAATGGCAGGGGCTGGGGCTGTGGCTCAGCGGCAGAGCACTTGCCTTGCATGCATGAGGCACTGGGTTCGATCCTCAGCACCACATAAAAATAAATAAATAAAGATATTGCATCCATCTACAAACAAAAAATATTTAAAAAAAAAAAAAAAAAAGATAAATGGCAAAAACCAAGCAATGAGTCAAAGCCCGTGCAGGAAGCCTCTCCTGGAGGAGCAGGTGAGAAGAGCAGGGACACAGTGAGTCCTGAAAGGGAGGCACATGCTGCATGTGGGTCAGGGCCTCCCTAAAGGACCTGTGGACACTTTGCTAGTAGAGAATAGGAGTGAGCCCCCAGGAGGACTCATCCTAAAACCAAGGAAACCTGTACCTAAAGAGGGGGCCAACATCCAGTTTATTAGGCTTGAGAGGGCGAAGGATTAATTTTATTTCTACTGAAACATTTGCACCCACATTCACGAATTGCCAAGTCCTCCCTCCTTTTGCTGCTTGTGTCTTCGGTGTAGATGCGGCAATAACTGACCTTGGAATACCATGTAGGCAAAAGGGACAAGATCAAGGTGTCAACCCCAGGCAGACATTCACAGCAGTCTGCACATACGCAGAGAAAGCTCCTGTTCAGGGACCCCTTGAGTCCAGGGAAGGACGATGCCGTCCGATAAGAAGTCCCGCCCATCCCCGTACCAGAGGGCTGGGGTGCTGGGAGGGCTGAATGAGAAGGGCCTGGAGCAGGCCTGGCCACGGGGCGAAGACCAGCTGCTCATCTGCCCCACACAAAAATGGGTCTTTCCTGTCTATCCTGGCACCCTCTTGGCACCCTCTGTATGTTCATTTACAGGGGTCGTGGAAACTAAACCAGCCACACACATGCTCATGGAAGAAACATTCAGGAAGAGCAAACTTCTTTAAAGAAAATTAGCACCACACATGACATTCTAACACTGGAGCTCTTCTACTGCATGTTTCCAATGGCACATTTTTTGAACAGTTTAGTCATACAGAATGTTTAATAGGGTTTTTGTTTTTGGTACTGGGGATTGAACTCAGGGGCACTCGACCACTGAGCCACATCCCCAGCCCTATTTTGTGTTTTATGTAGAGACAGGGTCTCACTGAGTTGCCTAGTGCCTAGCTGTTGCTGAGGCTGGCTTTGAACTCGCGATTCTCCTATCTCAGCCTCCTTAAGTGCTGGGATTAATAGGGTTTTTTGTTTCTTTTTGATTTTTGTACTGAGGATTGAACTCGGGGCTTGGAACAGCACTCTACCACCGAGCTATGTCCACAGCCCTTACTGTATTTTGAGACAAGGTCCTGGTATGTTCCTGAGGCTGTCCTCAAACTTGCAGTCCTCCTGCCTTAGTCCCCAGGTAGCTGGGATTACAGGCGTGTGCCAACAGCACCTGGTTGATTTACAACTTAAATCCATTTCATCTTCAACAAGACACCTTACCAAGACAATCTTCTCTGCCCCATACTGAAAAAAATTCGGTCTTACCTGTTGCAAGGAAAAAACAACACCGTAGGAAGACGGTCAACCATGAATTCCCAGGGAAGATCATTCTGAGACACATCGATCCTGGCAGACAGGGAAAGCAGAGGTAAGTAAGAGACAGGCCCATGGAGCTCCCCGCTGAAAGAACCTTCTCTAATACCTGCGGAGTCTGGTGCTGGCCACCCCCATGCTGGCCCAGCCCCACTCACTGAGTGTGTCAGGCACCGTGCTTTCAGGACATGCAGCTGTCCATTCTTAGGAAGCTTTCCACTGAGGGCTAACGTAATGTCCTGAAAGTAGTAATGACCTCCCAAAGAATGTCTCACTGACACCTAAGGAACAGCTCATTCAGCTGACAGCAGCTGACAGGATCTGGCCAAGTACCTTAATGCCTGAATTAGTTCTGGAAAAAGAAAATAAATAACTGAATGAAATACATCAAGCTATTTGAAGATGGAAGATTATTCTCTTTTTCATAAGTTGTGAGTCTGAATGGAAGCTAAAAACAGAATTTCCTTAGTAGATCTTTTTTTTTTTTGGTACTGAACTCAGGGGCACTAGACCACTAAGCCACACCCCCAGCCCTATTTTGTATTTTATTTAGAGACAGGGTCTCACTGAGTTGCTGAGGCTGGCTTTGAACTTGCAATCCTTCTGTCTTAGCCTCTGAGCTGCTGGGATTACAGGCGTGCGCCACTGTGCCCGCCTGATTTTAGATTAATTTTTGAATACAGAAAATGACATCAGTATTAAACCCTGTGCTCAGGTACTGTGGAACTCAGCAGCTGCTTTGGGTGGTCAGTCCTCAGGCCTGAGCTAAGCCTAGAGCACGGCTCCTGTGCAAGCTGCCTGGACACAGAGTGCTGACAGATCCTCCAAGGAAGGAGTCCTGCCATCCTAGTGTAAGGGCTGCTTAGCCAATGTTCACCAGAGTGCATGCAAACGCTGCAATGGTGGAACCATTAACTTGATGGGACACTTTCAGAAAGTACAACTGGTGAGGAGATGGAAGGGATAAATCAGTGCCATCTGTTTATTCAAAAGGATGAAATTCACTTTGCAAAAAATGGCATAACTGAATGAAAACAAGTTTACCACAACTTTAACCTGCCTCTGCCTGCGGTAGCCTACCTAAAATATCAGAGTTCCATCTTTCAAGCAAGTGGCATTGAACACTATGTCCTATAATCACGTTTTCCTTGTGATTTTTACTTCAACAAGAGAGCAAGCTGTGAAATTAAAACTCTGTAAAGATCCATTCAGAGTTCCATTGAGCTACCTGGGGCCTTCTTTCTGGGAGTCCCGTTCACACCTGGTCTGCGAGCTTACATAACTTTAGGAGCAGTCGATATCTCATGCTCTGTTCTTTTCAATTGACTGCATGAACTGCACTGCTTTTGTGAATGGACAACAATCCCACCAGACACCAAGGGGACTGCTTTTCCTCTGCTGTTGGATATGAATAACATGCACCTGTGCTGGGATTCCTGTTTCCCTAACTTCCCAAAGTGAAATTAACTGGGTCAAAAATATGTAACTATTAGCCGGGCGCGGTGGCTCACGCTTGTAATCCCAGCACTTTGGGAGGCTGAGACAGGAGAATCGTGAGTTCAAAGCCAGTCTCAGCAATGGCGAGGCACTAAGCAACTCAGTGAGACCCTGTCTCTACATAAAACACAAAATAGGGCTGGGGATGTGGCTCAGTGGTCGAGTGCCCTTGAGTTCAATCCCTGGTACCAAAAAAAAAAAAAAAAAAGTAACTATTAGCCAGGTGTGGTGGCGCACACCTGTCATTCCATGCACTTTGGGAGGCTGAGACAGAAGAATCGCAAGTTCAAAGCCAGCCTCAGCAATAGCGAGGCGCTAAGCAACTCAGTGAGACCCTGTTTCTACATAAAACACAAAATAGGGCTGGGGATGTGGCTCAGTGGTCGAATATCCCTGAGTTCAATCCCTGGTACCAAAAAAAAAAAGGGCTGGGATTGTAGTTCAGCAGTAGAGCACTTGCCTCACATGCGTGAGGCCCTGGGTTCAATCCTTAGCACCACATACAAACAAATAAAATAAAGACATTGTGTCCATCTACAACTGAAAAAAAAAATTAAGAAAAATATGTAACTATTTTTGTGATTCCTTGCAAATGTTGCCAACGTTTTCCAAAAGGCTTGTGCCAATTTATTAATTCTATTAACTACATGTGACTGCCAATTTCATTCAATTTTATCAACACAAGATTGTCACTTAGAAGCACTTATTAATTTAATAGGTGTAAATGACACATTGTTAGTGTTTTAATTTATAGATTAGAGGTTGTAACTTCCCCAGTTGTTTATTTACTCTGTCCTCTTACATGAAAAACTTGCTCATGTCCTTCCTCCACACTGGAGTCCCTCTCACCTGTCCTTAAACCAAGTTACCGGTGAGAGGTCTGCAGCCTTTGAATCCCGATCTGTCAACTTAACAGGCTGTGTGATTCTGAGGTTACCTAATCTTTCTGTGCCTGTTTCCTCCTCAACAGAAGAAAGCAATGACCATACTTGGCTTCAGTGACTGTTCTGAGAAATGAGTCATGTGTATATAAAAATCTCAGAGTGCATCATTCCTCAAATTTGGCTCTAGGGTTGGGGTTGTAACTCAGTGGTAGAGTGCTTGTCTAGCATGTGTGGGGCACTGGGTTCTATTCTCAGCACCACATATAAATAAAAAATTAAATAATGGTCCATCAACAACTAAAAAAGTCTTTTTTTTTTTTGGTACTGGGGATCGAACTCAGGGGCACTCTACCGCTGAGCCACATCCCCAGCCCTATTTTGTGTTTTATGTAGAGACAGGGTCTCACTGAGTTGCTTAGCGCCTCGCCATTGCTGAGGCTGGCTTTGAACTCGCGATTCTACTGTCTCAGCCTCCCTAAGTGCTGTGATTACAAGCGTGAGCCACCACGCCCGGCTTAAAAAAGTATTGTTTAAAAAATTGGCTCTAGAGGCTGGAGTGGTAGCTCAGTGGTTGGAGCGACTGCCTCGCAAATGTGATGCACTGGGTTCAATCCTCAGCACCACGTAAAAATAAATGAAGATATTGTGTCCATATACAACTTACAAAAAAAAACTGGCTCTAATTCTGACAGTGCACTGGATATAACAGGTAAAATACAGATACTGCAAATTACTTATGGTTCCATTTTTTAAAGTCTTTTTTCCTTGTCTTCACTACACATACTTCTAATGAAATCTATGCATCTTTCTTTTACTATTATTATTTCCATCTTTATTTATTTATTGGTACCAGAGATTGAACCCAGGGGGCACTTTACCACTGAGCCACATCCCTAGCCCTTTTTATTTTTTGAGACAGGGTCTCACTAAATTGCTTAGGGTCTTGCTAAATTGCTGAGGCTGGCCTTGAGTTTGTGACCTCCTTCCCCAGCCTCTTGAGTCACTGGGATTGAAGACATATGCCACCATACCTAGTTTTACCTAGTCTTGTTTTTGTTTTCGATTTTTCAAGTACTTCTACTTGGAAAGTTTTCATCCTTCAAAAGAACTAGCAAATCCAATATTCTATGTTCTGCTATTTTTTCTGTGCTTTTATCTTTTTATATAACAATCTATCTGTAGGGGGCTTTTTTTTTTTTTTTTTGAGGTGGGGGAAGACAGCTTAAATCTAAATAACTCCCAGCCCAAACTGTTTAACTACCTGTTTTAGTCAGCTTCTGTATCACCGTGACCAAAATACCTGACAACACAACTTAGAGGAGGGGAAGTTTATCTGGAGCTCGCGTTTCAGAGGTCTCAGTCCATATAGGGCTGACTTAATTGGTTTTGGCCCAAAGGAAGGCAGAAGGGGAAGAACTCAGCAGTGGAAAGATGCTCAGCTCAAGATGAGGTCAAGAATCAGAGAAAGAGATAAGGGACCCGAAGGACAGATGCACCTTTCCAGGACAGGCCTCCAGTGACCTACCTCCAGCGACGCCACACCTGACTATAGTTACCACCTGGCCAGCCCACTCAAACTAGGATAAACTGATTAGGATACAGTTCTCATAATTTAATCACTCCGCCTCTGAATATTCTTGCAGTAGCATGAGCTTTTTAGGGACACCAAGCCTGAACCATCATACTACCTCTTTAAAATCTCTGAGCCTTCTTTTTCCAAAAGAAAAAGAAAAAAAACCCTATTTAAAACTTTTGCTTATGTGGAGCCCACATACAATACCCAAGTAATCACAAAGCTAGAACACAGGCTATCAGCAAAACCTTCCTTTTGATTTCACAAATGAGGAACACAAATATTGGTATTCCATGTCCCAGGGTCAGGTGGCCACTCCAAGGACCCCCTTCCCATGATTGTAAGCAGTCAGAACTGCGCCTGCCCGCCAACGAATCCCATCAGTCCTACTACCCACACTCAACATCAGGGAACACTCAGAGTTCACCAGGAAAAGTGGGTTTCAACCGGGCTCTGCTCATGGCTGTAGCCTGACCACCAATCTGAGTCTTGTTCAAGGTCAGTGGGTACAGCCTCACATGCCATGGCCAAGCTGCAGGGAGAGTGAGGGCAGTGCACAGCCCACAGCGCTGAGCACAGGCTTCCTTACCTGGCCACTGTGAGTGCATCCACGGGCAGGAGACGAGCTAGCTGGATAAAGACGTGATTGAGGGATGGACAGAAGCCACACCACGGCGCATAATAGAGCAGCAAGACATCCTGTGGAGAGGGAAGACACCGTTACTTGTACCTGGGAAACGGGCTCCACCTCATCTCCCTGCTGCAGTGGGTTAACATTATGCCCTATGCAGAAATTACAGGGACATTTTCATCCTCAGATCTCATGTTCCACCACTAGCAAAATGTCATGTAGCTAATCTGTACATCACAAACTGACTGATCATGCCTGGCATGGTAGCGCCACCCTGTGATCCCAGCTGCTTAGGAGGATTGCAAGTTTGAGGTCAGCCTAGG
The DNA here is from genome assembly GCA_028644305.1 of Xerus rutilus. Taxonomy (NCBI): domain Eukaryota; kingdom Metazoa; phylum Chordata; class Mammalia; order Rodentia; family Sciuridae; genus Xerus; species Xerus rutilus. The sequence continues at coordinate 27,262,171 of CM053415.1, read as the reverse complement.
CAACTTAAGGAAACCCTGTCTTGAAATTAAGAAATAAAAAAGGGCTGGGGAGGTAGCACAGTGGTACAGCACCCCTGGGTTTAACCGCAAGTACTGAACAGATCAACAAATAAAAAACTGCTCACCACAACAACTGTAGCTTTGGAAATTATTTCAATAGGGACAGAAGTTTAATCTCTGCCTCCCTCGTGACTCCATACCTGTCTCCGAAGGACAACTTCCCAGAAGGTATCTGTTGTCACTTCAGTGATTAAATGCTGAGAAGGGAACTGGGCAGGGTCACTTCCAATGAGATGCCTTTTCAAGGGACTGTAGAGAACGCTGAAGTTTTGAATAAAAGACTCTAAAAATAAAGAAAAAATGAGATAAACTCTTTTGTAGGTACAGGGAGAGTAACTGGCCTACTTTAAACTCCACATTTTAAAAACAGAAATGACTTCCCATGCTTACATTTGTAACACTTCATCTCTAAGCAAAAAGCCACCCAGGGTGGCATCAGGCTTAGCTTTGGTAGTACTAACTCGCCAGAGTCCTTTAGATGACAAATGCTACACAGCATTGGACACTAGTATTTACAGACTAGGGATCTTAGGCTATTCTTTTCTAAAGGGCCCAGTCCACAAATATGCACCATGCAAGAAGGCATATATGCCCGTGAGGCACTGGGTTCGATCCTCAGCACAACATAAAAATAAAATAAAGATACGTGTCCATCTATAAATAAAAAAAAAAAATTAAAAAGAAGGCAAAATGCCACCAATGTGCCACGGTCATTTCAAGAGACTTCAACCTAGAATGCTAAGATTTTAAATGTACCTACAAAGGAAGAAACGCACAGGCTACAGCAATGTGGAGGGTGCTTAGCACTTGTCAATTTGAGGACAAGGAGCTATTTTTTTGTCTCCTTTATTAACAGTCATCAAGTTTCCTTTTTGGGGGGGCGGGGAGACCAGGTATTGAACTCAGGGGCACTCAACCACTGAGCCTCATCCCCATCCCTATTTTGTGTTTTATGTAGAGACAGGGTCTCACTAAGTTGCTTAGCGCCTCGCTGTTGCAGAGGCTGGCTTTGAACTCACAATCCTCCTGTCTCAGTCTCCCCAAGTGCTGGGATTACAGGTGTGCACCACCATGCCCGGCTTCAAGTTTCCTTTTTTAAAGGTTAGTGAAAATAAACAGCCGGGCGTGGTGGCTCATGCCTGTAATCCCAGCACTTAGGGAGGCTGAGACAAGAGAATTGTGAGTTCAAAGCCAGCCTCAGCAACAGTGAGGCACTAAGCAACTCAGTGAGACCCTGTCTCTACATAAAACACAAAATAGGGCTGGGGATGTGGTTGAGTGCTCCTGAGTTCAATACCTGGTACCAAAAAAAAAAGAAAAAGAAAAGAAACTCAATCATCTGTAGTGGCAGAATGCCTAAATAAACCTAGAAACACACAGTTGGCCCTAATGTGAGCCAACAGTTTCACCATTCCCACAAGTGCCACCATCTTTCGGGTCCTCTGCCTCAGCTGCAGCAACACTGATCTGAGTTTCGCTTCTCTTTTCCCTCTAACTCCCTCCACTCTGAGGTCCTTCACAAACAAGGGCATGTTTGGCAGGAGGAGGAGGAAGTGAAGAATGCCATGTGAATACTAAAGAGACTTCATTGTCATATCTGAGGAAGACTTAGTTGGCTATGCTGTTGAAACATAAAACCAAGAATTACTTCCTAATCTGAATGCAAACTAAATTCTGAAACTGCCCTAGAGACAGGTGACTTGAGAGTTAACTCTCCCAGCCAACCATGACACAAGCACATGGTTTGTTTCACAAGGACCCTAAGAACTGTCACCAGCTACAGGACAAAGAAACAGCAGAGCCAGACATTTCAGAGGGGATAAAGAAGACAGAAGAAAATCTGAAGGTTTCTTTCAGCTAACCCTTAAATTCAAAGTGAACACATCGTGAGCTCATCAAATAATGGCGTACTACTGAACTTCTTAGAATTCAGGAAGATCCAATGAACACTTTCTTTAAAAAATAAATGCTTATTTCATTTTAAGAAACCCCAAATATGACAAAATACTCTTAGAAAACACAAATTAGGAGTAATTTGTACCAAAAACATTATATTCTCTAGATAGAAACAGATCAGAGGGCTCCCTTAAGTACTAAGGGGCACTCACGATTGTCACATAATTTGGTAGGGGAAACCAACATTTACGTAAAGTACTTTCACAACTGAGACTCAGGAATGAACCCACTCCACCTGGATTGAAAGAGGATAGCTATGAGGACTAGTTTTAGGGACTCTTGAGTTTATTCTTGCTTTCACATCCTATGAACTTGAAAATAGTTTCCTTCACTACCAAGTTCCTCCTTTCTCCATCTGGCAAATACTGCCCGTCCCCCGAGTTTCCAGTGAGGCTGAACTAACAAGGCCTTTGAGTTCTCACTTCCTTCTGTCTGTCAAGGGCTTCACCAAGGTCCTGGGAACGGGCAGTGTGGGTCAGCTGCTCCTGCCAAGTCCCGGGGCGACTCCAGGACCTTACTCGTAGTGGAGCTGTAACCCCGGAAGATTTCACTAGCTTGCAACCTGGCATTTGTTTATTGCACTTGACCCCTGCTTGTTATAATACAGGCACCCAAGGTCACAGTAGTATTCCTAGAAAGCTGCAGTGGAACAGATTGGGCCTGGTGGCCTTGAGGCTCACACGTTCAGACCTGTGAGGACCTCAAGGTGCTTTTATCTCCTTGGTGCTCGAGAATGATGTGCTCCTATTCATCAGCCCCTGGACGTTCCCCCAGAACAGCTCCTCCCCTCCTTGCCTGGTACATATCCAGGTCCCCTCTGCCTACAGCTGGCTCTGCCTTAAAAATGTGACAGGAACGGCCAACTAGAGAGTTGGATTCTTACCCCTACAGGTTGATAAACTTATCCAAAGTGTGGAGTTAGGAAGTTTCCGTTCCATTTAAAAGACCAAATGAGCTTCTTTAAAAATTAGGACTGATGGATAAAGATGATGTCCAATTGTCTGCACACCTAAAGTGAGCCGCAGAACGGCCATCACCCCCACAACCCAGTGTTAACGAGCCCACTCAATCCGAGTTACTTATATCAAGTTATGCAAAACTTATTATGCTGGGGGAATCCACCTACAGTACCTAGGGTGAACTTCATGAGCGTTTGTTTTGGATCCAAGATATAATGAGACTCTTCTTTCACATCAACAATTGTGGCAAACTCTTTCACGTGTGTGGAGCTCGGAGCACCCAGCCTCTCTGCATATAACCAAAATAAATTGGAATCCAGAAGGTAGATGTTCAGGGTCTTGTTGGTTCTGCAGCTCAGGCCTGTGAAGGTTGTGCTGGCCACGCCCACTTCAGGGAAGAGATACCTGTTCTCCTCAATGTGAGGAAGGGAGCTCGGGGCGGCGACCTCACATTCCTTCTCCAGTGACGAGAAGGCAAGGGTTGGGGTTTCAAAGACACCTTGTTCAGAATCGATGAAGCCCACCACGCCCCTGTTTATGGTCCTGCAACATGCAGTGTAGTAGCTGAAAGGGCTATAGGAAGTTAAAAAATTGCTGCACTCCATGCTGTCTGATGCCACGTGGTAGAAGGTCTGCTCCTTGAGGTAGAAGGAATCCAGGGCTGCCGCCATCTCAAAGAAGCTGCACTGTGGCATGCTGGCCGAGCTTGGCCTGAGGCCCCCGGCAGTCTGGTTGACGCACAACTCACAGACGTTGTGGGTCCTGGAGAAGGAGTGCCCCTGGGGCAGCACCACACTGTTGCAGCACGGGGATGCGGCCATTGGTGGTGTGTCCAGCAGCGGAGGAGCTGGTGGCTGTGGCGCCAGGGACTGGAAAACGGGTGTGTCCACCCGCCGTAGGTGCTGAAGTAGGCGCTCCACCACCTGGTCCCCATGACAGTTGTTGTACTCCAAGGCCACTTCGGTGATCTGAAAGACAGGGCGGAGTGGGTGAGAGGCCGGTGGATGGCTGGAAAGCACCTCCTCTGAGCGGCGGCAGAGCCTGGGCTGGGAGGTCAGCCTCACGGTGCAGCAGCCTTCCTGGACCTGCTCAGGGGTAGGGGGTACTTTTCATAACATGCCATTCTACTGAGTGAACCCATTTTTTGAGACAGAAAGGTCCTGGAGATGTCTTAGCCCACTGTATGAGAGGAGAAGGGAAGGGGCTGAGCCCAGGACTTAAGTCCAGGATGTCAAGGAAAGAGAACTAAGATCCCTCAGCTGCCAGGTGAGTGCCCGTTCCTTTACAGCTTCAAAATCCTCCATGTGGTCTTCTTTCTACATCTTCATTATGAGTCTAAAAACTTCCCAAACAAGCTCATCAAAGTATTTCATAATAGGCTGGGCGCAGTGGCATATGCCTGTAATCCCAGCAGCTCAGGAGGCTAAGGCTGAAGGATCTAAAGTTCAAAGCCAGCCTCAGCAACTTAGCGAGGCCCTAAGCAACTCTGTGAGACCCTGTCTCTAAATAAAATACAAAAAAGGAATGGGGACGTGGCTCAGTGATTGAGTGCCCCTGGTACCAAAAAAAAAAAAAATATATATATATATAATTATGTTTTATATATATTATATATTATTTATATATATAATAATACATATATATATATATTTTTTTTACAAAATATGTATTTCCATGTAAGGTCCTGCCCCCAGGTGGTCAGAAATTCTGCCCATTCTGAACCACACTCACCTATGTCATCTCCCCTACAAGCTGACCTCTTCCTTGTCCTGTACCACCTTCTCTGGGAAAATGGCATCATTACACAAGAACCTGGGCTGATCGTCCATTTCTCCTGTGTTGGCACTGCCGGCCTCAAGTGCAGCCTGCTCTGACCTGGGTGTGGCTCAGCAGCCCCTCCTGTGCAGCCCACAGCCCCTGCCTCAGCTCAGGTGCTCCACCTGATCTGGACCAGCGCTACCCTCTCGCCCTGCAATACTGCACCTTCACACTGCCCCACTCTATTTTCAAAAATATGACCCAAGCATGATGCCGCTCCTGGGCCAAATGACACCTAATGGGTCCCCCCATGACTTCTGGACAAACACGATCTGGCCCATCTGCCTTTCTGTTCTCTCCAGACCAGACGAGGCGCCCTCACAACGCCTTGCTTTTACAGAGGCCAGGACAGCACCTCCACATCCTCCCAAGACTGCGCTGGGTGCCACTTCAGTAAAGATCACCACTCCACACCCTGGGACGAGCTGGTGTCTGCACCTCCACGGTCCCTGCTGCCTAATACCTCCGGCCAGGCTTATGGATGTCACAGGCAGGGACCACATTTCATTTACTCTGCTAACCCTGGGGCTGCACAGAGCCAAGCACCTGACAAATGCTCTTGAAGAATGATGGTGTTTCAGGAGAATGCATGCTCCCCTTTCTTGAGGAGAATGATCATTTTTCCCTATAAGGATCAGCAATTTAGATATACATTTTTTTCCAAGATTCTTCCATTTCCAAACTGAGTATCTTTACCCACTCTCTCTCACCCTTATCCAGTTTTGTGAGAAACAGGAAAAAGTTATAATCCATTTACTCTCTAGAAGAGTGTGTTTGCTTGAATCAAATCTCACTGCAGTTTGCTAAAAGGTGTTTGGTCAGAATTTGATTTCATTAAAAAAGAATATGTGGGCCGGGCGCGGTGGCTCACACCTGTAATCCCAGCACTTAGGGAGGCTGAGATAGGAGGATCGCGAGTTCAAAGCCAACCTCAGCAACAGCGAGGTGCTAAGTGACTCAGTGAGACCCTGTCTCTACATAAAACACAAAATAGGGCTGGGGATGTGGCTCAGTGGTCGAGTGCCCCTGAGTTCAGTCCCTGGTGCCAAAAAAAAAAAAAAAGAATATGTGGGCACAAAACCATTCAATAAGTTCAACTCCAACTTGGAAAAAACAAGTTTCATAACAATATTAATAGAATTAACTCAAAACATGTATTTGCATAGAAAAATTGTTTGAATAATTCTTGGCATAAAGAAAGTTTAGAGGCTAGAGTTGTGGCTCAGTGGTACAGCACTTGCCTGGCGCATATGAGGCACTGGGCTCAATCCTCAACACCACATAAAATATAAATAAATAAAATAAAGGTCCTGTGTCCATCTACAACTAAAAATATTTTTATAAAAGACAGTCTACATGATAAATCAGTGTTTTAAATGGTTCCTCCCACCCCCGCCAATGAGGAAACTTCTCATCCTCTCATGGGCCCCTGTACTGACAGGTAGAGCCTCTGCCCATCCTGGAACTGTGTGACGTTCAGTGACACAATGGTGGGGAACTCCTCCTTCCTACTCCCAGCACCCCATAAAACTTCAAGATTTACTGTCATCTTTTACAAAATGTTCCCATAGGAAAGCATTAATCACATTAAAAAGGGCAGAACTCCTAGAGTCTTCTTTCCCCATCTCTTTCATTAATCTCTCTTGGAAGAAAGTACTGTGCACACAACAACAAACTCGAGGAGGAAGGCATGCACTTTGTTCCTATGAACTGGCTTTTACATTTCCCTTCTTTCACAGTTCTGAAAATGTATCCCCATGTACCATCCTATTCTGTAGACTGTTTGATGTTTAATTTATGTCAATTAATGTCATGTTTAATTCATTTAAGCTATTAGGGAAAACTTGGCAAATAATTTAAAATCTTTATGCAACAGATGCTTTCTTCTCTTCATCAGAGAAATGTCTAAGTCTGACTGCAATATTCATGCCTGTGCACCAGACTCACGTACTGTAACCGTCTCCAAGAAACTCTTGCAGTAGAACGAGTCTCGCAGACTCTGCTGGCTGAGGGGCATTTCCTTTGATTAATAAAGTGCATAACCACACTGCAATGTCATCCAACGGACCTCTATAGACCCTGGACACAGCAGGCTGTCAGTGTTTTATGTGAGTGTGGACACAGATGCACGTGTCTAAGAGCCACTCCCCCCTCCTGGGCTTGGTGTGGCCACCCTCTGGCCACACCTATGATGCCCTACACATGCCCTTGTCTGGCGCTCTCAAGCCTAGACCCCCCACTCTAGGAGCACTGCTCGCTTTCTTCTCAACAATGTAAGCTGATTTGCTTCCTGCCCCAAACTAGGCTTCCAGTGGTAAGGGGGCACAAAGCTGTCTTCAAATGCACCCACAACTCACCTGGGTACTGTGATGCCCATCGTCTGCCTCTGGTCACTGCTGCAGCCTCCCACCACTGCCCCTCTGCCGAGGCTCTTCCTCTCCTTAGCTCCCCTCAGCCCACAGTCTCCTGGCTGCCTCTAGAAGCCCATCTCAATCACTCTCCCCCAAAACCTATCCAGGCCCCCACTTTCTGGAATGGAGTTCTCCCTCTGAGCCTGTTGATAGGGTAACTATCCTGTCCTATGAACAAGCTCTCAATTCTCCCCTGGACCTGTCTCTGAGATTAAGGGACCAAGACCGTCGTACACATCCTTCCCCTGAGCCCCCAACACAGTGTCAATAAACACTGGCCAAACTGACCCAAGACAAAGAGGGAATGTGCTGGACGAATGTGTCACTTGCCTATGTAATTCACAATACTGTGAAGAGAGGAGCCACCTTGTTTTTAGTCATGTCAATTATACTCTTAAGTTCAGGGAATTTACCTACCTCACAGGGACTACGGGAGCCCAAGGAAAGGAGCCACAGACAAAACCGAGACCCAAAGAAAGCCTGTCAGCAGGTACAGGAGACAAGGACGGGGTGTGGGGTGTGGGCAGGAACAAGCTGGAAAGCAAGGCACCCCCACCCCACCAGGAGCCTACACCAACCACAGCCCTCTAGAAAGGGTCTGAGCTCCTGTTACCAAACAGCCCCTGCCCAGGATGCTGGCACTCCCAACCCAGAACTTTAGAAGGTGTCGTAAAACTCCAAAACCACAGCTGCCACTGGGTTGAAAGCCCTGCCTCTCCTGCAAAAAAGCTGGTGGCCGCTAACACTGAAGAGGCCTGGTCACCAGAGGGAGTGTCAGTTCCCGCTGTGATTCCTCTGCAGAGCAGATTTTCTGAAGGAATGAAGTGTGATTACTTGGTGTCCTCCCTCATCAGAGGGGAAGGAGCAGAACTGCTCTGGTTCTCTCTTCTTTTCTTCCTCTACACCAGGACAGTGGCGGCATTCAGAAGCGCCCAGAGGGCATAATAACTAACAACAAGGCTCCAGAGTAGCAGAGCGTGCAGACTGGCTGGGGGAGTCCTGCCCTCCATCCCTCTGGGTGAGCGCTGAGGGGAAGGGGAGAGGAACATCTGCCTGGCCTGGCCTGTGGTGCACAGCTGTCTGAAACTGGTTTTGGCCAATTAACGGATCCTTGAGGGAAAGAAAAAATAAAACCTCTAGTAAATCTAATTTAGCAATCCCAGGCTGTCTCTGCTGATTGTTACTGCTCTCTCTAAGTGCCTCCAAATGGTCCATGTATAAAATAAACTCACACCCAGGGACAGCAAGTGCCCCAGAAAGCAGGAAAGGCGAGAGGGAGGGCAGACTCCCAGGGGTGGCTTCTCTGAAAAGCACTCTGGCTCTCTGCGAGATGACAAGTGGAGGGGAAAAAAGAGTCCCAACATTACTGCTGCTGCTCCTGCTGCTGGGCTGCACACCTCTTCTCTGCTGACCCCAGGGCAGCCAGGGCTGGCAATCTGGCCAGCTCCCTCATGAGAGTGGCATTTCCTAGGCCTTGCCAGCTCTGCTAAGTTCCTGCCACTCCTGCCTCAGGACGGGGAGGCCTGGTCTTCCTCTAGAGGGGTACTGATCTCCCTTCTCACCTACTCTCCCCAGATCTAAGCAGCTGTTCACAGTGTGGCCAGAGAGACCGAGGCGGTCCCTGTCTAAGGCACAGGCTCTCTGGTCCACTGAGAAAAGGGAGCACAACCATGGTGGCCATTCCTGGTAGCCACTGGGCTACCAAATCAACACTCTTGGATGTGGAGCAGAGGCCAAGCTAGTGGGCTCTCCCACCCTGCCACACCTGACCATGCCGCCACTTACCTCATCTATTAAAGGGTGACTTTCGGCTAAGGGGTCAAAAGGTATGAACAGAAAAAGCGCTGGTCCTTTCTTGAGCTCGTTGTGCAGCAGGAGACTCTTGCCTCCGTGCGGCCGCAGCCATCGAAAGAGCGTCTCACGGTTCTCTGAGGCCCACTGATAGATGTTCTCGGCTGTGTAGTTCAGGACCTCCCTGGGGAAGACCTGCAGAGCAGAGCACAGCGGGTCGGGAGCTGGGCAAGACAGGGCGCACCAGAGCCCACACTGCCCTGCGAGGAGCGACTGAGGGGCTGCCAGGCCAGCGCTCTGCCACACAGACCTTGACACACAAGGGCAGAGTGATGGTGGTGGCAAGAGACTGCCTATCACCGATTCACCTCCTCCCCTCAGACAGATGCGCTGGCCCACAAATAACCTCCCCTGCCTGCCCATGGCCATATAGGTTGCTACCAGCCCATTCTAGGAGAGCCGTGAAACCTCACTGTGGATCTCTAGAAGCATCGAGACTCCTCTGCAGGAACAGGAATTATGGAGTCAAAGCCTTGTTATTTTACCTTGGTCCTAAAGTCCTGTCCCCAAGGGGAGAACAGAGCTCCTGTGAGGCAGAGGCTACACCAGCTTGGCTCACAGGCACCCCCAGTGACTGGAGGACCCGGCACAGGCAGGGACCCCGCAAGTCTGTAAACGGACCCGCAGGGCCTGCATGTGTCACCTTGTGTGAACACATGAAGCAGAGACACTCCACCAGTTTTGGTTTGCTTTTCTACAACAACCAATATAAGTGAACATAAAATTATTTCTTAAAGTCCAATGATATAAATCACTGGTTTCAAACAGAATTTTCAAAGAGGTGACTTGGAGGATTTCACAGTATGAGATATCCGATACACCCTAACGTGGAAATTTAAATTACCCCACACTGAAGATGTCCACTGCTTTTGTTTTTCATATTACTAGCCCCAAACATGCTGTTTAGTAGAAGGAATTCTACTGCTAAACCAACCAACCAACCTTAAAAAGTATCTAATTAAAGCAGTAAACCTGATATATTTTACAGTGTCACCTCAAGCTGCACCTTTTTTCTCCACCGAAAATTTCTTCCTCAGTACCCTTTATAAGTAAATATGGTCTGTTTAGGCCAGGAATGAAGACTGTAGGAAAAGGATAGCTAGCAAAAGCACATGAGTCACGAGAACAGGCACAAGGAGAGTGGGGGGCATGGACAGACCATGACAGCAGTGGTGCTGAGGCGGCGGTGGGACTCTGAGGACACTCGGCCCGCTCGTGAACACTGCGACTCGGAAAGCATGAAAACATGGCTGACTTGGAGTATAAACTGCAAGAGGCAAAGCACAACATCTGGACACTAGAGACACAGAGGAGCCATGGCGACAGGCAAGCAGGGCCCAGGGAGGGCCTGGCAGCGCCTCTGAAGGCACACGGCCCACTAGTTGAGCACAGGAGCCCTGGCTTACAGGGGACATTCCTTACTCTGGGTAAGGGCTATCAATTGTCATATGACCTGCAAGCCCCTGACACTGTGGATGAAGTCAGAGAGACAGAAAGCACCCAAGAAAAGCGCTCAGTGATGTGACTGAGGAAGCAGCCGCCCACAGGAGAGGCACGGGACTGTGCAGGACACAGGCCACGCTCAGAAGCAGTGGAGTCGCGGCCACCCCACCAAAAGAAACAAAATCAGGGAACAAAGGAGACAACGGAAAACTGAGGATCTCTGGGGTGAGAAGTCATCAACTTCTCCCTGTGACCGGACAACTTAAAAAATCCATGACATCAGCAAAGGAGAAAAGCATGTCACATGAGCACCCTTTGTGAAAGACAGGAATGAACAAAGAGTACCCCTTGACCAGTGGAGGCTCAGCCTCTGAGAACATGGACCAGAGGAACAGCTCTCCCAAAGAGTGGCTTCGATTCCACCAAGAGGGAAACTAACCAGGCTGCACCAAAATTTAAGAATATAAACAAAAGAATTGCTGAGTGTTACGTTCCAGAGCCCTGTAATGCGCGGACTCTGAGCCAGGACGTGGGCACTGGCTTGCAGGAGCTCTCAGCCTGCACATAAAGTCACGTGCTCTCCCAGGAGAGCACCCATGGATCCAGCCAGTTCTCAAAGGAGTCTGTGACCTACACAAGTTAAGAACCACTGCTCTAATACGAACGCAATTTCAAAATACTTACAAGTGATGTGTTGAAATGTCTATGTAAATACACACTTCCAGAGTGTACTAAGGATACCAGTTTCGCAAGATGTTTATTTGTGATAACCCCAAATCGTACTGTTCCTAGGTAATCTGAAACAGAAAATTTTCCTTTATTAAAGAAAAGGCCTATGCCTTGACACAACCACAAACCCAATGATCATGTCCTGATGCACAAGTCCCCTCGCGCGAGGTTCTTTCTGCTAACCTAACCTAGGCGGGAAGGAGAAGGAGCTGTGGAAATGCTCCTCGGACACAGATTGCAACCTGTCCAGCATCATGTCTACCCCTGAGAGTAGCATCTCTCACACTGTTTGTGCTGAGGAGCCCACTGCATCATCTGTGAGGCTCGGACCTGTCCCCCTGGCTCACAAGGCCCACCTCAGGGCCTAGGCAGCTGCTGTACTCTCTGGCCGCTTCCCATGGCGGCCTCCTTGGCCTCACTCACCTCTATTCCCATCTTCTTCAACAAGCCTTCCCTGACCACCCACCTCACCTCAAACACCCAAGAATGGTGTCTACAGGGGACTATGGTCCCTCCCTGCTCAGGCACTTTCCTTACCACTATGCTATTTTTTATAGCACTTACTAGTATCTATACAATTTTATTCATTTATTTAAGTATTCCTTGGTCCAACTTTGTCTTCACAATATAAATTCTGTGAAATTAGAGACCTTGTTTATTGCTGGCACCCTGTACCTATAGCAAAGCCTGGGGTATGTATATAGTAGAAGACTGATAAACATTTATTAAATGAGCAAATCTAGCATATGTAAAGCATTCACACAAATCAGTAAGAAAAAGGAAATGGTTAAGACAGGCAAACCACAGGAAAGGAAATGTACATGGCTGATAACTGTATGGAAGTGCACTCGGCTCCACACTATCTCAGGAAAGCAAAATAAAACAAAATCCCACTATTTACTTCAAATTGTTCAAACTTAAGACACAGGAAACGTCAAGTATTGAGACCAAGTGAGCAGAAAGTGCTCCCGAGCAAGGCGGGCAGGACAGGGAGGGCAGGCTCAGCCACGTGGGAGAGCAGCTTGCGCACTGCTGGCAACCGAGAGGGACGCAGCCAGCAGCCCCACATCTGTGCATCAGGATAGTCCCCAACAGGCACCTGCAGATGTTAGGAACTCCAGGGCAGAGCTGTCTGCACCGCAGGAACAGATCTCGAAGACACGTGACAGAAAAAGCAAGTGAAGACACCAAGCATACCTTTCATGTTAAAAAACTAAAAAAGAGGGCTGGGCTGTGGCTCAGTGGCAGAGCGCTTGCCCAGCATGCATGAGGCACTGGGTTTGATCCTCAGCACCACATAAAAATAAATAAAATAAAGATATTGTGTCCATCTATAACTAAAAATAGATATATATTTTTAAAAAATTAAAAAGAACTCACACTTATAAAACAGTATTTCCCCCCATAGGTGCATAATATTTAAAAATGTAAAAAACCTAAAAGGAGGGTGTGGTGGCATATGCCCCTATCCCCAGCTGAGTGAAAGAAGATGGCTTGAGCCCTGGAGTTCAAGACCAGTCTAGACAACACTGAAAAAATTCATCTCAAAAACAAAAATAAAACCAAAAAACAAATCAAAAAAGATTCTGAGCCAAGCATGGTAATGCACTCCTGGCATTTCAGCAACTTGGGAGGCTGAGGCAGGAGGATCACAAGTTCAAAGTCAGCCTCAGCAACTTAGCAAGAACCTATCACAAAATAAAAAAGATAAAAGGGGTAAGAATGTGGCTCAGTGGTAAAGCATCCCTGGGTTCAATCCTCAGCACCAAAAAGAAAAAGAAAGGAAAAGATTCTGAAAGGTTAATAAAACTGGTTTGGGGGCTGGGGTTATGGCTCAGTGGTAGCGTACTCGCCTAGCACGCAGGAGGCACTGGGTTCGATCCTCAGCACCACATAAAAATAAAATAAAGATATTGCATCCACCTACAACTAAAAAATATTAAAAAAAAAAAAAACTGGTTTGGTGTCGAGGGACAGAGATTAATGAGGACTTCCGGTGTGACCCTTTCAACTTTTTTCCATAGAACATATAATACTGTAATATCTGTGTGATTATAAGGTATTTCGTGTTAAGAAGGATAAATAAGACAGTGGAGGAAAAAGTACCTTCCTTCCTATTCCCTTTCTGCTTTATTAGCAGATGTTACATAAAATCAGTTCAACTTTAAATTTACCGAGTTATATTCAAGTGACTAAGATAAACAAAAACAAAGGCAGTAAGCACATGAAATCTCTAGTTCACTCCTGAGTTCCGTCTTCTGGCAGGACATCTTCCTTCCCTCAGGAAGGGGCAGCTGACAGCATGAGGTGGGAGTGACACCCACTTTCTGCCACCACAGACGACCTTCAACATGAACCTGATGAGTAGTTTAAAATGGCACAAAAGAAATACAGGTAAAATAGGCCAGAAACCAGAGATGACGGCTGGTGGCGAAGCAGGGCTGAGGCCTGGTGCCCCAGTGCTGATGGCCCAGCTGCAGTGATGCGTCACACGTCCTACACACACCCTAAGACAGAACCATCACAGGCGACCAGGATGTCAGAACCCAGTGAAACGCGACCACTAACAAATACACCTAACTGCGCTGCAGAACCTGGGGCAGTCACAGGGTGACCGGGAGAACCCACCGAAGAAATTGGAAAGCATCTCCTGACTGGGCGCATTCAAATAGGGCAGACAGGACTGTATGTGAATGCCAGAACTCTTCACAAATGTGTTTCTTGCAGTGGTGAAAATCACCAATTTTGAAACTACTAGTTTATTTATTTTTCACTTTGTGAGTAAATGTATTACAGACGACAACACCAGGGTTTTCACTGACAGATTAAGAAGTCACACAGCAGAGGGGAGGCTGAAATGAATGCTGTGGTGCCAGAATGGGACCAGAGAGAATTATATAAATGAAGGCGCCTAAAGAACACGCGCACATGACCTGGAAATACAGACGCAAGCACACGCGCGGGTACTGCCTAGTGCTGTCTGTTGAGAAGACCTTAAAGCAAGGTCACCCAACACCCAGCACTTTCTTTCCAAACACCATTCTCTGATAAAAGGAACCAGGCTCTCAGTGAGGAGACTGGTTCTAGAGCTGGGACAAAGAAAGTACAAGCCTGAAATTTCTTCTTGTGTTAAAGCAAAGAACTGCTCATAAAAGATGGAGTCTTGAAAAACATACACTGGAGAAAATAGCCTTTTTACAAAATGGTGCTAGGGCCAGGAACATTGGCGCACACCTGTAATCCCAGCAGCTCAGGAGACAGAGGCAGGAGGATCATGCATTCAAAGGCAGCCTCAGCAACTTAGTGAGACCCTAAGCAACTGAGTGAGACCCTGTCACAAAATAAAATATAAGAAAAGGAGCTGAAAATGTTCAATTCCCAGTACAGGGAGAAAAAAAAAAAGTTCTAGAAAACTGGTTATCCACCTGTAGAAGAATAAGATTAGATCTTTATCTCTCACTCTGCACAGAAGTCAACTTCAAATGGATCGAAGACCTAGGAGTTAGATCCGAAACTATGCAACTCCTAGAAGAAAATGGGGGTCAACACTTCAGCTTTTAGACACAGGAAATGACTTTCCCAATAGGATCTTTAAAGCTCTGGAAATCATGCCAAGAGTTAACAAATGGGTGGCATCAAATTAAAAAGCTTCTGTACAACAACAGAAACCATTAGAAATGTGAAGAGAGAACTCACAGAAGGGGAGGGAATCTTTGCTAGCTACTTTCTAACAGAGGATTCATACAGAATATATAAAGAACTAAAAAAAAATTAACATCAAAAACCCAAATAACCCTTTAAATAAATGAGCAAATTAAACAGACACTTCTCAAAAGAAGAAATACAGCCAGTAAATGTACGAAAAAATGTTCAACACCAGCAGCAACTAGGAAAACGCAAATCAAAACTACACTGCGATTTCATCTCACACCAGTCAGAATGGCAGCCACCAAGAGTAATAATAAATGTTGGAGAGGATGTGGAGAAAAAGAGCACTTTCCTGCTGTTGTTGGGAGTGTAATTAGTACAACCACTATGAGAATCAGTATGGAGGCTCTTCAAAAGGCCTGCAATGACCATAGGACCCAGCCATACCACTCCTCAGTGTTTATCCTAAAGAATTAAAGTCATCATACTAAAGTGACACACGCAGACCCATGTTTATAGCAGCACAATTCACGATAGCCAAATTATGGAACCAGGCTGGTTGTCCATCAGTGGATGAATGGATAAAGAAAATGTGTTATATGTATACTGGGGAGTTTTATTCAGCCATAAAGAATGAAATTGTGTCATCTGCAGGTAAATGGATGAAACTAGAAGCCATTATGTTAAATGAAAAAGGTCATATGCTTTCTCTCATATGTGGAAGCTAGAGAGGAAAAAAAGAAAAGAAAGATGAGGGAGCCAGGAGTGGTGGCGCAAGCCTGTAATACCAGTACTTAGGGAGGCTGAGACAAGAGAATTGTGAGTTCAAAGCCAGCCTCAGCAATAGCGAGGCACTAAGCAACTCAGTGAGACCCTGTCTCTACCTAAAACACAAAACAGGGCTGGGGATGTGGCTCAGTGGTCGAGTGCCCTGGAGTTCAATCCCTGGTACCAAAAAAAGATAGTAAATTCTCATTGGAGAAACCCAGCAGACACTACCTTAACCAAGCGGTGAAGGTTAACACCACCAGTAGAAGACACACTAACATCACAAACCTCTCCAAGTGGCACTGAGAAGATATATTTCTGTGGCATTCTTGGAAAAATGCACACCCTTGTGCCAATCACAAGAAAACATTAGACCAACCAGAACTGAGGGACTTTCTATAAAACCACTGCAGTGCTCTTCAAAAGTGCCACAGTCATGAAAGACAGAGGAACTGTCAGAGGTCAAGTGACTAAGGAGAAAAACTAACCAACTATGTTGTGAGATCTGAGATTGCATCCTGTTTTGATAGTAGTGGAAACATTAGGAAAATTCAAATATGGACAAAATGTAGTTGACGGTAGAGCACTTGCCTGTCATTCAGAGGGTCTGATTCCCAGCAGCACCAAAAGAAAAAAGATTAAATCAGGAACTAATTTTTTTTAATATTTATTTTTTAGTTTTTAATATTTTAGTTTTAATATTTATTTTTAGTACTGCAATCAATGGTAATTTCTTAGCTTTTATAGAACCCACCTATCAGTGTTTATTTCTTAGTTTTCACAAAATTACCATAACATGTAAATGAATACATAAAATGTTAATGGAGACACCTTGGAGAGGTAGGTAATCAGGGAAATCACCACTCAATGTTTTCAGCCTTTCTTCAAGTATAAAATTAGTTCCTGGGCTGGGGCTGTAGTGCAGTGGTAGCGTGCTCACCTAGCATGCGTGAAGCACTGGGTTTGATCCTCAGCACTACATAAAAATAAAATAAAGATATTCTGTCTGCCTACAACTAAAAAATAAATATTAAAAAAAAATTAGTTCCTGATTTAATCTTTTTTCTTTTGGTGCTGCTGGGAATCAGAGCCTCTGAATGACAAGCAAGTGCTCTACGGTCAAGCTACACTCCCAGCAGCCCTTAATTTCATGTACCATTTGAGGGCCGTCAAAGAAAAAGCAAGACCTAAGAAACACTAAGAATTGGTAGAACCTGGTCGTGCGGCTCCTCCCAGGACCGAAGCAGCCCACCATAGCGGGCACCTGGATCCACATCCTGCCTCAGCATCCAGTGGACATGCAGGAAAGAGAATGAGCCAGAGGGACACACTGGTACATTTGTTTACTGGGGGATGAGGCGGCACAGTGGGAGCTATTCTGACATGTCCACTGGAAGTTGTAAAAACACAGCTGCAGTCATCACCTGTGACACCGTACATCTCTGAAGTTCAGCTGAACACCACGACTGGAGCCAGCGTCAACCATGTCCTGTCCCCGGGACCTCTCCATTGCCTGAAGGCAATCTTAGAAAAAGAAGGGCCTCAAGCCAGGCACGGTGGTGCAAGCCTGTAATCCCAGCACTTAGTGAGACTGAGGCAGGAGGATTGCGAGTTCAAAGCCAGCCTCAGCAACAGCAAGGTGCTAAGCAACTGGGTGAGACCCTGTCTCTACATAAAACACAAAATAGGGCTGACGATGTGGCTCAGTGGTCAAGTGCCCCTGAGTTTAATCCTCGGTACCAAAAAATAAAAATAAACTAATGGAATGTAAAACTGCTTCTGTGATGGAAAATGGTGAAGGTTTGTGAAAGAGCCATCATATTTTGTAGGAAAGATGCTAGCTGCTGCCACCTCAAAAACTTGTGCCACAGCCGGGCGCAGTGGCGCAAGCCTGTAATCCCAGCACTTAGGGAGGCTGAGACAGGAAGATCACGAGTTCAAAGCCAGCCTCAGCAACGGTGAGGCGCTAAGCAACTCAGTGAGACCCTGTCTCTACATAAAGCACAAAATAGGGCTGGGGATGTGGCTCAGTGGTCGAGTGCCCCTGAGTTCAATCCCCAGTATCCCCCCCCAAAAAAAAAACAAAAAAACTTGTGCCACAACTATAGCATATCCACGTGAAGTTGTAAGAACAAGATTACGTGAAGAGGGAACAAAATACAGATCTTTTTTTCCAGCACTGTCTTTAGTTGTTCAAGAAGAAGGCTATGGATCTCTCTACCATGGTCTAACAACCCGTCTGGTGAGACAGATCCCTAACACAGCCATTATGATGGCTACCTATGAATTGGTGACCTACCTGCTCAACGGATAGCAACAGAGGCTGCCCCGCTACAGAGAGGGACCAAAAACATTACAATGGACCACACAGCGGCGAAGCCAGCATGGTGGGCGAAAGGCAAGTAGTTGGGAACATGTAACTATGCCTATGGAGAAGTTTGGCTGTAGGAGTTAAGGTGGTAACCATGTCACATTACTTAGTCTCCCAGTAATGTGAAAAATCCTCGGCCACCCTTAAGGAAATGCCTTTAGAAACACTCCTTTTTTTTTTTTGGTACTGGGGATTGAACTCAGGGGCACTGGACCACTGAGCCACATCCCCAGCCCTATTTTGTGTTTTATGTAGAGACAGGGTCTCACTGAGTTGCTTAGCACCTCGCCATTGCTGAGGCTGGCTTGGAACTCGTGATCCTCCTGTCTCAGCCTCCCTAAGTGCTGGGATTACAGGCTTGCGCCACCATGCACGGCTGAAACACTCCTTCTTAAAATTGCCGTTTTCTCTACCATGTCCACAAGATACAGTTGTGTTTTGTTGAGTAATGGCATTCAGAGTATAGTGTTCCAGGAGCATTTTTTCAATCTCTAAACAAAGCCATCCCTAATTATATACTGTACTACAACTATCCAAAGATAATATTTAGTCATAATTTCTAACTTCTGGCATTTAAGTCTTATGATACTGTAAAATAATAATAATAGGTATATCCTGAGTATTATTTTCCCATTTTCCTGAGAGGACTTGGCACGGTATTTTAAATTTTACTATTTGGCATCAGTAGTTACCTATTGACAACCAATGAAACTGTGTCTAAATATCTTGTGTACTTTTAGCATTAAAATGTTTTGGTTTCCACAACTAACACATGCTTGATGTCAAACATAATGTGGACTTTAAATTGTTAGCATATCAAACTCACAGTAGTTTGGCAAAATAAACTAGTAAAACATTAAAAAAAAAAAAAGAAAAAGAAAAGAATTGGTAGAAACTAAACACCATCCAGAGGAAAAGGTTGGACCTTGGTGGACAGCCACAGTTAAAAGGCAAGAAAATGCAGCCAGGAAGGACACTCATTTGACAGTCTGCCAAAGTCACCAACTGATTTAATGGAGCAGAGGAATAAGAAGTGACAGTCTGACCCCAAAGTTGAAAAAGGCCATTAAAAAATTATTTTAACTCCATTAACAAGAATGGACAGTCTGTCTGCACAAAACAGATTCTATCACACTCAAACACACTGCAGTTTCGAAACCTTATTTTTCACGTGTAAAGAAATGTACAGGCCTGGGGGTAGAACTCAGTGGGTAGAGTGCTTGCCTCTCATGCAGAAGGCCCTGGCGGGCGGGGGGAGAAAGAGAGAGAGAGAGAGAGAGAGAGGGAGGGAGGGAGGGAGGGAGGAAGGAAGGAAGGAAGGAAGGAAGGAAGGAAGGAAGAAATGTACAAAAAGCACACCTCTATCAAAGTTCCTGCATACAGTGGAAATCTTACAGTCTCATGAGAACAAAAACTCCTTGGTTAGCAAAGGAAGCTCACAGTGCACAGGTGATGCAGGGACACCACTTCCCCTCGATGGCCAGAGCACCTTCTGTGAGAGCAGGGCACTGGTCGTTCTACAACAGGGGTCTCAATCATTTATAAAATGAAACCTTTTGTCCTAAACATAATGAGGCTTCAATATTTTAACAATTTGAATATACTGAATAACTTAATAAAACAATTCTCAATATACTCCATTCTCCTGGTAACATGCCAGCTTGTGATCTCTACTAATCACAGTGACAACCAGTGTCAAGGACCACTGTGGGGGCTGGGCTGTGGTTCAGTGGTGGAGCACTTGCCTGGCAGGTATGAGGCACTGGGTTTGATCCTCAGCACCACATAAAAATAAATAAATAAAGGTAGTGTGACCATCTAAAACTAAAAATATTTTCAAAAAGGAGAGCACAGAGAGCTAGATATGGTGATGACACCTGTAATCCCAGCCCCTGGGGAGGCTAAGGCAGAGAGGATTACAAATTAAAGACCAAGCTCAGCAATTTAGTGAGTCCCTAAACAACTTAGCAAGACTATGTCTCAAAATAAGATATAAAAAGGACTGAGGATGTGGCTCAGTGGTTAAGTAACCCTGGGTTCAATCATCAATACCAAAAAATTAAAAGCAAAAAAATAAATAAAAGAAAGCACTGCAAGATACATAAGAGTGTGGAAGAACAAGGTGGCATCAGTAACTAAGTAGTTTCTACAATTGCTCACGCACACAACTAAGCAGGCCAAGGCAATCAAGGCAACGCCTATGGCTCCTCAGGGAGGAGACTAGGTTCTTTGCTGCTTGCTGAGCCCTGAGCCCTGTGTTCCTCAGCTGCGAAGCAGCCCCCTGCCCACTGAGCCACCACCCAGGCTCCTTCAGCACATCCCACAGCGCTGTGTTGCTCGTGCTTGTGCCCTGCCGTCCTGAGTACTCCAAGGCCTTGCTCTGAGCCCTTCGTTCTCATCTACTTTCAACACTGGGCAGGTTTATTCCTGGCCATCTTTTATGAGAATGCCCTCACCCCTGCGTCCTGCACCCCCCGGCACAACTCCACACTCTCTTCGTGAGCCTTCCACACACCACTATCACCATCTAGCCCATGGCAACCTCCACAGGTGCAGGGAGAGGGAAGGAGCTGCAAGTCCCTGCTTTCCACTCAGATTCAACCGGACTCTCCCATTTACTCAAGGTTTTTGTTTTTGGCTTTTTGCATAATGTTTTAAGGTCCACATATTTAGCTTAGTATTATCTGCCTTAAATTCAATTTTCAATATTAAAACTTCAGGGGTTTTTTGGTTTTTTTTGGTACCGGGGATTGAACTCAGGGGCACTCGACCACTGACCATATCCCCAGCCCTGTTTTGTGTTTTATGTAGATACAGGGTCTCACTGAGTTGCTGAGAGCCTTGCCACTGCTGAGGCTGGCTTTGAACTCGCAATTCTCCTGTCTCAGCCTCCCAAAGTGCTGGGATTATAGGTGTGCACCACTGCGCCCGGCCAAACTTGTTTAATATTAGGGTAAAACACACATATTCTGAGCCACGAACCACATCAGTGAGCCAAGACATCAACATTGCAAACATTCCAGAAAGAATAAGAATAGTTTATCTTTTGTTAGGAAATAGAACAGCCTTTTAATTTGTGCTTTAAAATGATTAAGGGTCATGCAGAAGCAAATAATCTCAACTCACACTCATCACTAGCAGACTACCAGGACCATACTCTGATATGTTATCTCAGGATGTGCCTGTAGGAGACGTAGTATCTTATTACAGAACTGCTTTCCCCAAGACACCTGGATGGGTCCTGCAAAGAGCCCTGAAATCCAGGGCTTGTTCTACGGGGAAGCCACAAGCTACACATGGCCATTGAGTTCTTGAAATGTGAACAATGAGAAACCAAATCTATTTCATTTTAAAGTGACAAATCAGCTATTAGAAAACATTTGTTTAAAACAACTTGGGTGTGTGAATCTTTTTTCAAATATAAGTTTTATAAAATCTAAATACACATTAAGTATATCCAATAAAAATGTAGGGTTTGCATTGAGTTGTACTCTTAAACGTAAAGTATAAAAGCATAAAATACTTTTTAAAGACTTGGTTCAAAAACCAAAAAAAGGTAACATCTCAATTTTCATACTGATCACATATTGAAATGATAATCTAGATATAGAAGGTTAAATAAAAGATATTATTTGATTAATTTCACCTGTTTCATTTTAATTTTTATTGCAGCCACTAGAAAAATTGAAATTAACTGTGATTCACATTATATTTTCAATGGACTATGCCAGGAGAGTAATGATGAAAAAGCAAGAAAGAAAATTAGGTGGAGATAATATATCCAATAGTTAGTAAGTCTTGCTGGGCATGGTGGCGCACACTTGTAAACCCAATAGCTTGGGAGGCTGAGGAAGGAGGACTGCAAGTTCAAAGCCAGCCTCAGCAACTCAGTGAGACCCTGTCTCCAAATAAAACACAAAACAGGGCTGGGGATGTGACTCAGTGGTCGAGTGCCTCTGAGTTTAATCCTCGGTACAAAAAAAAAAGTAAATCTTAATAATGAAATAATGAGCAATTACCTAGGAAGGATAAATAAGATAATGTTTCCTGAATTTCTTTATGAAAATCCCTCCACCAGCAGAGAATGATTATTACCAAAGATGAGCAGTCCCCTCACCTCTTCCTTTAGAAAGAAAAGGTTCCTGCCACTCTAACCATAGACTTAATAAGTTAATTCTCTCAGAGGTCTACAGCACCTTGTGTACTAAGGGTGAGGTACCCAAGGAGACCTGAAAGATCCGACATATGCCAGCACTGAGCAAGGTGAATCTGCAGACTGAGGTTAACACCTACTCTGCAGGAGACTTCTGTGTGAGCTAAGCTCTCAGGGACACGGAGTATCAGGCCAAGAAACACACTCATAGAGATCACTGCTAAAAGAATAAACCATGGTATGGGGCTGGGGTTGTGGCTCAGTGGCAGAGCACTTGGCTTGCACATGTCAGGCACTGGGTTCAATCCTCAGCACCACATAAAAATAAAATAAAATAAAGATATTGCATCCATCTATAACTAAAAAAAAAGAAAAAGAAAAAAAGAATAAACCATGGTATGCTTTAAAACTAAATGCAAACTTTGGTCAAAGGGGAGAAGGAGGGACCAGAATGGACAATGCCCTAGGGCATGTACGACTGCACACATGGATGACTCTAGATGGGTACAACCAGAGAGATGAAAGGTTGTGCTCCATTTGTGTACAATGAATCAAAATGCATTCTGCTGTAATGTATAATTAGTTTTAAAAATAATTAATTAAATAAATAAATATGAAGTCCACAGCTCAACCACAAAAATAAAATAAAAAATAAAAATTAGAAACTGGGAAAAAGAAAGAAAAATAAATACAACTAGATTGAGTCACATGACATTTAATGAGCATGACCAAGAAGTCACTTCCTCCCTGGGGAAGCTTCTCTCACCTCCTTACACTGGGAAACAGTGACATTCCAATAGTTAAACACGTACCGTACACCACAGTGCCGTCCACCTGCTAGGAAACAATACTCACTTTATCCTCTACTCTCAGTCATTTTTATCAATTTCTGCTTCCCCACTCTTCTTTCCCAGGTTTTGGACAAGTTTGAAAAAGGGAGAACAAAGAATTATATAGAAAGGAATAAAAGTCACCCCCCTAACACTGCTGAGCATTTCCAAAGTGGCCTACGTTTCTAGTGCTTCATAACCACTCACTGGGTGATGACCTCGTCATTTCCAACGGTAAATACATGCATCAAAATGAAAAAATCTTCAAAGGAATACAAAGAATACAGACATTCTTGGGCTGGGGATATAGCTCAACTGGTAGTGTTTGGCTCAGATGCACACAGCCCTGGGTTCAATCCCCAGCACCACAAAAAGAAAGAAAGCAATTCTTATTTTCAAAGTATAAACTATTGCTATTATTTGCATTTTCCCCTAGAAATGTGACTTTGAGGTTCATATGTTTTCTAAATTATTTACATAAAGCACAAAGCAATTATCTAGGGGGAAAAATTCTGGCATCTGGGCACCACAGGCACAGTGCTTGCCAAGACACTGCTAAGTAAACATGTGACATCTTGGCCATGAGTTTCTTTCTTGTAAGTTAAGCAGGAGAGAAAGAGTAATGTAGTTCCAAATACATTATTTTAGGAGAACATAATAGAGTCAAATATGCATTGTCACATATATTTAACATTACAGTAAAATACATACCCTTACACCAACTCTTCTCATTTAACAAATACCAAAACAATATTAAATCAACCAATTCAAATATTTCTCTTGTATACATTTCAATTAAATTCCTTTTTTTTCTTTTTGTTTTGCTGTCAGAGAAGACAAGACTTCACAGTCTAACCTTGTCTGCTTAGACAGCCTCCTCCACCTGCTGTTTCAGGTTCTTCTATGGTCTAAGGACCAGCTACATGAACCTGAAGACCAGTGACAAGCCGTGGCTGGGCCATGATCACACCAGGATGCCTGCCACTAAAATGACTTGTTCTCAGGAAACCTGGTCCCAAACTATGGGAACTTCTCATTCGGAAGGTATCACTAAAGCCCAGGGGAAAATCGGAAACCAGCCCAAGCTGCCAAGTGGAGACAGCCTACTAACGCAACAGGAGTTCCAAGAAGGGAGTCGGTAGTAGGAACATGTCTATTTGATGGCCACGGGATGCGAGGTGTCATGCTAGCTGGGCAATATGGAATCAATCCCCAGGACTTCAACCAGGCCTTGACAAATTAGCAAGGGCTGGTCCTTAGACCATAGAAGAACCTGAAACAGCAGGTGGAGGAGGCTGTCTAAGCAGACAAGGTTAGACTGTGAAGTCTTGTCTTCTCTGACAGCAAAACAAAAAGAAAAAGCATTCTGTTTAAAGCAGCTCCACAGGCAAGGCCAGGAGGATGGAATCACCATATTGGACCACCAGTCTCATCCCAGTGGAGCACAGTGGCCAGAGGCAGAAGGGAGCAGGGCTGGAAGAGGTGAGCTCTGGACCATGGGTCTACTCCCATCTCAGCCCCTGCATTTACTGTTGTGACTGTATTAGTCTTCGTCGCTGCTATAACACATTACCACAGACGTAGTGGTTTAAAACAACACAAACTGACCTTATAGTTCTGGAGATCAGAAGATTAAAATGAATGTCATGTGCTGAAATCAACCCTGCCCTGTCTGTAGAGTATGATCCTTCTAGCGGCTCTAAGGATAATCCATTTCCTGTCCTTTTGCAGCTCCAGAAATTGCCCAAATTGCTTAGCTACAGCCCCCTTCTTCTTCACTGCCAGAGATGGCTGGACAAGTCCACACCACATCACTCTGACATTGTTCTTCCGGCTCCCAATTCTGCTTTTAAGAATCCTTTCATTACAATGGGCCCCCCTAGATAGTCCAGGGTAATCTCCCCACTTCCAGGTCTATTGATCAGGAACGCAATTACTCCGTGCAGCAGAGCAAATTTATAGGCTCTCCTTTATGGGGAGTCATCACTCTGCCTACCACGATGACCCTAAGTTAACAATCTCCTCAGAGGCTTAGTTTTCTCATCTGTAAACATTTCCTACTTCAATGAGTGGTGGTAAAGACACAGGCAAAGTGCCGGTCACAGATGTGCTCAAATATCAGCCTGTCACGTACATCTGGTGTTGTGAGGTTCTTTTTTGGCCTTAGTTCTTATCTAGCAGCATTCAAAAAGCTTCAGAAATAAGTCATAATAGAAATAAAGGTATCTCTCATGAGCTGAGCATGGGTGCATACCTATAATCCCAGCCACTCAGGAGGCTGATGCAGGAGGACCACAAATTAGAGGCTAACCTTACAACTTGGTGAGGCTCTCAACAACTTAGTAAGACCCTGTCTCAAAATAAAAAGTGAAAAGAGCTAGGGATGTAGCTCAGTGATAAAGCATTCCTGGGTTTGATCCCCAGCACCCTCCCACCCCAAAGTCTATGAAAATATGTGAATTCTGTTGCTAAAATAATGCAATGTAGTTCAAAAGTCGGTTTTGGGTGTGGGAACAGGCACTTTGGAACACCAGATAATATAGACCCTGTTCCACTGACAGAGCACTGTTAAGCCCAAGGCCTCATCTGAAGATTCAAGAAACCCAAGAAAATAGATGAAGCAACCTCTGAATCAGCCTTGCTTGGTAGTCCTGTTTTCTCAAAGCCTTTAAAAATGTTATACACAGCAAGAAAACCTACCTCCAGACCTCTTGATGTTGTGTAAAATTTCAAAACCAAACAGAAAATGGTCCAGAAAAGCTCTATTCATGAGTAAGGCTATGGAGTAGGATGCCTCTCAGTTCCACCAGCACCACAGCAGCATTAGACGCCACCTGGTGGAGCAGAGCACTCTACAGTATAACTACAAAGAGCCTGTTCTAATGAATGCCTCTTAAAAAATCCCTAGAACAATAGAGTTGTCCCTCAGTATCTAGGGAGATTAGTTCCAGGACTCCCTAGCTCTAGGATGCCAAAATATGAGGATACTCAGTCCTATCACCTTCCCATGCAAATCATCTCTAGATTACCTAGAATATCTAATATAAATGGTATTTATATAAGTGTTATAGTATTACTTAGGGAATTATGACAAGAAAATATCTTGTACATGCTCAATACAGATGCTATTGTTTGTTTATTTATTTATTTTTTTAAGAGACAGAGTCTCTTGCTATGTTGCCCAGGCTAGCTCTACACCCCTGGACTCAAGTGATTCTTTTGTCTCAGTATCTTGAGTAGGCAATTTTTAAAAAAAATTAGTTTGGGGCTGGGATTGTAGCTCAGCGGTAGAGTGCTTGCCTCACATGCGTGAGGCCCTGGGTTCGATCTTCAGCACCACATATAGAGCAATAAAATAAAGACATTGTGTCCATCTACAAAAAAATTTTTAAAAAAATTATTTTGATCTTCAGTTGAATCTAGGAAACAAGAGGGCCACCCGCATTTCTCAAAGGTGGTACATAAAAAATCTAATGCCACAAGGTTTCCTTGTCAACTAAATTTAGAAATCCCCAAGGAAAAAGGGAGTTTATATTACCTTTAGGTGAATCATCCTATTTTCAAGGTGACATTTGGGCATCATCTGAATTTTAATTAATTCATTAGGATGTTAGTATTGAGGACAATGAGAAGCCAGCAAAGAAAAAAGTAAGAATGGACGAGGCAGGGGCTCCACACCGCCTTGGCACAGCAATTCACACACACTCTATAAGCAGCCCTGAAGGGCCATGTAGGAGATGCGGTGGTAGAGGGCGAGTGAGATCCAAATGACTTTGTTTTTTGGTTACAAGGGATTGAACTCAGGGGCACTCAACCACTGAGCCACATCCTCAGCCCTATTTTGTGCTTTATGTAGAGACAGGGTCTCACTGAGTTGCTTAGCGCCTCGCCCTTGCTGAAGCTGGCTTTGAATTTGCAATCCTCCTGCCTCAGCCTCCCGAGCCACTGGGATTGCAGGCGTGCCACTGCGCACAGCTTTATAGATGAATGCTAAAACAGACACAATACTTATTTGAGGTGCTTTCAGCTTGGTTTAGTTTCCAAAGTATTATAGACTTTAAGACTATTATTTTACTCACACAAAAAGTATTTCACACATGACTTGGCCTTATAAAAGAAGCCTCATCCTTATCTCCACCCTCCCCAAACTTTCACATAGAGAAATGCAAACAAAGAAAAGTCAAATACTAGGTTTCAGTGCTGGGACTGCTCAGTGGTAAAGCACTTGCCTTGCATGCGTGAGGCACTGGGTTCAATCCTCAGCACCACATAAAAATAAATAAATAAAGATATTGTGTGCATCTACAACTAAAAAATATTAAAAAAAAAAACAAAACATAGCCGGGCATGGTGGCGCAAGCCTGTAATCCCAGCACTTAGGCAGCCTGAGACAGGAGAATCGCAAGTTCAAAGCCAGCCTCAGCAACAGCGAGGCGCTAAGCAACTCAGTGAGACCCTGCCTCTACATAAAACACAAAATAGGGCTGGGGATGTGGCTCAGTGGTCGAGCGCCCCTGAGTTCAATCCCCCGTACCACAAAAAAAAAAAAAAAAGATGGAAATTTGCTGCAGATTTTCAAACCATTGCCAAGGACTGGGGCTGAAGCTCCGTGAAAAAGCACTGGCCTCACATGTGTAAGGCTGTGGGTTCATTCTTCAGTGCTCTAGCTCCTCCCCCAAAACAAAACAACAACAAAAATTCCCCAAATCATAGCAGAATTACAATCAACAGTTTACTAGAACATAATTTCATAGAAAATAATGAAATAATCCTAAAAGGAGACAAAAAATAATCAAGCAACTTTAAAAAAAAAAGGATCCTTTTACCAAATTTAATTTCGGTAAACAAATTCTGAAGGCTCCTGCGCATATCAAACGGTTCCAAGAAGAGCAGGCTTCCCAGTGAGCAGGGCAGAGGACCTGAGAGGGGCACCCTGCAGGCTCAGGAAACACACAGAACAGCAGCGCACAGCTGTCACTCAGCACAGTGCAGTGATTACACATTAGCAAGAGACCCGTAAGGCCTACTGGGAAAATGAAAAGGAGGGCTTAGCTGGGCACGGTGGCACACGCTTATAATCCCAGCAGCTCGGACAGCTGAGGCAGGAGGATCATGACTTCAAAGCAACAGCCTCAGCAACAGCGCGGTGCTATGCGACTCAGTGATATTCCCTCTCTAAATCAAATACAAAAAAGGGCTGGGGATGTGGCTCAGTGGTCAAGTGCCCCTGAGTTCGATCCCTGGTACCCCACCCCCCAAAAAAGGGAGGGTTTAAGGAAATAAGGGATCATACTGTGAGCCTAGATAGGGAAGCTAAATGTTACAATCATGTCAGTTATCTTCAAGTAGATTTATACATTTAATTCCAACCAAAATCCAGTCAAAGGCATGGATGAATAAAAAAAATATTCCACAAAACACAAGAATTAAAGGAAGTGGAGTCCACATGTTACCACAGAATAACAAATTACAAAGCAAGAAATTCAATACAGTCATTCATCTAAAAATAGACATCGAGACCAAGACAAAACACAGGAACAGGCCCAACTGCACAGAAGTAGGGACGCTGGTAAAGCAGGCATCGCCAAGATAAGGGACAAAGGAAGCACCATTTTGTAATTGGTGCTAATCAATTAGCCAAGGAGAAGAAATGGGGGAAAAAATCAAAAGTGGTACATCTTCAGTCAAAATAAAGCCAAGTAGTGTATTGTGCTAAATAACTTTCATATTCAAAAAAGAAGAAAGTCATCATATTTTCAGAAAAAAAATAAATCAATCAAGAAAAAGGAACCAGAGATTTATTTAATAACGTGAAAATAAAGGATAATGATAGAGCCAGGCACAGGAGGGCTCACCTGTATTCCCAGCTACTTGGGAGGCTGAGGCAAAAGGATCACAAGTTTGAGGCCAGCCTCAGCAACTTAGTAAGACCCTGTCTCAAAATGAAAAATAAAAAGAGGGCTGAGGTTGTGGCTCACTGGCAGAGCGCTTGCCTCGCACGTGTGAGGCACTGGGTTCGATCCTCAGCACCACATAAATAAACAAAATAAAGACACTGTATCCATGTATAACCAAAAAATATTTTTAAAAATAAATAAATAAAAACAGCTGGGGATACAGCTCAGGGTAGAGTGCCCAGTTTGGGGTTGGGGGGAGGGCAAGAAGAAGAAAGAAAGGGAGAAAGAAGAGGAAAAGAGGGGATGAGGAGAAAGAGGAGGAGAAAGGAGAAAGAGGAGGAGGAAGAGAAGAAAAAGAAGAAAAGCTAGGAAAGTAATGGATAGAAATATAACCAAGTATTCCTGCCCACACCACCTATAACTGACAGACCAGCATCGAGGCTGAAATCCACTGGTAAAGGACACCAGTAATTGAGAGGAAAGGAAATAATTAAAATAGAAGACAATTCATGTTATAATGTTGAGATGGTAAATGAATTTCCCCTAATTTTCTTTATTGTAAAGATATCCAACAACAGACAAACAGCCTAAAGGGAGTGGTAAAGCACCACAGAATCAGGCCTTACAACTCAGCCCTGGCATCCCCACAGGCGAAAATGAACTCTCTTACCACACAATGCAGCACCCAGTCATGGTGCTTCAGACATGGCACAGTGTAAAATTATTTGTAGACTGATGGCCAACTGCCTTCAAGAAACAAAAGCACAACTCAGAAAGTGTCCTGGCTACTTCTAAGGTGACTTTTAAGAACCAATAAGTCAGGCTGGAAAAGTGGCTCAGTGGTAGAGCGCTTGAGGCCTTGAGTTCCATCTCCAGCATAGTTCAAAACAAAACCAAACCATTAAGCACAGGGAAGATGTGTGTGTTTGAATCAAGGCATCTGTGCTCTGCATCTGTTTTCTACTACAGCAGTCTAAACACTTCTTCAGCTCTGCTCTCTATAAGCAAGTATTAAGCCTGTGGAACTTTTCTCAGGTCTTGATCTGTGTACCTATTCTAAATAGGACATCCACCTAGAATTCACATTTGAAACTATCATTTAAAAAAAAATGAGCACATGTTTCTCTTACTGCAATCTGTTGTTAATAACAAAGAAAATACTGTTTGACTTCAAAATAAGAAAAAGAAAAGAGGGGGGAGCCCAGATGCTCAAGGTAAGATTTATTTTAAGTAATCCTTCATGATGTACATATTAGGGAAAATCATCATTTCAAATTTGTCTTTTTCTTCTAAAAATGGTTCATTAAGCTTAAGTGAGAACTTAGCCACAAAAAATGGAGTGGATAAAGATTAGTTAGAATGAATCTACATTCCCACAAATTTGTACATGCAACAGGACTTTACAAGGCCAGGTCCAACCAAAATCACATTTATAAAAAAAAAGTCTCATATAATCATTTGCCAAAATTTGTGATTTGACCAGGGAGGTTTATTTTGTATTCTGAGGTTCATTATTAACTTACTTAGTGCTGGGGCTGGAATCATGGGCCTTGCGTATGCCAGGCAAGGGCACTACCACTGAGCATCCCTTCCTCCAACCCCTTTCCCTAGGGTTCGTTTTGGAGATGGTATCTCATTATGGCCTTGAATTCCTAGGCTCAAGGGATTCTGCCTCCACCTCCTGAGTAGCTGAGAGTACAAGTACATGCCACTACACCTGGCTTGAATAACTTTTAGCCATTTGCCCCTCTTAATCCTATTTTATCCCCATTTTACCCTCCCTTTGCTTAAAGATCAGGGGAAAAAGCTACTAACTTGCATTTGGAAAGGTTTTTCCACTTTAGAAACCTCTGAATGAAAAAACAGTTTAAGATGAGTGACTTATTTCTCACTAACAGCACAGCAGCACATAAGAGAAGCTAAGCAAGTAAAGCATCCTTCTATGATCCTAACATCCCCTTCAATTCAAGAGCTTGTGGGCTACCATCACTTCAATGAATGGTTCTAGGTTACCTTTTATACTTAATCTTAAGTTAAGGTCTTCCTTAGAGGGCTTTAATTTTTCATGAAAAGTTCTGAATGTCTGCTTCTGAAACTTATTTAAGTTGCCAGTATTTTGTTTGCAAAGTGCAAACTCTGATTCACTAAGTCTTCCAAGTCACTTGAAGCTGTGCAGCTCAACTCTTCCAAGGGGACAGAAGACATGAAAGCTTGCTTTCTGCTCCAGTGACCCCCGGACAAAAAAATATTTACAGAATAAAATCTTAAGACAATGTACAGGGCTGGGGCTGTAGCTCACTGGTAGCGCGCTTGCCTAGCATGCGTGAAGCACTGGGTTCGCTCCTCAGCACCACATACAAATAATAACTGAATAAAATAAAGATCCATCAACAACTAAAAAAAATTTAAAAAAAAAAAAAAAAAAAAGACAATGTACACACCAAAATGGCCAGGTGTATAATTGATGCAACTTAATAACCAGTAATAAACAGATGGCTACATATTTTTAGTTGATCTATTGGGGTAAGATGATATGGCCATTAATCTGATCACTCACTTGGCAAATACTGATCAAGTCCCTGCAATGTGCCAGACATTGGAGAAAAATACTAAGCCAAAGACACACGGTCTCTATCCTCAGAAATCTGAGAATCTGGAAAAAAGATATTAAACAAACCATCTTATAACTACATCACAAATGTAAACTGTTAAGTGCTATGAAAGAAACAATGGGGTACCCAATTTAGAACAGGGGAGGGCTACATTATTGAGCTGTAAGAGTGACATTTGAGCTGCACCCTAAGGGTCTGCTGTAGGGTAGACAACCAGGCCTGAGGCTGGGGCACTTCCGCCTTCCAGGCAGGACCAGTATATGCAAAAGCACAGTCAAGGAAGAAGAATAACACTAGATCCTGGTGACATGTCCCCTGGTCAGGTCCAGAGCGGGTGAAGGGGCCTGGAGCAGAGGGCTGACAAAGAGACTGAGACAAGCAAGCAGATGAAGTGCCCCACAGGTCCATGACAAGCCCTGGAGGCACAACCAGAGAGAACACAGAGCAATGTGCAAAAATGCAGGATGATGAAAAAGCAGGGCTCCAGCCAACACGGCTCAACTAAGTAAACCAAGTAAATGCAAGGGGGAAGCGAGGAGGGCAAGGGCAGCCGCTTGTGCTGTGTGACCACTTCAGCGTTCGTAAAAATACTCCTCAGAGAAAGTGTACTGCTAAGGTACATGCACTGACAGATCAGAATACCACTACAAACTCTCACCAAAACTTGTAACTACACACTGAACAATGACCAAAAAATATAAGCTTTATAGTACAAAATATATAGTTGTAGACACCATGTGATCAAGCTATATTTTAAAAAAGTTAAACATTTAAGAGACTGTATTTGAAATAGTATAGTACTTTGTTTGCTAATGATAGAATGTTTAAAAATGTAATTATTTACTAAAAATACATTGAGAAAAGGAATCTAGCAAATTAGAAAATGCAATCATCATAATAATATATGCAAAAGATATCACTATAAACACCCTCTGTTAAAGCGCCCGTCAGTGTCTTAGTGTGAAGTCTTACCTTTCTTTAACGAGTGCAATGCTGAGGTGAAGAAGGTCAGATAGCCCGGAGGCTGGGGCGAGCCGCTGAACTCAAAGTACCCGAGGACTCCAGGCTGTAGGGACAAGAGCATAATTAGGTAACTGAGACATTCTCCATCGTGCGATGGAGGACATTTTAAATACACAAAAATGGCAAGACATTGTAATTGACCATCAGTACATTTTGTTGCATTTCTTTAAAAAGTCTACCCACCAGAGAAAGGCTGCAAGCTGGGGCTGAACTCTGCCTCTATTCACAAAGTTCTGGGGCTAAGGGATGCCGTGCAGCAGCCTCTACAGGATGGACAGTGGCTACTTAGGGCACCGGAGCTGAAAGTCCCTTGTCCCTCCCTAAGCAGGGCTTTCCACCTCCTCTGACAGCTCTCTTCTCCTAGACCCTGGCTCAAACCTCACCATCCAATTCAGGTACTCACTTGATTTGGTTGAGCGCCCTCTAAATTGACCTTCCCACTTAACTGGAAGTCAGGATATATCCGATTGGTTTCACCGGTGTTCAACACCCAGCACCCAGCACAGCCCAGCGGCAAGCCTCCTCTCTGTTCAGGTCAGCTGCAGAAAGCCAACGCTTGCCCTCTTGCTCCTCCACCCGCACCAAACTCATTTCTATCTGCTTGTCCCTCAACAAGTTTACCATGGAATGGCCCTTCCACCTGCCAAACCAATGGACTGTCTGCACCACTGGGCACATTCTGCCTCCCTGCTCACAGGACATCCTTCCATCTTTGGAGGTCCTGTGGCACTTCTACCTGGTTTCGCTCTGAGATAATTTTATCTGTCTTAAAAACTCAACTGCAGGCTCCCTGAGGAGAGTGCTGGGTGGGTGATCCTTCTAGCCTGAGATTCCTCTCTGGCAAACAAGCCCAGCTCTTCAAGGGACTGGCGTGAAAAACCAGCCTGATAACTAAGGCACCGGCACTGCAGAGTCCTTTTCAGCCCAAAGTCTCAGCACCATGCTCTTAGAAACTGTGGAGGCTTCAATTACAAAATCAAACCCGAAAGTTAAGGTGCAGATTCAATCTGCTGGTAAAGTTTTAAATCAGTACATTGTATAAAAGAGGAAATATTTTATCTGTAGTAGAATACATTATCTTCCCAATATAAACCAATAACTTAATTCCTGATTCAACTTTAAATAAATCAATTGGTTTTCATTCTGATAGAAACTGACATGAAATGTTTAATCCTAACATCTACAAAATCTAGCAAATAACCAATTTCTCAAACTGAGGAACTGGGTGGGAAAGGAGAGTGTGTGTTTTGTAGAGCTGGGGACTGAACTTAAGGTCTCACACTTGCTCAAGAACATGCTCTACCACTAAGAGCCACATCCCCAGCCCAAGTTATTGAAAACAAAATTTTCTTTTGCCCTAATCCTTTAACAAGTCAACCTACAACTGACAAAGTAGAATTCTACAGTATTTGGTTGTTTTTTTTCCTGGTACCAGGGATTGAACTCAGGGGTACTCAACCACTGAGCCACATCCCCAACCCTATTTTGTATTTTTTATTTAGAGACAGTGTCTCACTGAGTTGCTTTTGAACTCGCAATTCTCCTGTCTGAGCCTCCCGAAGTGCTGGGATTACAGGCGTGCGCCACCCCGCCTGGCTAGTATTTGGGTCCTAAGATTCCAAACCCTCCTATGATTGTGTAATAAACTTTCCTACTAACAACAAAGGAAGGCACGCCCTCTCCCTCGTCCACTGCTGCCCCCTCCTTCTTCTGCCGCTCCTGGAGCTGCTCGTGTCTCCTTCGGTGTGGACCTGGTTGGTACCTCTTTTGTGAAGCGGCAGCTGAGGAGACTCCGGCGCTCGCCATGGTGGACGATAAGCCCAAGGAAGGAGTCAAGACTGAGAACAACGACCACATTAACTTGAAGGCGGTGGGGCAGGATGGTTCTGTGGTGCAGTTTAAGATTAAGAGGTATACACCACTCAGTAAACTAATGAAAGCCTATTATGAACGACAGGGTTTGTCGATGAGGCAGATCAGATTCCGACTTGACGGGCAGCCAATTAATGAAACAGACACACCTGCGCAGTTGGAAATGGAGGATGAAGATACAATTGATGTGTTCCAGCAGCAGACAGGAGGTGTCTACTAAAAAGGGAACCTGCTACTTTACTCCAGAACTCTGTTCTTACAGACCAAGAATACATTCTCAATTAGAAAACTGCAATTTGGTTCCACCACATCTGACTACTACAGTACAGTTTTCTCTATTCTTTCATTTCCCCTTCCCCATTCCTTTACTGTACATAAAGTGACTGGTGTATGTGCACAAGCATATTGCATTTTTTTTAACTAAATGGCCAATGATACGTTTTGATTGACATCAAATGGAGATGGGATGGGGAAAAATACTGGTTCTGTGAAAATATCCCCTTTCTCCATTAGTGGCATGCTCATTCAGCTCTTATCTTTATATTCCAGTAAGTTATTTTGCTCTGTTTTAACAAAAAACAAACAAAAAAACCTGAACAACATAAAAATCCTTGCATACCTTGTTCGATTGGAGAATTTTAATGTTTTTCATTTATCAAGGACAATTTTATAACTTTTTTGTACCTAGCTGTTACATGTAGGGCAATCTGTCTTTAAGTAGGGGTAAATTACTCTTAAAAAAAAGATTCCTAGATAGTTTTCCCTTTAAGTCAAGCGTATTGTTGTTTAAATAAACTTCTTGTTTAAAATGAAAAAAAAAAAAAGAACAAAGGAAGACAAAATCTTCAGAAATTCTAGCCACTTAGTTAATATGAGACATTACAAAAATGGAAACTGAAAGAAAACAGATTCATTTAAGTTTCTTTAGTTTCAACCAATCTTTCAAACTAAAGTCAATGGAATAAATTCATTTGAAGTATTAATAAATATTCCATAGATAGAAATTAAATAATGTGACTTTTACTTCTCTCCCATATTATCTTAGGTAGTTCTGTGGCAGTGAATACGTGGCCCATAAACATGCACATATCTACATGCACATATGCATACATGCACAGAATATTCAAAGTAAAACAAATATGAACTCCAAGTCTCCAAGGAAATCCAAAATAAACCTTTAAAAGTGAAGACAGAGTAAAAATGAATTAGAGGGGCTGGGATTGTTGCTCAGTGGTAGAGCACTTGCTAGCATGTGCAGGGCACTGGGTTCGATTCTCAGCACCACATATAAATAAATAAAATAAAGGTCCACTGACAACTAAAAACATTTTTTAAAAAGTGAATAGAGGATGGACCACACGCAGATGTCCTTTGTGGACATTTCTGTAGTATAAATGTTCGGTTTTGTTTGTTCCTGGGGTTTTTTTTTTTTTGGTACCAGGGATTGAACCCAGGTGCGCATAACCATTGACCCACATCCCCAGCCCATTTCTGTGTTTTACTTTGAGATGGCGTCTCACTTCTAAGTTGCTGAGGCTAGCTTTGAACTTAGGATCCTCTTGCCTCAGCCTCCTGAGCCACTGGGATTACAGGTGCGCACCACTGCGCCTGGCTAAGCTTCTTCACTGACGGCATGCCCCCTGCAATTTACATAGCTTGGATGAAGGAGCCTCTGTCTTCGAGGAAATGCTACTGAAATTTCCAAGTAGTTTGACCAAAGAAATTCACCAAACAGTACAATGTAAAACAGCCCTATGGGGAAAATGATTTTCACTTTTCATTGCCAAAGAAATGAAGAACACAAGATTCAATAACTGTACGAGATGACTGAAGAGTGTGTAAATTGTAAAATACTAGCTATTTAAAACAAAAGAAGTTGATGGAGTACAGCTGCAATCCCAGCTACCCAGGAGGCGGAGGCACGACGACTTTGAGTCCCAGCCCAATCTGAGCAACTTAGCAAGGTCCTGCCTCAAAACAGAAACGAGAGACAGGCAAAGCACATTTTAAGTGCTACTTGACAGATACAATACTGTGACAGTCTGGGTTGAATTTTGAAAACTGGCATGCTTGAGAATAACCTGAAATTAATACTTCAAAATTATAAAAAAGAGGAAATAAAGTGAAGTAATGGTTAACTGTTTATTTCTATTGCAAATTATTTTTTGGCTTTTGTTTTACAGTACTGGGAATTGAACCCCAGGACGTCATACATTAGAGTCAAGTGCTCAACCACTGAGTTACATTCCCAGCCCTCTATTATAAATTATTATTTAAAAGTTATCCCACTGGTTCTGGTTATATATAAATTAAAATTTGTAACTACTTCTCTAAATTTTCAACGACTCATCAGTAGAACCTATGTCATTAAATTCTCACAAAATAGCTACATATATTATAGTTTCCGCCACATTTTTAGCTGAAGCTGAAGAAAGGTGAGTTTGAGGAACAAACCTTTCTCAGTCTAGGCCTTGGTTTGCTCAGCTGCAAATAAACCCATGAACTGGCTCAAAGAAGACAACCCTATCCCTGTACTCAATGCATTTGGAGGTGCCTTCCAGATGAGCTAGCCAAGAACACAGGTCACCTGACACCGGGAACCTGACATCAGGTTTCAAGCCCCCCGACCGGTGCACAGATGTCCCTCTATTCTGATGCTTGCCAGCTGCAGTGTCTCTAGCAGTCCACTCTCAGATGCTCAAACAGCTTCCAGGTGAACGAACAGTCAGGAGCTCAAATGCTAGAGTTCTTCTTCTTTCATTTGTTCAAACAATCAACAGTGTCATCAGAACACACACGTGACCGCCTCTCAGGCCCCAGCAGTCCAATCCCTTCTCAGGGCTTTGCACTGATGTTCCCATGCTCTAGAGCGCCCTCTCCAGTCTCCTCAGGGTTGAGTCAAATCACATAGGCTTCATTTTATTTTTCTTCCAATCTTATTTCCTAGAGGTCTTCCCTGGCTTCTAACATAACAGTGTCCTTCCCTCTGCCCCTAAATCATCCTTCTCTGCTCCCTCCATAGCATTATCTCAAGTTATCTTGTGCATTTACTTCCTAGAGTTGCCCTAACAAATTACCACAAACTGGTGCTTCAAAACCACAGAAATTATTCTCACAGATCTAGCAGCTGGAAGTCCAAAATCAGGCTCTCTTATTAGGGTCCAGAGAGTCTTGCCTCGCCTCTTCCAGTGGCTGGTAGCTCCAGACATTCCTTCCTTGGCTCCAATTTCTGCCTTGGTCTTCATGTGGCCTTCTTCTCTGTTCTCTCTCCTTTTTTGATCAAGACATCAGTCTTTGGATTTAGGACCCACCCTAAATCCAGGATGATTTAATCTCAAGACTCTATTTCCAAACAAGGTCACATCCTAAAGTTTCATCCAGACATGAATATTAGAAAGACACTATTCTGCCCAGGACCGATTGTTTGTTTCCCTATAAGGCTGGGGGTGTAGTTCAGTGATACAGTGCTTGCCTGGCATGCCCAAGGCCCTGGGTTTGAAATCCTAACACAACATAAAATTTAATGTGTTTTTCTGTTTGTTTGTTGTCTACCTCCACGTTTTAACTCCAAGAAACAGAGACGCTCTTATTCATAACTACACTTCCAGCTCAGAGACTGCCTGGCACAGAGCAAGCAAACAATAAACATTTGTTAATGAATGAACAGGAACAAAAAGATAATAAGACAAAGCTCATCCATCAAGTGTACACTTAAGCAAAAAAAAAACAAGAAGACGACACAATGAGTGCTAGATTCTAACTTGACCCAGTTTGTTAATTTCATCCCATGATGTACAGTATATTTATTTAGTGCCTGTTATAATGAGGAAGATAGAAATCAGTTATTTATAAGAGGCTAGCAAATCCTCATTGACATATTTCTTGTGCAAGCAGACACTATTTGTAGGCTAGCATAAAATTTCAGCAGATGGTGCACACACCCTCTAGTGGCCATGAGCATAATTACCTTACTGTGTTTTTCTCAGTGGCACTTGAAATATTTCTATAATAACATTAACTCATATCTAGAAAATGTAAAACTATTTTATTCACAGTGCTATACGACTATGAACTGACAGAAATGGGACCTATTTTCTCAACATTCTGACAAAATTTTACTTATCTGCAATATGATAATACTAGGAGCCAGGCATTCTGTTTTTCTCCGAACTACTCAAGTTTTCTGTCACCTAGTAATTTATCTAGCACCCCTACTTCACTCAAAAAGAGATTCCCACCGAGCACAGTGGCACATACCTGTAATCCCAGCGGCTGGGGAGGCTGAGGCAGGAAGATCATGAGTTTGAAGCCAGCCCCAGCAAAAGCAAAGAGCTAAGCAATTCAGTGAGACCCTGTCTCTAAATAAAATACAAAAATAGAACTGGGGATGTGGCTCAGTGGTCAAGTGCCCCTAAATTTAATCCCTAGTATCAAAAAAAAAAAAAAGAGAGAGAGAGATGCCCAAGCCTTTTATAATCTCATTAAATTTAAAACAATTTGGTTTGCCAAAGCATTAAGAATAAATGTACAAATAACCATTCTTAATTATAGAAATTCACAAAAAGATTTGGAAAATATTTTGGCTGCAAATACATGATAAAAGTTCAAAATAATAATACTGTTGGCATTTGGTGGGTAGGTGATAATGTACAAACTGAATCATTTTGTGCTTTAAAAATTTTTTTTAAAATACTGAAATTAGATAAGCCATAAAACTAGTGACTCTGAGGGCTGGGATGGTAGCTCAGCGGTAGAGCGCTTGCCTCGCATGTGTGAGGCCCTGGGTTCAATCCTCAGCACCACATACAAAGTAATAAAGACATTGTGTCCATCTACAACTAAAAAAAATATTTAAAAAAAAAACTAGTGACTCTGAAAACTACATTAACATTACATACTCCTATTCTCTTTCTAATGAACTTAACGTTCACCACAATAAAGATGAAACTGGGTTCTGTCTGACCGTGTTGTCCACAATGATAAACTACATCTTCCAGTCTGTATCTGAGGCAGGGAGAGCCCTCAAGGAACAGAGCCTGCAGCTGGAGTAGCAGCAGGAAGCACGATTTCCTCACATGGTTTGCACTGAGGGGACTCACAGCTGTTCACTTCTCTTTGCAGCATCCCCTGGGAAGCTCACTGCAGTTTTTAGACACATCATGACTTATAAAGTAGATATCACTTTTGTGTTCAGCTGGGAAAAAAATGCTAGACTTGACCCTGGCTCAATAGTGTGACTTTCACACACAGACCACTCCAAGTTTTGCAGAATAAATGCTAATGACTTATTAACAGGAAATGGCAAAACTCCTGTTCTAGTAGTAAGTCAAGAGCCATGGCCCCATCCTTCATCTTTCATCACTATTCTCAGACCTGTTCATAAGAATAAAGGAAAAGAAAAGCTAACAGCCAAATTAGAAGCCAACACCTTTCAAATACTTTTATCATAAAAGAAGTAGTTTCACAAATGACATAAAATAATAATAAATATCTGAAATTAAATATTTGAAATTTTAACCTCTAGATAGATACTAAAGTTTCAACTCAGTGACCTTAAACATTACTGAGAGGAAGAAACATGGGACACAAGAAGGAATTAGGGCGCCAGAAGAACTGCGCTACAGCCCAGCCTCCCTTTAGGCAAGTCACACCTTCTGTGGCATCCCTGGTCTGCTCAGAGGGTCTACACGTTCCGGACCTCACGTGGCTACTGGCAGACAAGAAGTAAAAGCTGAAGGACACTTACCAACGTACACCTGACTCAAGATTTTCTTGCCAATAGGACTAAAGCAGAGCAGAATTTACAGTTAAGTGTTTATAATTTTCACCCTTTAATGTATTCCTGTGGTGTTTAAAGCAAAATTCTTTTTCTAGTAATTGTATCTGAGGTCAGAGTTATATTTTACAAACATAAAAATGTAGATCGTGATTAACAATCTTAGGTAGATTTGAGATATGTAAGCCAAATAAAATATTTTTCATTGAGTAAAACTATTCTTCTAAATAATATCCAATCTAAAATAGGCTTTTGAATGGATTCCCCTGTAAGACATGAAAATTCAAAGCAAGATATAATTATAGCATTTCTTTTGATGATAGAATGAGCACATAAATACAATTCAGTATAAATATTAAAATTTTACGTCAGAAGAGAAAATTGCTGATTTTAGGATATCATCGTCACTTCTCAAGTAGTGAATGTGAGCTGTACAATTTTATGGTTGCCCAAACTGCTCACGAGCATCTGGAGCAAAC
Organism: Xerus rutilus; assembly: GCA_028644305.1. Lineage (NCBI taxonomy): Eukaryota > Metazoa > Chordata > Mammalia > Rodentia > Sciuridae > Xerus > Xerus rutilus. The sequence continues at coordinate 27,221,515 of CM053415.1, read as the reverse complement.
TGATAATCAAAACTTTTTTTTTTATTATGGGGAGAGAATTATCCTATGCACTCCTACAAGATGTCACAAACACAATTATAGACATAAGCAAAAACTCTGCTACTATGACAAAGTAACATCAAGTAATTATTTTGACCTAATTTTAGAATACTTAAATTTAAACACAATACTGAAATCCATGTTTATGACAAGTATAAGAAGAAATAAATTAGAAGACAAGGTTCTTAACTAAAGTATACTTTTTTTAAAATTGGCAAGCTCTTTAACATATTTATAATTTGATAATTTTTTCTTTTTTTAAGGAAAAAGAAACAGTTTAAATAAAAAGTTGAATATCAGGAACAGCTTTATTGATGACAATCTAACTTACTCCTGGCTCTAGTCCCCCAAAGATAACATTCTAAAATTCTCTATTCTCTAGTCAAGGCACTATTGAATTTCTGTATTTTCTCTACTGCTACTTGTCTATTACAAGCAGATAAACGTCCAACGATTAAACTGTGGATTTCTGTGTGCTCAGGAAAAAAGACATGTTCGAAATAATACTCGAGACACCTCATCTTAAGGCCTAATGGGGACACTGAATCATTTAGAGCAGTGGTTCTCAACTGGGGCAATTTTGCCTCCAAGGGACATTTGGCAATGTCTGGAGATATTTTTGGATGTCACAGCTGGGAAAGATGATGATGATACCAGCATCTAATGAATGAAGGCCAGGAATGCTGGTGAATATCCTGCAAAGCACAGGACTGCCCCCTACAGCACAGAATTCTCTGATCCCCAAATGTCAACAGTGCCAAGGTTGAGAAATCCTAATATAGCAGGTAACTCCAAAAATATCGTGCACTATAGAGCAAGGCCTCCAAAATTTTCCCATGTATTCAATCATCAAAACCATAAAAGAGTCTGGATCCTGAATGCTGTCTTTACACTATCTTTACAGATGTGTATATGAACTGACAGCTTCTTTCTAGGCAATACTATTTGGTATGTTTCACAAGACAAGTGGTTTCACAAATACCATGCCAGGCTTGACTCCCTAATTCTTCCACAATTAACCAAGTGTCTTCTCTTGACAACCAGACCATTTCATCTCCAGTGGAAGCCCAGCAGAAGATGACACCAACACAATAAAAGCTATCCAAGCTCTATGGAGGAAGCCTGCCAACTTCAGGGCAGACATGAGCCTTTGCAGCGAGGTTCCATCATAGCAGCACTCTCGGCTCCTGTCCTAAAGGGGGCCCAATCGTTGTTGTACATCACCAATTAAGTAGGCTACCAAAACCCAACCGCAAGTGACATTGTCAGCACATCATTGAGAATGATGGAAAGGAACTCCTAGTCAAAAACAGGGTGCAGGATCTGTAAAAGCACTGCGGAACAACGAATTCAGAGTGCAAAGGCTACAGCTCAGGGAGCAGCCTGGCTGTGCAGTCACAAATGTGCACTGTTTCTCTCCTATAGATGCCACTAGAAAGAACACCAGAGACGTGGAGGCGATAAATAAAAAGGAGTCAAAAAGATATCTGCTGTAGATTTCAAGGTCATTGCCTCAAAAGTACTTTCCCACCTGGGTGCATAGTAGCACACACCTACAGGCCCAGCTGCTTGGAGGCTGAGGCAGGAAGATTGCTTGCTTGAGCCCAGGAGTTCAGATCCAGTCTGGGCAACACAGGGAGACCTCCAACTCAAAAACCAACTAACAAAATAACTTTTCCAAAGAGAAGCTTACAAAACTTTTGTCTCTTTCCAGGCTCTAAACTTCACTGAAGCCATAAAGGTTGGTGAGAATTATCTCAGTCAATGAACACCCTTATTTTAGAGATAAGAAATTTGAGTGAAGCTCATAAATTAGACTTGCTAAGGTCAGGATTAAAACCCAGCCCTGTAGATTCTAGCAGAGCCCCTCTCCTTCATTACATCACGTCCACAAGAACTGAAGCAGAAAAACTGGCTCCAAGCTCTCTGGATGTACAAATCTCTGACAGAGATGAAAACAGTAATGAAGCTGCCTCAGTCTTATTGTTAGGCTAAATGATCCCAACTGTTTCCAAACTTTTTGGGAAAGTTAACACATGCTGTATGATATCTGTTGCTGTTGTACAGCTCCTCTCCTTTTTCTCCTTTCTTTTGAGAAGAGCTTGAGTGAAAATTTAAAGGGGGCAAGGGGAACCTACAGCCAGGCACGATGGTGCACACCTACAACCCCAGCAACTCAGGAGGCTGAGCCAGAAAGACTTCAAGTTCAAAGGCAGCCGGGGTAAGTTAGCAAGACCCTCTCTCCAAATAAATAAAAAGGATCGGGGATGTAGCCCAGGGGTAAAACATCCCTGGGTTCTATCCCTAGTACCATCACCAAAAACAATGACAACAAAGAAAAAAAACTAAAATAGCATGCTCGAGGCCCTGGTTCAATTCCCCAGCAAACCCACACACATGTAAAAAAAAAAAAAAAAAAAATCAAAAAGAAAACAAGGGGGTATCCATCAAAACCAGGCAAAGTACTCTACAAATAAGCCAACAGAGCATGAGTGAAGGGTGACACATCAGACCTGCAGGCCATTTTTTCATCTTAGTTACAGAACAAGTTTTTTCCTTTTTATAAATATAGAGAATTCTAGTAAGTATCATCACATTTACATTTCTTATAATAGGCCTAATATCCAGGATGTTTTCTATGATATCATTTTTACTGAGACTATACCCTGGGCATTTTCTATGTCTTACCTGGTTTATTTCTGTCTTGCAGATGAGAACATGAAGACTTAAAGAGGGTAAGCAGCCCCAGGCCACACAGCTAGTAAGTGATGGGCTTCAACTCAGGTCTGACTCACAGCTTTTCACCATTTTGCTGTGCAACCCCCAGTGACCGCCTGCCACCTACTGCAAACCCATGGGGAAACTCACTGATCACATTATTGTACCTGAAGAGCTAAAAGGAATCTTAAGAAAAGTCTGGCCCAGCCCCTGATGCCCAGGAGGTAAGAAACCAGCCCCCAATCCCAGACCCAGTTAGTTAGTCCTATCATGAGGCCTGTGCCCCGGCGCCCTGCCTCAGAGCACAGCTCTTGCCCATCAGCCTTCGCAGGACAATGGAAGAGAAGTCACATGGATTAAGGAACATCTACTCTAATGTACATCTAAGATTTCCAAGCTGAATGACTGGACATTAACAATGCTGCTTGGGGAATCAGCTAATAGTTAACACATAGTTTCTAACATGAAAGAAAAAAATTTATAAATGATGAACTAGTGAAAAAATTCACATCCAATCTCTATGGAATACATATAGTGCAACTCGGTCACAGTGGTAAACTGTCAGTCAGTGAGGTCTAGATTCATGTGGTCTTTCTCTACTGTGTATTCATGGTCTTGATATTGCTGCATCCAAGCATCATGCTTACTTGTTGTATCCAAGTATGACCTTACACATGTCCCAATAAAGGATTTTGTGAAGTTAGTTTTATAATTTTTTAGATTATTTTGATAATCTCAATACTGGCCTCTCAATAAATCATCCTGAACATTCATGAAATATCTTATAAAAATAATTTATCAGGGGTTGAAGCTGGCAATGAGAAAGCAGGAGAAAAGCCACACTAGGAAAGTTGGGAAATTTTCCACAAACACGAGCTTGAAAGTTAGACAATTAATAAAATAAAAAGACATATTTCCATTAAAAAAAAGTGCTAGACTACAACAAACAAGAAAAGCGAGGTATTTCTACAATACTGCAAAGCATCAAATGACATTCTTAGAAACTTACAACTGTACATAAATTGTAAACGAACCCTCACGTACTTTAACTATGAGACAAGGTGAAAGTTTGTTGAAAATTCCCAAACAAAACACAGAATTTTGCAAGCTTTCTATCTCCTTAAAACTCACTTGGTCAAACCATCATTATGATCAGTCATCTCAAAATAAATTTTTTCCCTGGGTACTGGGAATTAAACCCAGTGGTGCTTTACCACTGAGTGATATCCCCAGTCCTTCCTATCTATCTTTCTATCTATCCATCTATTTTGAGACAGAGTCTAAGTTGCTGAGGCTGGCCTCGAACTTGTGATCCTCCTGCCTCAGCCTCCGGAGTACCTGGGATTACAGTTGTGTGCCATTGCACCCAACTCAAATGCATTTAACTGGGATTTATCTATAAAGTGATCTTTTAACTGCTGCAATTCAGAAAGTATTTTTTTTTTAAAAGTAAAAAAAACACCTTCAAATAAGAACAATCCAGTACAACCCAGAAAAAGGCCTTGGGAACAGAGGAGATATGAAAGATAGGTACCTCGTAGTTCGAGAGAAAATCTAGTAATTCTGATTGAGATGGGATGTAGAGAAGTGGTTTCATCACCCGGCGGACAAACTTCTCAATGTAAACAGCACTCATGGGGCCTTTGTATTCGATTGGTCCAAAACTAGTACCAAAAATAAAATAAAATAAAAATAAATAAAAAGTAAAAATAATACACCATGCATTAAGCCTGCAATGTATAGCTAAAATCATCAATACCACAGGATGAAAATGCCTTGCTTTAATATCCAACTGTTTCAGAGAAGTAGCCTCCTTTGCTCAGGGGTACTGGGGCGCTAATTAAAAAATCAGCAGTAAAAGGAGGGGAGGTACAAGCAGCTGTGACCCTTCTATGAGCTTCATTCAATTACAAACTAAATTCTTTCTAGAGTCTGAAGGAAAAATGAATTCCCATGTTTCTTTTAAAACACAAACAAAAACAAGGCTACTAGAAACTGGCCACATGCTGAAGGATTCCATGGTCTTGATTACACACTTCACTGTATGTGGGCAGAGGACTTCCACATCATTACCAAATGAGGAACAAGTTGAGCAGCTGGCCCTTGGCCAACTAAATAGTAGGAACTAGGAATAGTAGGAAATAGGCACTTAAAGTGAAGGATCCCTAATGAAGCTTAAGCCTATCTAAAGTTTTATTACAACAGAAAAAAACAACAACATGGATATGAAGTTGGGAGGTATAAAGCTCATCTTATCTTTTCCTCACAGCTGTGCTTGGGGACACCCAGGAATTTGATTCAGCACTGCTAATTCCTCCACCATTTAGTTATGTTCCTAAGCTAGTCAGAATCCACAAAAGGATCTTTTAACCTTGCACAACACAGACAAATACAACCGATGGTCGATGGTCGGTGGTGGGGTAGGGAAGGTACTTGAAATCCAGCAACTCTATAACCATTCTTCTCTCTAAACAGCAACTGACACTAAGCCTGTTGTTAACAGTAACAACAGCACAGTCAAGAATTAAATGCTGTGCTCACAATACCGTAATACATAGTCACAAACATTCACACACACACACAATGGAACACAATTCCTCAGTGTACAATGCAGAACATGATGTAGAAGGAATTTCAGCATGAAAAAGTAAAAACAGCATTGTACAAGCACAGCTGGGAGAAAAGAGTTTAAGACTCAGTTGAAAACTTACCACAATTAGTTCAGTTTAGAAATCACCCCCATTACAACCAACAGTACCAATCGCCAACAATTTTTAAGGGGAAAAATTTTTTTAAACTAGTAACTTATTCTGTTTAGCAAAAAGGAGCCAATCAATCCAGAAACCTCATCTACATAAGCCAACAGGCTTTGCTGAGTTTCCTTGGTGTGATATTCCAAGGGTCTAACTGACTTACCAAAGTTAACAAGATCCCAGATGTAGGATGTGGGCATGCTTTACCAATGAACTATAGCCTTGCCCCAGGACACACACTGATCCAGAGCTACCTGAGCTCTGACAGGGTTGTGAGAACACACCTTCCTGCTTCAGAGCTCTAATTAACTTTTCCTGTGACTGGTCTCAATACAAACCAAAAAATCTACTTTCACAAAACAGAAGAGCCTATTACTTTCTTTAGCAGCTTCTACAAGATAAGTCATTATAACAAAAAAGAGCTATATCAGCAACAAAAACACACAAAGAGCAGTGGTGTACTCAGTAATGAGACCCAGGGGGCACATCCACGGGCCTGTTGACCAGAAGAACCTTGTGACTACCAAGAATGATCCCAGGAGCCTTTAGTCGATGGAAACATTTGTGTGTGTGTACACACAAAATAGAGATCTTGAGGATTTTAAGGTAGAAAAGAAATTTGGGGAATTTCTGTGCCTTAACACTGTTTCAGGTACGCTGCTGATGGAAGTATTGAAACAAGTAGTAAGGGGGTCTGTACATTGACTCACACAAGTAAAACATCAACAGGCAAAGATGAGGGGCAGGTATTTCAAGGTGAGTACCAACCTCAAATTTCTCATCTCTAAAGCAAGAGGGCTAAACTAGATACTTTTAAAGTCCTTTCAATCTTTCTACAAAAGCTAAGAAAACAATATAAGACAGTACTGTATGCCCACATATCTCAAAATGATATCTGTACTCAATTCAAGAGAATTCTTCTGATTTTAATGTCACATCATGTTAAGGCCACCTCTGGGCAACTTGCAAGGACTTTCACCTCTGCTAGGCATCTGTGCCCATTTCCAAATCCAGAGGGTAATGCAGGGGCCTTAGAAGGCAAGTTCATCACCATGTTACAGAGAACAGAGTCTTAGAACCTTCACATACAGCTTACACTTAAAGAAGAAGAAACCCTGAGACAGTTGTCAAGAAAGTATTCTTATATTCTAAATAACCTGCACTTTAACCTTCAAAGTAGAGGTAGAATCTAAACTTAGTGGGCAAAAAGTGGGTTGGTGGGATCAAAAAATGATATTAAGAGCCCTCAAGCAAAAACTGGCTTATCCAGCCTCAGCAATAGCGAGGCACTAGGCAACTCAGTGAGACCCTGTCTCTAAGTAAAACATAAAATAGGGCTGGGGATGTGGCTCAGTGGTCAAGTGCCCCTGAGTTCAATCCTCAGTACCAAAAGAAACAAAAAAACAAAAAAAAAACTGGATTACTGAAAATATTAAAATTATAAACAAATGGAGGCTGGGGTTATGGCGCAGTGGTAGCGTGCTCGCCTAGCATGCGTGAAACACTGGGTTCGATCCTCGGCACCACATAAAAATAAAATAAAGATATTCTGTCCACCTACAACTAAAAAAATATATAAATAAATATTTTTAAAAAAAATTATAAACAAATGTCCAAAAGAAAACGTGAGGATGGAGGTCAGTAGGGAAGTATGATTTTGCCCAACTACTACTAGCAATTGCTCCTGCAAACAATACTATGTGCTACCCAACAATTTATGTTAGAGATATGGATGGAATGGGATAGAGAATCTATAAATGACTGTCTACTGATCCTTGTGATAAATCCTTCTGACTACAGCCCAAGGCATTCAGAAGGGGGGAAAAGGAAAGCCTAAACTGTAAAGACCTTACTAATCAATTCTCCTTTACCCATCTGGCCTCCCATAAAATTCAAGCCAATCACACTGAACAAAGACTAATTTCCCATTTTTTGCCTCCAAAATCCTTTGAGTCAGATTCTCAGACATGACTTAATATCCACAGCATGGCCTAGGCAGTATTCCAAGGCCAAACACCAGTATTTCTGCAGCAAAAATAAGGAACTTAAGTGGGATAAAGGCCACAGGTAGCCTCATCTTACTTTAAGCCAGATGAATGCATCTGGGGACAAAATTCAGGAAACTTCAAGTTTTTCAGTCCTTGTGACTTCAGAACGTTAGATATGAAATTGTGAACCAGTAGTAATTTTCTTCCCAACTGAAAAATATGGTAAGATATACTCTTGACCATGTGATGCTGCCAGGTAAGAAGATGAGAAATTTTATGTATTTTTGCAATACAAAATACTTTTTGAATACCTGAAATGTACAATCATTCAATAGAGCAATCTGTACTTTTAAAAGTAATACTGTATACCAAATAACAGTAATGATGATGATGATGATGATGATGATAATGTAGAGAGCAGGGGATGTAGCTCAGTGGTAAAGCACTTGTCTAGCATGTTCAAGGATCCAAGTTTTATCCTTAGCATTGCAAAAAAAAATTTAAAACAAATAAAATGCCATAATATATATATAACAACACAAAAAGATGTTCACAAAAGTGAAAAAAAGCAGTTTAGGAAATAATATTATTGCCTGATCCCATCTTTACCTGATAAAAAAGGGGTAGACATGTGCATTTATAGGAGAAAATAATAAAAACAGCAATTATACAGAGATCTTTTTAAAATTTGTGTTTATCTGTATTTTCTCAATTTATACAGTGAATATCTAACACTTTTATATAGAAAAAAAAACATTAAGATATTGATAAACAAGTGAAGTTAGAAACACTACTGAAAAATCCTTACCTCCGATGGTACAAATGTATTACAGGAAAATAAAAGAAGTGTTTCTGTTTTCTGCATTTCCCCTGGTTCCACCAACAGTTAACTGCCACAAACAACACCTGCAGAGCCAAAACAGGGTTTCAAATGACTATGAATAACAACTGAAAGTTACCAAGATTTGAAAGATGAAATTATAAAAATGGATTAGTCCTCTCTCACTGAAACAGAAAATACATTTTAAAAAAATTGCATCAAGCTTTCAAAGAAGTTCCTAATATGACACTAAAATATAAAAGACAGTGTCAGCTAGGACTTGGAGTCTGACCCAAGAGTTATTTGCTTTGAACTGTAAAGTGAATGAGTGCCAAGGAGCTTTCTCTAAGCATGAACCTGCTAACTGAGAAAGATATTCTTGGGGCTGGGTATGTAGTTCAGATGCAGAGAGCCTGCTCAGCATGCTTAAGGCCCTGGGTTCAATCCCCAGCAACACAAAAACAAATAATAGAAGGATATGCTTTCCAATTGTCAAAGTAAGCATCCAAAAATTAAAATGTTACTGTGAATAAAACATCACAAATTAAAGATATTTTAAAAACTAATAATCAGTGTTTTAAGCCATACTCTAAAAGGCATTTTTTACTAAGTAGTAAAAACATAGAGTAACTATATAGGTAGTTTGGAGTAATTTTACAAGTAGATGCTGGAGTATTTAGGGAAAAATATCTTGTGTCTGCAATTTACTTTGAAAGGTGCCAAAAATGAGATGAGTTAATGGACTGGAGCAGCTTCTCAACTCTGGCAGTATGACACTTCAGGCTGAAGCATGGAGGGGTTCTGGGTTACATCTGCTTTGTGATGACAGATGTCCTAAGAGCTAGACACAGGGTGGTACAGGGCACCTTACAGCTTTCCTGGGCTCTACCCACTAGATACCAGTAGCACTCATTTCAGAAGCAGTGACAAGGAAAAATGTCTCCAGACATGTCCAAAAGTCCTGGAGGCAGAGGCAGCAACAGTATGACCAGTAGTTGAGAACCTCTGAATTGGAGGGGTGGTTAGATGGATGATCACAAGATAAAATAAGCACAGTAAGCTGTTAACAGAATCTAGGTGGTGGGGACAGTAAAATTCTTTAACTTTTGCTATATGTGTGAAAATGTTCACAAATTGTTGAAAAATACAGACAGACTACAAATGAAAAGCCACCTTCAAGTGTTTTTAGACTTACTATCACAACAACAAACTGCTCAAAATGTAGTGGCAATCCTTCAGAACTCCTTTTAGAGACTATTTCTAGGAAAAGAGAAAAATAACAGTGGCTTTACTTGAAGTTTACATCTCTTTTTTTAACTCAAAAACAGGGCACAATCTACCATTTTGCTAATTTTACTAAGCAATATGGTTCAAAAGATTTTTGCCTATTTCTAAAAATAAACCCAGTCCTTTTTCCTCCTGAGCACATGAAGGAAAATCTCTCAATGTAGAAGGAACTGAAAATTTTTTTTTTTTTAAAAGAGCTGGGCCAGTCACTGTGGGTGGCACTGTAAGCCCCACTGCGTGCATCTGTGCCTCTTTAACCAACTGCTTGGCTTCACTGGAAGCTGTTATTATTATTCCAATACCATCATTCAGGAAGGCAAATATTCCAGAACAAAATAACATTAACCTACAGTTCATCTAAAATAAAATACAACCTTCTCTTTTCCCCACATGAGCAATGGCATCGTAGCTCTCTAGATTCAGAAAACTGGGGAATCACTGCCAAAATGGTTATTTATTTTCTGTTTACACACTGCTTGGCTCCCAGAACTCCATCAGAATTTCTGTTTCCTTTCTGGGAGTATCTGCCAGCTTGCTTAGTACTTGCAGTTTTTAAAGGGGTGGGGAGAAAACGGAAAATAAATTCCATGGGGCCGCAGCGAGAATACAAAACATGCCCCACCAATACCAATTAATGTTATAAGAAACGGAGAGTTGTATGGAAGTACTTGGTACATTCTCAGTGATATAATGGCTAAAAAGGGTTCACCTGGCTGGGTGGAATGCCTAGTCACCATCTATAACATTACTTGTTTCTAAGAAAAACCAACTGAAAGTTCCAAAAGAACTTTTGCAACTCAGCTGCCTGCACAGGTTTTTTCAGATCAGTGGTTCTCAGCAGGAGCCTCTCATGAAATCTGTGGGATGCTTTCTATTTGCTGCTGTGACTGGGGGAAGCTACAGGACATGTGTAGGGCAGGGGCCTTCACAGATATCCTGCAATCCTCAGAACTTCTCTGCACTGGAAAGTCATCCGTATCATCCCATAGCTTTCTAAATGCCTGCCGAGCACTGATGTGGGAAAAAAACCTGTTTATTACTATCCAAACCCAGAACTGATAACTCTCTTTAACTCCAAGGTCCCCTATTATATGTCAGTTCTACGTGAGGCTGTTGTGTTCACTGAATTTCTCAGGAACACAACTTTTGTGCAGACTGAGGAGAGAGAGCACTTTGCTGTTCAGAGTCCCCAACACATCACACCTCCAACAGGCTGTATTTATAACTATCACATTCAGGGAGGCTCTACATGAAAGTATAGGGACCTGCTTTGCCCAAGCATTTACATACTGAAATATATAACGTACAGATGTAAATTATTTTTCTTTTTCCCCACCATTTTTGGTTAGTGCACTAGATTATTTTGGTTTGGGGTTTTTTTTTTGGTACTGGAGATTTAACTCAGGGACACTCGACAACTGAGCCACATCCCCAGCCCTATTTTGTGTTTTATGTAGAGACAGGGTCTCACTGAGTTGCTTAGTGCCTCACCATTGCTGAGGCTGGCTTTGAACTCGCGATTCTCCTGTCTCAGCCTCCCTAAATGCTGGGATTACAGGCTTGCGCCACCGTGCCCAGCTTGTACTAGATTATTTTCAAATTACATGTGCAGAGAAGTTTCATCATCTATGAATTTCTTTCAGGGAAAGGGACATTATAAAATACTCATTTTCTAGAAGGCACTGGGATCCACTGGGCTGGAAACCACTGCATTAACCAAGGACTCATTTGTTTATTTATCCCTCTTACCTAGTCCAAAGTTCACATTCATTAAACATCTGTTCAATACAGCTGGAGTCCATGGGTGAAAAGGTCAGCCTTGTTACAATGTAGTTCTATCATACATAAATTTCTCCTACATAAAACATCTACCTAGCAATCATCAAATGTATGTGCAAGATACACACAGAACTAGGATTTCAGCCCCTCCCTCCTTCAGCACTGAAGCCTCATTGCCTGGCATCACTGGATGGGCACTAGCCTCCGGCTCAAGATCCAGAATCTGCTCTCACTCTTGCCTCCAACTACGAGCATCACACTCAGATCCTTTGTTCTTTACAGCAGGCTTTGGAATTGACAAACCACTCCAGGAGTTCACCTTGACAAAAATGCTAGATGGGCAAGGTGTCTCCATGGGACATCCTCTCTTACGCACAGGAATGATGATCATTAATTTTGGGGGCTGAATGTTATTAGTATTACCTGGTCTGAAAGTCGGCTTGCTGCGTGCTCGATTTCTGCCCTGGCGGCAATGGACTGGCCACACCACGGGGCATAAAAGAACAGAAGTACGACCTCGGAATCCCGGCGAACATGCTCTGCATAGTCCAGTTGCCCCTGGAAGAGGTCAAGGACCAGAGACCTCGAGGAGAAAAAGCTGACAGGTGGCTTTGCTGGTATTATCACATCTTTTGCTCGACTAAAAAAGAGTAAACACAAACAAGATTGTTTATTTATCTTCTTCTTACAACAGCTTTGCATGGAAGGAGAATGAAGCTTAAAAGAAAAGGCCTCTTATGAATAAAAAATTGGAAATCTCAAATCACTGTCCTGAAGTAACAGTAGCACCTTCCAGCTGAGCCGACATAGACATGAATGACATTTTGGAAATGATTCTCTAGTATTCTGTCCCACTAGGCATGGGCTAGGAGAGGATTGGAGAGCAGAATGATCTACAGCCTTGCTGCCACACCCCAAAGACTCCAACCCCACCTCTTTGCAGCCTGGCTCACCACAGGAGCCTCTGAGCTTTAGGGCCACCAGCTCTGGGGCTCAGAAGTATGGGGAGAGAACACACAAGTCACCACTGGTAAAACTGCTACCTAAGCTGCTTTCCAGTGACTCAAATCTGAGAAAACACTAAGTTTGTTAGGTAGGGCAGGTCTGTACTTACATAGGGCATTCCAGTAAAAGTAATAATTAAATAATAATATGCAGTTCTCCAGATACATCATAATCCAAGAGGTATGAAACACAAGTAACAAAGCAGTAAGTCTATTTAACTGGAAAACAGGCTTTCTGAACACCTGAGGTTCCCATAAGGAACAAGTCAGGAGAAGGAACACTGAACAAGTGGTCAGAGTCACAGAAGCCACAACTTTCCCATCAGGACAAACAGGTTTTTGCTGGGACTACATCCCACTAAGTTAAAGTGGCCAGTACACACCTTGAATTGTCCATACATCTGCATTAACATAGCATAACACTATCATAATATTTTAGCTAGGACCTTAAAAAAAAATAGTAGATTGAACCAAAAGAAGGCAGAAAGAACCAAGAGAGGAACCACACCCAGAAGGAAAAAATAGAAAACAAGTAGCAAGAAGACTTAAACCAAACCACATCAGTAATTATATTTACATTAAATATAAAAGGACTTACCAACCCAAGTAAGAGGAAGAGATTGTCAGACAATATAAAGCAAGATCCAATTATATATTATCTAAAAGAGACACATTTTACTACTCAGGAGAGGCTCAGGCAGGAGGCTCCCAAGTTCTAGACCATCCTGGGTAACTTAGTGAGACCCTGTCTCAAAATAAAATTAAAAGGGCTGGGGCTGTAGCTCAGTGGTACAGTGCTTGCCTGGCATGCACAAGGCCCTGGATTCAATCACCAGCACTGAAAAAAAGGTGTGTATGTGCGGGGGGGACATTATACTATAAAGACAAAAGACAGAAGTCTAAGGATGAGAAAAGAAAAGTAAAAAAAGAGTACTGCTGGGCTGGGGCTGTGGCTCAGTGGTAGAGCACTTGCCCAGTATGCGTGAGGCACTGGGTTTGATCCTCAGCACCACATATAAATAATAAATGAATAAAATAAAGATCCATCAACAACTAAAAAAAAATTTTTTTTTAAAAAGAGTACTGCAAACAGTAAGCATAAAAAGCCAACACAACTCACCAGGTAAACTGCTAAACCCAGGCACATTCTTCCATTCCCCATTATTCCAAAATTAGAAACAAACAAAAGTACTCACACATACACAATAACCTGGATGAATCCCAACATAATTATGCTGAGTGAAAAGAAGCTATGCACCGAAGAGTACATAGAACATGACTGTGCCTATATGAAATCCCAAAATAAATCCCAAAAAAGTGCTAAAAGGAGATCCCGCAGTCTCTATAGAGAGCCCATTATCTGAAAAATTCACTTACACAATCATTTAAAAAATGTTGATTTAGCAACTGTTACTGTGCTTCAAACATGGTCAGGTACCTAGGCCACAGCAGCCAGCAGGCTGTATTGTAAGGAGCTTACTTTCTAGTGGAGGAAGATGGTAAGTCACCAAACATGCAAACAACGAACAATAAAAGTACACAAAATGGTCACTACTGTGTAGAGAATATAACATGGCGATGTAACAGAGAGACACAGTAGCTCCACCTATAGGGTGGTAGACAGAGTAGTACCATCTAATGTGAGACCTGAATGACAAGAAGACAGCCACACAAAGAAGTGGGAAAGGCTGCGTGGTGAAAAGTGACACATTCTCAAGAGATCCAAAGTCCTGGTATTTGGAGTAATTATTTCTTTTTAACCATTCAAATTGCATGTTAGGCGCCAAATACTGCAATCTGTGGGAAAATATAGGTATCTGACAGCTCAAGAAAAGAGAATCATCAATAGTATTTTTGCTCTGCAGGTTCAGAGACCCTAAAGTAAACAAGCCAAAAAAATACAAGATAAATCAAAAAACAAACATTAGCTAGGCATGGTGATACATGCCTGTAATCCCAGTTACTTGGGAGGCTGAAGCAGGAGGATCATAAATTCCAGGACATCTTGCACAACCTAATGACATCCTGTCTGAAAATGAAATAAAAATGGCTGCAATGTGTTGGCTCAGTAATAGAGCATTTCCCTAGTATGTGCAAGACCCTGGGTAATTTTTTTTTTTTTGGTACTGGGGATTGAACTCAGGGACACTCGACCACTGAGCCACATCCCCAACCCTGTTTTGTGTTTTATGTAGAGACAGGGTCTCACTGAGTTGCTTAGCGTCTCACCACCGCTGAAGCTGGCTTTGAACTTGTGATTCTCCTGTCTCAGCCTCCCTAAGTGCTGGGATTACAGGCTTGTGCCACCGCACCGGGCTCAAGGCCCTGGGTTTAATCTCAAGTAATGCAAAAAAGAAAGAGAAAGTGAGAAACAAACTAGCCAGGAAAGAGAAACACTTGCCTCTGCTCCATCAGAAACATTCATGAGTTCCAATTTATCTCCTGAATTAGCTTCCCATTTCTTTTCTTTTCTTTTTTTTTTGGGTACCAAGGATTGAACTCAGGGGTACGCGACCACTGAGCCACATCCCCAGCCCTATTTTATGTTTTATGTAGAGACAGGGTCTCAATGAGTTGCTTAGCACCTTGCCGTTGCTGAGGCTGGCTTCGAACTCATGATTCTCATGTCTCAGCCTCCCAAATTAATTAATCCCAACCCTGGGATTACAGGCGCGCGCCACTGAGCCTGTCTTGCTTCCTGTTCCTGAAAAAAATTATATCCAGATCAAAGATGTGCTGCAGGGCCAGAATTGTAGCTCAGTGGTAGAGCGCTTGCCTCCCATGCCTGAGGCCCTGGGTTCAATCCTCAGCACCACATAAAAAGAAATAAAGACATTGTGTCCATCTACAACTAAAAAAATATTTTTTTAAAAAAATGTGCTGCAGCTCTGAAATGTTTCAGGTGCAAAAAACTTAAGAGTTGATTGTAAACAAGAAAGGTCCATCGGAAACCCAATTTTTTTTTTCTTTTTGGAGGAGGATACTGGGGATTGAACCCAGGAGTGCTTTACACTGAGTTCCACTCCTGGCCTCCACCCCACATTTTTTAACCAAGGTTTCACTAAGTTGCTTAGGGTGCTGCTGAATTGTCAAGGCTTGCCTCAATCTTGGATCCTCCTGCCTCAGCCTCCCAAATCACTGAGATATAGATGTGCACCATAAAACCTGGCTGAAAACCCAATTTTCACATGAAACTTATACCCTACACTTCTTTCCAAGGAGGACAGAGGCAACTCTGAAATAACAAAACAAAAAAAAAAAAGCAAAATAAGTATATGTACACACGAGTATACATTTTTATCTAATACACACACCCATTTTTTTCAAATCCTTCAAATCAAGGTAAAAAGAAAGCAAAGAGGATGAAGTCATGGAGATTTAATGTACAGAAATGCAGGTAGGTGAAGATTAAATGCCCAGGGATGCACAAGGACTAGCTGTGGCTCAACCTAAAATCAACTTTTTTTTTTATGCGATCTAATTTGAACTCAGCTAAGTAACAGACACTGAAGAGAGCAGTCATTTATTTCAGGTCAAGAGCTACTAGTAATAATTAAAAAATAATAACAAAATTTTTAAAAGATCCCAAAAGACTCTACTTATTCTCCCTTAAGCCTCTGTCCTTATTAAAGATCTTAAAATAAAAAAGGGGGACAGAAATGCTAGTCACTTGTGTGGCAATAAAATAGTAACATGACACCATTCCATCAAAAAAGACTGAAAAAATTAATCTGAGTCTATTAACAGACTGCCAAATTTGCCAGAAGCACAGAAAGAAGATGGATAAACAAACTCATCTACAAGCTCACTCTCATTGCCAGAAGCAGGTCAGGATTTCATTCTGTTAGCTCTAGAAACTGGATTTACACTCTTCTTTCTTCCTGAAATCTCAAAGGATTTTTCTTTTTCTTTTTTCTTTTCTTTTCTTTTTTTTTTTGGTACCAGAGATTGAACTCAGGGGCACTCGAACACTGAGCCACATCCCCAGCCCTATTTTGTGTTTTATGTAAAGACAGGATCTCAATGAGTTGCTTAGCTCATTGCTGAGGTTGGCTTTGAACTTGCGATTCTCCTATCTCGGCCTCCCAAAGTGCTGGGATTATAGGCGTGTGCCACCGCACCCAGCTCAAAGGACTTTCTCATCAAGTCATGTTGTCTCAGAACAAACACAAAGTATTATTTCTACAGCTAGACAAACTGATGTTTTAAAAAAAAACAAAAAACCTCCACACCTTTGGGAGCAGGACCTCTTTTCTTTTCCTAATTTGAACACAAATGCTAACTTGCAAAACTGTACCTTATAAAATAATTTAGTGTATTTTCCTTGGCGGGGACAATGATTAAAAGTCCAGTTCCTGACTTTAAAGAATTCAAATTCCAGTTTAGTCATTTAATATGTGGGTTTGATTTGGGGCTGGTCTGTATATGACCAAGGCTTGACTCTTTCACTAATAAATTGGGAAGGATAACAATATGCCCAGACTTCATTGCGGATTGTAAGATTTAAATGATATCTATGTTAGGCTCTCAATTACGTGTTAAATGAATAAATGCATTCATGTGGACGCTAGTTCCCAAGCAGGTACTTCTGTTTGCCAGGAGACACCTAGTATGTCTGGAGATATTTTTGGTTCTCACATCTGGGGGCATGTGCTCCAGCATCTAATGGGTGCAGGCCAAAGATAAACCTTCTTGAATGCACAGGACAGCCCCCTGCAACAAAGAATAATCTGGCTCCAAACTGCAATGGTGCTGAGATGGAAAAACCCTGATGGTAGTACAATACCTGGCACATGGCAAATGCTCTGTTATTCAATTTTGTTATTTTTCCACAAAAATACCCAATCCTGTGATATCTTTTTTTAAAAAATATTTTTTGTTATACATGGACACAGTGTCTTTATTTTCGTTTTACTTATTTTTATGTGGTGCTGAGGATCAAATCCGGTGCCTCACATGTGCAAGGCAAGCACTCTGCCGCTGAGCCACAACCCCAGGCCCTGTGATATCTTTTTGGCAATTAAAAAAAAAAAAAAAAAGTCTCCAGCTGAAATCTTCCTCTTGGCTGACTTGCCAAAAGGATATTATCAGAGGCAAGAAGTTTTATAAACTGGCCTCTCAAAAGATACACTATGGACCTGGGAGGGCAGAGTACAACTGAAATATAAATTTTGTATCTGTGTACTTCCCTAACAAGAGGCACATTAACTTTCATTCCTCCTCCTCGCTGTCCTCCAGCCTACTCAAACCTTTTCCCCTCCCAGTTTCAGGAAAACGCCAAGCTTGTCCACCTTCAAAACTGCATTTGAGCGAGGCGCAGTGGCACATGCCTGTAATCCCAGCACTCAGGGAGGCTGAGACAGGAGAATCTCGAGTTCAAAGCCAGCCTCAGCAATGGCGAGGCGCTAAGCTACTCAGTGAGACCCCGGTCGAGTGCCCCTGAGGTCAATCCCCAGTACCAAAAAGAAAACAAAAAAAACCAACAACAACAACAAAAAACCCTGCATTTGCTGTTCCCTTTACCCTGGACTCTCTTCCCTCAGATCTTCCCAGTGCTGACTCCTTCCTCTCCTTGTAAGCCTCAAATTCCTTAAGAAGGCATTTCTGTTCCACCTTCGTCCCTATTATTCTCTACACAGCACTTCTTGAAGCTCTTTAAAATTGTTTCCTTGCTTATCGGCTGTCCCACCCACTGGAATAGCCACTCCAGGGGGTCAGGGACTTTTGTCTTCACTGTTGATCTAACGAGTGCTGGGCAGACAGTGGGTACTGATAAATAATCTTTAGACCCATGAGTGCCTAAATTCCCAAGAGCCTGGGACTCTCAAACGGCTGTGAATAACTGCACTGGTTGCATAAGGGAAATGAAAGAGGTGAAAAACGAGGGTCTTATGTCCTAAGCAGAAGTGACAGGTGCACCCTCAGGGACCCTAACAAGTGGGGAGCAGGTCAGAAACAAGGCCCACTTGCTCCCGTACTAAAACCGGATGGAGGGGCGCCAGGTAGCACCCGGAAATCTCGCCATCGGGCTGGCCGGGCCCGGACAGTGGGGGGCCCGTGACCGTAGGCCTGGGGAGGGTCAGGTCCGAGGCTCCAGGCAAGGTCAGGCCCGACTTCCCCTGCGGAAGCCGCTACGACCCCCGACCCTGAAGGTCCCGAGCCGGCCACGCACCGCCGACCCACCCGGCCGAGCGGCGCTGGGCCGCGCACCCGGGGGCCCGGCCGCCTCACCTGCAGGTGAACTTGAGGGCGAGGAGCAGCGCGCAGCCGAGCGCCACGGCCCCGCAGAGCAGCTCTGGCCGCTGGCGTGCCATGAGGGAGGCGCTGCGCAGCCCGCGGCGAAGCCGGCCCGCCGAGGACGCTTCGGCCGGGGCCGGGCCAGGGGAGCCGGAGCCCGCGGGGCCGCCGCCGCCGCCACTCTCGTCCTCGGCGTCGTCGCTGCTGCTGCTGCCGCCGCCGCGGCCTCCGCATTCCGACATTACATGCTCCCAGTCGCCGGCTTTATACCGCTGCCACTGCCGCCGCCTCGGGCCGGGGGGCCCGGCCCGGCCCGCCGCTCCCCAACCCCACAGCCGGCCGCGCCCGCTAACCCGGACCCTCCACGTCAGCCGCGCCGCGGCGGCGCTCCGCCCCCGCGGTTCCGCCCCCTTCCCACGGAGTCTGCGCGAACCCAGACTCCTCCCGGCAGTCCCGCCTCTTGGGCCACGCCCCCGTGTCCTCAGAGTCTGCGCGCGCGCCGCTTAAGGCGCCCTCATGGTCGACGGAGTCTGCGCGAGCGCTGCCTTCCGCACGCGCCTGTGGCCGCGCCCCCTGCCCAGGAAGTCTGCGCATTCACCGCACCGTAGCATCTGGAAACTGGTGTCCTGTCCCACCGTCCCGCGCGAGTGGAGTAGTGGTCTCGCTGGCAGTTCGGCTTGTCCCGCTGGGCTTTAGGAGCCCTGATGATAACAGCAGTCGGGTCCACTACTCTCACTACAGAGACTGGAGGACTCCGTGCCATTCATTTATTCGTGCAGAGGCGAGAAGGGACACAGGAGTGAGAAGCGAGAGGTCTCATCTTCTGCACCTCAGCCTGCACATCTCCAAAACCCGGATAATAGCAATACTGCTCTCAGGATTACAAGAGGGGATTCATGGAAGGTCCTGGGCATAGTAGTACCCAGTAAGTCTTAGTTACTATGTGTCCCGCCACCAGTGACCTTGCCTCGATTAACTCCTGCTTGCCCCATCCCAGCTGGGGAGGATCTGTTCTGCCTGTATCACTTCACATATGGGAAAACCAAAGCTTGGAAAAGTCAATTGACCGAGGTCACAAAGCTAGTAGGAGACATTCGGACTCAAATGTCTTACTGGCTGAGAAATCACTCCGGCAACCCACTATGTTCCCCAATGTCTAAGTCGCTCTTTTTATGTGCACTCGTCTAAGTTTTAGAACTCTCTTTAGGAACTAGTGCCAGCCAAGCCCAACAATCTCAGGCTCCTGCGTGGTTGGGGGATTATGGCAGGTGGATTGTTCTCTCTAGACGGTTTTTTGAGTGCTAGTCCCACTAAATAAGCTCAGCACTGGGGGTGTTCAGTAATATGTGTTCTCTCACTCTAAATATTAGATCCTGGGGATTGAACCCAGGGCCTTGCACATGCTAGGCAAGCACTGAGCTAAATCTACAGCCCTTTTTGATTTATTTTGCCCGGGTTGTCCTCAAACTTGGCAATCCTCCTGCCTCAGCCTTCTGAGGCATGTGCTACTGTACCTGGCTTAATAATCTTAAGATTTATGAATTAAAAAATTCAAGTGAGTACACATGATTCGAGAATGACAGGAAGAAACTTGCCATGAGGAAGAGGGACATGTACTGGGGTTAAGTGTACATGATCATACAGCTGCAGAGGCCTCGGATCAACACTTGGCCTCCAATATCAATCAGTGCTAATCAAAGAAAATTTGAGGGAAATAAGGCAGCATGATGTTATGCAAAAAAAGAAAAGGTGCAATTGAGAGAAGGTGAGGCCTCCCTCTCCAGGTCAGCTGTGTGCCTCAGTGCAAATCCTGTCACTCCTTGTCTGGTTCTGTTTCTACAAATGTACAGTGGACTCTTGCTAGATATGTTAACCACCAGGGCCCAGTTTCAAGGTCCAAGATGTTTGTGGCTCAATTACACCTGTTATTTTGTTATTTATTTTCTCTGTTACCTGTCTTGTTTCTTCTTTACTGTTTTCTTTTTACTTATGTAGCTATTATCTAGCATACCACTCATTTCTTTAATCATTTTTAACTTTTAAGTTTTTTTTAAAATATTTTTTAGTTGTCCATGGATCTTTATTTTTTTATTTATTTATATGTGGTGCTGAGAATCGAACCCAGTGACTCACACATGCGAGGCAAGTGCTCTACCACTGAGCCACACTCCGGCCCTAACTTTTAAGTTTTATACTTAGGAGTTGCTTTAGGGATTACAATATACATTTTTCAGAATCTACTTCATATTTATACTAACAGTTCCAGAAAGATATAGAGACTACTCCAATATAGCTCCAGCCATTCCTCTCTTTTGTGACTATTGTTCTTATATAATATTTTTTTTAATATTTTTTTTTTAGTTGTTGATGGACCTTTATTTTTTATTTATTTATATGTGGTGCTGAGGATCGAATCCAGTGCCTCACGCATGCTAGGCAAGCGCTCTACTACTGAGCCACCACCCCAGCCCCTATAATATTATTTTTAAAACCTTAGAGGAAAAATATATTGTTGGGGGAGTTTATTAGTCTTCACATTTGCCATTTCTAGTTCTCTTGATTTCTCTTTCTGTAGATTTGAATTACATGGTATATTACTAATGTAAAAAAAAATGCTCCCCTTGCCAGTCCTCATTCACTATAGATTGCTGGAACAGAATCTAGTCTACACTTCCATAAGACATCTGGCATTTGTCCAGGCCTTTATAAGGTTCAAAGTGCTTTTGCTGCCTGTGGTTTATATCATGAGACTTGCAGTTCCTTGTGAGCACACACAGGGTAATGTCTTAAGGGCCAGGAAACATCCTGGATTAATACAAGGGTGTGCCCTTTCCTCTTCTCTGAAAACCTAAGCTGCTGCTCTGAAACCAGAATGTTCTTCTGAAACAATTATAATTTCAGGATAGGTTATTGGGGACAGGTTGCACTAACTTGTCCACATTAGCAAGCATCTGAGATTTTGTGGCTGTTTTTTCCACTATGATCAAGTTGGTGGGGTTTGGGAAGGAGTGGGGGAAGAAACACACACACATGTACATGTTTCCCTAAATACTAATTCTTTCTTAAAAGCAGAGATAAATAATTACCATTAAATTTTTTTTTTTTTTTTTGGTACTGGAGATTGAACTCAGGGGCACTCAACCACTGAGCCACATCCCCAACCCTATTTTGTGTTTTATGTAGAGACAGGATCTCCATTAAAAAAACACAAAATAGGGCTGGGGATGTGGCTCAGTGGTCGAGTACAACCTGAGTTCAATCTCCAGTACCAAAAAAAAAAGTGCTGGGATTACAAGCTTGCGCCACCATGCCGGCTAGCAAATGATTCTTAAGATAAAATGAACTTCACCATCTTCAAGTGTACAATTTAGAGATTTTAAAAGTATATGCACGGAGCCCGGCACAGTGGCGCACACCTGTAATCCCAGCACTTTGGGAGGCTGAGACAGGAGGATCGCGAGTTCAAAGCCAGCCTCAGCAATGGCGAGGCACTAAGCAACTCAGTGAGACCCTGTCTCTACATAAAACACAAAATAGGGCTGGGGATGTGGCTCAGTGGTCGAGTGCCCCTGAGTTCAAGCCCCGGTACCAAAAAAAAAAAAGAATCATTTGCTGTTACAAAACACACACACACACACACACCATGGAGATAACATGGCCAAATACACATTATTACTGTTCCTCTAGCATTATGGAATAGGAAGTTTGTCTCTCACACTTTTTTTCCCCTTTCCTTTGTTCAAACTCTCATGCCACCTTCTTTGCCCAATGAGCCAATTCACTTGTAGGATAGGGGTGTGATCTCACAGAATAATTAACCTCCACTTCCTGCTGCTAAGACCAAGGCCGTATGGCGAGCAGTGTTCTTAGCTGTGAACCAGAGCATGAATCTGGCTGATTGAGGCAGAAGTGGAATTCATGACATAATGATTCAGAGCTGGGCACAGAAAGAGCAGGGGAGCCTGCGAGGAAAACTCTTGACTACCCCTAGGACCTCCAAGTAAGTTTTGTAGATTCCCAAGGTTAAAGCAGCCAACACTCTCATCTTTCAACTGAAACAGAGCCCCAGAGGCAACCTTTTTTTTTTTTTTTTTTTTTTTTTGGTACCGGGGATTGAACTCAGGGGCACTCGACCACTGAGCCACATCCCCAGCCCTATTTTGTGTTTTATGTAGAGACAGGGTCTCACTGAGTTGCTTAGCGCCTCGCCATTGCTGAGGCTGGCTTTGAACTCGCGATTCTCCTGTCTCAGCCTCCCTAAGTGCTGGGATTACAA
>CM053415.1:27177526-27198114 GCA_028644305.1 Xerus rutilus | reverse complement strand
AATAGTCAATGTGAAGACTTCTCATCATTCTTTCTGATGACAGTAGCAACTACCAATTTTTTTTGGTACCGGGATTGGACTCAGGGGCACTCAGCCACTGAGCCACATTCCCAGCCCTATTTTGTATTTTATTTAGAGACAAGGTCTCACTGAGTTGCTTAGCACCTCGCTTTTGCTAAGGCTGGCTCTGAACTAGCAATCCTCCTGCCTCAGCCTCCTGAGCTGCCAGGATTATAGGCATGTGCCCCACGCGTAGCAGCAGCTACCCCCGTCTCAGTGAATGCTTTATCCCATGTGTGCAAGTGTGTGGTGTGGGGAGGAAACCAGGGCCTGTGTGCACCACCGCACTGCACCCCCAATGCCACAACCAATTACAGAGCGGAACATAAGTCTTGGCAAAAGCACCTCACAAAGGAATATAAATTCTCCAAGATGCTCTTGGAGAAGTTTGAACACGGTGAGGTTGATCTTCCCGTTGCCACCAAAGAAAGCCTCGCGGCTGAACGCCCCCTTCCTTTCCAGGGTCCAGACATCAATCTCCTCTTGACAGTAAGCGAACGTGCAGTGGCCCGCATATCTACACTCGTCTTCCGCAGCGACATCTGAAGGACAGGGCGCAAGGAGACACTGAACCATGGCAATCTCTGCCTCACAACCAATGAACATTCGTCACACTTTGTGCATCATTGGAAATTGTGTAATAATTCATAGACAGCTTCAAGAAATCACACACTTACTGATCTTCAGTGATGGAAATAAATCTTCAAGCCTAAATGAATTTTATTGCAAAAGGAGGAAATGCCTCAATATTCTCAAGTCCTCCATTTGAGGTTAAAAAATCATTTTAGGGACATTTCAAAGTATATTCAGACTAAGTGGTTTGATAAATATGAAAACACCAACTTCTCTCCTAAGTATCTTAAACACAGTGACATTTTCAAAGCGTTAGCCCAGTGTTTTGATTCTCTATAGAGAGAACTTCAAGCTTCAGAGTTTTCTGTTTAAAATCTGGCTGAAGCCCTGTTTCCATAAACAACTATAAATTACACACAAGATTTTAAAAAATAGTAATAGAAAAAATACTAGCATCTCAATCCAAGGATCTTGCTAGTAAGTCTAAGCATTTTTATTAACAATCAATATTAGAGCACTTATAATAAATGTAGCAAACAGTTAATTGCTTTTTTAACACACTTAAGTACTTAAGTAGTTATGCAGGTAATTATAATATATACCTTTACATATATAATATGGTCCTTCATAATTTGTTTTTGTTGGTCTTGGACGAATTTTTTTCCATGATTTATCTTCAACATTCTTTATCCTACCAATTAAAATATCTTTCTTACATTTATGATCTATATTAGCATGGTAAGTGAAATCCATTAACTTAGGGCCTGCAAAAGATAAAAAGAAGATTGCTGATATGCATCCAAAAAAAACCCCTCATTCTATAGTCAATTTATAAGCAGACCTGAGCAGATGAATGTGATTTCCATTACTAGCCAAACGGCATCAAAACAAACAGGATAACAAAGCAGATTTTTGCCTCCCCCTCCCAAATCCCCCCCACCGACCCCGTTTGTCAGGCCATACAAATTCTATTCACCATCAGTTCTGCCAAAAAATCCCCTTATTCAATTATTAGGGAAATAATTTGGATAGAAATTCTTAAGGCTTATTTTTATAAAGGACCATTTTTGGTCCAAACTGTTGACCGATTCTAGAATCTCAAATAAAGCCAGCTAAGGCTGGGTGTGGTGGCGCAAGTCTGTAATCCCAGCACTTTGGGAGGCTGAGACAGGAGGATCCCGACTTCAGAAGCCAGCCTCAGCAATGGCGAGGCACTAAGCAACTCAGTGAGATCCTATCTCTACATAAAACACAAAATAGGGCTGGGGATGTGGCTCAGTGGTCGAGTGCCCCTGAGTTCAATCTCCAGTACCAAAAAAAAAAAAAAAAAAAAAAGCCAACTAAGATCTGCAGAACTTCGGGGTGCGGAAGGAATACAACTAAGAAAGAAAATAAAGTTGAGTGCAGCCAGAATTGTCTATGTCACTTGATTTAAAACAAAATCAAGAGGAAATACTTTAAACCGTCCTTTATAGTTTTTATTTTGAGTCACAGTCTCAAACAAGTTGCTGAAGCTGGCCTTAAACTTGCAATCCTTCTGCCTCAGCCTCCTGAGCAGCTGGGATCACAGGTGTGCACCACCATACCTGGCCACATACTGATCTTCCAATGCCTTTTTTCTAGTTCTTGCTTTATTTGAAAATTATCACATTCTTACACATATGCTTAGAACATAAGGAATTTCATAAAAGCTTCAATAAGTTTCTAAGATCAGATAAATATTCAATAGCAGAGAAATGGCTCATCCTATCAGACTCAAAACGCTCCATTAATAACCACTGCTTCCTTAGCAAGAATTCAAAGCGAGCAATTAACAGCCACCATACCAGTGCTATTGACGCCTAATTTTTTTTTTGTTTTTTGGGGTTTTTTTTTTTTTTTAATTTTTTTTTTTTTTTAGTTGTAGATGGACACAATGTCTTTATTTTATTGCTTTGTACGTGGTGCTGAGGATCGAACCCAGGGCCTCACGCATGCAAGGCAAGCGCTCTACCGCTGAGCTACAATCCCAGCCCTTTTGGGGTTTTTTTTTTGGTACTGAGGATTGAACTCAGGGGTACTCGACCACCGAGCCACATCTCCAGCCCTATTTTGTGTTTTATGTAGAGACAGGGTCTCACTGAGTTGCTTAGTGCCTCGCCCTTGCTGAGGCTGGCTTTGAACTCGCGATTCTCCTGTCTCAGCCTCCCTAAGTGCTGGGATCACAGGCGTGGCCACCGCACCCGGCTGACACCTAACTGTAAGCTCCTAACGACTTTCAGGTCTGACTCTGTTTGAACACCGTGCCCCCTTATTTGGTCCTGACCTGATTTTACAAAACAGATCTGGCAAGCTTGTCTCAGCTCATGGGTTCCCTCCAGGGGGTGTCTCGGCACCACCGGTGATGGCTTCACAATTGCACTTCCAAAAAAGTTTCCAAAGTCATTTCTAGGCTGACTCGAAATTCCCGGGAAACTCTCAGAAGCAAATAAACTACTTGGTCCATTCATCTGCAAGAAAAATAAGGAAAAAAAAAAACAGAAACAAACAAGCAGCATATATTGTACTACCACTAGCAAAGGAGGCTGAAGTCATCTGAAGAGCAAGACAGGGCAGTACTACTCTGTCCTCAATGCCCTTCTTTTTTGAAAACCGACTCAGTCTATATTTTCCTCTTGGGTCTCTAGCCCCGCCCCCGTTGGCAATCTTGCATAAGTTGTTTAAAGTAAGATGCAACTGTTCTGTGTCTGTGCACAAACATCTTCCGTGACCTGGGCTCACATTCTAATTTGCTTACGCTGCAGTAGAGCCTCTGGCGCTGGGGGCCACAGTGACTGATTTGCCATGACAGATCCAGTCTTAAAGGCACAGCACTTACTACTGGACATACCATTTCCCACAGGACACACAAAATTTCAGGAAGACCCTCATGTTCATTCAAATCATTCAGTTACTTAAGTACAAGGCCTATTTCAATTTAAGCGACGTTATTCACAAAAGAGGAAGTGGCACTTACAAGTGAAAGGGAAGAATTACTGTTGTTAAGCGTTGTTCCCTCTCTAGAAGTTGAGGTGGGCAGATCTAAAATAATAAAAAAACTTCAACAGACCTTTTCACTCTAGTCACGTAACACACACACCAGGGCCCAGCAGCTGACTGGCTACGACTTCCCTCCTCCTTTTCCCGTCCCAGCTCCTAGGAGCTTTCTTGCTTATTACTGACACTCAAAGAGGGCTCTCGAGTTTTCCTGCCTTCTAGAAACCAAGGGTATAAATAACCCTTAGTCAAACAAATTCAAATGAAAAGTTATTTTTGGAGAAACGATCTAAGGCAGGGCCTACTGAGTGGGACTGTTAAAAGACTAAGAAAATTATTCAAAATGCGAAAAGAGCCTCCCCTTTGAAGATGTGAAGCAGCAACTCAGCACAATGTTAAACACTGGCCAGGCTCAAGCACTTATTTTTCTTGGCCTACTACTCGATTTCCTCTCCGCCTTTCTGTCTCCCACTTATTTCAATCTCTTCAGTTGCAAATCTTTAATTCAGTTATTTAGAGTTTTGCCATTTTGGCCAGGTAACAATGTCTCAGAAAAATATGAAGATTTTGGACATTACTGTTTCAAGTATGTATTAAACCTGGGATTACAGAAACAGGAGTCAGGCCGGGCACAGTTTAATGAGCTTAACAGATGAAGCCAAAAATAGGTTGAACTGTTACCACTCTAAACACAGGTCTTAAATTAGTGTTTTCCCAGTTCAGGATTTAGAAAGACAATCTGTCTTTCAGACCCCTTCTGATGGGACAAACCTTTCCTGGAGAAACATTAAAAAGTCTGATTTCACCCCAGAACAAGGAACACCCCGCTCAATGAACAATCTGACATGAGGACCAGCACCACGTTCACGCCCACCCTCACGCTCTGCTCCATGCTCTCGGAACCGGAACCGCACTGTGAGGTCAAGGCGAACTCACACTAAAGGCTCCGTCTTCACATTGTTAGCTCCAGTGGAAAAAATCCAGGTACCTACTGCCTAGAGTTAGTTACATAATTCCAGATACAAGTTTTCATTTTTAGAAAATCAACTGCAATTGTTTACAATTGAGTCTAGAGTCTTACCTCGTTTGGATTCACTTATTGAAAATGAATTTAAAGAAGAACAAAAATCTTCTAAGGATGAAGTCAAAGGTGGATACAAGTCTGCAAAGGAGGGTGCAGGAGCGTACCTCGCACCAACAGGCAAGGTCCCCAGCAGAGATGCCGGAAAGGGCAAGCTGGGGGCCACGCTGGCTGCCGGGAGCGGTCCTCTGACCAAGGCCGACGGCTGCAGGAGAAAAGAGATGGATCAAGATTCACAAAATTCTGCCCTAAGTTTAGCTGGCCTGCTTTCAACACTAGCAAATAAAACACAAACCACTACACCAAGTGATCAGGTTACATCACAATCAAAACAAAGATTCTAGCTATGGGGTTTATTTCTTTTCAAGTTCATGTTTTTTCTTTCTTTTTTTTGGTATCGGAGATTTAACTTAGGGGCACTCAAACACTGAGCCACATCCCAGCCCCATTTTGTGTATTATTTAGAGGCAGGGTCTCATTGAGTTGTTTAGTGCCTGGCCATTGCTGAGGCTGGCTTTGAACCCACAATCCTCCTGTCTCAGCCTCCCAAGCTGCTGGGATTACAGGTATGTGCCACTGTGCCCAGATTCAAGTCCAATTTTTTAAAATGACTGAGGTGTGAAGTCTAATACTGCATTACTCCAACTAGTACACTCATCTGCTCAGGAGAATTTGCTTTATTAAAGAGGAAAGGTGGGTTGAATGGGATGGGGTGGGAGGAAGGGCGATTCAGAAAGGGAGCCAGAAAAGCCCAGGGAACTGGAACCATCTGTCCAAGGATGGCACTCCTGCCTCCCCTCCCGATCAGAGCAGCAGCTGTGAGCATCCCCAGGTGCCTCACATCAGGTACTACATGCTACCTAGGGTGATGCTGAGGATCCTCCCAGATCTGTGCCGCTGTGACTGCCATTGAACAGAGGACGCTGGGGCACGTACAGGCACTGGCCTGAGACCACAGAGCTGCCAGGCTTTCTCAGACACCTCCCCTCAGTCAGCCTCATAGGGACATCACCTACCAGAAACCAGCTCTGAATTTCTCTCCCTCATCAGCCTCAATTTTAATATACGTTATGGCAGGGGGCAGAACACTTTTTCTGTAAAGGGCCGGATGTTAAGTATTCTGACTCTGCAGACGACATGACTCCCGTTCCAACTCCTCAACTCAGCCGCCGCGGTGCAGAGCAAATGCAGACAGCACAGGAGGGCCTGTGGCTGCAGTGCAGTGAGAGCCCAAGGACACCGCGACAGTCTTGCTGGTTTGTCTTTGTGTTCTTCTAGCCTTTTAAGAATGTAAAGAAATCTTTAGTTTGTGGGCCACACAAAACAGGTAGTGGGCCAGATCTGGGCTGGAGGCTAGTCCGCAGACTTCTGTTTTATTGTACATGGTTAACGGAGAATTTCCTTAAGCCAACAAGAAGTTCCTAACCCATTAAAACTCATTTTTCCTTAAATGTCGAATGTTTATTCTTTATTAGAATGTTATATTTACTTGTTCTTTTCAAAAAAAAAAGTAAAACTGGCTAATGACTAGATACCGTATTACTTTGTTTTAAAAATGACCCTACCATCCAGTTACCACCAAAGAAGGACAAAAATAATTTTCAAAGCCAGAAATCCTAAGTTCAGCCTAGAACATCAAGGCATCCACCCAGTTATGTGAAAATTTAAACAAATGGTAACTGCATCTTTGGAAGTAAAGCAAAGCACCACGCTTACCATAACAGTGTCATTAGTTTCCGGGGCAGAATCAAGCAAGTCATCGATCTCATCCCCAAGGACCATGTCTCCATCATCCAGAAAAGCCTCGGGCATCGTGAAGGGCATCTTCCCCCCATTTGCCAACACCGAGGATGGCAGAGCGTTCTCTTCCACTTGCAGGGACAAAACAGAAGCTAAGGGCATAACAGGAACTGAGGCCAGCTCACTTCCCATGTCATGAGAAAAACTGGATGCAGGTAAAGAAACAACAGGAAGCGCTTCTTGCCTCGGAGTTAACAGATCTGTAACAGAGGGAAGCGTGCTCACTCGCTCTTGCCAGACTTACACAACACTAGTGTTGACAGTCAGTGACAGAGAACACGAAGAGCTAGAGGGAATACGACAGCGATCATGCTCTCGCTCTAATGACCTGGCGGAGGTCTCATCCAATAAGGCCAGATCAAAGTCCAGGCTGAAGACGGCAGCCTGCACCACGTGAAGACAATAGGGGAAACGTACCTGGCTCAATGTCTTCCACAGACTGGTTCACAGCCTAGAAATTAAACCACAGTGAATCATGTTTTCAGGATTGTAAACTGTAAAGCAATCTATAAAACTCATTCTAAAAGAGTAATGCGTATTTGCATAGAAATTTGACTCCTTTCCAATTAAGACCCAAGAAATAGGGGCTGGGGTTATGGCGCAGTGGTAGCGTGCTCGCCTAGCACGCGTGAGGCACTGGGTTTGATCCTCAGCACCACATAAAAATAAAATAAAGATATTCTGTCCGCCTACAACTAAAAAAAAAAACATTTTTTTTTAAAAAAAAAATACCCAAGAAATAAAAAGGAATGCTGGTCATTGGTAGCACACACCTGTAATCCCAGCTACTTGGGAGGCTGAAGTGGAAGGATCACAAGTTTGAGGTCAGTCTTGGCAACTTAGAGAGACCTCATCTCAAGATAAAAAATGACAAGGGCTGAGGTGCAGCTGTGGCAGAGCATCCTAGGGTTCAATCCCTAGTACCATGTGCAAGGGGTGGGGGGAAAAAAAAGGACTATTTAAACCTTTATCAGCCAGGCGCGGTGGTTCACGCTTGTAATCTCAGCACTTAGGGAGGCTGAGACAGGAGAATCGGAAGTTCAAAGCCAACCTCAGCAATGGCGAGGCGCTAAGCAACTCAGTGAGACCCTGTCTCTACATAAAACACAAAATAGGGCTGGGGATGTGGCTTGGTGGTGGAGTGCCCCTGAGTTCAATCCCTGGTACCAAAAAAAAATAAAAAATAAACCTTTATCACGTGTGCACTAGGCTAGCAATTCTTTTTTTTTTGGGGGGGGGGGCATCTTGCTATGTTGCCCAGAGTAGTGGTGAGCTCCAGTGACCCTCCTGCATGAGTCTCGCAGTAGCTGGAGTTACAGGTGTGCAATCAAGCCCGGCTGCCCCCAGGTACTCCTTGTGGACCAACATTTCTCAAAGGACATTGAGCAGAATGCCAGGGACTAATGTAGCCATCACTCCACCCCCTAAAACACACTCAAACTCACACACACACACACACACACACACGCCATCAGCATGCTACTATCTCTAAAGAAGACTTAGCTTTAAAAAGAAAAAATAATTGTAATTTTTTTTCGATGCCTCCCAAAACTAGTACTTGGCCTTGGACCACGTTTCTCAAATAAAGCCCGGCATCTATTCAAATCCTGTAAAATGCTCCATTGGATTTCAGGAAATGCTGGTTAAGACTAAAATATATTCCTTGAGTTTATTTTCTTTTTAAAGTGACAGGAAGCTCTGGTCAATTATGTGAGGACTAAAAGAGGCTCACACTAAAAATAGGAAAAGCGGAATTGCTAAGAATTCCATCTTTCCTTCTCTTGTAAATATGCTTCTTACAGAAATCGTTACTTTACCTTGGTAGCCCCGTCCCCAGGAACTGATTTCAATGAGAGCTGAAATAAAAAAGACACTGATTTAAAAACAGAACTGACTCCAGCTTATGAAGCACAACGCAAAGCCCTCAGAGGGGACTCGGCTTACCTCGGCTCTAACGTACGCTTTCCTTATTTTAAATCCCAGCTTCTGAGCTAGCTCTTGAGTCAGCTTTATTACATGTTCATCCTGAAAAAAGTCAACACGCATGCTTAGAAGAGGGTTCTGCTGACAGACGGTGCAGGACCAGCAACCATGCGACACTTCCTGTCCAGACACTTGCCTTATTAGCTGTCACCCCACGAGAGGCAGGCTGGAAGCTGCATGGGAAGTGGAACTTTTTTTTTGGTACTGGGGATTGAACCCAGGGTGCTCTACCACTGAGCCACATCCCCAGCCATTTATGTATTTTTATATATATATATATATACACACACACACACACTTTTTTTTTTTTTTGAGAGAGGATCTTGCTAAATTGCTGAGGCTGGTCTCAATCGAACTGGCAACATTTCTGCCTAATCGATTCTCCTGCCTCAGTCTTCCCAGTTACCGGGACAACCACACTCTCAGAAGTTTAAGAGAGTTTGACTCTTTAAATACCACTCATATGCAAGCAATAAAACAACTGTGATGTGATGTAAACAATGAACCAACATTTAAGTTCCATACCTGAGGCACAGCTAAGGAGCACTTTGCCACAGCATCGTAAGCCTCTTTATATCTTCCTAAGTCACTCAGAGCCTTGGATTTCCGATACAGAGCTTTGCAGTTATTGGCATTGAAGCTGAGGACAGCACTGCAATCTTCTAAAACTTTATCATGAAAACCCTGGTGTGCAAGGACAAAGAAGAGTCAGCAACCACACAGTTCCCTTCTCGCACTGACACCTTCCTGGAAGTTAAAACAACTTTAAGACCCTGTCCCGCTACCCTCCATTAAAGTACCCTCAGTACCCTCCTCAAAGTCAGCAGTTGTTTTGGTTTTTTTTGTTTTTTTTTTTAAATATTTATTTTTTAGTTGTAGGTGGACAGAATATCTTTATTTTTTATGTGGTGCTGAGGATCGAACCCAGTGCCTCACACGTACTAGGCGAGCGCTCTACCACTGAGCCACAACCCCAGCCCCGTTTTGTTTGTTTTTAGAATCATTTTTGTTTTGAAATTTCAAATACACAAAAGTGGAAAGGATATCATGAATATCTATGTTTCTACTACCTATTAGGCAAATGTTCAAATCTGACCAGAAGGGCTCCAGATCTCCAAGAGATAAAGCCTTCTAGAAGCTGAACTGAAGACCCCTGTGCCCTCTCCATTCTATCCCCTCCCCCTGTCGTCACCCTTTCTAGGAATCATTAGAATGTCAAATGGGTCACTACAGGTGACAATGTGAAATATACATCTTAAAGCTTGAAGAGAGGATTTTGAATGTTTTTGCCACAAAGCACAGAGAAATGGTCCAGACACTCCCCAACTCAGCGCCTACAGTGCACCCCACAAACAAGGATGCTTCTGAATTATCAATAAAAAAAAAGGGAAATGGAATGTAACTCCCACCAGCTGCCCGAGGAGGGTACTAAGGGGCTGAAGCCACAGTGAATGTCCTTGAACAACATGCTAGACCACACGGGCACCTGTCTTAAAGTCATCTTCTAATCTTCCTTGAATGTACACCGTGAAAATTATAAGCACATCAAAATATTGTTTTCCATGCTTAGAAACATGAAAAGATTGAGCCGGGCACGGTGGCTCACGCTTGTAATCCCAGCACTTAGGGAGGCTGAGACAGGAGAATCGCGAGTTCAAAGCCAGCCTCAGCAATGGCGAGACACTAAGCAACTCAGTGAGACCCTGTCTCCACATAAAACACAAAATAGGGCTGGGGATGTGGCTCAGGGGTCGAGTGCCCCTGAGTTCAATCCCCGGTACCAAAAAAAAAAAAAAAAAAAAAAGAAAGAAACATGAAAAGATTGTGCTAAATACTCTTGTAGAAGGAGGGGGAAGAAAAAAACCTCCTAAAAGGGCTAACTGAATCTTTTTTTTCCTTGATACCGAGGATTGAACCCAACGATTGAACCCAACGATGCTTAACCAGTGAGCCACATTCCCAGCTCTTATTTTGACACAGGATACTGCTGAGTTGCTGAAGCTGGTCAACCTTCTGATCCTCCTGCCTGAGCCTCAGAGCAGCTGGAATCACAGGCATGGCCACTGTGCTCCGCTAGGACTTATGACAGGCAGGCATGCTCCCACCACCACCCTCAAATGGCAATCTTCAAAGGCCGGGTGCGGTGGCACACATCTACAATCCAGCAGTTCAGGAGGCTGAGACAGCAGGATTGTGAATTCAAAGCCGGCCTCAGCAACTTGGTGAGGCCCTAAGTAACTCAGCAAGACCCTGTCAAAAAAAAAATATTTAAAAAGGGCTGGGGGTGTGGCTCAGTGGTTAAGCGCCCCTGGGTTCAATCCCCAGTACCAAAAAAAAAAAAAATGGCAATCTTCAAGGACCAGTAAATAAGAAAGTGTTTTTTAAATCCCTAAAGATTTATCTAAAGCTTATTTTTAAAAGCCTCAGACCACATTTAAAGCAGTTAACATGCCTTTTTTAAAAGCTGAAATTAAGCCGGGCGCGGTGGCTCACGCTTGTAATCCCAGCACTTAGGGAGGCTGAGACAGGAGAATCGCGAGTTCAAAGCCAGCCTCAGCAATGGCGAGGCACTAAGCAACTCAGTGAGACCCTGTCTCTACATAAAACACAAAATAGGGCTGGGGAAGTGGCTCAGGGGTCGAGTGCCCCTGAGTTCAATCCCCGGTACCAAAATAAATAAATAAATAAATAAATAAAAGCTGAAATTAGCCAGGCATAGTGGCTAATTTATAATCCCAGTCACCACTGAGGCTGAGGCAGGAGGATCAGAAATTTGAGGCAAGGGCTGGGGATGTGGCTCAGTGGTAAAGCGCTTGCCTTGCACATGTGAGGCACTAGGTTCTATCCTCAGCACCACATTAAAAAAAATAAAATAAAGATATTGTGCTCATCTATAACTAAAAAATATTAAAAAAGAAAAGAAATTCAAGGCAAGTGCTGCAAAAAAACTAAAAACCTTTAAAAACTGAAATTAGCACAAAGTCCTGGGTTTGATCGCCAGCTCTTTTAAAAACAAAACAAAAAACCACAACAACCTGAAATTAGGAAAATGTGTTTTGTTTTGAACCCAAGGGCACCCTACCACTAACCTAACCTACATCCCTGGATCTTTTTTAAAAATTGTCAGACAAGGTCTCACTGAGTTGCCCAGGCTACACTCAAACTGAAGATCCTCCTGCCTCAGCCTCCTAAGTCCCTGGGATGAGAGATAGGTACCACGACTCCTGGCAAGTTACTCTGACTAATGTACTACAGCACAGAGGTAAATTTTCTCCTAGAAACATTGTTTTTAAAATAAATAGATCACACTTACCATGTTAGAATAGCAGGCAATACGATTTATATGTAGTTTTTCAATGATTTCTTTAGGGATTAGAATTTCTTCAGACTTGGCATAATCAGCAATATTCAAAGCTTCCGTGTACTGGCTTACTGAGCTGTTCCAGTCACGTTCCCGATAAACATCATTTCCTTCATTAAAAAGATTTCTCACAAGAGCACGCAAATACACCTTGAAAAAAGAAAGTAGCCTCTTGGAGCCCTTTCAGAACACAGCAAGGCCCAGGTCAATGTTAAGGTTTATGCCTAAGCCACGAGCCAGCTCTGGGCTGCGAGGGGCTTCACTTTGCTTTTTCTTTTTTTTTTTTTTGGTAAGAGAATTTTCTCTCCTTCTGGAGAAAACTCCAGCAAAATCCTCTGCAAATCCGTGCTCAGCTTCTCCATCCTGCACCAGGATGATAAGCAAAGGGAAGCCCTCGCCCAAGAACACGCAGCTCAGGGCTGTGACTAGCACCCCTGGTGTCCAGCTTTGTAGCCCTTCCCCTGCTGGACGGTATGTGGGCACAGGCGTGTGCGCAAAAAATCCCTCTCGAGTTCTGAGTGGACACGGGGTCCTTTAATCTGCATGTCTCTACCAGTGAGGCTGAACTTCCTCACCTGTTTGTGGACTTTTTTTTTGGTACTGGGGATTGAACTCAGGGGCACTCAACCACTGAGCCACATCCCCAGCCCTATTTTGTGTTTTATGTAGAGACAGGGTCTCACTGAGTTGCTGAGCGCCCCGCCGTTGCTGAGGCTGGCTTTGAACTTGCGATCCTCCTGCCTCAGCCTCCCTAAGTGCTGGGATTACAGGTGTGCACCATCATGCCCAGCTCTGTGGACACTGAGTTCTTCTTTGGTACACTGTTTGCTTGGGTCACTTACTGACTTGGGGCAAGGGGATCAAGGCATTGTCCAGCCAGCGCACACATGGTCTAGGTGTGCACAGAGTTCTCAATGCTCCTGCATGTCTTGTTACTGCTTCAAAATCTCAACAGTGCTCTCCATCATCAGACCTGTCCACTCAACTTTTTTGGTCTCATTTTATGAATTCAGGTGTAAGCTGACTAGACTATTAAAGAAAATGGACAAGTGGACCATGAATGATTGATGTGACTTGTGATACAACACTTATGCTCCGTGGGCCCCAGCTCCACCTGTGGAAAATGAAAGGCTCCTTCCAAGTGGTCTCTAGCTCACACATTTTTTGACTCTACGCCTGTGTGGAGAGGAGGGCAGAGAATTGAACAGAAAGGGAAGGAGAAAAGACAGAGAGAAGTGACACTGGGAAGCACCCAAGCCCTGGTGACCCAAGAGCCTGCTGCCTGGGTCCCCCTGGCAGGTCTGCTGCCGCTTCTCCCCTGGGGCCATGCAGCCCCCTCACTGCTGGCAGGACTTCCTCCAAAACACAAACAGAACATTCTACACATTCTTCTTCTCAAATCCTGTCCCACTTATTTTCAATAAAATGAAGGGTCATTTTCAAAGGGCTCAATAGACACGGTGATTTAAACTACACTAACGGAGGGAAAGAAGGGGACAAGCATCCAAGGAAGACCTCGCCCCCAGGAGGCCGGCCGCCCATGGGGGTGCCCAGGTAATGACTGTTCGGTTTTGCAGGTCATATGTTCTCTGTGACAACTCCCGTATGTCACAAGGCAGCCAGAGCTGACACATAAGCAACTGAGTGTGGCTGCATCCCAGTGAAGCTTTATGGGTGGAAAGGGGAAGCAGCCAGGTCTGACCCCAAGGCCAGGCCAGCCAACCCCTGCTGTAGATCACAGCTCACGAGCCTCTGCAGACTCTCAGGCAGATTTTCCCAGGGTCATTACCGCATATTGTTCCTGGGTTCCTGGATACGACAGCGGCGACCTAAGAAGAAACAAATCAATTGTAATTATCAGGTTCCCATCAGAATTTGTTCTGACAGAAGTTATCTTCAATCTGCGCCTCCAATGGTGCAAAACACATCTGAACACATGCTCGCCACCACCCGTGCCCGCCTGCGCCTGCAGTCATGAAGCAAAAATCCCAACTATGCCTAGAGCTTTCTTAAGCACCACACTTCCTTTCAGATCTACTTCTATTAAAAGAAGGCCTAATTCTTCAAATGCCAAAAAGGTTAAAAATAGAACAGGCCACTAACACTATCTGATCCAATTTAGTGCAGTACAGAGGACAGTGTCTCCTTCCCACGAGGGAACAAAGAGGACCTTCTGCCTGGACATGTCCACCCAACCAGGGCTATCTGTCCCCAAGGCACTTCCTAATGCACGCAGATCTGGTGGTGACAGCCCTGTGTGATGACAGGTGTTTACTCAGCCACTTTTCATTCATCAGAACCATTCTGATGAGAACAAATTCAAATTCTCCAGTTCTGGGGACATGAAGGCCTTTGACCCTAAGACTCAGCAACAGTGAGACCCACTGCAGAGCACCAGGACCACCAACTGGCAAGGGAGCATCGAGGAGCACCGACAGGCGCGCCATCTCTAACCAGGTCACCAGGACCCGTGTAGGGTGACTGAACGGCTCGTCACATGCTCGTTCCTTCCTCAGGTGGCCTTCCACTGAAAGCAGCTCAGCCAGGCCGCGAGAAGAGAGGGGCGCGGGGCCCCAGCGCTGCGCACTCACTGGATGAACTGCAGTCCTTCCTTAATGTTCTGCTGCCTGTTCCTTCTCTCCTCGGACACACTGGACATGTTATCCCACACATCCGCTTTCTAAACGAACAATCTGGAAAGAAAGAAGGCACACGATTACATCAGGCACCAGAGCCCTGGGTCCCATCGAAACCCCCGCAACTCCAGGCCCTGGGCCACAGAGCTGTGGACACACCCGTGCCCACTGACGTCTGGGGCCCCGGCACCAATGGCCCCAGGGAGCGATCTCTGCGGGCCCTTGTGGGCCAGCCCCCCACAAGCACAGTTTCCATTCTCTCCTGGGCTGAACAGCTGTGCACGGCCCATCTGTCCCTCCAAACTGGTGTCCATGAGGAGTCCTTTGCTCCCCTCCCTCCGCCAGCCGCAGGCCTGCTCACCCTCACCTGTCCAGTCCCTCTGCCTCGCTTCCCAATGCTCTCCAGGAAGGAGATGTCTGCGTGCCTCCCAGGGAACCTGGCTTCTCCACAAGCAGACTCTAAACCATATACTTATTTTGCCACAAAAACTTATAAAATAGCCCAGTTGGTACAACTGATAGAATGGTGATCTAAAATTACTTCAGCTGGAATTTTCTGGATAGTTAGAGTTTGCCCTCAACCCAATACTGACAAGCGACCTGTGTCCATGTTGCTGGCAGTGACCAATGTTCAGAGAGGAGCTCCGTGAAGAGATGCAGATAAACCCCTCCCGGCCTCCTGTACCAGGGCCTCCAGCCTGGGCACCCTGGCCAGACCACTGCTTATTTGTGGGGTGTCCTGACTTTGTAGGATGCCAGTTGGCAGGATCACCAGCCTCTACCCACATGCCTGTAGCACCTTGACCACATCACAGCCAAATTTCTCTGGGGGGAAGATGCACAAAATCACCCTCAGTTGAGAACTAGTAAGACCTGAAACTAAGACCTTTCTTTTTTCCCCTAAGCTACAGGACTTCGCTAAATTGCCCAAGGGGCCTGAAATTTGCAATCCTCCCACCTCTGCCTCACTGGATCACAGGTGTGCGCCACCAAGCCCAATTAAGAAGACTCTTATCGGGGCTGGGATTGTGGCTCAGCGGTAGAGCTCTTGCCTCGCATGCATGAGGCCCTGGGTTCCATCCTCAGCACCACGTACAAAGCAATAAAATAAAGACATTGTGTCCATCTACAACTAAAAAAATATTAAAAAAAAAAAAAAAGAAGAAGACTCTTATCACATAAATCATGAATTTGGACCTAGTAACAGAAAAGGAAATTCCATCCATACTTCAAGTGTGCGGTTCAAACTTCTGAGTTTCGTTATTGTTCACCACTTGTAGTTGTTTTTAAATCTACCTTTTTTGAAGTGTGAGGACAGGATGGGGGTTGGAACGTCCAAAGGTTAACAACTGGCGACAGTCCCTGTTATCTTTTAAATACTGTCAGTTCTAAAAATCTGTATCTTTTTTTTTTTTTTTGGTACTGGGGATTGAACTCAGGGGCACTCGACCACTGATCTACATCCCCAGCCCTATTTTGTGTTTTATGTAGAGACAGGGTCTCACTGAGTTGCTTAGTGCCTCGCCATTGCTGAGGCTGGCTTAGAACTCGCGATTCTCCTGTCTCAGCCTCCCTAAGTGCTGGGATTACAAGCGTGAGCCACCGCGCCCGGCTAAAAATCTGTATCTTATACTTAAAAGTTGGGACTTTACTGAAATATTTTCATGGAAAAAGACATGACGCCTGGGATTTGTTTTAAAATACTTCAGCAAAAAATAAAATACTCCAGCAATTTACAGAAGGGATAGGGGGCAGGGATGAAACAGCAAAATATTGATAAGAATTCTTCATGCTGTTCTCTCTACTTTGCATATATTTGAAATGATCCAAAATACAAAGTTTAAAAAGTCCATGACAAGTTGGACCCGGTGGCGCACACCTGTAATCCCAGCACTTAGGGAGGCTGAGACAGGAGGATCACGAGTTCAAAGCCAGCCTCAGCAAGGACGAGGCACTAAGCAACTCAGTGAGACCCTGTCTCTACATAAAACACAAAACAGGGCTGGGAATGTGGCTCAGTGGTCGATTGCCCCTGAGTTCAATCCTTGGTACCAAAAAAACAATAAACAACTCCATGAAACACAAGTAAAATGGCACTATTTTTACAATAGTTCTTTTTAAAATAGTTTAGCCAAACTCAGGGTGATAGTTCACGCCTGTAATCCCAGCAGCTCAGCAGGTGGAGGCAGGAGGATTGCAAGTTCAAAGCCAGCCTCAGCAACTAAGTAAGACCCTGTCTTAAAATAAAATCAAAACATTTAAAAAGGACTGGTGATATGGCTCAGTGGTAAAGTGACCCAGGGCTCAATACCCAGTACCATTAAAAAAAAAAGAAAAGAATAGTTTAGCTTAAGGTGGAGGTGGGAGGGGTAGGAATGAAACAGAAAAACGAGGCCTGCTGCAGCTGGGAGCAGTATCTGGGGTTCATTCAACACTTCTATCCATTTGCACATGTCTCAACATTTCCCTAATAATTTTTTTTTTTCTGTATCAGAATTGGACCCTGGAGCACTTTACCACAGGCCATATCCCCAGCCCTCTTTTTTTATTTTGAGACCAGGTTTTATTAAGTTGCTTAGAGCCTCACTAAATTGCTGAGGCTGGCCTTGAACTTGCAATCCTCCTGCGTCACTGGGATTACAGGCATGCACCTCCACGCCCAACAAAATTTTTAAATTTGTATTCCTATCTATAAAGTTACTTAAGGAGGCACTATGTATACATTCATATTTCTTTGTAGAAACATAAAATAGTTCCAAATAGAAGCATGGGACATTGTAGCAGCAATTATCTCTGAAAAAGTGCTTGCCTAGCATGTGCGAGGCCCTGGGTTCAATCCCCAACATGACGTGCATGTATGAACAAACAATGAAAAGTCCATGTAGCCCTTCCTTGGGAGGATGACTTACAGGAGCATCAGTCTTTTCTGTTTCATTTATAGCAGGATGGGGTCTCTGTTTTCTCTTTGGAGGGAAGAGGGGTGCTGGACATCAAACCCACATAACTCCACCACTGAGCTACACCCCAAACACTCTCAGGGCCAATTTCTTTAGAGACAGACTTCATACCGCAAAGGATCCCAGAGCAAGAAAAGGACACCACAGCGATCCCACTCTCTTGGGCTAGTGACACACCATGCTCCCAGCTCTGCCAGGCTGAGGTGAGGAATTAGTTTGAAGTCCATTCATAAAGAAAATCTGTTGGCTAAGAAGCCACTCCTGGGTAGTGATAATCTACCAAGTTAATAGCCTTAGCGCTATTTCCCCAGAAAGTGCTAGAAAACCTTGAACCGTGACCTCTTACAAAGCCTATGGGGCAAAGAGCTAATAACTCAAGTGATTAGAAGGAAGTAAGATGCAGATATTCAGTAGCAATAAACCCATCCCTCCTGTACACATAAAAAGATCTGGGGACATATTATCAGGTAATAGTTACATGTAATATGACAGACCATTTCAAGTTCAATTTAAAAAGTTTTCCCTAGGGGCTGGGGTTGTAGCTCAGTGGTAGAGCGCTTGCCTCGCATGTGTGAGGCCCTGGGTTCGATCCTCAGCACCACATACAAAGCAATAAAGACAAGACATTGTGTCCATCTACAACTAAAAAAATATTTTAAAAAAAAATCTAAAAAAAAAAAAAAAAAAATCTAAAAAGTTTTCCCTAAATCTTGGGGCTGGGATTGTGGCTCAGTGGTAGAGCGCTTGCCTCGCATGCGTGAGGCACTGGGTTCGATCCTCAGCACCACGTAAAAATACATAAATAAAATAAAGATACTGTGTCCATCTACAACTAATAAAAAATATTTAAAAAAAAGTTTTCCCTAAATCTTAATGCAAAATTTCAAATACACAGTAAACTTTTTTGGGAGGGGAGGTACTGAGGATTGAACTCAGAGGCACTTAACTACTGAACATCCCCAGCC
Source organism: Xerus rutilus (assembly GCA_028644305.1). NCBI lineage: Eukaryota > Metazoa > Chordata > Mammalia > Rodentia > Sciuridae > Xerus > Xerus rutilus. Next base: position 27,179,683 of record CM053415.1, on the reverse strand, counting down.
CTTTTTGGTTTTTATTTAGAGACAAGGTCTCACTAAGTTACTTAGGGACTCACTAAGTTGTTGAGGCTGGCTCTAAACTTGCGATCCTCCTGTCTCAGCCTCCCAAGCCCCTGGGATTACAGGGGTGTGCCACCACGCCTGGCTCAGTAAACATTATTTTAAACAATGAAGACTATGTACCCATATATTAACTATATTCTACAATTAACATCTCCCTGTATTTATCATCTTCCCATCTTTCCCCATCTGCCCATCCTACTGACCTCCCATCAATCCACTTCCTGATTTTGATAAATTTCAAAGCTGCAGACCTCAATTACAATTCCCACACGCCTCGGCAAACACAGCATTACTTCTGCCCTTTTCTTTCTTTCTTCTTTTTTTGTAGAATGCATTTTTTTTTTTTTTTTGTGGCAATTCTGTGGGATGCTAGGGATGGAAACCCAGGCCTCATGCATGCTGGGCAAGCACTCTACCACTGAGCTATAACCCCAGCCTGACATGCACAAATCTAACTGTGAGCTTTGACCAACTCCCTATAATCCAGGCTCCTATCAAGATACAGATCAAACAGCCCAGCACATCCCCTCAGACTCCTCCCAGCCAATCCCCGTTCCAGGTGGTCACTCTTCCAATTTTTTTCTACCACAGATTACTTTTACTTGTGAAATAACTCCACCTCTCCTTTTTTTTTTTTTTAATATTTTATTTAGTTGTAGATGGACACAGTGCTGGGGTGAACCCAGGGCCTTGCACAAGCCAGGCAAGTGCTCTACCACTGAGTTGCACCCCAAGGCACCATCTGTACAAATTTTTTTGCATTCTGTACAAATCTGTTTTTTTTTTTTGGTACTGGGGATCGAACAAGGGGGGCTTAACTTCTGAGCTTGCGATTAGCCTCCCAAGCTGCTGGGATTACAGGCATGCACCACCCCACCTGGCTTGGCCTCAATTTTAAAGTGAGAAAAAATTGTATAGAGTAGATCCAACAGACACACTCTCACTGAAACTTAGTGATACCCTCCTTCACCCTCCCCTCCCAGCTCTTGCTGGGTCTGGTCTACCTCACAAGCTACCATCTCTTCACAGCCTGCGGCTCCATCTCTACCTGGCCTCAGGATGGGAAAGCCCTGAGGATTTATCAGAAACTCCTTCGAGACTCCCCCATCTTGTCCCCTAGACCTCTCTTGCAATGCCCAGATGTCAGTCACCTCATCTAGAGCCCCAGTGACTCCCCAAGTCCATCCCCTGCAGCCTCTGGAGGGAGAAACAGATACACTTGATAGTTCCACCTATCAGGCATCTCAAACTATTTTAAAAATATTTGAACACGACAGTGAAAAGGAGTCCTGTTTCTGGCCAACCTACTGCCTTCCCTGAGAGCAGCCAATCATCGCTTCCGGTCTCTTATGTGGCCTGCCAAAGATACTCTGCATGACATTTCCGTATCTGACTGGTGTTGGTTACAGGAACCTACGTGCAGAGCCACACCCAGATGAGTGCCAGCGGAAAACGAGTGCAGTCTGCAGTGTGGGCCACAGTATTACCCTACTGGCAATTTCCCAGTTGCAACGTGTGCTAGTTTTATGTCACCAAAGGGGGAAGTAGGGTGAAGGATTCATGGGACTCTATGTACCACTTCTGCAATTTCCTGAGTCTATAATTATCTTAAATAAAAAGTTAGTAGTATTCTGTGCTTGTGTTCTCTTTTGCAGAAACCAGGGCCTTTGAGATTGTTCTGGACTTTGCTTTTCGCACCCTATCTTAGAGGCCACTCCACATCAGCACATCCATACAAAGTATTCCATGACACCTCCGTGCCATGATGTCACTGGGCCCTGGGTGATGGACGCTCTTGCGGCTGCGGCCTTCAATCCTGCCACCATGCACTCGGGGTATGCCGCATAGGTGTAGCTCTTCAAAGATTTCCACAGAATAAAGAGCGTGTGCCTGTGTATTTTGCCAGCTACTGCCAAGGCACACCAAATGACACGCTACACACCAGCCATGCACTGGGGGTTCCTGCTTCGCCACTTCACCAAGGAGCTATCAGACGGGTCCATCTGTCGGCCAGGAGGTGGGAGGCAGTCTGAGAACGTGCTAAGGTCTGGCTGCCCCGGCGGAGACGGGGGGGGGGGGGGGGGGGGGGGGGGGGGG